>WOXC01000502.1:0-594940 GCA_011680675.1 Gymnobelideus leadbeateri
AAGCACTACACATATAGAGGGAACCAGCCTCTGGGAGAAGGGAACTCCTCCCCACATAGTAAATCTAAGAACATTCTTCTTGAAGTCACTGCAAAAGCTACATCAGCCTGAAACAAGCAGGCAGATTTTCCAGTCTAACAACAGGGCAAATCCTAAAAACCTCTCTCACTGTATTTGTTCTTAAATAATCCTACAACATAACGATCACTGGATACAGTGGAATCTTCTCCCCATGCTTCTCTCCTATTACACTGTATATTTGTCACTCTTTGGGATTATCTAATTTTGCAATTAGGGTCAGAAAACAATTTGCAAGTCAAATGAAAGCTACACTTTTCAGCATTAAATATTCACTTGCTTCCCTTCACAAAGAAAGCCTGGTATGAAGACAAGCCATTTATTCCAAAGTAATAAAGCGTTCTTATCTCTATTATACAGGTGAATTTTGGGTATGGAGGTCTACTAGGTTCAATGCATATTAGGAGGCTATCCATCTCCACTTTCTGGGACCACAGCAACTCCATCTTGATTTGAGGAAATTACAACTTGAGAAATAAATCACTCTCTTTCATCTTCTCTCTGGTTTCTTCCCCCATTTGCCCCTCTTTATGATTATCTAACTAAAAGACTGATTTCCCATTGTGAAAAGAAGCAGCAGTCAACCCTCCCTTAGCACCAAAGTTTGTAGCTGGCCAGCCATTAACCTCTAGAGGGCATCCGTATGCTCTCTAGACTTAGGTCTTCTAAACTAGGTCAACCCAAATAGGCTCCTTTCCTTCCCACACCTTCTCTAGGTGCAGGGTTGCCACCTTTTGGAGGGACTAAATACTGAACAGGTCTGAACAAGCAAAGGTAATGGCTTGGGCTGTGAGAACAGATAGGACTTGGGGTTCACAGAAGCAGCAAGAACATTGGAAAGGTGTTCTCTACGGCAGTACAATAAGTGGTAAAAGGCCAAGATAATGGCAGCTGATTAAGTTAGTGACACTAAAGTAAAACAGGTCTTAAGCAATTATCTAAAAAAGCAAATTCCATCTTGCTAAAGAACTCAGGATTCTGGTTAAATTATGATTTTTTTTAATACCAAAGTTATCAGCCATTCCTACTTTATAGGGCATTTCCACAACACACCCCAAACAAGTATACTTCAAAAACTAGATCCTGGGGCAGCTAGGTGGTGCATTGAATAGAGCACTGGCTCTGGAATCAGGAGGAGCTAAGTTCAAATATGGTATCAGACATTTAACACTTACTAGCCATGTGACCTTGGGCAAGTTAATTGCCCTGCCTTCCCCCCTCCAAAAAAAAAAAAAAACTAGATCCAAACCCAGGAACATGAACTGCATGAAAGGGACTTTAAGGTTTCTTAGTTCAATCCCCAGCCTTATTTAACAGATAAAGAAGCTGAGGCAAAGAGCAATGAAATTACTTGCCCAAGGTCATACAGTAACTGAAGTAGAATACTCTCACTCCAGATCCATGGATCAGTCTACTACATCTGTTTTGTCCATTACCAGATTATCTGAAAGAGACAGTTTACTTGGAAACCATAAGGACATTGTAATAAACTTCTTAATTTATTAGAAATATAATAAATGAGAAATAGAAATAGAAACATAAAAGAAATATTTTAAAATGAGCTAGTCACATTACACACATGGAGGTCAATGGAAAACTGAAATTGTCTCCAATCTTCCACCTTTTGCTACATATACGGGAGAAAGAGTACATACCAGGGGGATGAGTTAAGGCTTGTGAAGCTTGAGGGAATCCCCAGTATTACTAGGAGAAAGAGCATGAGAGATAAAGCTATGAAAGCATCCACTGACTAGAACTGATTTCAAATTCAAGAGTCAGAGCTGAAATATATAATAGATTTTCAACCAATTTCATCAGTGCCTGAATTAAGAGCTACAGAGATTCAGAACAAGATTACCTTTTCTATTAGTAGCCTCCTATTTCCTCTTGTCCTTCGTCTTATCTGTCTAGCAACTTGTCTGAACGGCCCCAGTCTGAAATACTGAAGAGAGTAAACACGGACCATACTAACTTTCAGTGTGACTGGTCTCACCAGAACTTTCTACCATGTTGTCTTCATCAAAAGCTCTGGCCTGGAAATGGCAGGAACAGAGGGCCTCAACCCCTAATGCAGGCATTGTCAACTTGGTCTATGGATGGTTTTCAAGAGGTCCATGAATTTGGATGGGATAAAAATTATATCATTAGTTCAATATGATTGCTCTTTTTTGTAATCCTATATTTCATTTTATGCAGTTTAAAACATTTTGAGAGACTTCAGCAGACTGCCAAATGGGGCCATGGCAGGAAAAACATTAAGAATAAATGCTCTGGGGGGGCGGAGCCAAGATGGCAGAGTAGAAACAGCTCTTCCAAGCCTCTCTGCCCCCAGATTCCCCACAAACTATGTAAAAAAGGACTGTGAACAACTTCTGGAGCCCCAGCACCCACAGAACGACACAGAGAAGCTAACCTCCCGCTGAGGACAGCCCAGCAGCCCTGCAGGAAGGACCAGCGCAGCGGTCTGGGAGCCCAGGCAGAGCGCACAACGGAGCCGAGCCGAGCCCAGGTCCACGTGAGCCGAGGTTTTAGCCCCAGGGCGGCAGGGCCAGAAGCCGGCTGGAGGAACCCCAGAACACCAGGAACTGTGGAGATTCCAGAATTATCAACATAGACATGCCTAGGACAAAGTAAGAGGTTAGTGTCCTATGGACTTTGGGACCTGTATTTGGGGAATGCGTCAGCTCCCTCCCCTGGGGGCTAGAAGCTGCTGAGGAGACACGCCATTTTGTAGTTTTCAGAGGCAGCTCCAGCTCCCAGCCTGCAAATTGTAGGGAGATCCAGCGATCAGTCTTGGGGGCTAATCGCTCTTGCTTTAACCTCCCTGGATCTGGATTGTGATCTAGGGTGGAAGTTGTGGGTGGGTTTACAGCTTGCCAGAAACGGAAGTTGCCCCCCACACGTTCGGGACGAAAATTCCTCTAGCTGGCCTTAAAGCCATAGTGTGGCAACAAGCCCAAAAGTCAAGCAATTAAGTGGCAACATGCCAAGGCAAAGGAAACAGAAAAATGCAACCCTAGACTCCTATTTTGGGGGCATAGAGCAGGAAAGGACTGTGAGGTCAGAAGTCCTGCTCCAAAAGCCCCAGGGGAAAACATGAGCAGGTTGCAGGCCATAGAGGACCTTAAGAAGGACTTTAAAAATCAAATAAGAGAAGTGGAGGAAAAATTGGAAAGAGAAATGAGAAGGATGCAGGAAAAGTATGAAATGAGGGTCAACAGCCTGACTGAGGAAAACAACACCTTAAAAAATAGACTAACTCAAATGGCAAAGGAGGCCCAAAAGGGCAATGAGGAGAAGAATGCCTTAAAAAGTCGAATTTGCCAGATGGAAAAAGAATCTCAAAAGTTCACTGAGGAGATTCATTCCTTCAGAGTTAGACTGGAGCAAATGGAAGCTAATGACTTTATGAGAAATCAAGATGCTGTTAAGCAGATCCAAACAAATGAAAGATTAGAAGGCAATGTGAAATATCTCATGGGAAAAACCACTGACCTGGAAAATAGATCCAGGAGAGACAATTTAAAAATTATTGGACTACCTGAAAGCCATGATCAAAGAAAGAACCTAGAAATCACCCTTCAAGAAATTCTCAAGGAAAACTGCCCTGATGTTTTAGATCCAGAGGGCAAAATAGAGGTTGAAAGAATCCACCGATCACCTCCTGAAAAGATCCCAAAAAGAAAACTCCCAGGAATATTATAGCCAGGTTCCAGAATCCCCAGATCAAGGAGAAAATACTACAAGCAGCTAGGAAGAAACAATTTCAATATTGTGGAAACACAATCAGAATAGCCCAGGACCTGGCAGCTTCTACACTGAGGGATCGAAGGGCATGGAATATGATATTCCAGAGGGCAAAAGAACTGGGAATGAACCCAAGGGTCACCTACCCAGCAAAACTGAGTATTTTGTTTCAGGGGAAAATATGGTCATTCAGTGGAATAGAGGACTTTCAAGCATTCTTGAGGAAAAAACCAGAATTGAATAGAAAATTTGACATCCAGACACAAGAAGGAAGAGATGCCTGAGAAGGTAATCAGGGAAAAGAAATCAAAAGGAACTTATCAAAGTTGAACTATTTACATTCCTATATGGAAAAGCAATAACTGTGACTGATGATATCTTTCTCACTATGAAAATAATGGAAGAAGGGGGTGTGGTCATATGAATACATATGTGAATGTGTGTGTATATGGTTACAGTTATATATGGATAGAGGGCATAAGTTGAATTTCTTGGGAAGGGAGAATACTCAAGGGATGAAATTATGAGGTGAGAGAGGAAAGTGGCAAGAGGAGAAGGGGAGATACAGGGTAGGGTAAACTATCCCATGTAGAAGAAGCAAGGGGAAGTGGTTGCAAAGGAGGGGGAGAATAAGGAAGGCTAAAAAGACAAAACCACATTCACATTGAATTTGGTTCAGGGAGAAAATGACATACATACTAAATGGGATATCTCAACCTGCAGCAGGATAGGGGGAAGGGGGATGAGAGGAGGGATGATGGATGGGAGGGCATCCTTGGGGTGAGGGGAGGTTGGAAGTACCCACTATAGAAGAGGGACAGGATCATGTAGGGAATGGACCAGGTGGGGGAGTGGGATGAGTGGGAGGGAATTATAAGCAGCCTTGTACAATATATCTACTATGATAATGTTTTGCATAGCTAGACATGTACAACATATACTGAATTACTTATCTCCCCAGAGGGAATGGGTGACAAGGGAGGAAGGAAATGGATCTGAAATTCGAGGTCGTAACATTAAATGTTTCAAATATATATAAATACTATTAGTAATACTCTTTTGCTTGTAATAGGGAGATAAGATGTGCAGGCATTGGGACACAAAGATTCACCTTCCTCTAATGGAAAAGTCGATGGGGGTATGGGAGAAGGTATGGGAGAGAGCAGATTGGAGGAAGCGATATCTTGTGGGACTGCTATTCTGGGAGGTTGGGTAGGGGAATAATGGGGGGAAAATGATTGTAACTCAAAATCTGGCGGAAATGAATGATGTAAAACAGAAGTTAATAAAGCATTTGTTTAAAAAAAATTAAAAAAAGAATATATATTAACAAAAAAAAATAAATATTATCTCAATTTATCTTCAAAAAAAAAAAAAAGAATAAATGCTCTGTAGCACTGGTCCTTAAACTTTCTGGCTTCCGGATCCCCTTACACGTTTAAAAGCTGTTGAGGACCCAAACAACTTTTGTTTATGTGGGCTATATCAATATTTACCATAACAGAAATTAAACCTACTACATTTTAAAATGCCTGTTAGTTATTTTAAAATAATAATAAATCATAATAAAGTCAATTTCAATATAAATAGGGGCAACTAGGTGTCAGAGTGGATAGAGTGCTGGGTCTGGAATCAGGAAGACTCATTTTCCTGAGTTCCAATCTGGCCTTAGACACTTACTAGTGGTATGACCCAGGGCAAGTCACTTGATCTTGTTTGCTTCAGCTGCCTCATCTTTAAATGAGCCAAAGAAGAAAATGGCAAACCGCTCCAGTATCTTTGCCACAAGAACCCTAAATGGGGTCACAAAGAGTTGAACACAACTAAAAAATGACTAAAAATGACCAAATTACATGTTTTAATGAAAACAACTATCAAATTTTATAAAGCAAAAATTTTTTAGAAAAAGTGGCATTGTTTTAGATCGTTTTTTTTTTTTGCAAATCTCTTTGATGTCTGGCTTCAAAGAAGATAGCTAGATTCTCTATCTGTGTCTTCAATCTCTTGAAATCTGTTGTTTCAGTGGAAGTATATAAAAATCTAGCCTCACACAGATATGTAGCTGGAAAAAGAGAAGAATATTTTAATAGATTAAAAAAGTCTTAGTATTATTATGAAAATTATTTCAGTCTCATGGATCCCCTGAAAAGGTCTCAGGGCCCCCCAAGTGTCTACAGACTATACTTTGAGAACCTTTACTCTAGAACATACATCCTCAATTTCAAATTACAAAGAGAATTTTGGTTACAAAGAGAGAAAAAAGGTTAGAAGCTCTGGGTATGGGGCAGTAACAAAGATCCTTACCAGCACTAAGCACAATTCTGTTGGTCAAATTTCAGGAGGAACCTCAGAAAACCAAGTACACATGTTTTACACAGTTCCAACCATCTTTTATGAAAACACTTGAGATCATTTATACCTGTCCAGATCTTCCCTATCTTTGAAGGCTCAACTTAAGCCCTCTTCCACAAAGTCATCCCTATTTCACCCACTGCTGTTAACTATGGCACAGAAACACACATTTTAGGACTTCATTACATGCAGGTTTGTTGTTTGTTGTTATTCTTAGTGTTTTGTTAGTTTTATTTCTCAATTAGATTGAAGTTTCTGGAAGACAATGAACATGCCATCTAATCCTATACCATTAAGGGGGTGGGGAGGACCCCAAGCCTGGCCCAATGCCTAATACATTGTATATGCTGATACATTTTATTGATTGATAGAAGAATGGAAAATGAATCACAGGTTTGACTAAAGGGATTGGGGGGGGGGGGTTAAAATTATCTGTAGAACAATATGAATGCATTCTCTCAATTGCAAATTCAGAACATTATATTAGTTACTTTTCCATTATAATTTGAGGTCAGTTATGCCTAATTTATAGGGTCCAGTTCTCATTCTCTCTAAATAAGTAACAGCCCTAAATTCAACCCAGTTTACATCACAGAAAGGCAGCTGCTAATGTGCTGCATATTTCTGAAATGAAATTATGTCAATGCCTTTGCTCCCTTCCAGAAGAAATCATATAGCAGGATTGCACAACAGAATGGCTGGTTTTCACGGGGCTGAAATTGAGACCTTCCTGCTTAAATGTTTCTTTTTCTTTCTGCCAGCATCCTTACCCACTGATGAGCTCAGAGGCTGAAGCGTGCCAACCGCTGATCAGCTGGACAGATCAAAGAAGCCACTGTGACCCAAGCAATGTTATAAAAAAACTGGCAAAAAAAATATTGTCCCTGAGGTAACAAGCTGCCTGGCCGCCTTGGGCAATGGTTTTCCATTGCTGTCTTTGCCTGGGTGGCTCCTAAGAGCTGTTTGGTTCTCCACCCTGCTTGACCCTTAAGCGTAAGTTCTTCTGCCTTGCCTGAGGGCTGCAAAACTGTCCTCATCCGGACTCCCAAGAGAATGGGGGTGGGGGGTGGGCAGGCATTCAGGGTGGGGAGGCCTGGTTCCCTGCACATGGATGTAGGTAAATCAATTGCTACCCTTATTACATTACCTGGAAAAGCAGTGAAGAAGTTTGTCCTCTAAAGAGGCAGTTTGACATAGTAGAATAAAGGGCTGGAGAGAAAATCAGGAGTTGTTCAGCTGTTTTTCAGTCACATGTGACTCTTTAAGACCCTACTTGGGGTTTTCTTGGCAGAGCTCCCAGGATGGTTCACCATTTCCTTCTCCAGATCATTTTACCCATGAGAAACTGAGGCAAACAGGGTTAAGTGACTTGTCCAGAGTCACACCACTATTAAGAATCTGAGGTCACATTTGAACTCAGGAAGAAGTCTGGAAAATTAATGGCTGGCCTTTTACATTACCTTGAAAAGTAGTCAAGAAGTTCGTCCTATAAAGAGGCAGTGTGATGACAAAGTAGAGTGAGGGTTGGATAGAAAGCCAAGAGCCCTGGATTTAAATTCCAACTCTTGACACCAACCAGGACTCAGGTTCCTGACATGTACAACAATCTTTATGAAATCTACCTCAAAGGACTGCTCTACAGAAAATGTATTCTAACCTATATAATGGTGAGATATTAAAAGGAGCATTACTACTGACTAACTCCTGAGATTCCAGTAATTTTGAGACTCAGAAGGATAAACTCATACCTGCTGAAAACATACCAATATAAAGAATAGAGATACCCTCCGGCCTTCCACTCCCACCCCCTTATTTTCCTCTCAGATGAATTTCTGATCTCTTGGTACAGACCATGAAATGACTGGGCAGGTAGATACAAAACGTCTTAAGAGGTTACTAAGTCTTTCATCTTCTTTACTCTGATGGAAAGCAGAAATATTCCCTACCCACTCTACATCAATTTTTCCTCTTGAGTGTCAAAGGGCTCAGCTATAACCACAAGGAAGATGGGATGTATTGCTCCCTAAAATTTAAAGATGAAGATGATCATAAACTACAGAACCTTCAATTAAGGGGGAGAAACTTTTTAGTAGTCATTAGTAGGAGTAGAGAAAGTTATGGTGGTGATGATGCTTGTTTTTTTAATTTGATGACTTAGTTAAGTAAATCCAGAAAATATTACAATTTTTAAAAAAATTTTTATAATCTACAAAATTTCTGGAGTAAGACACTATGTTTTCTAATTGGGATAATAGGGCTTCTTGGCCTGGGAAATTTTTCCAGATCTTTATGACTGGAATTTGGGTGCTGTCTCGCTGTGATAATAGCTTTTGAAAACTAAATCCAATGCCCAGAATTAGGGGATCAATCCTCACCATTATCCGTAACCATGATATAAAACAGAAAGGGAAAAGACTGATAATGATTTAGCACTGAAAGGTTTGTAGCCCACTTTACATATGTTTGGTTCTCACAGTAACCCTTAGGTTTGAACTACAGGCATTATTAGCTCCGTCTTATAGCAAAGGCTCAGAGAAATTACGTGACTTGCTCATGCTAACAAAGCTCATAAGTGTGAGAGCCAGGATTTGAAGTCATCTCTTCCGATTCTAAGTCGAGACCTCCAGTGCCATATATTATTGAGATTGGGGCACAACTAGAACCTAGGTGTTTCCTCACCCCCAAATTCAGTGTGCTTTCCACAAAGGTTAGGTGGCACTGGGCAGCTAGATGGCTCAGTGGATAGAGCGCCAGGTGTGACATCAGGAACACTGATCTTCCTATATTCGAATTCAGCCTCACACACTTAGTAGCTATGTGACCCTGGACAAGTCACTTAAGCCTCTTTGCCTTGGTTTCCTCATCTGTAAAATGAGCTGGAAAAGGAAATGACAAACCACTCTGAGATCTTTACCAAGGAAACCCTAAATGAAGTCATGACTGAACAATAACAGCTTTCAAGGAGCTCATAGACAAATGAAGAAGATAACTTCCAAACAACAATGTACAAACAAGATACTGAGAGAAGCTGAATTAAGGTCTGGGGTAGTTAAAGTCACAGACAGAAGGCACAGGCATTAAGGAGTACTATGAAAGAAGGTGGAAGTGGACTTGAAGGAAGTCAGAGAAGCCAAGAGACAGAGATGAGGAGGGAGAGAATTCTAGATATGAAGGACAGTCAGGGAGTGTCTAAGAGCTGGGAAATAGTGTCATGTGAAAGGAGGCCAGTGTCTCTGGATTCTGTGGGGAAAGCATTAGCAACTTATTAAATGCCTACTATGGTCCAGACACTATGCTAGACAGTGGGGGTACAAGGATAAATATGAAGCCATCCTTTTCCTCAAATTAAGGGGTAAGAAAAGGGTGTAGACGGGGCGGCTAGGTGGCGCAGTGAGTAGAGCGCCGGCCCTGGAGTCAGAAGGACCTGAGTTCAGATGCGGCCTCAGACACTTAACCCACACAAACAAAAACCTAGCCGTGTGACCTTGGGCAAGTTACTTAACCCCAATTGCCCTCCAAAAAGCAAAAAAAAAAAGGGTGTAGAAAGACCTCATGGACAATAAGGAAACTAACAAAAATAATGTAATTTGGAAATATAAACAACTGCTAAGAGGATCTGAATTTCAGGACTCCATATTACAGCAAATCTCTTGTTCTCTATATTTAGACTTTATTCTGTTGACAGTGACTGCTACTTGATAGGATATGGCTTAAGATCCTTATTTATACCAAAATGTCTTTCCCATGCAGTCTAATTAACAATAATCATAATCATAATAAATCCAGCATTTATATAGTGCCTACTATGTATAAGTAATAGTACTGTGTTTCACAATTATTATCTCATTTGATCCTCACAACAACCCTGGGAGATAGATGCTGTTATGATCCCCATTTTGCAGTTGAGGAAACCAAGTTAAAGAATTTAAGTGACTTGCCCAAGATCACACAGCTAGTATCTAGAGGTGGATTTAAACTTGGATCTTCTCGATTCCAAGCCCAGCACCCTCTGCATTGTGCCACCTAGCTGTCATTTTGCTTTGGTTTTCTGCTATGAAATTGCTATATGAAGAGCTATCATGCTTTGTAGCTTAGACCCTGACATTTGTAGTTCCCTAGAAGCTTTTGGCCAAGTGGAACCATCCTATTTTTATGAGACTTCAAGGTAGAGTAGAAAAAGCAATGGTACTTGAACCTGGATCTCTGTCCCTTTACTAGATGTGTGGTTTTGGATAAGTCACTCAATCTGACTTGACCTCAGTTTTCCCATTTGTAAAATAAATGAAGACAGAGAGCTGAAGACAGAGAGCTGAAGGTCAAATATTACTTCTAGCACTTACCACCTGTATGACTTGGATAAATAATCTCCCTGGGTCTCAGTTTCCTCTTCTGTAAAAGGCGGGCAATGGGAAGGACAACTAAATGACTTCTCGGGTGCCATCCAGGTCTACTCTATCAAGGGGCAGCTAGGTGGCGCTGTGACTAGAGTGTCGGCCCTGGAGTCAGAAGGACCTGAGTTCGGATCTGGCCTCAGACACTTAACCCACACAAACAAAAACCTAGCCGTGTGACCTTGGGCAAGTTACTTAACCCCTATTGCACTCCCAAAAGCAAAAAAAAAGAAGAAGTACAACATGACATAGAAAAAGATAAAATGGGGACAGCTAGGTGGTGCAGGGAATAGAGCACCAGCCCTGGAGTCAGCAGGACCTGAGTTCAAATCTGACCTCAGACACTTAACACTTACTAGCCATGTAACCTTGGGCAAGTCACTTAACCCCTACTACCCTACCTTCCCCTCTGAAAAAAGAAAAAGATAAAATCTTATGCAAATGTAAGATATTGATTCTTTTTTTATATGTGGATACTTTTAACTACTTATGTAATTGTACATTCCCACATAATAATAATTGTTATTATTATTACATGTACATGTGTTTATGTTTTCAAGTTTACAAAGTATTTCATGTAGTATCTCATTTGAGCCTCTCAACAACCATGAAAGGTATATGTTATTATTATCCCCATTTTACAGATAAGGAAAACTGAGACTGAGAGGTTAAGTGATTTGCCCAGGGTCACACAGCTAGTGTTAAGTGTCTGAGGTTGTATTTGAACTCAGGTCCTCCTGACTCCAGGGCCAGTGCTCTATACACTGTGCCACTTAGCGGCCCCAATGGACAATAAGCTTTTGTCAACATCCCCTTTCCCAATGGAAATGCCCACAAGTTTCAGAAAAAGAACAAGTCAAACATTTTAATCAACCAGTTGTAGATACCACTTATACTGAATCAACTGAATGTTTCTTGTGTCCTTCCTTGTTATAGACAACAGTTTATAAAAGAACCCCTAAACTTAGGATGAAGACATATGTGGATTTGAATAAAGAGTGTGCAGGAGGAAGCTCAAACCAGAAGCTGATAGTGAAATTTTCAGTGTGAACATTTATACCTCCAGAAATCAGTAAATGCGGGCAGCTAGGTGGTGCAGTGAGTAGAGTGCTGGCCCTGGAGTCAGAAGGACCTGAGTTCGGATCCGGCCTCAGACACTTAACACACACACAAACAAAAAGCTAGCCGTGTGACCTTGGGCAAGTTACTTAACCCCAATTGCCCTCCAGAAAAAAAAAGAAATCAGTAAATGCTACAAATCAAGGACTTGATTTGTTATTTTGCTGATTCAGGGGTGAGGAACCTGAAGCCTTGAGGCCACATATGGCCTTCTAGGTCCTTGGGTGCGGCTTTTTGAGTCAGTTCAAGTTTTATAGAACAAATCCTTTTATTACCAGAATTTATTCTGTGAACTCTGGATTCAGTCAAAGGGCTGCACTTGAGGACCTAGAGGGCCATATGCGGCTTGAGGCCACAGATTCACCACCCCTGCCTAGATTTAGGAGAGTGAAGGGTAAAATGTTAACAATGCAGATTCAACTTAAAAGTGTGTCTTGCTTATTTTTTTCCCCAGAAAACCGTTAAACATTTACCAGCACACCCCTGGTCTGAATAATTAAATTGTTCCCATACTTACTGGCAATAAACGGTAGGTCAGTAGTTCAGTTTTCTGAGCCTCAGTTTCCTAATCTTTAAAATGGTAAAAATCATATTTTTCCTATCTCTTTTATAGGTTTGTTGTTGGAAAGAGAGACCTTTGTAAACCTTCAGGCTATATGTAAATGTGAGCTTTTGTTACTACCCTACTTCAACTGTAATTCAACAGTGACATGGGCATCCTGCTATCACTCATTCGCCACATATCTCTCAATAGAATTATGTTATGATGAATGGGCAAAATTGTTCAGCATCTCCTTTATTCTCATAAATGAAATGCAAATTCTCATTGAATGTTCCTCTATTTGGGAGATTTGCAAATATGTCCACAATACAATTTTAAACTAAGAAACAAACAAACCAAAAAAAAGCGCCTTCATTTGAAATCCTGAAACTTGCTTTCCTAGTTTATTTAGATAAATGTAGCTTAGTCATAATAATTTATGATCGTATGCTCGAGAATGGCCTGTAGTATATTTGGCAAAAGTAATGAAGTCTTAGTGATTTGAGATTTGCCTACAGCTCCTGGCTATAAAATGTTTCCTGAGAAGTGAAATGATATTGCTGAGGGATTTTTGTGGAAATTATAGGGTTTATGGATTAGCAAAGTGAGAATTAATGAGGTTCTGCTGTATTTACTACCACATAAGAACTGGAATTCCTGTAAAGAAATTAGTTCTAGTAGGAAGAGGGTTTTTCCCCCCATATTGCTATCGCAGATACACTATCCTGGTATAAAAACAGGAGGCTAGAAAAGCCTGGACTTTATCATCAGCTAGTTCATTTTTCTTAGAGAAGATTTTTTAATCATTTAAAATCAGGGTAAAGGAAAATTCCCCATTGGTAATTTGTCAGCAAAATTACTTAGAAGCAAGTGCAAGTATACAATCTTACTATGTAATTTGGCCCCTGAAGGATTGGAGTAATGGAGGGCCCATTTTTCTATCTTTATTCGTCTTGATGACTCCTAATATTTTTGTTTGCAAAACAAGCGAGAAACAAAACGTTATCTTTACTATTTATAAAATCTTGTTCGGTTTATTTGTTTGTTTTTGTTCCTTACTCCTACTGTGATTTCATTAGCCTGAGGGAACTCATAGATGGGGAGTTCCCTCCACCAAGGAACATCAAAAACTCCACTTTCAATCATAGTCTTATTTTTTTAACTTATTTTATTTTTAATTTATGGAATAAAACAAGCATTTCAATAACAGTATAATAAAAAAAGATGATTCCACATGAAACTACAAATCTATTATGCAAACCTATTGCTATTACTTTTAAATATATAATGAAGTTATCATGTAAATTTCTTTTTTCTTTTCTCTCCCTTCTCTACCCCAGAGATGGCTACTATTAGACACAAATAAATATGTATGTGTGTGTGTATATATATATATATACACATATATATATATATACTACATATGTATATATGTATACACATGTATGTGTGTAAAATTATTCTATACATAGTTATATTTATTAGTTCTTTAGATGCTGATAGCTTCTTTTTTTGTTTTTATTTTTTAATTTATGGAATAAAGCAAGCATTTCCACAAGATAGTATAATTAAAAAAAAAAGATGGGGCAGCTAGGTGGCACAGTGAATAGAGCATGGGCCCTGGAGTCAGGAGGACCTCAGTTCAAATTCAGCCTCAGACACTTAACCCCAATTGCCCTGCCTTCCCCCTCCAAAAAAAAGCAAAAAATAAAAAAAGATGATTACACATGAAACTGCACATCTATTATATACAACTTGCTATTCCTTTTAAATATATAAAAATGCTATCATGTAAATTTCTTTTCTTTCTTCTCTCATAGTCTTATTGAGTCACCTGGGGCACAGAAAAGTTTAAAAACTTACCCTGTTTGTGTCAGGGGCAGGATTCAAACCTAGAATTTTTGTCCCCAAGATAACCATCCACTATGCCTCTTTGCTACCCAGATAATCCGGTGAATTTATGAATTTAAATATATTTTTGATAACCCAGGATCTTTTGAAACATCTTGCACTATCAACAGATTTGAAGTCAGAAAACCTGGATTAGGATCCCCTATTTATGACCTGTGCAACACTAGGCAAGTCAACTCTCCAATTCAACAAAATGTACTCATTGTCTCTCTACCGGTAAGGTATTAGGCTGGGTGCTGGGGAGATGATGACCAAAAAAAGTGGAGGTGGGGAGAGATAGTCCCTGTTTTATATTCTACTTGAAGACACAAAGGAAAGAACTGGATTTGGAATCAGAGGACATAAGGTCATTTTCTGCCTCTGCCCATTCCTACCTGTGTCTGTCTAGGCCTCAGTCTTTTCATGTATAAAATGAACACATTGTACTGGATGACCTCTACAATCTTTGAGGGCACTGAAACTAAGATTATATGTAAACAGGTTAGTAAATGCAAGTAAATAAATGGAAACAGATAAGCAAATACAAACTGTTTTACTTCTCAGGCCTCCATTTGTTTTTCTATAAAATGAAAGGACTGGACTGGATGGTCTGTAAGGTCCTTTTCAGTTCTAAAATCCTATAATCCTAAACTCTAAGTAGAGAATGATATAACAAAGAGAAATTATAGCATAAAGAATAAGATTATTTAAATACTTTCTTATTATACATATATAAAGACATACAATCCAATTAGACTAGAGAGAGTATCATGACTTAATGTACTTTGCAGTCATACAATCAGGATTGTTCAATAGTCTTTATCAGGCAAAACCTTTTGACCCCATAGATAATGACTTAAGGCAGGTCATACAGCCAAAACCATAACACACCAGGCACTTGTGTAAAAGGGAAACCCAATGTGGGTGTAAAACACTTAAATGTATTATGCATTTAAGTAATACTTCCGGTAACATCCTTCTCCAGCATTTTTTTTTTGTCTCATAAGCTATTATTTCTACTCTAAAAGGTTAAAAAAATGTAAAAATAAAACTAAAATCTTATTAGGCACAATATAAAAATAAATATTTTGGGATACTATGTGGGACAAAGGGAAATGTCTGGGACTACTAAGCTAAAAATGACATTTGTAATATATTTGTAATATATTAAAGGTACAACATCTATGAAAGTTGAGAAAATATATTTTTTCTTAAAATTGTTACGAATGTCATTAACTGATTAAAAAGGGTCAGAAGGTCACATCAAAGAAAAACCGATGTTACGAAAATAAATGAAGCTGTGGAACAAGTATAGTAAAATATGTCTTTAAACATTTTATGGCAAGTATCCTACAAAGTGATACTTGCCACAAGAAGTGCTACTGGTCAAACAACTTCCCAACAATATGGGATATTAGTATGCTCTATCCCAGGACTGGGGAACCTGCAACCTCAAGGCCATATGTAACCCTCTAGGTTCTTAAGTATAGCCCTTTGAATCAGTCAGTATTTGGACAGCACTGGAGGTCCTATAGGGATACATGTGTAGCTCCAGTGCCTGGGATGGTGCCCAGTTCAGAGTAGGCACTTAATGAATGCTTCTAGATTCTTTCTCTATTCTCACCCTTACCCTCTTGTTTTCTCTCTTCTTTATTTCCTCTACCTCCATCTTTTTCCTTTAACTGATCATGTTCTGCTGTTCAGTCCTCTCTGACTCTTCATAACTCAATCTGGGGTTTTCTTGGCAAAGATATTGGAGTAGTTGGCCATTTCCTTCTGTAGCTTATTCTACAGATGTGGAAACTGAGTCAAACAAGGTTAAGTGGCTTGCCCAGGTTAACACAGCTAGTAAGTGTCTCAGGCCAGATTTGAATCTTCTTCCTTTTTTTTTTTGGAGGGGGAGGGCAGGGTAACTGGGGTTAAGTGACTTGCCCAAGGTCACATGGCTAGTAAGTGTTAAGTGTCTGAGGTCATATTTGAACTCAGGTCCTCCTGATTCCAGGGCCCATGTTCTATTCACTGTTCCACCTCACTCCCTTGAAGATTAATCTTCCTGATTCCAAGCCTACTACTGCTCTACCTACTTCAAAACAGCAATGCTCATAATATGGAACAAAATTTTTTCTTTATTCCTTGTATTTAGTCAATTATTTGCCTTCCCTCTGTTTTTCAATGGAGAAATGGAAAGTTTCACATTTTTCTAAAAAGTGCCACTTTTGAGGGCAGCTAGGTTGTGCAATAGAGAGCAAAGTCTGGGTTCAGGAAGACCTGGGTTCAAATCAGCCTCAGACAGGGCAAGTCACTTAACCCTGATTGCCTCCAGAAAAAAGGAAAGATAAAAATGTTACTTTTTTAGTGCAAACCTAATTGATTTTCCCCCTCTGGTGAAGTAGGTCTTGCCAGGGAAGCAAAAAAGTCCCTTACTAGCTGTTTGATGAGAAATAATAAGGTAGGAAACAAACAGATGTGGCTGCACAGTGGTTCTTGTTACTGCCAGTTTCTGATTAACTATGAAATGTTAGAATTATATGCATATAAAATGTCTTTGCTCCATTCCATCAGTGGGTGATAAAAAAAAAAGACGGGGATGAGGAAAAGATGGGAAAAGCAGGGGCCAGAAAGCAGAAACTTAATGAGGAACAGCCTTGATAAGTTGGTGCCTGTGTTTGTTGTAGGCCCATTTAAAAGGATTTTTTCCCCACATTTCCCACTGCAGTCCGTAGATAGCTAAATAGTCCTGAACCGTTTTATTACGTTGCTGATCCCTAATTCTTCCTACAGGGCAATCATTTTCCACTCTCCAACCTAATCAATATGTGTGCCACAGTTCACTCTCCTTTCCTATCCCCTACCTATGTCAACTAACTTCACATTTAATAAAAAAAATTTTTTTCCAAACTTTTTAAAAGATAGGATATTCAATTCAGCAGAAACTCTACCTATAAAAGTTGTCGCTCTCACTTTTAGAAAGCAAAAAAAATGTTCTCAGTATCAATTGGTAAAGGCTGGGAAAAGCTTTAGTTTTAAGACTGTGAGAGAATCCCTTGCTTTTCCCCCTTAAGTCTTACAAACTGCAGCCCTAGGTGTGTTGTATAATGCATGAATGAACCCTGGTTAGAAACAGAAATGCATTTTCAGTAAGTATTTATTATGTTGTTTGGAGGATACAGCTTTAAATTTACCCGCTGTAGCTTGCAGCATTACACAAACTGTTGGTCTGCTGACTGCTTCTCTGGCACCAACACACACAGAAAATAGATTGCTAGGGCTGGGTTGGGTTGGGTGGTTTTTTTTTTCTTTTCCTTGTCCCTCCCCTGCCCTCCCCTTTCTCCTCTCTCTTTAAAGGTTGCTTTTTCCTTTTCCTTTTTTTTGTTTTTGTTTTTAAGAAAGCAACGAACATTTTTTTAATCACATGGCATTTTTAATCAACACGTATTTCCTTCCAGGACCTATGATCCTCTATTGATTCCCATTAAAATGGTTTTCTTTTCTTTGCCCCCTCTGCTGATCGAATTTCAGATCAGCCACAGGATATGCAACTAACCTTCCGGCACAACTGAGCCCGACTGACTCAGGGAGATCAAAAGGCTTGATGCATTCATTAAACATCCCCACCGCCCAGACAGGATCTCTAATGGAAGATATCTTTGCATTGCAATTAATATTTTTTTCCCTTTTTTGTCTTTCCCCCAAAATGTTCTTGCCTTTGATTGCAAATGGGGGGGGGGGCCTAGAAAATGAGAACAAAAGAGACATATCTTTTTACCCAGGGCTGACGTCAGTTTGATTTTAGTGACAACTATTGATGCTTGTGGAACAACTGAAAGCAGCTCCTTCCCCCTTCACCCCCACCCCGTGTCCCCCATGCCTTCACCTTCTTTCCACTTTTAAGCTGAAACAAGACTTTTAGCAGCTCAGAAACACGCACCATGGGAAAAAAAAATGGGCCCTTCCCTCGACCAACTCCAGTTCACTTTGCAAAGGGCATTCAATGCTTATTTTGTTGCATGATCTTTACTAGGGCGGAAAACATGCAGCAGGGGGAGGGAGTCGGAACAGCTAATAGGCAGCGAGCAGGGAGAGCGAGCGCTGCAACCCAGGAATGTTGTTCATTACGGGCTGCTAGGCGAGGACCCGGAGAGAGAAAATAGTCCCTGCTTCCCCGCCCCCACAGGAATCTCTGCCCAGGCTTCCGGCCCCAGGGTCAGCTTGTTTTCTCCGCGTTCGTGGGGAGCAGGAGAGGGGATGCGCGGGGTGGTGAGCGGTCCCCGGCCACCCGCTCGCTCCAGCTTAGAAGTTGGTGGTGTAAGGATCCAGAGATCCTGCGATTGCGTGTGATTCTGCCTCGCGCACTCCCCGGGCTGCAGGAGCAGCCGAGGCCGCGGAGGCTGGAGAGGGATTCAGCTGGAGGAGCGGCAAGGCTAGGCGCAAAACCCGGGCTGGATCCTCCTGGCACACGGAGGCCCAGGCCCAGGGGCGGAGGGAAGAGTCTGGTTTCTCCGAGCCCAGCTTAGCTATCCAGAGCAAGGCGGCCCCTAAAAGGAGACGAGCAAAGGCTGGGCGGGAGCTCAGAGCGGCTTTAGGGTTTGCACATAATTTTTTTTAATAGAGCCTGGTGATATTGCACTTTGGGGAGTTTGCATTCATGCTGAAATTCCATTCCAAAGGAAACCATAGAATAAGATGGAACCAGACAGGAGCACTATACAGCCTTAAAGGTGGAAAGGATGCTACATTTTGGTCATATAGACCAAGGATTCTTAACCAAAGGTTCCAGGACCACCAGAGTCCCTGAGGTTAAGTGGGGGGAAAAAGAAAATATTTTCAACAACTGAAATTTAGCATCTCCTTCCATTTTAAAAACATTCTGGGCCAAAGGCTTCCCCAGACTTCCAATGATTCCGATGAAAAGGTTCAGAACCCTGGATCTAGGCTGTGGATAGTCTGATGAAGCTGATGGATACCTCCTTAGAATGTCTTTAAATGCACAAAATAAAATACACAAGATTGCAATGGTATTGAAATAGTTATCAAAAATACTCTTAAAATTAGTTCATATAGGAAATCACAGTAACAGTAATGCTGTGATGATGATCAGATGTGAAAGACTTGTTAATTCTAAACAATACAATGATCTAAAACAATTCTAAAGGACTCACTATCTACCAGCAGAGAACTGTCGAACTCCGAGTACAAATTGAAATATAATTTTCTTACTTTATTTTAAAGAATTTTTTTTTTTTTAAAAAGCAAGTTCATAGACCCTAGGTTAAAAACCCCAGATCTAGGTCAACCCTTTAATTTTACAGATAAGGCAACTAAGACCCAGTCAAGTGACTTACCCAAAATCAGGTAGTAAGCATAGAAGAGCCAGAATTCAAACCAAGGTCTTTTGACTACAAATTTGTTTCCCAGGCACCAAAAAACAAACCTTTTGTGGGAAAAAAATATCATGAAGAAAAGTTTATTGGGCCTGCCTATCTCACAGTCCATTTACAGGAGGAGGATTAATTTGAAAAGAAAGCTGATTTCCAGAAAACCTGGTCTAGATTAGTTGAGTCTATGCCTGGGGTTCATCCCAAACTTTGCTCCAACCCACTCACCTGAGTAACACAGACACCAGAAACACTTTCTATTTAGATATTCTGAAGTAGTGGGGATGGGCAAAATGAGTATGAGGAAAGAAAAGAGTAGAAGAGAGAAAATGTAAAAGTAAGCAGCTTTCAAGGATATTCCTGAGAAATGGTGAAAAACACAAAAGGAAATATATGCCAGAAAGACTGAAGCCTGGCTGATTTTATTCCATACCACATTTAGGTACAATTTTTAAACAATTATTTTGAAAAAAATCTCTAAAGGAAAATGTGAGATAAAATAGGTGATGTGGGCAGGAACAAGCAGTCTATTAACAAAATAAAATTCTATTTTATGACTAAACTGACTACTGTGAGATTGGAAAATTCTCTTTCCATTACCACCTTAGTTTCCATGTCTGTTAAATGGAAGCAGTATCAGTGCTGTAGAGATTATTATTGCCTATACATTGTACTTCCAGGACTAATGAGCTTGTACTGTGACCATCTAAATAAAAATTATTATTGACATACAGATAGAAGATGGAAGAGAAGAAGCAGACAGGGAATCTCATTTAGATATTACTGATAATCTTGTTTTCATTGTAGAGAAAGATGTCGAATTGCCAAGTATACAAGCCAAAAATGGATTTAGCAGCTGCACAGCCAGCTAAATCCATGTTTTCTACCCTAATCTAGAAGAGGCCTGGTCTAAAATCAGAAGGCCCAGAAAGTCTCAGTAAGCCTTAGAACAATGTAGAGAGTTCCTTCCAGTGATGGGAACCAAATTCAAGTGAGTGCCTGACTATTCAGTAGTGGTCCATAGCCAATCGTCATTTCACCCAAGGTGAAGCCTCTGTTGTCCTTTCTGGAAGGATCAAAAAGGAAAGGCCACTCAGGATGTGCCTGTGTAAAATTTACTCCACACACAGCTGCAATTGATGGGGGTTTCCCTTTGATGCCTATCCTGCTTTGGGTTGGGGCAGGGGACAAGGGGGAACGTGTTGCAACAATAACTCTGATTTTTCAGGGCATAGCAAAGCATTGTTTCTGCTGTTACAGGGCTAGAAGCATGAAATAAGATAGCAAATAAATAAATTTCTGGTCAGCCAGAGGGTGGATCCAAAAGGGGTTTAAAGGGAGGGTCTTCACTTCTTTAAGACTCAGAAGGCGGGGTATTATTGCACTTTCTCTAACTAAAAGGGAGATTGGAGCCTGCTGAAACTCCATCAGTTAACACTATAGGAGCCACTATTACCTGGGTTTCAGGTATATTCAAGTCAATTGAAAATGAAGCACTAAGCTATCCTCCCCTCTGAACAAAGAAAAAAGTGGAATTCTAAAAGAAAGAGCCTTAAAAGAATGTTTACCATCATTGTGCTCTTACTTAACATAAATTAGAATATTCTCTGCCTTCTCTATTTGGAGAGGTGGAAGACTATGAGAAAAGAGTATTGTATATGCAGGAGACCAAGTAGAGGTATTGGTTTGCTGAACTGCCCCCCCCCCCTTTTTTTAAATCTTTGTTCTTTCTTACAAAGGAACTTCTGCTAGATCTTGGAGTATATTGGAATTAATATGATGTAAAAAATAAAGGGTATCAATACAACTTTCTAAAAAAATAGTTCTTGTCCCTCCTGGCTGAAAATACTTATCCATCAACCCAGTGCCATGATTGGCATGTATTAGGTGATTAATAAGTATTTCTTGAATTTACGTGAAGCCACAGGAATGGAAGAGAAACCAGTCAGGAGACCTAGGTCTGAATCCTAGCCCTGATATTTACTAACGGTGTGACCTTTGTTAAATTACTCCTCGCCACCAGCACCAACACCTTAGTTTCCTCATCAGGAAAATAAAGGGAATAGACTAAATTATTTCTAAAGTTTTTTCCAGCTTTGTCGTGTCGCCTTATTTTCTAAAGAGTTTTGAAATAAAAGTTCTTTGGGAGGTCTGAGGAAGAAAAAGTACATTACTAATCAGGAAGGCACCACAGACAATTAACTGGACCCAGAATTAAATAGGGAGCAGGGATAAGGCCCCATCACATCAGAGAAATTGTCCAATACTTTAAATGAATTCAAATGTCTTCTTCCCACCATATTCCATATGTGTAATACCAGTATTCACCTGGACATACTATATTATGGTGAATTATGGAATACCACAATAATAAAGAATAAAAAATGTAATGGGAAAGTGAATAAACATTTATTAAGTACCTACTATGTACCAGGCACTGTGCCAGGAGCTTTTCAAATATGATCATCACAATAGTTCTGGGAGATAAATGCTATTATCCATCTTCATTTTATATTTGTAGAAACTGAGGCAAACATGTTAAGTGACTTTCTCAGGGTCACACTGTTAAGTATCTGAACTCACATCTTCCTGATTCCATGCCCAGAGTTCTATTCACTAAACTGAGCCGCCCAGCTACACCTGACCAATAATCAAGTGTAGACATCTTCCTAGCTGCACCATTGGAGAGAGGTCCTGTACCAATAAATTAACAGCATTTGAAGTATTCATTTGAATCTGGGACACATTTTCCCTTTTCTTTATAAATTATTTTCTATTTTTCTTTGGTTCTCTAGTTGTTCTCAAATCATTCTTGTCTCATCAGCTAACCTGTGAGTTCCTCTAGCTCAGGGATCATATCGTCTGCTTCTTTTGCATCCACAACAACAGTGCTAAGCATACATCAGACACATGAAATAGTTGTTGACTTCACTTGATTTAATATGACAGAAGCATGTCCACAGGAGGGTGACCAAGTTCTAAAGAAAAGTTAAAATGTGCTGAGAACTATCTGAATACATAATTTGAAGTATTTTACCTGGAGAAAAGAAGACATGAGGTAGAAAAACATAATTGTTATCATTAATAATTTGAATGCTTAGCAAAAGGGAATGGGAATTTGTTTTATTTTCCACAATCTCAAGTTTGCTTTTTTTTTAAAAACAGCAGCCATTCCCCTCCTTGTCTTTGTTTAGTTGAGCATCTTGCCAAGCATTAATTAAAATGTTTTTTTTTTTTTACTGTTACTGCTTCTTTCTGCTTTAGCAGATGATACTGGTCAAAATTGTCCAGCATCCTTCTTAAGATTTTACAAATGAGGTTTTTTTTTTTGTTACTGAGAATAGCAATAAACATCCATCTATCTCTGTCATGTAAGTAATTTATTTGTTAAGGCACTTTTTGTCTTGTTATGGTCTTTTTGTTATAGTAATTAATTTATATTTGTTAACCTTTTGGATGAATTTATTACAGTGGGTGTCAATGTCATTTCTATTGTCCATTTCCCATTTTTTATTTTCAGTCATTTATTTATGTCTTTTAGGGTTTAAATTGTTTGGATTATATGTCGTATTTTTTCATTGTTATTCTGTGTGGTGTGTGTGTGTGTGTGTGTGTGTATACACTAATCTAATCTTGGGTCTGATGAGTTTATGATTTAACTGTACAAATACAGGTGAATCATGAATAATTCCAACACTCACAAAGTCTTTTCCTGTCTGTTAAAATATAATCAATTTCATGTTTTATGGTGCTGCTTAGTGCTTACCATGTCTAGAACATGGTAAGCATGTCTGTTTTTGAAGAAAGTATTCAAGAGATAGAGTGGTAAGACATCTGTGCAATGTACAAGTCTTTGGCCTCTCATCCCTTCTTCTTGAACCATCTTTTCCCATATATTTCTCTTCATATTTACTTTTTTCCACCTTTGCATTGATATCACTAAGTATTAGAGTGGGTTGACTTGATTTGGACAGTTTAAGTTCTTCCTAGATTTTCTCTACAGCTCCATTCTTAGCAATTATCTCCATGGTAGTCCTTTTTTGCAAATATTCATTATTACGACCAAAGATCCCATGAAATAATGTTTCTTGTTGCTTAGAGGCTTATGAGAAAACTCATTCTGTCAATTCCTTCCTTTACCTTGATAAGGATTAACTGTGAGCCTTTATTCTATTTACTGGTAAGTTCCTTATTTCTTCCAGCTAAAGTTATAATAAGAATTTTAAGATTCTCCAAGAATATGTTTACTCAGTCATTTAACAAAAAGGTCACATTTAGAATACAGCCAAATTAATGTTTATTGATAGTTTAAAAACTATATTATTCTACCTTGCCCTTTACTGATTCCCCTAGTCAGGTAAGAACCTTTCTTCATGCCCAAAACCATTTCTTCCTTTGGCCCTCACATACCATTTTGCCAGCATAAATAATAAATAACCATGTATGATTTTATGCTGTAGGTATTTGTCTTGTTACTCTACTAAAAGCTCCATGAGGATAGAGACTGTGTCTTACCTAAATTTTGTATCTTAGCTAGTGCCTTGAACTGTGCTCTGCACACAGATGCTTAATGAATGTCTGTTGTACTAAAATGAATTAGCCTGAATTGGACAAGGACAAATACAGTGAGAGCTTTATGAATACAAATTTCAGCAATTTTTTTTAAATCCTGACAATTAGAGCTATGTAAAAAGAGAATAGGCTGCCTTATGAGGAAGGGAGTTCCCCACCAACTGAAAGTACACAGGCAGAAAGTGGAGGATCACTTTTGAGGAATGTTGAAAAAAGAATTCAGGAATTATTCATTAAATTGAACTATGTGATATTGGGGGGATCATCCAGGTAATATAATCAACAAAACAAAGGACAGGCATTTTCTCTGTTCCTCATTAGCACTCAAACATCTTCAAAATATGAATTATGTATAGGAGACAAAATGGTTTTAACTTTCTCCATAGTCTAAGATACCAAAAACCCAAACAAGGTAAAAACCAAAAGAACTAAACACAATAATCCCCAACTCCTCACTGTTCACTTAGTATCCACCCACCTCCAATCATGCTATGACAAGAGGGATGTACAAGCCAACCCAAAGACTTACAAGAGATCTCAATTCAACTATACCTCCACCATCTCATTGCCAAAGGGAAAAAATTTCTCAGGCTGTGACAACAGTGAGCTGTCAGTTGTGAGAGGAATGTGGCGATACTTAGTGTTACAGTGGTGCTTTTACCACAACAAAGCAGAGTCAGAGAACTGTGGAACGGGGGGAACTGGAGCAATATCTATATGTCTCTGTGGTACCTTAATGCTCCAATAATCTTGAAGGAAAGAGTCTAGCATCCATTTGGGGCCAGTTTCTACCCCTAACAGTCACTTCGGACAAAGACTGGGACTGTTAAGTTGAACTACCCAAAATGATGAGCCTAGGACAGCTTTGAATTCCAACCCCCAGAGAAAATACCATCAAAGGGGAAGGAGTCAGAAAGTGAATAATAAGAAAATATAAGGAAGAAAGCCTGAAATTACAAATACCTGAGGAAAAGGAAAACTAAAAAAATTTTAACATAAGCAGACAAAACAATAGAGAAGATAATAATAGGAAGGAAAATGGACTCCAGATAAGGTAAAAAGCATTCTGGCCTCTATGAATAAATATTGCAGGAAAATGCAACAAAGGAAAACGAATCAATACCTAATGAGGCAGACAACCCTGTGTTTGTCTCCCAAGAGAAAATGAAACCACAACAAGATGTTTCTGAATAGCTTAAAATAGAAATAAGAATTGTGAAAGTGGTATTTATAATCTGCATTGCAAAAATAATTGGCAGAATAAAAAATTTGAATCCAGAATGGCAAGTCTTACCAAAGAAACAAAAAAGACCATGATAAAAAAAATGCAAATACCCCAAAATAATGGACAATTTGAAAGAAGAGAAGCAAAAAGCAACAATGTCAAAAGAAAATATGATCTCCATGCCATCAAAACAAATTGCTCCCCATCACAAGATGTATAAAGACAACTTAATGATTATAGGTCTCTCAAAAGAACATGACAAGTCAAAAGCCAGAATATTACAATGCAAGAAATAATACAAGAAACTATCAAGAACTTCTGAACACAGAAAGCAAAGTGCTAATCAAAAGACTCCAAAGATTGTCTACAGGAAAAAAAATACGTGTGTGTGTGTGTATATATATGTATATATCACAAAATTCAAGACACATAGTAGCCAAATTAAACCAGTTCATCGACAAAAAATTCTGTATATGATGAGAAAAAAGACCTTCAAATATAAAAGAAAGAAAGTTTGAATAACATAAGACTAGTAAGCACTGGAAGGAATGAAATAATATATTCCGAAGAGTGAAGGAACTCAAGATGTAAACAAAAGTAACATACTCTGCAAACCTGAGCCTAATCATTAATGAAAAAATATGAACATTCAACAAAAAGAGGTATTCAAAACATTCCTAAGAAAAAAACCAGAACTGAAGAAATTGCTTATTTTTCAAATACTCTACACAACAGAAATATAAGAATGATAAGCAAGTAGAGCATCCTAGGACAAGAACAACAAAACAATACTAGAGAGTCCATTAGGAGATTTTTGTCTAAATGCAACCAAGATGACAATGATGAAAGCAGAATTCAAATAGAAGTGGTGGTAGAAAAACAACCTTGGAAAATCATTGACTAAACCTCATAAAACTCTGCTTACAGGTGAATCAAAGGAATGTATGACATACCACGATCAACTCAAAGGCTAGCAATAATTCTCTAAGGAAGAAGAGAGCCTAAAAGAGATTGGGTGAGGATGCAAATGAAAGAATTGAAAAAAGGGGAAGAAAAAGAGTCTTGTTTAACTTGTGGGAAGGGATACTACTGATGAGTGCTCATACAGGTTAAGAGAGATAGTCTATAAAGGAAAATGCAAACCTTAAAATAGATAATAATCAGCAGAGATTTGGTGCCTAGAGAGACAACTCATTCTGCCTCAAGAGAAGAGGAGTCAGAGCTCCTGGACACAAATGACACCCAGAAATGAGGATGGATCTATGAAGGGTATTTCAAGACAAATGGGGAGAATGACCCTAGGGAAAGCAAAGGTTAATAATGAAATGCACCATCACAGACACAGGAAAATTCCCACCATGTAGTAAAATCTTCTTTATCACCTGCAGCTAATGGTATTTCTGAGAGAGGCAACTAGGTGGCCCAGTGGATAGGGTTACCAAGCCTAGAGACAGGAAGATCTGAATTCAAATCTGGCCTCAGACACTTACTAGCTGTGTGACTCTGGACAAGTCATGTATCCCTATTTGCCTCCATTTCCTCATCTGTAAAATGAGCTGGAGAAGGAAATTGGCATACCACTCCAGTATCTTTGCCAAGAAAACCCCAAATGGGGTCAAAAAGAGTCATACACAACTGAAATGACTGAAGAAGAAAAGAGTGAGGCACTACACAAAAAAAGGGGGTCAATGGAATAAGATCTTCAAGGTAATAACATAGAAACTAGTTAGAAAAGAGGGCCCAAAATATAGGTACCTTAGAAGTTTTAGTTCCATGAGAAATAGAGAAATCAAAAAAGGGACTAAATATGAATAAGGCTACAAATCAAAGAAATAAAGTCTGGAATAGATGGCAAAAGAAGACAAATAAGGAAGAAAATGGGGGAGAGATGTCCTTTAAGGTGTCTTTGAATTCTAAAATCCTGACTCCAAAATATGAACCAAAGCCAACAGCGAGTGGCAACTGAGTCCGATAGACTTCTTGAGTAAATCAGACTTGTTTGTACTATTTCATTTGAATTGGCAAATTCTATTGTATCCTACCAGGTCTCAGTTAGATTTAATTAATATCTGGCTTCATCCTTAACCTCCAAGGATAATGTTCTAAAGAGAAATTACCACATTATCCCACAAAGATCTTTCTCACTGTACAGAGACAGAAATATTAGTCTGAATGACATTTCTTATGTTTTTATAATCAACTAATTATTACTGTTAAGCTCTTTCTTATATGCTACAGAAAGTAAGGCAGACATGCTCCTTAAACCAGAAGAGCTTAAAACCTAAAGTGGGGAAGGTTTAACTAGGCAGATTCCATTATTTTTTTCCCTAGTTCCCAAAACCATTCTAGCTCACCACCACATGTGTCTGATAGCTTATGCTCTGTATTCCCCTCAAGGCTTGACAGGCATGCACTGCTTAGTATTACTATATCTCTTGACACCTCCTGTTCTTGGATGCATAATGATAGTACATTTTATGAATTATGTGGCATACTTTGCCATGCTCAGAGAATAGCAAATACACATGTACAATTTAAACTTTCTATGTCCCAACTATATAGCTATGCTTTAAGTAGCTTTGCAAGATGAGCCAAGCCATCATGAAGGCTATGGAGAAGTTGATGGGATAGCAAGTCTCTGCTAAGTGACATTTTCTTTCTTGTCTGTTCTTTTCACAAAATACTACTGTCTTTTTCCTTATCTAGTAAACTGACACTGTGTGATTACTATAATACTAATAAAGTGCTAATAATAATGGCTTGCATTTGTATAGTACTAATTATTTGGGACTAAGAATGGGAACACTCTTCTCTTGTCCAGGGCTCAGCAGAGTATCAGGCATGAGTAATAGCAGACAGAATGGTAGTTCATGACAGGCATGAGCAGGCTGCGACACACTTATGAATAATTGAAGATTTGCACAAAAAAGAAACATAAAGGATGCTATAAGAGAGATGACTGGAAAAGAGGGCAGGCTAGTCATTTAGCAAGAGCAAAAGATAACCAGAATAGCCCACATTCTCTATTGATATCCATGCCACATCAAGAAAACTAGAAGACCCTCTCCCCCAACACACACACACACACACACACACACACACACACACACACACACACACACACACACACACTGGATGGGCCCCTTGAAAGACAGAGAAAAACCATGCAGGACAGGAAGGATTGGACAGATTTTGAAGAGTATCATTTGGAAGAAATACTCAGATCCATGTTAACACAAATCCCTCTAAGTATTGGAGTGAGTGATTCTTCTAATTACTCAGGGCCCTCAATTACCTGAAGTGGAGAGTAGCCTCTCTCCAGGTAGAGCTGTCTTCTAGCTACTCCTAAGGCATATGTGGCTACTACCACCATCCCAAGGTAGAGGGGGAAGAGGAGACAAGGAGGGTTCTGCTATTTATGATCTCTCCAAAAAGAATGTTAGGTCCTTGAGGGCAGGGACTGTCTTTTGGTTTTTTTGGTTTGGGTTTATTTTTTTGTTTGTTTAGTTTGTTGTTGTTTTTTAAATATACACAGTGTTTAACACAATGTGCCTAATAAATGATTTTTCCTTCATTCATTCTATGGATTCACAATAACCTTGTGAAGTAGGCACATCTGATACTTCATCCCCACTTTGCAGAAGAGGGAATTATTTGTGTCACATGTTCTGGGGGAGATGGAGTGACTTAGAGGGTGCTCAGGCATACAGCTGTCATTGAATCCAGATCCATTTTCTTCATCGCCCTTCAATTTGAGTTCCATCGTGCCCAGATCTCCATCCTCAGGGAATGCTCAGCACAGGCACAGATATACATAACCTCTTAGGACCATCAAAACTCCTAGAGCCACCTTCTCAGGGGGAAGGGCAATGGCCAGGCACATGAATCTACGCACCACAGACATGTCTGGATATTGGTACCCTCCTGTTCAACCACACTCACCAGCCTTATCGGGCTCCTCCTTCACTTTATCCTCCATGGCAGCTTTTCTTCAACCCATAAAACTACAGTGTACAACTTGTCCAAAATGACAACTCCCTTTATTTTGTCTGCTTTCTTCAAATACCCCTAGCTAATATAGCTCTGAAAGAAAGAGCTGTTGGATCAGGCAACCTTCAACCAGCTGCTCTCAGGAACTGGGGCATGATAGTCCTACATCCATCTTCTGGTCTGCTTCCTTCTCTTCACTCTAGAGAATAGGGAATAGACCTGTGAGTTCACTGGTTTAGGGAACTCTGAGATGAGAGCATTCTCTACAGCAGCTGAAGTCGTCATCTTCCCTACAACTTAAGAGTCTTAGAGCATTGCACAATCATATGGCTAGTATGTTTCAGAGGTAAGACTTAACCCAAGTCTACCTGGCTTTGAGATGAGCTCTCTATTCACACTAAGCTGCTTCTCTTCACTCTGGTGATAGAAATTTGAAATTCAGAAAATATTTCCAATTTGCCCAAGGTTTCACAGAAGAGGTTCCCACACAGACATACACACACTCTATCCCCCACATTCATTCTATGCCAATGCAGAAAAACCTCGGATCTCTGGAATTCTGGGTAACATGAAGTTATAGAGAGGAGGCAATTTTATGGAAATTAAGGACTTATCCCTCTGATCACCAAAATTTCTTTTTTATTTAATAACTAACATTTATATGCCACTTTTAATTTTTGTAAAGCTTTTCCCATACATTATCTCATTTTATCCTCATAATAACTCTAAAAGTGTGAGGCTGTTATTATTTCCATTTGCAGATGAAGAAACTGAGACTTAACTTATTGTTAAACTTAACTGAGGTTAAGTGATTTAGGCTGTTATTATTTCCATTTGCAGATGAAGAAACTGAGACTTAACTTAACTTAACTTAATTGTTAACTTAAACTTAACTGAGGTTAAGTGATTTGCTCAGGATCACAGAGCTAGTAAGGGTCTGAGGCAGAATTTGAATTCAGGTCCACCTTGATTTTAAGTTCAGCACATTATCTGCTATGACACCTAAACTGTCTCCTCATATTATACATTTTGGACAGGCATCTATTATATGCTTCTATGAGCATACTCTTAACTAACCTTTTTTTTTTTTTGTGGCCAGAGTCATTATTATGTACAACAATTATCATCCTCCGCTGTAATGAGTCAGTTCCATCCTGGCCCATCAAAGTGTCATGAGATCTTTGTCCTTAAACCAAATGACCCCAGACTGTTGTGTTTTTGAGATCTTTATGTCTGCTTTTTATAGTTTTTCAGTCTCCTCTTTTACCATTGTTGTCAGATATCGCTTTTTGCTATCGTCAATGGGCCTTCCTAAAGCAAGCAATCTTTTTCAGCCTCCTTCTAATTTACTGCTTCTGCTATAATCAGCTGTAGGAGAGCTACCTAACTCTCTCTACCATAGAGAACTGGTAGAACGCTATATAGTTTGTTAGAAGCTTGTTAGAATTTTTATCAGAGACCGTAGCTCACTTTTTGTAACTTACTAGGTACCAAGTGGTGTATTTATCCCTAACATTTGAAATAGGGACCTTACTGTACAAGTGTAGCTTGTGTGTCAGAGCCACTGAAGAGCATAAAAAGAGGCAGCTAGGTGGCGCAGTGAACAGGAGGACCCGCATTCAAATCCGACCTCAGACACTTAACACAAAAACTAGCTGTGTGACCTTGGGCAAGTCATTTAATCCCAATGGCCCCTCTGGGGGGAAAAATTTTTTTAAGTAAAAAAGAAAAAAAGCACAAAGGACTTGCATCCACAGTTACATAGACCAGAGGTGTCAAATGTACCTGCATATCCTACAAAACTCCAAAGTGCAGCAAAACAGATTGAAATATAATTGGCAAATTTTAACAAAATGAATGAAAATACAATTCAACAAATAACGTTAATTTGTGGTTTTCTAAGTCACTATTGATATAGACTATAAGTAGGAACCTTAAGGGGCTATTTTATGAGAAAAGTCATTAGTGTTTTAGTAAATGGACTTTATAAAATCTAATTATGATACTTATTTGGGGTTGTTATGAAGCCCAAATAAGATAATCTATGTAAAGGAATTTGTAAACTCTAAAGCACTTGATAAATGTCTATTACTATTATTACTACTCAAAGATCTTTTGAGTTATTTCCTGGTTGTTTGTATTCTGAATAGTAAAGGTTGCTAAATAGGTAAGATCTGGATAGGCAGAGTATCATATTTAATTTTTGCTAAAATGTAACCCATGAAATACTGGGGATGTTTCTTTTTATGAGATATGGAATTCATTTCTATCCTCTATCTCATCTATCCTCTTATCATGAGATACTAATTATGTAATAGTCTAAAACAGTGTTGTCAAATTCACATAGAAACCCAGGCTACCATACTATATGTAAGGTGTTACTATACCATATATAAGGAACACTATAGGTCTTATGCTTACTTAGAAAACCACATATTAATATTATCTAGATTCTATTATGTTTTCATTTATTAATTTATGTTAGTTTAATAAATATTTACCAATTATGTTTTAATCTATTTATTTATTGAATATTTCCCAGTTACAGTTTAATCTGGTTCAGGATTGCATACAGGAGTGTTGCCTGCACCGCACTTAACTCCTCTGACCTAAGACATCTACCAAAGTACTGCTTTAGTCAGAGGTATGCTGATAAACACATCAATAGATGTATTAATAATTGTACAATTGCACAATGTATTAACAATGATTAACAATCAGTTCTGGGGGGGGGAATGTACTCACAGAACACTTTTTAAGTTTAAACTGCATTACTAATCACATCTATCACTTTCTTAAATCTAGAAGATCAACAAAACAATAAATCAAGCCCTGATTTGCAGATTTTTCGAATATTGAAAAGATTTAACAATTGGCTGAACTGATATGAGCTAGTTCTGGCACATCCCTGACTTTCCACCTCCTACTTTTTCACTTCCCCTTTATAGGTAGTCTTCCCCCTAGAATGTAAGCTCCTTGAGACTAGGGACAGTCTTATTTTCTTCTTGTTTTTTTGAATCCCATTGGTGCTTAGTACATTGATTGGCACATAGTAAACTCTTAATAACAATCATCCGTTTTTTCTATCTTATTTATTCATCTATCATCTACCTTAATTCTTTATCATCTGTCTTATCTATCATCTACCATATATATATATATATATATATATATATATATATATATCATCTAGCCATAGATCTATCATCTATTTTATCTCTACCATCTCTATTTTCTATCATCCATCTTATCTTTTTTTCTATCCTCTATCTCATCTATCCTCTATCTAGATTATCTACCTTAATTCTCTATCATCTATTGATGTATCTTATCTATATCATTTAGCCATCTATCTATCATCAATCTATCTATCACCCATTTTATCTCTCTATCATATAGTTGTCTATTTAAAGTTATAAGGGACTTTAGAAGCCATTTTGTCCAGCTCCCTCATATTACAACAACTGAGGAAAACAAAGTCCAGAAAGGTACAATAATTTGCCAAAGGTAACATCGCTAGTTACTGGCAGAGCTAGGATTCAAACCTAGGTCCTTTTATACCATATCTAGAGTCTGTTCCACTGTACCAACCCGTCACAAAACAAAAACAGACTCATGCTTCACTGTTTGAAAAATGAGGTTTTAATCTGTAGCTTTGTAATAAATAGCATACAATAATAATCTTTATTCGTTCTTATTCACCCCTCTCCTTCCTTAAAATTGTCTATGTTCCATCTCTAATTCAATTCTTAAGATGGTTTCTTTATCCTAGGAGCTAAACAAAAGTCACTGGGTTTAGTTGTCTTTGCTGTAGATGATTCATTCACTTCTTTCCTCCAACAAGCCTTGTTTCTTCCACCAAAACATGGGCGGTGTTATGTGCTGTTTCCTCTTTGCTTTTAGCACATCTCTAAAATAGGTTGCCATGTGAAAGATATTTTCTTACAGGCTTCTACCCTGCTGATTTAAGCCATTTCATGTGGCTGTCCATTGGCCTCCTGGAGTTTGTTGACCATTCCTCTCCTACTCTTAATTCATTTTTATCTCCTTATTTATCTGTGGTTTTCAGTTTTAGGACAGTCAGCTTCTAGAGCACAAATTTGTTCCCACCCCCCAATGCCCAGATTTCTTTCCTCCCAATTTGTGGAGAAATTTCAAAATGAACATTTCCATCATGGTTATGTATACAGCATGACTCATTCAGAACAAACCCGCTCAGAGGATTAAAAGAGGTTTGTTTAAATTGTTCGCTCTATATAGAAAGAGGGAAAGTCTGCCTACTCACTGAGTGCAGGGCTCTCCACTTGAAGAGATGAAATTGGGCTCATTGCCTTAGCAGGACTGGTCTGTACTTGAGGGTGGGGCTGAGAAGGTAGATGGAGAGAATATCTTCTTACCTAATACTTGTATGCTGTACTGGAACAGAGAGTGAAAAGCAAGGCCCATCCCTGACTCCTTATCAATGGAATTAGTGAAACTTTAAGACCATGGACTCATTCAACAATGTCAACAGCATTCAACTAAATACTTGACCCCTACCTTCAAGGAGCTTCTAATTTAAGCCAAGTGATCCAAGGAATGTCAATTTAAGGAGTAAGTGGGTTACTGATGACCCTGGTTTTGGGGAAATGGTCCGTATTCATCAGGAAATAAGTCCACCAAGGGTTTTGAATCATTTGAACGATAGATATTATTTCAGTACAACAAGAATAACTGCTGAAAGGGCAAAGTTGTCGTTTGTAGTTTAGATGATTTTTTTTAGATGAGCAAGTCATTTCATTTCGTAGTACCCAAGGCAAGTCTCTTGAGGCTATAAGTTACAGAGGAATTTCTGATATGCATCTGTGGATAGAATTTCCATGAGGGAGTCCCCCACAGTAGTGAAACCACATATCTATGCCAAAATAGCAACAACAGTATTGCATTTATATAACAGATTTTTTTCCTCAATTATGTAGACACCAAATTTAAATATGTTTTGTTTTTGTGTTTCATCAGCAGAGAAATCTTTTCTAAGGAAAAGAAATCATTGATTAAACAGCTGGTATAATAATGACTGTAGTACGGAAAAAAACAAACACTGGACCCTGGTTTTGATATTTACTAACTCAACACTATGACCTTAAGTGGGTCATAGAATTATAAAATCCTAGGACATCAGATCTGAAAAGGAACTTAAATGAACATCTAGTTCAACTTTTTTTTATTTTTAGGAGAAGGAAATAGAAGCCTGTAAGATGACTTGCTCAAGATGATGCAGAAAACTTTCTTCCCACAGAAAGCACCATTATAGTTTCTAAAGGGGAAGTTGATTAACAAAATTTATCTCAATGCTTCATAAGAATGCTACCAGACTTCCAGGTCACATGACCACAAAATGGAGGACTATATATTTTCTCTGATGTTTGTGTCCTTTCAAACATCTCCAAAATAGTAACTATGCAAAAGAGATAAAGTAATTTCAGCTATATCTATAACCTGTAACACAAGGAAATACAATAAGGAAAAATCAGATTGAACTAATAGGAAGAGAAAGTCACTCTACCTTGCCACCCACCATTTTGTGACAGGACTGCATAAGTCAACTCTTAAGATGATAATAGAACTTTTCTCTACTAACTCCTCCTCCTTGTGTTAAGGAAAACCAAAAGCAGAAGCTTACTCAGGCTGTTCCAGTAAAAGCACAATGATTTGTACTGTAACAGAAAGAACTGGGATAGGACACCTGTGGTACTCCACTAAGTCTGAAAGATCCCGGCTTTCAGTTGAGACCCATTCTGGTCCCCCAGAAGTCATTTGAAACATAGACTTACTTGTGAAATGTGAATCACTTAGCACAGAAGGAAGTAGAGACATTTTTGAAATCAGGCCCCCAGGAAAACCAGCAGCAAGAGTCAGAAGGTGAGCAATAGAAAAACATGAGGAAGAAAGACTGAAATTACTAAATTTCTCAGAAGGAAGAAAACTCAAAGACCTAGAGCATAAGCAGATAACCTAAAAAGAAACATATTAATTATACAAGGGAATATAGTCTCCAGATCAGGTAAAAGAGTTCAGGCCTCAATGAATGCAGAAAAAGGAAAATAAATTGACATATAATGAGGCAGAAGACCCTGTGGATTCCCAAGAGAAACTGCAGGTAGTTCCCGAATGGTTTAAAAGAGAAATAAGAATTCTGAAAGCAGAATATATGCTCTGTCCTACATAAATAATTGATAGAAGAGAAAAATTTGAATCCACAGTGGCCAGTCTCAACAAACAAACAAAAGAGACAATAACTGATAGGAAATGCAAAGCCACAGAAGTAACTGACAGAATAGTATCAAAAGCAATACCATTAAGAAAAAATATGATCTCCATACAACCAAAATATAATGATCTCAGAAACAAGACACATAAAAACAACTTAAGTATTATAGGTCCCCCAGAAGAATACAAGTAAAAAAACCCTAAACACCAAGAAATGATACAAGAAAATTGATTAGAATTTCTGAATACTGAAAATAAAGTGCCAATCAAAAGGATCACAAAACATCTTTAGGAAAAAAAATCATGCTACAAACTCCAACACATCATGATTAAATTATGAAATTCCAATAACAAACAATAAACTCTCCAAGCAACTAGAAGAAAGGCCTTCAAGGGGAGAGGAAATTCAAATAACACAAGACTATTTACTTCTAGAAACTACAGGAGGGAATGGAATAATGTTCTGAAGGGCAGAGGGACTCAATATACAACCCAAGTTGACTTACCAAGCAAACCTGAGCCCAACTGTTAGTGAAAAACCATTCAATTCAGAAGAAACATTCAAAATATTCCTAGAGAGAAAGCCAGACATGAATAAATTATTTGTTTTTCAAACACCCCAGGTAACAGAAATACAAGTCAGGTAACAAATACAACAACCAAGGACAATAGAGCAACAACAGAAAGAGCATTAAAAGATTTCTTCCTTGGGGCGGCTAGGTGGCGCAGTGAGTAGAGCGTTGGCCCTGGAGTCAGAAGAACCTGAGTTCGGATCCGACCTCAGACACTTAACACACACACAAACAAAAACCTAGCCATGTGGCCTTGGGCAAGTTACTTAACCCAAATTGCCCTCTAAAAAAAAAAGATTTCTTCCTTAAAATACCTAAGAAGATAGGGGCGAGTAGGTGGCATAGTGAGTAAGAGTACTGGCCCTGGAGTCAGGAGGACCTGGGATTGGTTCCAGCCTCAGAAAATGAGCACCCATACATAAATAATGACTGGCCGTGTAACCTTGAGCAAATTACTTAACCCCAATTGCTTAAAAAAAAAAATACCCAAGAAGACAAAAATAAAAGTCAAATAGAAGTGATAGTGGAGAAACAGACCTGAAACATGATGTACTAAAACCAGGGGTATGATGGTAAATGTTTAATAACCAGTTATCCAGGGGGATAATGTAGGCATGATACAATTTTCAGTTTAATTTCCATTAAAATTTTCTCCATTACTTATGGATCTAGATTAGAAAAATAGCAAATCAAGTCCTGATTTGTAGCATGTACCAATTTCTGAGGCATAAATGCTCACAATGAAAATTGAAAAGTTAGTTCTCATGAATTTGTTCAAGTCTTTATATAGTTCCTACTATGGTTCCAGGTACTTTGCTGAGTTTTAATATCTCATTTGATCTTCATAACTACCCTTTGAGGTAGGTGCTTATTATTATCCCCATTTTACCATTGAGGAAACTGGGGCAGATAGAGAGTGACTTGCCCAAAGTCACACAGCTAGTCAGTAACTGTGGTCACATTTGAACTCAGCTCTTCTTGACTCCAAGCCCAATGCTGTATTCACTGTGCCACTACCAGCTACCTCTAAATCAGTTCCATTATACTCCTGAAACTTCCCAACACTCTACTTAATAGATGAAACAGTGTGTGTGTGTGTGTGTGTGTGTGTGTGTGTGTGTGTGTGTGTGTGTGTTTTAGGGGAATTAAATTACAGAATTCAAAGGCATGTAAAAAAAGGGGGAAAGGAGAAAAAAGATACAGGGAAACATGTAATGTATCCTAACCAATTCAAAGGTTAACAATGAAGGGAAAATAACCCCTATAGTATCTCAAGAAGAAGACAGCCCACAAAAGAAATGGGCAAATAAGCAAAGAGAGAAATTGAAAAGGGATAAAGAAAGGGAGAAATCTTGTTTTGGTGGTAAGAGGGGGTGCCACTGATGAATTTTCCCATAGAGAAAGATATCTTATAAAGGGAAATAGGGACCTTAGAATACAATAATTTACAGAGATTTGGTGCTTAGACCACTCATTTTCCTTTAGGATAAGGGGAATCAGAGCTGGAAGCAACTGAGACACAGAAGAGAGCATGGACTTATGGAGGAGATATCACGGCAAATGTGGGGAAAATAACCAAGGGGAGGGAAAAGGTTAATAATGAGCAATACAACCAAGGAAATAGGAAAAATGGAGCTATAGGACAATATAAAACATTAACATAGCAATTTAGAAGAGAGAACCAAAAATAGGTATTTCAGAAGCTTTAATGCCATAAAGAATATAGGGATTAAAAAAAGGACATGAATCAAAGAATAAAAGACTATAATAAAGATAAAGAAAAGAAGTAATGAAGAGAACAAAGGGAAAACACCCTTTTAAGAAAGGCACAAGGGGAGGCTAGGTGGCACAGTGAACAGAGCAATGGCCTTGGAGTCAGGAGGACCTGAGTTAAATTCTGGCCTCAGACACTTAACACTTACTAGCTGTGTGACCTTGGACAAGTCACTTAACCCTAATTGCCCTCCAAAAAAACAGGGGAAAAAAGGCACAAAAAAAGACATTTAAGAACTAATAAAACAAGATAAAGATAGGAGGAATCAGGATTTTAATTGATTGAGATGGAAAAAAGGAGGGAAAGAATTAAATAATTAAAGAAAGAGAAACTAATAAATTAAGAACTCTAGGACAAGGGAAAATGTTAACAAATGGGAAGGGTAGGTCTTGAGGGTGAGAGAAAGAGAGCCTGTAGGTAGAGGTCTGCCTTTAAATAGAATGGGCCAAAATTCCTGAAGAGATAAAAAGTAGTGTGTTGACATAGGAAAAAGGGGGAAAAATTCTCATTTAGAAAATATATACTATAAGAAACAAATGGAAGAAATATAAACCTAACCTTTATAACTTTAAATGTTAAAGGATTAAACAATGCACTAAAAGGGAAAAGAGTGAAAGACTGAATAGAAAACAAAACCCCACCATCTATTGCTAATGAGGACCACATCTAAAAAGCAAAGGCAGGTACAGAATAAAAAAAAACGACCTGGGAATTTTTTTGTTTACTATGTAGCAAATAAATAGGAAAAAAAAGCCAAAGTTGCAATTATGCTATCATACAAAGTGAAGACAAACATTAACAAGATGAAAATAGATACAACAAAAGGAAACTACATTATTCTGGGGGAAAAAAACTGTCAGACAACAAACCAGTATAGCTTCCAAATTCATTGGCCTCTAAATTTATAAAGGAAAAAATAACAAGGAGACTTATATAGTAAAACAGTAATGGCAGAAGAATGTCCCTTCCCCAGTTTTGCATAAGTCTCACAGGCAAATAAACAAAAGGGAATACAGAATTGAACAAATTGCCAGAGTAATGAGGGCTAAATATCTTATGGCGTCTTCTAAATGGAACTGCAAAAAATGTATATGTTTCTGAACACCACATGGAACTTCTACAAAATTTTACCATGTTAGGGCACAGATATATTGCAAACAAATGTAAAATGGCTGAAATACTAAACACATCCTTTACATACCATGATGCCATAAAAATAGTCATCAATTCAAGGAGCACAAACAAAAGACACGGACCCAAATGGAGGTTTAAGAATGAAATTCTAAATAAGTAAAAGAACACTTCATAGAAAGAATTAATAGTTATATGTAAGAAAATTATCATAATGAAACAACACACTTGATTTTCTAGGATGCAATGAGAGCAGTTCTGAGGGGGAAAATATATTCTGATATACATTAACAAAATAGAAAAATCAAAGATTGATAAACTAAATGTGTGTTAAAAAATTGGGAAACCAATAAATCAACATACCTAAAATAAACACAAAAAATAAACAACAAATTAGAGAACAAATAGATAAAACTAGAACAAAAAAAACTATAGAAGTGACAAACAAAACTACAAGATGATTCTTTATAAAAAGCCTAATAAAACTGATAAAACTCTGGGCAACCTAATTTTTCAAAAGGATAAAAAAATCAAAACAATAATGTACTGTGCTGTAAGAAATGACAAATATGAGGAATACAAAGAAGCATGAAAAGATACACATAAATTGATGCAGAGGGAAGCATGTAGAGTCAGGAAAACAATATGCACAATGAATACAGAAAAGAAAATGGAAAGAAACAACACAAAAGAATCCAAGCGACTGTTGCAAAATTAATAATAAATATAGCTAGAAAAAAGATACAGAATATATACGTTATACTTTCAATCGACCCCTTTGCAGAAGTAGGAGGCCCACAAGTAGTGTATTCTACACATAATTACAGACTTTTAAAATGGAACTTAGGCTGTATTTGGAGGATACAACATTCACACATGTAAGAAAATACATGATGATCTGAAGTGAGAAAAATCATTAACAATTAGAAGACCCATGAAAGTGTTCACTTTAATTCACTGAGATTTATTTTCTTCACCTTAATATTGCAAATAATACCTTTTACCCTACCAAATCCAGAGAGACATTAGAAAGAAAAAATAAGGAGAGGACTAACCCTGTGATTTCATTGGCATAGAGAATTCCTAGGTAAGGAAGCTCCCTCTACCACAACAGGTCAACATCTTCTCTGCAACTTAAAATCATAGAAAGTTGCCTAGAGCACTGAGAAATTAAAGAGATTTGTCCAAGGTGATACAATCAGAATGTCTCAGTGGTAGGACTTGAACTCAGCTCTTCCTGGCTTTAAGACCAGCTGTCTATCCATTATCCTAAAGGGAGGAGGGGAGGAGAGGAAGTACTTTGTCAATCTTAAAATGCTATATAAATTAAGAGTTGCTATTATTATGGAGAGGGAGTAAAAATAATAAAGTTATGTATGATTAAGCATGTCACAGACAGAAGAACTTTCCATTGCTCCAGCTAACATTAGTTGGTACCAGCCAAACCTGTTTTAATGTTGTGTTTTTATGCAGCTTGCTTTTTGCCAGTGGATGAAAGTTATGTTCACTATGATTCAGCACAGTGAACGAATGGCTTCACCTTGGAGAGAAAAAAGAAAGTAATGTGGCAGTAACAAGCCTAACTAAAAGTGTTGTCAGTAGCTGTGATTTCCCTTTATTGATTCTTGGCTTTGAAATGTGAGGCTCCTTATTTAAATCATTTGTATAGGTGTCACATTGGGTTAATTGCCAAGCAATTGGATCTCATAATAATATCACAGAGCATCCATGTTTATTGATTCCTGGGATTATGTGCATGTGTATTACACTGATCATGAGGTTATGACTCTCAAAGTTAAGGGAGAAGCAAGTCCTAGGCTCATCATGTAAATTTAATCTGCCCAGGGGTGAGTTTTAAGTTACATCAAAGTTTGGATTGATATTGTAATTCTTTATAGAGTTAGAACATGCTTGGTTATAAAATGGCTGCCCTTGTACCTGGGTTGTTTTTAAAACACTTAGCTTTAAAAAAGGGGGGGGGGGTGTTGATATTGAGGTAACAGCAGGTTGCTAAGGATCAGTACTGATATAAATTTGGAGTTTCTGTTGGTCTAGATATCTGCAGTATTTCATAATTGTTAATGATTTCTCTCTCTTTTTGTTTTCAAATAGGTTGATTTGGGTTTTTTGTTTGTTGTTTTTTGCTAGTCCACTAAGAAAGGAGCTATTCAAAGTGAGCAAGAACAATACATTCCACATAAGCAAAATCTTAATTAAATTACTTTCTAAGAACCAAGCTAATTAGTTGCTGGTTATATGGTTGGAAAGGCTTAAGATGTGTGCAAACATTTGGTGTGAAGTCTCAAGGCCTTACCACTTCTCTAGTCAAGTCTGACCAAAGATCAAGAAGAGGTATTTCAGTCTCCCAAAAGGATTCATGAAAATATACTGTGCACCTAGGAAGTATTGGGGTGATAGCACTGCATCAGGGAAGTCAGTAATGAAAATGACCTTCCAGAGTTGGAAAGATAAACTACTGGGTACTGCCAAGTCGAGAAGCATTCATAAAGTGTTTACTATATGCCAAGCATGATGCCAAGTGCTGGGAATTCAAATACAAGCAAAAGGAAAGGAGCTTACACTCTAACAGGAAAAGACAATACATAAAGGAACCTGAAGAGTTGGGGGTGCCATGGAGGAAGGAAGGAGGAGAAGAGAAAATCAGGGGAAGGAGGACAGAGAAGTCTAGAAAGTTAGGAGCCGAGCCTAGAGGGGAATGGAAGAATAAACATAGCTCACCTAATCATTTTCCTTTTTTTGTCTTTTTGGAGGGGGGAGGGCAGGGCAATTGGGGTTAAGTGACTTGCCCACACAGCTAGTTAAGTGTCAAGTGTTTGAGGCCAAATTTGAACTCAGGTCCTCCTGACTCCAGGGCCAGTGCTCTATTCACTGCACCACCTAGCTGCCCTGCCATTTTTTCTTTTTCTTTTTTTTTGTTTTTTTTGGTTTTGTTTTTTGTTTTTTGTTTTTTTTTTTGCCATTTTTTCTTAAGATGAAGTTTCAGGAAGGAACTGACCAATCAGAGGAGAGGACTTAGGGGGCACAGTGATCTTCCAGGGTGAGAGAATTACAAATTCAAGGAATGCAGCCATATTGTTATCTCTCCCAGTCATAAGGCTGAAGTGGTCAGAGCTGAAATCAATTGAGAAAAAGGAGACAGATAACTTTAGACTTGGAAGATGAGTTTATTTCCAGCATAAGTATGTTATAAGAGTAAAAGATAAGTCAGAGTGTCTTAGGAAAAAAATTATATGCATTGCTATTGTCTGTTTGCATTTGGTAGTGGTTATTATTTTGAGATATTGTGGAAAACACTCAAATTGAGGGAAAAACCCCATTTACATGAAATAACTTCCAAATAAATCTCTCAGTTGAAATTCAAATAAATTCTCCTCCACCCTCTCCATATGAAGAGAACACATTGCATGTGATCTATCCAAGAAGGCAGCAACCTGGGAAAAATCTAACACTTCATGGGAAAGCTATACATATAAATAATGAAGAAAAGTTAGTAAGAAATCCAAAGGCAAATTTGAGTGGGAAAACTTTCAGAGGTGAAAGGGAAACAAAAGAACAGTGGTGGTAGTGAATAGAAGGTGAGCTTTGGAATCATAAAGATCCAGGTTTAAATGCCACCTCTTACATATCCTGGATGCGTGACCTCAGACAAAACATTTAACCTCTTACTTCTCCAAACAAGTCTCTAAGGCAATAAAGTTGCAGAACAGTTACAGATCTGTATGAATAGAGGAAGGTAACTCAATGGGAGTTCCCTACATCAATGATATCAATGTCACAAGTCTGGTCTCCACTTCACTCCCTGTTCCCTCACCAAAAATAAATAAACATATAAAATGGAAAAGATTCAAAATAAGAATGAAAAAACTGATTAAAAAAAAACACAAGGAAATATACATCCTCTGTAGAGATCTCGATTTTGGTGGAAGGAAAAGGACAGAGAGGGGATTCCCACCTGTCATCTCAGCACCGTGGAAGGACATTGGCAACTTGTCTGTAACTTAAAATCAATCATCAGCCATTGAACAGACGTTTATTAATTATCTGAGAATCCAAAAACAAAAATAAGGCAAGTCTCTGTCCTTAAGGTGCTTACATTTTACTCAGGATGTTCACAGATAAGTAAAAACTTAAAATGTGTGTCTATACACACACGCGCACACACACACACACACATATATATATATGCACATCTCTATATACACACCTATATATACTTACAGATATACATATGCGTGTGCATACGTGTATGTGTCTCAGCTAGGATTTACAGGAGATGAAGAGAGTTCTGGATTTAGAGTCAGGAAGACCTAAGTTTAAATCCAGCCTCAAGACCCTTGCTAGTTGTGATCTTGAACAAGTCGAATAAGCTTTATTTGCCTCAGTTTCCCCAGCTGTAAAACGGGGATAATAACAGTACCTACCCCCTCAAAGTTGTTTCAAGGATGAAATGAGATAATATTTATAAAGACCTTACCACAGCGCCTAGCATACAATAGGTACTATAATAAAATTATATACATTCATATGTCTGTGTATGTATGTTATATATGTGTGCACATATGACAGTCTCTGCATATATATGCATATATGTGTATATATACATGCATATGTGTGTGTGTGTATATGTGTGTATTTTATATATATAATACACATATATTTAAATACACAGTGATGCCCTGTTCCCAACTGATGAAATCAGGAAAACCAACTGGGATACTGACCTCAGTGAGTTTCTTAGCTTCATACAGAAAACATACATCAGGGCAAAACATTAACCAAGCTCTTCCTTACTTCAAGACTGAACCTCTCTCTATTTTGCTGTGTTGTTTCTCACTCTCTAAATAAAAGTTGAAAACTCACTTTAGTTATGACTAAACTATACTAACACGCAATACTCACCAGTACCCACTGCCATTTAATATATAACTCTGATGGGCATACCTAGATAACTTTCATAAAGTACTACCCACCTCCACCACCACCCCAGAATGCCTGGGGAGAACTGGTGGCTTTTACTACTCATCCCCCACTCAGAATATGACACCTCATGCATTCCACACACACAGTGAAAACTGATGCTTTTCATTTCATCTCATTTCATCCTAAGACCAAATGGCTTTCATTCCCTTTCTGCTTTTGGTTCAGCTGATTTTTCGCCATCTTAAAGATTAATTGTGTGTAATGCTAAATGCATAACTTAATATATATAATAAGTACATTTAGCAAGATGACGTTCAACTGTGCCCTATACAACTTGTCCTTACTGGTCATACAGATCAATGTTAGAAGATTCAATTTTATTATTTTAATTTAATTCTTTTACCAGACCTTTAATTTCATCAGTGTTCGGTGATTCTGATGAGGTGCTTCCTCTACCAATGCAGAGCATGTGAATCACTGAGATGTGCAGACTTTTCTACATGATAATGAGTTATAAGTCCCATGTGTTCTGAGCTGCTTAGTGCTGGAGCTGACAGCTGATTCAATAGAAAAAAAGAGCAGGACAGAAGAAAGAAATGGTTAATTTTATCTTTTAAGTTTTGTGGTTTGTTTTTTTTATTTTTATCGAATACGGCTATAGAGGCAGTACCACCCTTCTAGGGAGAGCCTAGTAAAAATATCAGCATTTCTACAAGATACAAGATGGGTGTGAAAAAGGCTAGACTGTGAATACAGAAAGGATAGCATTTGGTTATAGCATTTAATAGCATTTAAGTGCAAAGGAGGTTGTTAGTGTAATAGTAGCAACAGGAATCATATGTTTTCCACAATAACAAATTTCTCTTTGGATCTGAGATATTAATCATGTAGGAGCTAGATTACAGAATTTTTAAATACATTGTATTTTTCCCCCAACTACATGTTAAAACTATTAAACATTTTTAACAGTTTTGAATTCCAAATTCTATCCTTTCCCCCTCCCTGAGATGGTAAGCAATCAGATATCAGTTATACATGTGCAAACATATAAAACATTTCCATGTAAGTCATTTTGGATTGCAGAACTTTTAGAAAATCAAAGTCATTGTATTATTCAGCAAAGTCTTGTTTATTTATCACTATATATAAGGAAGTTGAGAGTTATTTTAGAATGATAGGACAAGAGAGATTGAAGCAAAAGAAGAATAAAAAGTAGGTACTACTTAGTATTCAAAAATTCAAGTACCTTATAAAAGGTTATCTTATAGTCCTTCTATTAATAATATGGCATAAAGTGATAATTTGGGCATCATGAAGAAATTGTCTCAAGAATTAAATCTTAACATGAGAAAAGACTAAAATGATTATGTGTTTTCCTTAATTCCAAGAGGACAATGTTTCTAAAATCAGTTTTGTGTTATATTTTTCTAGCACATTTATCAAATTCAGATTGAATTTTTAAAATCTTACTTACTTATTAAATAATAAACATTTTTTTTGAAATTGGTAGAAACAAATCCAAAATACCATTTACTTTTTCGATTTCATTAGTCTTTAGTTATTTCCTATTTTTCTTCCTTACCCAGGCTAGCTTCACTGTCCTTACATTTAGAATGAAAAACAAACATACAACATCACTGCAGTCTTAACTATTTTATGTTCATTAGGGCTCTCTACTCCAAACATTGTCCTACTCACTGCATCCTGAATACTTCGTGTACTCACAGACACCTTTGCTCACACCATTCCCCCTTCCTCAAGTGCCCTAAATCCTTCAACTTTATAAACTCTATTCATCTTTCTGGATCCCCTTCTCCATGAACCCATTCCTAATAACTTCAGCCCACACTGATTTATGCCTGCTAAGAAACATTGAGTGAATGAATCTTACTTAGAAAGACAAATCTGTTTGTCTTACATATGTTTATATATGTAAAACAAAGTCATGTTGTAAAATAGTCTGGCTTCCTTGAAAAAGGTCAGGTTGGTGATTCATTCACACAGAGACAGAATGGGGGAGTTGTTCATTGAAAACTTCTGGGCAGACAATGACATCACATTTCCTCTAGAGATGACAAGAGGAAAAAAATAACTACTGGCATTTGTATACCATTTTAAAGTTTATAAAGCACCTACATAGATTATTTCATTTGGTTGGTTGGCTGTTGTTTTTTATTCTCAAAGAGGACAACATGACATCACTATGTTGGTGTCAAGGTACAGTGTGTCTGACTATAGCTAACCAGACCAATATGAGCTTCGAAGGTTCTACCACAGGTAAGACATAAATAGTCCATATGAACATTTGGAGTACAAATGGCTCTAAATTTGCACAGCTCCCACTTCCTTTGAGCTACTACAATTCTGTTTTGCTCACACAGCATAGTGTCTTTTTTGACATTGACCTACCATGCTGCACAGTCCTATGTCAATGTCTTCCATGTCTTACAACCAATTCCAAAGTTCTTCAGAAAGACCTTGAGTGTCCTTATACCTATTCTTCTGACCTCCATGTGAGCACTTGTCTTGTGTGAGTTCTCCATAAAATAATCTTTTATTATTATTATTATTATGGTATTTTTTATCATTATTTCATTTAAGACTCTAAACAAACCTTTAAGGTACAAACCCACATGACAGATGAAGAAATTAAGGAAAAGGGACCAAGTGGCCTGCCTATATTCATATTGAAAGTAAGTATCAGAAGTCGGTGTTGAATCTAGGTCTTCCTAAATGCAAGTTCATCACTTTATCCAGTATATCAAGCTGCCTCAAAAAGGAAGAGAATGCCCATTCTTTTTTTTCTTATTTTCCTTTTTTGTTTTTTTTGAGGCAATCAAGATTAAGTGACTTGGCCAGGGTCATTGCCTAAGGCCAAATTTGAATTCAGGTCCTCTTGGCTCCAAGGCCAATGCTCCATCCACTGTGCCACCTAGCTGCCCTGAGGATGGCTCTTCTTGAAGAAATGTTGTTTTAGAGCATTCTAGAGCAGTCTTTTCAGAAATATGGGGGCTCCTTTTTTAACATCAAAAAAAATTCATGGGGGGGCGGAGCCAAGATGGCGGAGTAGAAACAGCTCATCCAAGCCTCTCTGCCCCCAGATTCTCCACAAACTATGTAAAAAAGGACTCTGAAAATCTTCTGGAGCCCCAGCACCCACAGAACGACACAGAGAAGCTAACCTCCCGCTGAGGACAGCCCAGCACCCTGCAGGAAGGACCAGCGCAGTGGTCTGGGAGCCGGCAGCGCGCAGAGCGCAGGAGCCGAGCCGAGCCCAGGTCCACGTGAGCCGAGGTTTTAGCCCCAGGGCGGCAGGGCCAGCAGCCGGCTGGAGGAACCCCAGAACACCAGGAACTGTGGAGACGCCAGAATTATCAACATAGACTTGCCTAGGACAAAGTAAGAGGTTAGTGTCCTATGGACTTTGGGACCTGTATTTGGGGAATGCGTCAGCTCCCTCCCCTGGGGGCTAGAAGCTGCTGAGGAGACAAGCCACTGTGTAGTTTTCAGAGGCATTTCCGGCTCCCAGCCTACAAATCGTGGGGAGATCCAGCGATCAGTCTTGGGGGGTAATCGCTCTTGCTTTAACCTCCCTGGATCTGGATTGTGATCTAGGGTGGAAGTTGTGGGTGGGTTTACAGCTTGCCAGAAACGGAAGTTGCCCTCCACACGTTTGGGACAAAAATTCCTCTATCTGGCCTTAAAGCCATAGTGTGGCAACAAGCCCAAAAGTCAAGCAATAAAGTGGCAACATGCCAAGGCAAAGGAAACAGAAAAATGCAACCCTAGACTCCTATTTTGGGGGCATAGAGCAGGAAAAGGACTGTGAGGTCAGAAGTCCTGCTCCAAAAGCCCCAGGGGAAAACATGAGTGGGTTGCAGGCCATAGAGGACCTTAAGAAGGACTTTAAAAATCAAATAAGAGAAGTGGAGGAAAAATTAGAAAGAGAAATGAGAAGGATGCAGGAAAAGTATGAAATGAGGGTCAACAGCCTGACTGAGGAAAACAACACCTTAAAAAATAGACTAACTCAAATGGCAAAGGAGGCCCAAAAGGGCAATGAGGAGAAGAATGCCTTAAAAAGTCGAATTTGCCAGATGGAAAAAGAATCTCAAAAGTTCACTGAGGAGATTCATTCCTTCAGAGTTAGACTGGAGCAAATGGAAGCTAATGACTTTATGAGAAATCAAGATGCTGTTAAGCAGATCCAAACAAACGAAAGATTAGAAGGCAATGTGAAATATCTCATGGGAAAAACCACTGACCTGGAAAATAGATCCAGGAGAGACAATTTAAAAATTATTGGACTACCTGAAAGCCATGATCAAGGAAAGAACCTAGAAATCACCCTTCAAGAAATTCTCAAGGAAAACTGCCCTGATGTTTTAGATCCAGAGGGCAAAATAGAGGTTGAAAGAATCCACCGATCACCTCCTGAAAAAGATCCCAAAAAGAAAACTCCCAGGAATATTATAGCCAGGTTCCAGAATCCCCAGATCAAGGAGAAAATACTACAAGCAGCCAGGAAGAAACAATTTCAATATTGTGGAAACACAATCAGAATAGCCCAGGACCTGGCAGCATCTACACTGAGGGATCGAAGGGCATGGAATATGATATTCCAGAGGGCAAAAGAACTGGGAATGAACCCAAGGGTCACCTACCCAGCAAAACTGAGTATTTTGTTTCAGGGGAAAATATGGTCATTCAGTGGAATAGAGGACTTTCAAGCATTCTTGAGGAAAAAACCAGAGTTGAATAGAAAATTTGACATCCAGACACAAGAAGTAAGAGATGCCTGAGAAGGTAATCAGGGAAAAGAAATCAAAAGGAACTCATCAAAGTTGAACTATTTACATTCCTATATGGAAAAGCAATATCTGTGACTGATGATATCTTTCTCACTATGAAAATAATGGAAGAAGGGGGTGTGGTCATACGAATACATATGTGAATGTGTGTGTATATGGTTACAGTTATATATGGATAGAGGGCATAGGTTGAATTTGTTGGGAAGGGAGAATACTCAAGGGATGAAATTATGAGGTGAGAGAGGAAAGTGGCAAGAGGAGATGGGGAGAGACATGGTAGGGTAAACTATCTCATGTAGGGGAAGTGGGTGCAAAGGAGGGGGAGAATAAGGAAGGCTAAAAAGGCAAAACCACATTCACATTGAATTTGGTTCAGGGAGAAAATGACATACATACTAAATGGGATATCTCAACCTGCAGCAGGATAGGGGGAAGGGGGATGAGAGGAGGGATGATGGATGGGAGGGCATCCTTGGGGTGAGGGGAGGTTGGAAGTACCCACTATAGAAGAGGGACAGGATCATGTAGGGAAGGGACCAGGTGGGGGGTGGGATGAGTGGGAGGGAATTATAAGCAGCCTTGTACAATATATCTACTATGATAATGTTTTGCATAGCTAGACATGTACAACATATACTGAATTACTTATATCCCAAGAAGGAATGGGTGACAAGGGAGGAAGGAAATGGATCTGAAATTCAAGGTCGTAACATTAAATGTTTCAAATATATATATAAATACTATTATTAATACTCTTCTGCCTATAATTGGGAGATAAGATGTGCAGGCATTGGGACACAAAGATTCCTCTTCCTCTAATGGAAAAGTCGATGGGGGTATGGGAGAAGGTATGGGAGAGAGCAGATTGGAGGAAGCGATATCTTGTGGGACTGCTATTCTGGGAGGTTGGGTAGGGGAATAATGGGGGGAAAATGATTGTAACTCAAAATCTGGCGGAAATGAATGATGTAAAACAGAAGTTAATAAAGTATTTGTTTAAAGAAAAAAAAATTTAAAAAAAATTCATGGATTTCCTAAGAAGCTGACTATCTTGAGAGGGAAAAAAGAATATCTGACAGAGGAAGTAAAGAAAACTGGCTGAGACATTATCACTCTTTAGTAAGATATTTAACTTATGAGTTAAGTGAAGTAATGATATGACCTAACTTTTTGTACATATTATGCCTTTTTTCATCCTTTTTGCTACTCAGTATCGTATGACTGATCATTTCAATCAAAATGAACTCATTTCTATTTTATTATAAATATGCTGTCTCCCACTACTTAAGTATCCATGGGTCTCAAGTCTTTAGATAATTGAGCATCATAATGGGATCCTCATAGTAGTTGGAAAAGAGGATGGATAAAAGATGATCAGAATCTTAAAACTAGATACACTGAGGTGTAGGTGGGCACATGGGCACATAGTAGTTACAATAGTAGGCAATGGGAAGTTCAGAAGGTCAGCATCAGGAAATTACAACAGTAGATAATGGTCAGTCAACCAAGCAAGGAGATGGTTGAGATCAGGGAGGTCTGGGAGTAAGTATCAGGAAACTAAACAAAAGGACTGGGGTTCCAGGAGAGGATCCCAGTCCCACTTGAAAATTAAGCATTGAGCAGGGACACAACTTAAGGAAATTTGAAGAGATCCAGTTACTGGAAATGGGAAGACAAAGGCAGGGGCTTTGTGATAAGGAACACTGAGAATTTTGTTATTAAAATAAGCATGCAAGATCAGGATAGAACCAATGCTAAGGCTGATTTGCTGTAGCACCAATGCAATACTTACAGCACCCACAATCATGATCAAGACTGTGACTATAAATATTGCATGATGTTTGATTGCAAAATATACCAAAATCTCCATTGAGGACAGAACTGAAGCATTTATTTAGACACCAGAAAGATGAATCCCAAAACCAGTAAACCATATCCATCATAGTACCAAAGATATTCAGAAACCATAATAATAATACTGAGAGCCACAGCATCCTTCAGCCTTCCCACAAACCAATACAACATCAATATTTACTCACAAACCTCTCTCTCTCCTTGCCTGAGCACCGTTCTCTCCCACCATCTCTCTGGCTCTGGCTCCCAGCTTCCTGAAGGCTCTACTTCCCTTCAGCAAACTCCTCCCACCACAGGCTCCATGTAACTACATTCAGCCTATTGGGGGCAGAGTTTATCTTGACAGCAGAGAAACTTCCTGTGAGCTCTGCTACACCCTTCAGCAAATTCCCTCTATCACAGGCTCCATGTGATTACATTCAGCCTATTAGGAGGATAGAGTTTACTTTCAAAATAGGGAAGGTCTTCAAATTCCCCCCTAGGGGAATTAAGGAGCAGGGAAGATCTTCAAATTCCCATTCCTATTATACTTGCCTAGAGATCAAAATGGCCCCAAGCCCTTAGATAAGGCTTCAGATTAAGGGTCAAACAGAAATAGCTATGGTGTTTGGAGTATGTAAAGACAAGAAGACATTACAGCTTGTATTTTCTACCCATCTATCCTTGTTCTGCCTTCTAGAGCAGATGATTGCTTTCATGAAATTTCACTTTCTTCTATTATCTAATCTTCTCCAAATTCAACTTCTCTAGTCCCTTCAAATATTTCCTTTATGCCATAGTTTACAGACCCCCCTCACAATCCTACTCCTTTTCTGGTCATACTCTCATTTTCAAAGACTTTTTTATTTTATTCAAATTTTTAAAAATTTATTAAATTTCTATTAAGTGCAAGACACTGTGCTTGCAGTGGACATATCTGGACATATCTGGAAATATCCAGAGCTGTGCTGGAGCCAGTTCAAACCAGCTCAGGAAAGCCAATTATTAAATTTTCAGTGATTGGGAATAAATGTGATAAATCAGTGCTTAATAAAGTCTTACTAGCTGTGTGACCTTGGGCAAGTCACTTAACCTCAAATGCTTTGCCCTTCCCCCTCTCAAAAAATGAATAAAGTGATGAGAAATGTTAATTATGAAGATTAAGTGTGTTATACAACCTTTGTTTTTCTGGAGAACTAGTTGTTCGATAAACCTCATTCTCAAGAAACACAATCTAATAATAAAGGGAAACATGCAGAGAGAGCTAGTATAAAAAGAATATGTTAAGTACAAAGGAAAGGCAAAGGACTATGAGAAAATTAAGGAGAGATCACTTTCATTAGAGGAAAGGAATGGAGACAGGAAAGATTTTATGAAATAAGAAACACCTGAATTGGTTCTTGTAGGGAAAGGATTTCAAAAAGCAGAGATGAGGGTGAAAAGTTAGTTGCAGGTATGGAAGACATCATGAGCAAAGAGAGTAGAAAGTGCTCCAGCAAGCTGAAACAGAGTGCATGAAGGGAAATGTTATTAGATAAAACTGTCAAGGTAAGTTGGAGTCATATTAATGGAGAAGAGATCACATTTTATGGAGGTCTTTGAACACAAGGATAAGAAATTTGTTCTTTATTCTGTAGTTAATAGAGGGACACTAAAGGTTTCTGAGTAAATGAGTGATGTGATCGGAGTAGCACCTCAGGAAGATTACACTGGTAGTTGTGTCAAAGATAGATTGGGAAGGCAAGGTACTGGAGAGAGAAAGAGCAACTGGGAGGTTATTTCAATATTCATAGAATCACAAACTGTCAAAGTTGTAAGAGACCTCAGAAGCCATCAAATCCAATCCATACTTGAACAAGAAACCATTCTACATCATAGCTGGCAAATAGCCTGTCTTCTCTTGAAGATCTCCTTCATTCACCTTTTAAATAACTAATTGTTTAATTATTAACTAATAAAATAATAATAAGGAGGCTTTTTTCTTTCTGTTAGGTCTAAACTTGATTCTGCAATTCCACCACTGCTCCTGGTTCTATACTCTGTGTCTAAGCTGATGGTGTTATTTGTCCTTTCAAAGAGAACCAATGACATTACAATGTTAGGGTAAGATAAAGTGTGATGGGTGATGTCTCGACTTGAATTGGATTTAACTGAGGCAGAGTTGCACAAAGTTGTCAGCCTCACTCTCTCTCATTGAAGCCCAGTGGCAAGGCAAAAGTTGGGACCACTGGTGATGGCCTAGGATTCAATGGATGACCTTGGCATTTTTTATATCTGACTGATCTCTAAGCACTTCATGGCCATTGGAACAAATTGTTTTCATCCACCCATTCCAACAGGGGAATTCTTTAAATGGTGGGGTTAGACATCCCCTAAAATTCACTATTGAGTTTGAGGCCTATTGGTTACCCTCAACCTGGTTTAGCCCATCTGTCAAGACAGTTTTACTAGGGAATGGCCACTGTACATGCTATGGCATCTTTGATGGAGCTACAGGTAAGCCATGTACCTGTGTCTAAGCACACCAAGTCTAAAACCCTGTTCTATATGACAACCTTGGAAATGCCTGAAGAAATGGAATGCCCACCAGGCAAGTCACCACATCTACTTGACACACCTCCAAGAGAGCAGAGCTTACCACCTTTCTAGACAATCCCCTTTGCTTTAGGACAGTTCTAATGGTTAGCAAGCTTTTCCTGGCATTAATCCTAAATTGACCTCTTTGTAATTTCCACCAGTGCTCCTAGTTCTTCCCTTTGGGGACAAACAGAACAAATCCAGTCCCTCATCAACATAAGAGTCCTTCAAACAACTGAGAATTGCTCTCATGTCTTTCTTGAATCTTCTCTTCTCCAGGATAAGCATGCCTAAGTGCTTCAACTGTTCCACATGACACATGACTTCTTAACTATCCAGATAATCCCTCGTTGGGACATTCTCCAGATTATCAATTTTAGTTTTTTAAATGGTGACACTCCAAATGCAGACAGTACCAAGATGAAGTCTGGCAAGTAGACTACCAGCTCTCTCTTCCTAGAAGCTACACCTCTCTTTATGCAGCTCAAGACTACATTAGCTTTTTTGGCTGACACACAATATCACTGAATCACATTGACCTTCTAGTACATTTAAAACGCCAGCTCTTTTTCAGAAAAACTGCTGTTTAACCATGACTCCCCAATATGGTACTTGTAAAGTTGGTTATTGGTACACAACTATAAGTTTTCACAATTAACCCTACTGAAATTCATCTAATTAAATTCAGTCAATGATCCAACTTGTCAAGATTTATTTAGAGCCTGTCATCATCCAAATGTTAGCTATCCCTCCCAATTTTGTGTCAACTACAAATTTAATAAGCATACCTTTTATTCTCTTCCCCAAGTCACTGATAAAGATATTAAGCAGCAAAGGGCCAAGCATAGGCTTCTGGAATACTCTACTGGAGATCTCCTATTACATTGATACTGAACCATTAATAACTATTCTTTGAGTTTGGTCATTCAATCAGTTCTGCTCTGGTCTAATTGTATTCTCTCCTAATTCAATAACTACATCTTCTACACAATTTTCTGTGCTCTTGCCACTGGATTTAACCTTTCCTGGTGTTTTTGGGTTCAGAGCACTGGCAGCCTTCAATATTCTTAGTCAAAACCCTGTGGGTGGTTGACCCTGACAAGAGTGCTGTTAAGGGCTTCTACCTGGAGTTTCACCGGTTGGGGCACTGCCAAGGCCTGCCATCTTCCATCCCCACGGGAATATCTTAATTTGGTGCACTGCCTTGGTGTTTTGACTTGTTCACCTGAGCATGTGTTGACTTTCCCACAAAGACAAATCTTCCACCATGATGACTTCTTGCTGTCTTTTTTGTGCAACACTGGTCTGGATGAAGATACTTTCTAATGTTTCTCTTTATATTTCTTCATAATTTTTTCAATCTGGTGCCATTTTTAGATCATTGCCAGAGTAGATGGATGAAGCAGCAAGGTTCCTTTCAATCCTTTCCTGCTGCCATCTTAATTAGAACTCCTAAATCCTCCAATTCCAACTAATACAGCATTTTTGGAGCTGAATGAACATGGAAGAATCAGAAGACAGATGTCTGAAAGAAAGGGAGAGATTTCAATCCTCGGTGACTAGAGAGATGAAATCATAAATAGATAAGGAAGGCTTGGGGCTAAAAATGATTAATTCTGTTTGAGATGTTGACTTTGACACCAACAGCACATCAAGATGTAGATATCAAGGAAAGACGAAAACATAGGAACTATAACTTTGGCAATAGATTAGGACTCAAAATTAGGATGTTTGAGTCATTTATGTCAAGGTATTAAAGAAAATGAAGTTATAATCATATCATTAAAGGAAAGGCTATAGAGAGAAAAGATTACCAAAGATAAAAATATGGGGGAACCCATGTATATAGAGCAGAAGAAAGAAGAGGAATCAGTGAGGGAGACAATGTGAGGGACTATTAACAATTTAAATAATGCAGAAAAGTCAGGGGCATTTGGACTTGAAAGGGGGAAGTTATTAGATTTGTTGATATTTAGTTATACATAGAGAGTTGTCTGAGGCCAATCATAATAAGAAGAGATGTTAAATTGCAAAGGCTTGAAGAATTAATGGGTGGAAAGTAGAGGTAGGTAGTAATTGTAGTTTATTCTTCTGATAATTTTAACAGTAAAAGGGAAGAATGAGGAAGAAAAGTAGCTTGAGGAAAAGTGGGATCAATGCCTTACTCTTGACTCCAGGACCGACGCTCTACTCACTGCGCCACCTAGCCGCCCCTATTCTTGTTAGAATGAATAGACCTGGGGTGGCTAGGTGGCGCAGTGTGTAGAGCATCGGCCCTGGAGTCAGAAGGACCTGAGTTCGGATCCAGCCTCAGATACTTAATGCACACACAAACAAAAATCTAGCCATGTGACCTTGGGCAAGTTACTTAACCCCAATTGCCCTCCAAAAAGCAAAAAAAAAAAAAAAAAAAAGAATGGGTAGACCTTCATATGTTTTAAGACTGAGGCAGCAAAGCCACTAAAAATTAATTATTCAAGTGGGAGAATTGTAAAAGAGCAAGATATCACAAAAAACAAGGGAGGATATAGAATCAAAACTACAAATGGTAGAGGTAGCCTTAGCAAAAAGAAGTGCTAAGGATGTTTGAAGTGTATATATATAATTAGGACTGAGGAATTGATGGAAGTGTTCATATTTTATTCAGATCAAAATAGTATTAAATGTACCAAACATAATAAGAGAACATACAAAAACAATATTGTAATAACAAATAGATCCTTATCAGAAAGAATGGAACAACTACTAGAATTTCAAGAACACTTTAGGTATTCAAAAAGAGAATTTAAGAAATATTTAAGATTGTAAATTAGAATTATTAGAATTAGAATAATTCTACTTAAAATACAGACTTGCAAAATGTTTATAAACAATAATTGGGAGAGAAAAAGCAGAGATAGAACTAAAAATTGCAATGTTCTAAGGAACATATAAAAAATAGATCAAAAAGACAATAATTGGAAGAATACTTTATGTCACTACATACAAAAACACCTGACCTTAAAGACAAAGCTCAGTGTTACAATATAAGAATTATTGGTTTCATTGGAGAAAAAAAACATTATGAAACAAAGAACTTGAATGCTATATTCCAAAAAAGTATACCAAAAACATGCCCATAAATACTGGAAACAGATGTAAAAGTTGAGAACAATAAAATCCAAAAGATACCAGCAGGCAGGAGAACCACATTTAATTTACTCAGACATATTGTTACCAAGTGCCAAGACCTTCCATATCAAAGAGAAAAGTGTTATTGAATTATATATTTCCCTTGACAAGGGAATTATAAAAAAGACTGTCAGCAAATGTAAAATCATGGACCTAAGTCTGAGCTGGGAAGGAGATAGAAACAGAAGAAAGTTATAGATAGATGAAGATAGAAACTGGGATCAGAATGTATCAAGCAAAACAAGCTTAATGTTACTTTGCACTTTTTTTTAAGCTAATATAAAAGTCAATCAATCACTTAATCAACAAACAATTATTAAATGTTCCAGGTACTGAACTAAGCATTGTGGATACAAAAAGGGGAAAAAAAGATAGTCCCTGCCATCAAGGAGCTTACCATCTAAGGGGGAGGCTACATAAAAATATATACAAAGCAAGTTATATATAGGATAAATAGAAAATAACTAACTGAGGGAAGGCACTAGAATTAAGATAGGTTGGAGAAGATTTCCCGTAGAAGGTGGGATTTTAATTGGAATTTAAAGGAAGCCAGGGAGGTCAGTAGAGAAAGCAGATGAGAGAGAGCATATTGGGCATTGAGGTCAGCCAGAGAAAATGTGCAGAGCTGAAAGATGGAGTGTCTTGTTAATGGAATGACCAGGCTAGTTAACAGGTATGTGTTGGGAAGTTCTAAGAATACTAGAAAGGGAGGAAGGGACAAGCTTATGAAGGGATTTGAATGCCAAACAGCATTTTGTATTCAACCCTGAAATCCTCAAAGAACCACAGGAATTTACTGAGTAGAAAAGTTACATGATGTGGTGGCAAGCAAAGAAGTACTTAACACTTTGTTTCAGCTATTTAATTATTTAGCGCCTTATTTCAGTTCAGGTGTCTTTGAGCCTTGCCCTGATTATATCAAGTCTTTGTTAAGAAACAGAACCTGTGAATACCACAGTGGGAGGAACTTGCTGATACAACAGGAAGGGGTGGAACAGGGAGGAGCTAATGACCATATATAAGGAGAAGCCCAAGTTGGGCGAGACCAGAACTGAGAATGAGAATGGTTACGGAAGCCAGGCACTCTATTTGTCTGTTCTGTAGTGACACTTTGTACGGAAGCCTTGGGACCTTAATGGAAGCCCTGAAAAAGGATTTTCTTGCTGTCTGTCTATAGAAGTCTTGGAGGAAGGTTTCATAGGTCCTGGGACCATACTGATAATGTGTGTTGAGTTCTCAGACCTTGTTGGTGGATCTGTGTTGATTTCACAGGCAGATAGTGAATTGATGATGGTGCCAGAAATGTGTATGAATCTGTTAAGTTTTGTCTTCCCAGAAACAGAAACTGTGAAGGATTTGAGGTAGACTGGACACTGTGAGTTTCAATATGGAACAGGAACTGGACAAGGAGCTGAGAGCTGCCCATCTTTGAGTCCAGGTGACAGTTGGGTAAATTTAGGCAAAAGCTGGGACCATAGAAGAGGAACCATGGAATCTGAGAGCCACCCTTGAGTCAAGATGAAAAGATCTCTCCTTGGGTACTTAATGTTGACTGAGAAGATCATGTTTTACTGTGGCCTAGGGGTGGGAGAACTTTCTACTCTTTATCTTGTACCTCTTAAGAATGATTGAGTTAAGGATGATTGGAAACTAATCTCCAATCAAGAAGAAAGAAGACTTTTTGACTGAGAGATTAAGACAATGTGACCTAGGGGTGGAGAACTTTGACCTCTGTACTTTGTGTCCCTTACTGAGGCTTGCTCCTTAAGGATGATTGAGTTAAGAACTTACTGAATATCTTTTGCTTAAAACTATTGTGGCCACTTTGGTGAAAACTATGTGGCCACTTTAGTGATAAGTTGTTATGTTATAACATTGTGAATGCTATACTTTGGTTTCTGTGAATATTTTGTCTTAGTTTATTACTGAATAAATAAGAGCTCACTATACTATGCAATCAGAACCTTAGAGCTGTCCACAGCAGCAATCCTCTGGAAAGCTGCTCGTGTTTGGCTTTACACATGATCAAACCTGCACTTTTAGAAAAATCACTTTAGTGAATGAATGGAGGGTGGATTGGAGTGTGGAGAGACTTAAGATCAACAGATCCTCCAGGAAGCTATTGTAATAATTTGGGGATAAGATAATGAGGAGTGGTAATGGTGTCAGAAGAGAGAAGAGGGTGTATATGAGAAATGTTTAAATCAATAAGCTGTGGTAACAAATTGGATATGAGGGGTGGTGGAGTGTTAAAAGACAGTAAGTAGGGCGGCTAGGTGGTACAGTGAGCAGAGCACCAGTCCTGAAGTCAGGAGGACCTGAGTTCAAACCTGGCCTCAGACACTTAACACAAAAACTAACTGTGTGACCTTGGGCAAGTCACTCAACCCCAATTGCCCTCCAAAAAGCAAAAAAAATAAAAATAACAGTGAGGAATCCAGAATGATTCCTAGGTCATGAGCCTAAAGGAGTAGGAGAGTGGTATTGCCTTCTACAGTAACAGGAAAGGTAGAAGGTGGGGATGGTTTAAAGCAAGGGTAGAGAACCTGTGGCCTTGAGGTCACACCTCTAGGTTTTCAAGTGCAGCCCTTTGACTGAATCCAAACAGAATTGGATCCAGATTTGTGAAGTTTGGATTCAGTCAAAGGGCTACTCTTAAGAACCTAGAAGGCCACGTGTAGCCTTGAGGACTCAGGTTCCCCACCCGGGGGGGTGGGGGGGAGGTAATGAGTTCTGTTTTGAACATACTGAGTTTAAGATATTTACTGGAAATCCAATTTGAGATGTTTGAAATGGCAGTTGGAGATGCAAGATTGAAGGTGAGTAGAGAGTTTGGGGCAAGATATGTAGATTTGAAAATCATCTGCATAAGGTAGTAATTAAATCCATGGAAACTGATGAGATCACTAACTGAAGTAGTATAAAAGAACAGAAGAGGGTCCAGGACAGAATCTTAAGGGACACCTAATGGTTAGAGGTCATGATCTGGAAGAGGATCCAGCAAAGGAGACAGAGGAGTGGTCAGATAAGTAGAATGAGAACTTATAGAGAATAGGATCCTGAAGTGTCCTAGAAAGAAGAGAGAGTGAGAGTGATCAGCCACGTCAAATTCCTCAGTGAGGTCAAGGAAAACAGGTGTTGAGAAAAGACCATTGGATTTGGCAACTAAGAGATCACTAATAACTTTGGAGAGAGTAGTTTTAGTTGAATGATAAGGTTGAAAGCTAGATTGTAAGAGACCAAGAAGAAATTAAGAGGAGTGTAATGGGAATAAATGGAAGTGGAAACAAATTAAGGAATTATAATTTTGGGTGGTAATGGGCTTAAGTCACCCATAAAATGAAAGAAAGCTGCAAACTATATTAGAAAACAAAACTATATTTTTTCTGTGAGGTACACACAAAAAATAGAGACCTAAGATAGTAAAAATGAGAGGCAAGAATATAATTAATTCATCAAAATGAATCAAAGTAGGCATTAGAATTACAATTTGGATAGGAAACTGGATAGAAAAACACTCTCAGGAGACAAAAAGAAAAATCATATTATGCTTTAATACACCATACATGATCAAAAAAGTGTTATTTTAAATGTAGATGTACTAAATGACATTGTGACTAAATGACTAAATGGTTAAAGGAAAAATTTTAAATTACAGATGAAATTCATTCAGAAGTAGGTTGCTAGGATAGGGGTTAGATTATGCTGTTGGGTACATAGGGGAGATGATAATCCTCAACCATAGGCTTGTTTGAAATGAGCAAGGGAATTTTTTAAAGACTATATAAGTAAATATAGAATCCAGAAACCTAGATCTGGAATAGGAAGAGATCTAAAAATGTCTATATAAGAGGGTTAGAAACTATGTTGATCATGTTTCCATCCATAAGCAAGGCAATAATTGAAGGAGATATTTCTCTTTTGGAATGGAATCTAACAGGAATATAAAAAGATAAATCATGGATTTGAAAATAATGCAAAAACTTAGTTCCATAGGCTATGACAGCTATTGACAAAGAATTCCAGAAACCATTTATTTTTAAGCATTAATGACACTTTTATAAAACTGTGCTAGAGTATAAAGAACACATTAATAAATCAGAAGAGCAGAAATCATAAGAACATCCTTCTTGGACCATAACAATAAAAACTGTAATCAGTAAATGAAATGTAAACAAAGATTCTGAGGGAGGCCCTCTGGTACTGTGAGAAAAGCAACAGATTTTGAGGCAGAGGACCCGGGTTCAAATCTCAGCTCTGCCACTTGTTTGCCTGATCATTCTGGGCCTCAGTTTCCTCAAGTGTAAGATGAGAGGAGTCAAAGCAATGGCTTATAGAGTTCTCTATAATCCTAAGTCAATGATCCCATGATCTGAATGGAAATTCAATAACAATATCCCAAAGCATGAGTGGATCAAAGAACAAATCATAGAAACAATATACTTTCCAAAAAGTATATTAGAAAGAATAAAGATATATCAAAATTGATGACTTATAACTAAAGTAGTCATAGGAAAATTTATATTCCTCATCTGTACTTTTAAAAATAAAGAAAATATATAGACTAATTGAATATGAAATTTAATTTTTAAAATAATGTCTCATTTATATCTTTTATTTTCACATCATCTTTATTTTTTTTGGAACATATTCTACTTGACTTCTCTACCTAATGAACTATACCTTATAAAAAAGAAAAACAGGGGTGGCTAGGTAGCGCAGTGAGTAGAGCGCCAGCCCTGGAGTCAGAAGGACCTGAGTTCAGATCCGGCCTCAGACACTTAGCGCACACACAAACAAAAACCTAGCCATGTGACCTTGGGCAAGTTACTTAACCCCAACTGCCCTCCAAAAAGCAAAAAAAAACAAAAAAAAAATCCAGATAATCCCCTACCTATGCAAAAAAGTGAGAGTGGTTGGGTATGTGATATAAAAAGCTAGAAAATCAACAAATAAATTGAAAATCCCAAAGTGTGTATAAAAAAAAGAAAATTTTTAAAAATTATAAGGGAGAAAAAAAGTAAAAGCAAAGCAATTAAACTATTTAGGACTTACAAACCATTAGCCAATTTGATTTTTTAAATATGAAAAATAAATTTCCAATATAAAAAATCAAGAACAAAAATGTACAGAAAATGGAGAAAAACTTAAAAAACTATTGGGAGATACTATATCCAATTATATGGACCAAAACTAAAAACTCTAAAAGGGTTAATGTCAACAAACATTAAATATAAAAATCAACAAAACAGGAAATGTAAAAATCTTAACAAGTAAAATATAGAAAAGATAAAATTCCCTTATCATAAATGAACTCTTACTAAACAATACTCACAGACCAGAGGATTCCAAAAATATTCTATTAACCATTTGAAGAACAAAAAATCTCTACTATATAAACTGTTCTCAAAAATTAAAAAAAAAAAAAAAAGCAGTATGGTCTTGAAACTCAAACCAGGGGTAGATAAAGTAAGGAGAGAGAACAGTCAGATTTGCATTAGCCAAGAAGAGATAGAAAGAGAACTGCCATTTAAAATAACAAGAAAATTCATTCAGTATCTGGGAGTTTACCTACCAAGAAAAGTCACAAACCATGTAATTTACATAGTCAGAAAAGAAGACTAAAATAATTAGAACTAAATTAAATGTTCATGATAGCAGCCTATTATTTAACAAATCCAAGAACATCATCTCCTTAGTTTGAAAAAAGGCTTAGATTATTTTATATCATGTTCCACATCTGGATTCTGCAACTGGATAAAATAATTGCATATAAAAATAATGTTAAAAAAATTAAGGAAAATAGGTTATATCTGACATAAGTATGAATAGGGAAAGAATTAGTAGCCAAAACTTGGATATAGGAGATTTTAAAAGAGAAAATATACCATTACAGTAGTATACAATTGAAAAGGTTTTACACAGGGGCTGCTAGGTGGTGCAGTGAGTAAGAGCGCTGGCCTCAGAGGTGGGATGACCCAGGATCGAAACCAGCCTCAGAAAATGAGCACCCACACATAAATAATGACTGGCTGTGTAACCTTGAGCAAGTTACTTAACCCCAATTGCTTTAAAAAAAAAAAAAAGGTTTTGCACAAATAAATAATATCAATGCCACTAGAAGAATTATAAACTGGGCAAAAATGTTCCATAAATATCTCTGATAAAAGTCTGACACCTAAACCTATAGGTAATTGACACAATTCTATAAGATTAAGCCACTCCCTAATATATGTAGTCAAGTAATGATCCAATTGTTTTCAAAACTAGAAATCTAAACTATTAACTGAAAAAAGCTCCAAATCATTAATATGAGAAAAAATACATTGAAACAACTTTGAATTATTATCTTATACCAATCAAATTAGCAAAACTGGTAAAAATTGGAAAAATTCAATGTTGAAGGAACTATAGAGAAGGAGGGATGTATATAGCACAATGGATATAGTGCGAGGCCTGGGGTCAGGAAGTCTCATTTTCCTGAGTTCACATCTGGCCTCAGATACTTACTAGCTGTGTGACCCTGAGCAAGTCACTTAACCCTGGTTTGCCTCAGTGTCCTCATCTGTAAAACAAACTGAAGAAGGAAATGGAAAATCATTCCATTGTCTTTGCCAAAAAAATCTGAGATGGGGTCATAAAGAGTCAGATACAATTGAAGAACTGCAAAGAGACCTTAAGCCTGTCTTGGTAGAGCTATGAATTGGTCCTACTATTCTAGAAGACAATTCATAACTTTGCAAGAAAAGTCACTAAATTGTTAAAACATGATAATCCTGGTTATATACTAGTTTACATTTCAAGAACAGCAATAGCAAGAAATCCATGTGAACCAAAACCTTTATAGTAGCACTTTTTATAATAGCACAGAATTGGAAACAAAGTTTATTCTCATTGACTGAGGCATGTTTAAACAAGCTGTACAACATAAATGAATTTAATATTACTGTGCTATAAGGAGACTTGAATATGATTAATACAGAGCCTAGTAGAGAAACATAGTAAGACTTATATGAACTGATGCAAGATGAAATAAGCATAACCAGGAAAACAACATATACAATGACTCTAACAATGGACATAAAAACAAGAACAAAACAACTGAAACTCAATACTGTAAAATTATAATGCCCAAGATTGGTCAAAGAAGAGATATAAAAAGTCATTGTCCTCCACTTCTTTGCTGACATGGAGTACCAGGGATGTGGAAGACTCTATATAATGGCAGCCTTTTTCAGTCTATTGTTTAGTTTTTTCTCTTTTCCCTCTTTTTTTTTTAACAAATGTGAAATGTAAAAGCAAAAGATTTCAATAAATTTTTGAAAATGGACTCACATGTGCAAACATTTTGTCTGCACAATCTAAAACTGGAAAAAACCTGTAAGCAAACTATGTGGGGAAATGGCTAGACAAACTGGTCTACATAGGTAATGAAATATTATTATAGCATAAGGAATGACAAATATGAAAGTTTAGGAGAAACATAGGAAGACATATACAGTGATACAGAGTGAATTAAGCAGAGTCAAAAGAATATCATAATACACAATGACTATAGCAATGTAAATGAGGCCAATATCAAGAGGTAACAAAAACTCAAGTCAAGTGCAAATCACAATGTTGATACTAAATCATTAGGATTTAAGTATACATCATTCCTTTGTATTAACAAAAGGCAAAGTACAAAAATAGAAAATTATATTCCTGTCAATTGTAATTACAATGTTAGGAAGCTTTGTTTAACTTCTCAAAAATGTGTTTCATTTGTAAATGAGGTATCCTTAACCCCTTTTGTGTTACGATCTCCTATGGTCTCCTATGGCCACACCATGAAACTATGGAACCCTTCTCAGAATAATGATAAGTACCTAAAATATAATACATAGGATTATGAAAGAAATAGATTATAATGAAATGCAATTATCAAAATATTTTTAAACCAAATTCATGAACCCTTGGGGAGCCCCATGTGAAGAAACTCCATTAGAGAGGGTATCTGTTGAGATATGTTTGCTGTGTAAAAACAAGACAGGTCAATTTTTTAAATAAAAATCAAACCCTACCTCTAAATGTTAAGGACTAACCATCACAATAAATGCATCATGACCTAGTACACCAGAAAAACTCAGTGAAATCCAGAGGAAGAAAAAAAAGGATCCATCTAACAATAGAGGGGGGGAAGGCGGGAAGAAGTAGATGAAAAAAAATTCTCTATTGTCCAGATTATGATGCTCAGCTGATGGACAATTTAGTTATTCTATCAATGTGTAATGCCAGGTGTCACCATGGACCCCCCAAAGCTCCTCCATTCTTTGTAAGCCAGACACTTGAGTTACAGGCAAAACAAAATGTTAGGCTTATAGTTCGATGGTGGTAGACTCAACAAAAGGTCTGGGTTCATTTTAATTCTGTCTTTGCAGGTTTATTTATGGAACATATGAATGTTTCATAGTTATGCTCCCAGTAAGAGAGAAAGATGCTTTAAAGTCTTGGAAGTTGGAACCCCAGCCCTACAGTAGGAAAAGTCACTGTATCCTATGTGGCTCCCAGGGCCATACCCCAGCCTTTAAAGCTACAAAGGAATGGATGTAATGGACATGGACACCTACCACAGAAGTTTAAGAGGAGTAAAATTAAGTCAGTAAAATCCAGACTTGAGTAGAGTAAATGAACAATTTCAGATCAGGGCACACCCATCCAAAATAGGGCAGCCTGTCAGTCATCCACATTTCCCCACAACTGCTTTTAGACCAGTTCTCTAAATGCCCAACTAAGCAGCCTAATGAAAAAAAAAGTATTATAGCCTCTTCAGCTATCACTTCTCTCCATGGACTTGGGGAGGAGAAACTACTATCCTTTGGTGGTCTCTTTACAAGAGTTTCCCCATACCAAAGCTATACTCTATTTCCTTATATTGATAGAAGAGTGAAGCTGTGAAGCCTAGCAGTCTATGAGAGTCCAGGCCATTACCTCCCCACCCCACCCCCCACAACCTTGCAAAGGAAGTATTATGTTCATATCTATCTCAGACAGACCTTGACTATGGACAGTTATTTGGCCCAAAGTTAAGCAGGAAGAGGTCAGCTTTGTGAAATTTGGAGATGATTTGTTCATTATCACCAAAAACTCATCTCCTTATCCTCTAAGTGATGCAATGCACTTACAAATTACGGAACACCAAGATCTCCGAAGAATCAGAATGATAAGTAGGACACAAAGGAAAATGGAAAGATTCGTGGTGGGGATCAGGAGATCATAACATATTACATATGGTGAATGACATATGAGAAGTTGTGTAAAAAACATGGGTGAGAACATTTATGAGTAGAAAACAAGGTGTGCTGATTATACAATAAGAATGAAAGTCAATAGCACATAGATTAATCAGAGAACGTCAGCCCAGGTTGGCATTGACTCCCAACTCTTCCTAGACACACACACACACACCCATTCATTCTCCCTCTCTTACACAGAGTTAGCTTGTTCATCCCACCTATACTTTTTTTGAGATATTGGATCATGTCTACATAGTAATTACTGCTCACTTCTCAGAATCCCAAGGTAATCCTTCTGGGAGTGGGGGGAGTATACTGTAGCTCCTGAGCCCCCATTGGTATACTTCCCATTAACACAAAATCTTAAACATGAAACAATTATTAAGTTACAAAGCAAAAATAGTCATTACATATACCCAATAGAAGGCAAAGTAAGTATCATGGAAATATTCTCCCAATAACCCTGGACCACACTCTTTTCCACCAAATCAAGCAGTATCAATGAAGAATAGTAGTCATTTGAGTATAGAAACCTAACAGAAAAGCTCATGAGTCAGTAAACCCATGTATTCAGCCAACTCACAACTTTGGACTTCAAGCCTTGATGTCCTTGATCTCAGAACAGTCTGCAACATCTTTTGGCAAAATCATTTATTTCTCTGTTACCTAGTCTTTCTGGTCTTCATAGCTCCCTTGCTGGGCAAAGCCTCTTCCCTACTACTCTTCATCCACTAAGGCAGTATCAAGCTTTTTTAATACGTAGCTACCCCTAATAGCTATTAAGAGTGTACTATGCTTGTTTGGCAAAAATATATCAGTGTTACATACTGGAATATGCAATCTGCCAAGCTAATTAGGTCTATTCTCTATGGATTATGAGGGGTTTCCCCTTCTCAAACCATAGAGGGCAGTAAAGGTCAACATTGGCTAGCCCCTGAGGGGTTTCCTCTCTTTCAAGTCCTAGATTGCAAAAAAAGAGCCTTTCCCCTAGCCAACTCTTCAAAAAGTTAAGGATTATGTTTTCTCTCCACAGGGCTGATCAAGGAATGCCTTTTCTCCAATCAACACCACTCACAGCAAAGCAAATGCAAAGCCTGTGTTTCACCCTTTTGTTTCTCCTTCTCAAGTCCTGGGGGACAGAAAAAGGCAACCAAGGCAAATTCTTGAGAAATTTCCCCCTTTCTGAGGCTGTAAGTAGTGCTAAAGGGCAGGAAGCCCAATCAGCACTTCTTGAAGGAGGAACATTCTACTTTCCTCCAACTAGCTCTAAGCCTACATGGCTCTTCTACAATCAAAAAGCTGCTTTCATCAACCACAAAACCAGCCTGCAGTCTGAGCTCAGGCCCTGTTAGTCTGTTTATGTATCACCCTATATTCCTTAAGTGGGGCAGCTAGGTGTCCCAATGGATAGAGCAATGGGCTAGAAATCAGGAAGACTCATCTTTATGAGTTCAGATCTGGTCTTAGACATTTACTAGCTGTGTCACCCCAGGCAAGTAAGTCACTTAACCCTGTTTGCCTCAGTTTCCTCATCTGTAAAATGAGTTGGAGAAGGAAATGGAAAACCACTCCAGTATCTTTCCCAAGAAAACCCCAAATGGGGTCATGAAGAATTGGACACAATGGAAACAATTCAATAACAAATATTCTCTAAATTGTTTGAATTATGTTTTTCATTAAAACCTTCAAAACCTTGAAAACAGTCATATGTAAATGAACTGCCAGACAATGGCGACCCGCTGCCATCCTCACCTCAAGTCAATGCTTTTGTCTGTGAAGGAGATTGCTCTCTCTCTGGTCCTCTCAGAACAGCTCATGTCTCTCCTTGGGTATTTTTATCTGATGATTTTGTATTATTCTATTAATATTCTATACATAAACATTTTTTCTGCCTCATTCAGAAAAATAAAGGTGTCCATATAACAAAAGTGCAATATCTCTTTATTTAAAGACTGATGAAAAAAAAATTGATCAAGAATCACCCAGGACAAATGGCACAGGGAGGGAGAGTAAGAAGATTAATGGAAGGGGTAGCCAAACTGATGATTATTTATCTTTTCAGTTGTCTCTGTCTATCTTATCTAAACTCCAAGTTCCTTGAGGGCAAAGCCACATCTGCATAGCAGTGGTGTCCAAACTTCTTTGACCTCATGACCCTACCAATAAAAAAACCCTAACTTTTGAACACCTACTCCAAACATATGTATATATTCACAAAATATACACAATAGACTGTTGTATTATTATATAAATAATAAATATATACAAAAATAGATATTAGAAAAGGGTGAGATAAAGATTAAATAAGCAATACTTTTGAAAATTGTATTAACATACATTTTTAAACCTCTCTAAAATAATTAATAATATTTTAGTGAGACTGAACATGCTTTAGTGTGACTGAATATACTTCATTCTTTTTAAAGTTCTTAGTTTAATGGTGTGTGATATAAATCAAAGGTATAGTTTTAAACAATTTATTCTAATATGTAGTTTTAATAGCTCTCATAGCTGAAAAATACACCCCCAAAGAATCATAGGAGCATAGATTTATAGCTGGAAGGGAACTTATAGGTCTTTGAGTCCAACCCTCTTATTTTATAAACGAGGAAACTAGAGCCCAGAGAAATGAATTGACTTGCTTAAGGTCACACAAGTAGTAAGGGGAAGATCTAGGATACATCATTCTATAACCCAGTTGTAAGGCCCTAAGCCTTGACAAATAAGACCAAGTTCAGTCCTGGAGGATAATTTTTTTAATCACCAAGCTTTTACCTTGAAACATGAAAATCTCTCTTATGTCTTTTAAAATATACTCAGTTCCCCCTGAAAGTGCTTAGATTAACAAAAGCATTAAACACTGAGCAGACTTATTTAAGATAATGAAGAACACAGGAAAAACTCATATCTAAACATTTAACAAAGCAATCCTCCTCCAGAAGTTCAGCTCGGTCCCCACAAATTCATTGCACCACACCTAGTGTTATCCATGAATTATGAAGAAAATCATAGCTCTGTTGCAAGTCTAGGCTTGGCATCTCAAGAACAAGTATAGGCTGAGTGACTCTTATAAGTCTCTGGTACGTCTATCTGTCTCCAACAGTTCTCAAGGATTCCATTTTTCTGGTCCCAATCTATAATCTCTTGGCACAGCTCTCTGTCTACTCCATGGATGTCTTACCTCCCTTGCATGGTATCCAAGCCACTATGGCTGACATACAGCTTCATACATCCATGTTAATTCCCAGTCATCTCTCTCTTCTTACATGGCCCCACCATTCTGAAAGTACCAGCTCAGTACGTTTTGTGTATGAACCTTTCTGTGCATGACCATCCCAAATGTATTAGGGGGGCGGGGAGAGATGAGAAAAGGGAGGCAGAGGTTTACTTCAACTATTATTTCTGTATGTCCACCAAAATTATGCTTAATTTGAAATCATTTGCATTTTCCAGCTTGAAAACAAATAGTGAAGCTACACACTAAGTAATTTCATTACCATAATCCTAAATGACTATTGAAAACTAAAGAGAGAGAAAAAATATGGCTAAATATAAATTTGGAACAACGAGAAACATTTATTTTGCCTGGGAAAAAAAAGGCTGAAGGGTGAGTCAATGACAGTCTTTGTCTTCATTTATATGAAGACACACTGACATAAGTGAACTCTATCCTGGCAGAGGTTAGAATAGTGAAAATGGACTTAAATTGCAAAGGAAAAAAAATGGTGGCTGGCTCTAAGAATTATTTATACAAGTTATAAAAGATATTGGGGAGTCTCTTTTCCTGAAGATATATGACCATAAGCCAGGTATCCTCCCTTCTTTAGATATATTCATTTCTACAAGCAGGAGGACAGGCTAGATCTTTAGCAATATCAAAAGACTTTAGATCAACATCTAAGATTTGAAAGGACAAATGATCCTTTTTCCTTTTATTTTTGTTACACTTTAGTTCCAAACTATCCCCCTCATTCCCCACCCCCAACTAGAGAACCACTTGACACAGATTTATAAATATATGTAAAACCATACTATGCATACTTCTATTTATCAGTTCTTTCTCTGGAAGTGGAAAGCATCTTACTTCATGGGTCTTTTATAGTTGATTTGAGTATTAATACTCAGAATAATGTGGTTCTTCACAATTATTCTTTGGAAAATGTTGCTGTCACAATGTTCTTTTAGTTCTGCTCACTTCACTTTTCATTATTTCTTGTGTCTTCCCATGTTTTTCTAAAATCAACAAGTTCATCATTTCTTATGGTGCGATAGCATTCCAGAGAGCACAAATGATGAAGCACGCTATTCTCCTCCTAACAGAGGCAATGAACTCAGGGTCCACCTATTTTTTTGGACATAGCTAATGAGGAAATTTATTTTGCTTGACTGTGCATTTTTACATAGATTTTCTTTTTTTTCTCATTGTGGTGGGGAATAGGAAGAAAAAAATAGATTTTTATCCATTAAAAAGATAAAAATTAATGGAAAAATACTCCCCAAGCCACCTATTTTACATGTCCTTGCTTATCACCACCAAAGTCTAAAACAAAAACTTTGCATCAGGTTGTCATTCATCCTGTCCTTTTTTAAGAGAATCAAGGACATCACAAAGTGATGTCTTGATTTGATGTCTTGAAGTGGATTTAAGTGAGGCAAAGTTCAACAAAGTCATGAGCCTCTCTTCCGGAGTTATCAAAGTCCAGTGGCAAGACAAAAGTCAGGAAAACTGGTGTTGGCCCAGAATGCAGTGGATGACCTTGGCATCTTCAGTGTCTGACCCTCATCCTGGTTTAGTCCAAATACCAAGACAGTTTCATCAGGGTGTAGCTGCCGCACATGCTACAGTTTCTTAGAGCCACAGGTGAGAGTAGAGTGCCAGTGGACACCAAAGTTGGATGGGAAGCCCAGAAAATGGACTGGCAAGCCCTTACACCAGAGGTACTAGTTCTTCCTGAACACTTATACACCCCTTCCATCAGGTATAGAGCTTTGGGAAACCACTATACTAACCTGCTTTATTCCTGTCATCTTTCCATGTAACATGAGATGGAAGGGAATGGCAATATAATCTCCTTCATTGAATCTTTCTATATCTCCTCTCCGTTTACTTTTTTTCTTTCCTGTGCCTGCAAATGAACTTAAGCAAGGCAGGATCCATTCAGATCGCTTCTGATACAAGTGATCCAGTCATGAGGGCATTGTGAAAATTCTGCCCAGTCAAACACAAGCACACAAATTCATTGTTGGTAGATTCCTGAATTGATATACTCTCTCAAAAATAAACTGAAGCTAGGTCAGAAAAATGATGGAATTGTTCACATCCTTTGACCCAGCATTGTAACTACTAAGTACATAACCCCAAAGAGGTTAAAGTAAAGATCTCTGTACATAAATATTCATGTCAACACATTTTTGTGGTAGTAAAACGCTAGAAATAAAGTGGGGACCCATTGATTGAGCAATGCTGAGCAAATTGTAGCGTATAAATGTAATGGAACACTTGTACTGGAAGACATAACAAATAAAAAGAATTCAGAGAAATCTGGAAATATTTGTTTGTACCAAGAATAATATATACACACACAATGAAAACAATAATATAAAGTAACAGCACTAAATAGTTCTAGAATTTAGGTAAACTGATCAATTAACCAGTATTTATTAAGCATCTACTGTGTGCCAGAACTGTGCTCTGTGCTAAGAATACAAGTACAAAGAATTAAACAATCCCTACTCACACAGAATTTATATTCTGCTGTGGAAGATAACAAGGACATATACAGTGTGTCCCAAAAATCCTAGTGTGGTGTTAAGACTTTGGGGCCACCATGCATAAATATATTCACAACACATTCAAAGTTGTTAAATACTAGGTAGTTTGCGAAGGAAGGTGCTAATAGTTGGGGGGGAGGGCAGATAGTCAGGGAAGGCTTCATGAAGAGGATGGTGCTGGAGCTGGGTCTTGATAGAAGAGAGGGACTCTACAAAGCAGAGATGAGGATAAAGTACATTTCAGGCATGAAAGATGCCCAGTACAAAGGCATCGAGATGGGCAATTGAGTGCTACATATGAATAACAGAGAAGGCCAGTTTAACTGGATCACAGAAGTGTACAACTGAGTTCAAAAATAGATTGTGGTAAGTTGTAAGGGTCTTTAAAAGCCAGACATTTATATTTTTATCCTACAGGAAAAATAGATCAATTAAAGACCAGTAACAATGAAATATACTTTCCTCCCGTCTGTAGGGAGGTGATAGACTAGCGGTGGGAAGTGTCTATTGACAAACATGGTTAATGGGACAATTTATTTTGCTTAACTCTACTTTGTTACAAGGAGTGTTCTGGAGGGGATGAGTATTAAGAGGTAACAGCAATTTTTTTTTCTTTTTGGAGGGGAGAGGGCAGGGCAATTGGGGTTAAGTGACTTGCCCAAGGTCACACAGCTAGTAAGTGTTGTGTCTGAGGCCAGATTTGAACTCAGGTCCTCCTGACTTCAGGGCCAGTGCTCTATTCACTGCACCACTTAGTCACCCCCAACAATATTTTTAAAGTGTGAATAAAACATTCTTTTAAAAAAAACCAGCACTCAGTGCTCTTGGTAGAATTTGGGGCAGCTACCAAAATTGTTCTTTCTTCTTTGGTCCTGGTGATGACAGGGAACCCCACCTAAATACTAAGCCAGCTTCTTCCCTTATATTTTGGACCAGCCCTTCCGATCACCAGATCTTTCCTGAATCACCAAAGCGAACAAATTACATTTTAAGGATCGTGGTACTAGATGATCTTGATGTTGTCTTTGTTAAAGGCCTTGATGTATATACCTAGTTGAACACTAACTTTCTTATCTATTTTTTTTATTTTTTTTAAACAAATGCTTTATTAACTTCTGTTTTACATCATTCATTTCCGCCAGATTTTGAGTTACAATCATTTTCCCCCCATTATTCCCCTACCCAGCCTCCCAGAATAGTAGTCCCACAAGATATCGTTTCCTCCAATCTGCTCTCTCCCATACCTTCTCCCATACCCCCATCGACTTTTCCATTAGAGGAAGGTGAGTCTTTGTGTCCCAATGCCTACACATCTTATCTCCCTATTACAAGCAAAAGAGTATTAATAATAGTATTTATATATATTTGAAACATTTAATGTTACGACCTCGAATTTCAGATCCATTTCCTTCCTCCCTTGTCAGCCATTCCTTCTTGGGAGATAAGTAATTCAGTATATGTTGTACATGTCTAGCTATGCAAAACATTATCATAGTAGATATATTGTACAAGGCTGCTTATAATTCCCTCCCACTCATCCCACCCCCCACCTGGTCCATTCTCTACATGATCCTGTCCCTCTTCTATAGTGGGTACTTCCAACCTCCCCTCACCCCAAGGATGCCCACCCATCCATCATCCCTCCTCTCATCCCCCTTCCCCCTATCCTGTTGCAGGTTGAGATATCCCATTTAGTATGTATGTCATTTTCTCCCTGAACCAAATTCAATGTGAATGTGGTTTTGCCTTTTTAGACTTCCTTATTCTCTCCCTCCTTTGCAACCACTTCCCCTTGCTTCTTCTACATGGGATAGTTTACCCTACCCTGTCTCTCCCCATCTCCTCTTGCCACTTTTCTCTCTCACCTCATAATTTCATCCCTTGAGTATTCTCCCTTCCCAACAGATTCAACCTATGCCCTCTATCCATATATAACTGTAACCATATACACATACATTCACATATGTATTCATAAGACCATACCCCCTTCTTCCATTATTTTCATAGTGAGAAAGATATCATCAGTCACAGTTATTGCTTTTCCATATAGGAATGTAAATAGTTCAACTTTGATAAGTTCCTTTTGATTTCTTTTCCCTGATTACCTTCTCAGCCATCTCTTCCTTCTTGTGTCTGGATGTCAAATTTTCTATTCAATTCTGGTTTTTTCCTCAAGAATGCTTGAAAGTCCTCTATTCCACTGAATGACCATATTTTCCCCTGAAACAAAATACTCAGTTTTGCTGGGTAGGTGACCCTTGGGTTCATTCCCAGTTCTTTTGCCCTCTGGAATATCATATTCCATGCCCTTCGATCCCTCAGTGTAGAAGCTGCCAGGTCCTGGGCTATTCTGATTGTGTTTCCACAATATTGAAATTGTTTCTTCCTGGCTGCTTGTAGTATTTTCTCCTTGATCTGGGGATTCTGGAACCTGGCTATAATATTCCTGGGAGTTTTCTTTTTGGGATCTTTTTCAGGAGGTGATCGGTGGATTCTTTCAACCTCTATTTTGCCCTCTGGATCTAAAACATCAGGGCAGTTTTCCTTGAGAATTTCTTGAAGGGTGATTTCTAGGTTCTTTCCTTGATCATGGCTTTCAGGTAGTCCAATAATTTTTAAATTGTCTCTCCTGGATCTATTTTCCAGGTCAGTGGTTTTTCCCATGAGATATTTCACATTGCCTTCTAATCTTTCGTTTGTTTGGATCTGCTTAACAGCATCTTGATTTCTCATAAAGTCATTAGCTTCCATTTGCTCCAGTCTAACTCTGAAGGAATGAATCTCCTCAGTGAACTTTTGAGATTCTTTTTCCATCTGGCAAATTCGACTTTTTAAGGCATTCTTCTCCTCATTGCCCTTTTGGGCCTCCTTTGCCATTTGAGTTAGTCTATTTTTTAAGGTGTTGTTTTCCTCAGTCAGGCTGTTGACCCTCATTTCATACTTTTCCTGCATCCTTCTCATTTCTCTTTCCAATTTTTCCTCCACTCTCTTATTTGATTTTTAAAGTCCTTCTTAAGGTCCTCTATGGCCTGCAACCCGCTCATGTTTTCCCCTGGGGCTTTTGGAGCAGGACTTCTGACCTCACAGTCCTTTTCCCACTCTATGCCCCCAAATAGGAGTCTAGGGTTGCATTTTTCTGTTTCCTTTGCCTTGGCATGTTGCCACTTAATTACTTGACTTTTGGGCTTGTTGCCACACCATGGCTTTAAGGCCAGATAGAGGAATTTTCGTCCCGAACGTGTGTGGGGGGCAACTTCCGTTTCTGGCAAGCTGTAAACCCACCCACAACTTCCACCCTAGATCACAATCCAGATCCAGGGAAGTTAAAGCAAGAGCGATTACCCCCCAAGACTGATCACTGGATCTCCCCACGATTTGTAGACTGGGAGCCGGAGCTGCCTCTGAAAACTAAAAAATGGCGTTTGTCCTCAGCAGCTTCTAGCCCCCAGGGGAGGGAGCTGATGCATTCCCCAAATACCGGTCCCAAAGTCCATAGGACACAAACCTCTTACTTTGTCCTAGGCATGTCTATGTTGATAGTTCTGGAGTCACCACAGCTCCTGGTGTTCTGGGGTTCCTCCAGCCGGCTGCTGGCCCTGCCGCCCTGGGGCTAAAACCTCGGCTCACTCGGACCTGGGCTCGGCTCGGCTCCTGCGCTCTGCGTGCTGCCAGGTCCCAGACCTCTGCGCTGGTCCTTCCTGCAGGGCTGCTGGGCTGTCCTCAGCGGGAGGTTAGCTTCTCTGTGTCGTTCTGTGGGTGCTGGGGCTCCAGAAGTTGTTCAGAGTCCCCTTTTACATAGTTTGGGGGGAATCTGGGGGCAGAGAGGCTTGGAGGAGCTGTTTCTACTCCACCATCTTGGCTCCACCCCCTAGAACTTTCTTATCTATTTTAAAAACTTTTCTTTGAACTTTGAGAACTAGTAGTGCAGTATGGAATCCAATGAGAGGATAGTATATGGAAGAGCAAATATCATTAGCCAACCTCTAGGAAGAGATTTATTGTCATTTATTGCTATCCTCTAGATAACAAAGTAGTTAACACTCAACATAGAAATCTATATTTTAAAATATTTGATTCCCCATCATACAAATCTCAACACGATGGAGTGATTCATAATTATTTTTCTTTTCTCTTCTGTCAAAATTCCTTCATATTTCTTCTTTCAAAATCCTGAAGAAAAAAATAAATTTGCATCCTACATGGCTATATTCCAGGCTGATTTCTCCTCCAGCAACCAGGAACACATGGTCACTAATAGTTCTCTAAGTCAAATGAAAATAATAACAGACACAAAAGCAACCTACTCTGAAACCTTTTTATTTTGTCCTAAGCCTTTCTTATGGTCTGTCTTTGGATCTCAGAGCATTATTAAGTGATCATGCTATTGATTTTTAGTGCTTAGCACTGGTTAAAATTGAGTGACTTGAAACCCTGATAGCTAAAATCTAGTCTTTGTCTAAAGGACAGGTTTAATGGGATAAGGTTTATTTTGAGTTCGTTTCCATTACCATTCTTCATAACTGAGATTTGAACCTCCTGAAAATAGGACAGGTGGGAAATAGGACACAGAATTCAACATATTTCTCTTACTTAAATTTGGCAAGGCTGTTATTCCTGGTAGCCATTTTTGGAAAATGTATAATTAATGGTATATTCTGCTATTAGAATAGAACCTACTTGCCTCATTTCTACTTTCAAAATATAGATTTCTAAGAGTCTTGACCTTAAAGAATAAGTTTTCTTACTTCCAGTATTATTCTATCTGGGCTATTTACTCATGAAACTGAAGCAATGAGCAATCAGAGACTAAACTAAGAATTTTCAATACTAGTTGCCAACTCTTTTGAGCATATGAGACTTCACGTTGCCCTTAAAACACTGAACTCATGCCAAAATGAAAGAACTGTTTGAGTTGCTATAGTCATCGAGAGTCAAACTTTTTAGTTTAAAACATCATTGTGAGTAATTGAAGGGGTAACCTTAGGCTCATAGAATTTAGAGCTAGAAAAGACCTGTGATCATTTAGTCTAACCTCCTTATTTTATAGATGACCAAATTGTCAGCCAGAAGCAATTTTTCCAAGGTCACACAAGCAGTGAGGCCAGGTAACCTAGGGGAGCAGGAGGTTTGAGCCAAAGCCTAGCCCAAACAGAAAGAGGTTAGAATTATATGTATCTGTCCCCCTTAAATATTATTAGCTTAGGGGAAATAATTTTTAGGTTCAAGCTGAGTTTTTGATCATACTGTCCCTTAACAAGAAAGGAGAATCCCAGGCAATATATATCCAAGACTTGACTCCCTTTTCACCAAATGGTAGTTCCACAATGAACATGCTTGGCAAAAAGCAAATAAACCTTTTCACTCAAGCCAAAAGCAAACAGAACTAGACAAAATATACTAATAAGAATATACACCAGACAATACACAGAGTGAATGAGCGCTACTATAGGAAGCAAAATGTATCAGGTCAACCAAGACAGGGAGTACCAGATCTCACCAAATGGCACATTCCCCAGTGTCTCTAATGTTATAAACTGGGGATGGGGGATGATCCAGGTTCTGACTTCTCCATATGTCAGCTTCTTCCAGTTTTTCTCTCTCTTCAGGGATCTGAAGAGAGTCCAGAACCACATGTCTTGCTTCTCAAAGCTAAAAGCCAGAAACCCAGGTTCTCTACTCTTCCAAACTCTCTCATCTGTATGGAGAGCAGACACAAGAACACTGCATATTCAATTTCTGACAAAGCAGGGTTTTAGGCAAATGGGTTTTGAGAGTCACACCCTTAGGTCACAAGGCATCCCTGCTCATTCTTCCAAGGAGAATCTAGTCCTAGGAGTTCTGACCCAACTTCAAATTTAGTGTGTGTTTGAGAGAGGTATAGATCAATCATAAAACTCATCTGTGACTCAGTAACCCCCAGGGAGGTATTTTAACCTCCTATACCAGAACCTCAAGGTCCCAGCATGTTAGATAGTCTACAACGACCATCACTAATGCATACTCTGATCCCAGGGACAGACTATTACAAAAAAACAATTATAAAAAGAATCAAGCTTAGAAACCACCATGAGCAGTAGAAAGATAGGAAAAGAGGAAACTGGGTGATGAGAATGTGTTCAGTTTTCACTTAAAATGAAAAGGGAAATAACGATGTAAAGAGAAAAAGGATGTCACTCAGATATTAGGCTGCCTAGCTAAGGTGGGAGGGACTGGAAAGTCTACTACCATTCAGACCGTTTGTGTAATTGGGCTGCTGCAGTTCCATCTGCCATGGATCATGACAATGGTTGCTCTGAAGGAAGCCTGGCTGCTTTCCACCCCATCAAACAGTTTCTATCCTGCTTCCCCATCTCCCCAGCCAGGGCTATCACTTCTGTCCTGTCCACATTTCCCTTCACCCTGAATCCTTCTTCTGCTTAACTTTCTTACACTTCCAGACCCACAACCCAGATCTAGAGTTATGTTTCCTTAGCACTTTCATGGGATGGGAGAAGACTAAGATAAGAGGCCACAATTCCCCAAATGCTTGTCATTCACATTTGCCCCTCTGAAGCCCCAATCCAGCTTCCCTTGTGGGGTGTTACACAGCACTGTAATAATTCCATTATATTCACGTATCTTACCTTGTTTTCCCTTTTTTCTATATGATGGGCACCTACTTTGTTTTCAATTCTTTGCCACTACAAAAAAAAAGTATTACTACCCACCAATATTTTGGTGAATGTAGGTCCTTTCTCTTTATCATTGACCTCCTAGGGGATAGATATGCCTAGCAGTGAGGACTCTGGGACAGAGTATAAACATTCTGTTTACATTTATCAGACAATTCCAAACTATAAAGCTGTTAAGAGTTGAGCTCCCATATGGGTAATTCCAGAAGCTCCTTTTTTTTTTTAATTATAAGTTTGGTCAGCTTGAAATGGCTGTTACAGGGAAGATCACGTCTTGAAATAGCTGCTGAAAACATACAAAAGCCTGAGATAACAATGCAGATCAATTTGGAGTCAATTATTGATATCAAAAAGTTTCTATACTTTACAAGGGTTTCTTTACAAAGAAAATACCCTTGGCTTCTAAAATATAACCTGATTGACATAAATTCTCTTCATACTTACCCATATGGGAACTCAACTCTCACCTGAAGTTATTCCTGCATGCAGCTCAGCTCAGCACCAAAAACATAAGTCAGGGAGTTAGCACTTGACAGAGAAGGCAAATGGCTGTGACTGTAAAGACAAGAGAGAGAGCCTCAGCCAACTGCTTCAGGACCTCTAGCTTTGATCAGCTGTTTCCCACACCTGACCTAGCCTGATTCTCCCAGTTCTTTGTTCCCTTACAACTCCTTAGGAACGATTTTGTATTTGCTTTGTATGTGTTTTGTATTCAATTACCACTTTACTGTAATATTTCTTCCCAATGCAGTGAAAGTCCCTTAAGAGCAGGGGCTGTTTCATTTTTGTCTTAAAGATCTTAAGCAGCTGATGGTGTAGAATGCTGGACCAGGAGATGGGAAGACCTGGTTTTAAAACTAGCCTCAGACATTTCCTAGTTGTGTGACCCTGGGCAAGTCACATCTGTCTCAGTTTTCTCATCAGGAAAACAGCATCTGCCTTCCAGAGTTGTTGTGAGGATCAAATGGGATATTTGGAAAGTGTTTGGAACAGTGCTTGGCACAGTAGGCACTTAATAAGTACTTTTTTCTTTCTTTCCTTCCTTCCATTTGTTGAATAAATAAAATGTGAATATGTGAATGAATGAACAAATCATCACCCTACTTCTCTCCCCAGCCACCTAAGTGTAGAAGGGACTAGTGAAAAGTGAAATTAGTTGATGTTTCCATCTGCAACCCTAGTTGATTGAGAATAAGAACTCAAAATAATAAAGACACCTAAGAAGTATAGTTACCCACACTGGTACCCCAATATTAGGTAACTATATATACTAGATGGTCTATATATACTGTATATTGTCATGTAGTATTATATATTATACCATATGTGATTATATATACTATGCATCACATACATTCCATATATACTAGATATTCTATATCTACTCTAGATATTCTACTTATACTAGATATTCAATATTGACTCTATTCTATATATACTAGATATTCAATAACTACTCTATTCTATATATACTCTATATATTCCATATATTTTAGATATTCCATATCTACTTTATTCTACATATCCTATATATCTTCTATGCTAGAGAATTGAGCAGAGATGTCTTTCCATTCAGCCTAAAGTTCTGAATGATTAAATTCAGCAAGGTGGAATTATTCCAAGGCAATTTTGGTCTGGACCATAGAAATTGATGGGTCACACTTTTAGAGTGCCTCTTTAACTGTAAACAGTATACATATTGAGAAAGCATCGGTCTACACATGCAGAAGATACTAAGAAATGAGCCCTCCTTTCATGTCAGTCTTTCCCCCATTGTACAAGTGTAGCTATTGATATCACCTGTGACCTGTCACTTAATTGTATTCTAAGGAAAACTAAAATTTAGAATGGTGAGGATGGCAGTTTTAATAATGTTTAAATTGGGTCTGCCTTCATTCTCTGTTCTTGTTCTTCTGGTATTTTCTCATTCTTCCCTCTCTACTTTTCTCTATGTCTTTTGGCTTCCTTCTTTTTCTTCCTACTTAAGATTCATCATGGGGATTAACTCTTTTCTGGTCTCTTGAAGGGCAGAGAAGAGATAGGATTGAAGACCTTTAGGCAGGGGAAATCCTATCCATTGGGAAAGGACATACCAAGTACAGAACAAGGGACTTCCATCCTTCGCCTGCCAAGGTAATATAGTAAGGGAACCAGCTGTGTCTAGTCTGTACTTGCTTTTCACTTTGTCTGCTTGCTAAATTCCTGGTCACCCTAATTTCAATGATCTTTGGTACCCCTGAAGGCAAGCAGCACACCTGAATTGTAAAGCTGCAGATGTGTTGAGTTCAAAGTTTTATTTTCAACTTTTAAAGCCCTCAATAAATTAGGACAAAGGTAGCTGGAATACAGCCTCTTGCCTGATGTTCCTCCGGGACTATTAAGATTGGCTAGGCAATCTGCTCTTGAGAAACCAGGTGTAACAAGACCTGGGTGGAGGGGCCAGGGTGTTGTTTGTGGAACTTTCTCCTTCTATGTGACATATGCCAGAGTCTCTCAGGAGTCGTCTTTAACATTTGCCACAAATTTTTGCCTGGTTAAGAATCAAGTGCTTTTCATGCTTACCCACCTCCTGACAAAGAGGCAACTAGGCTCAGTACAGAGTCAAATACATATTTTTAAAATATGACCAATGTGTGAATTTCTTTTGCTTAACTGTATATCTGGTAAAAAGGCTTTGTTTTTCCTTTTCAATGGAGGGGGAACATAAGGGAGGAAGAGGAAGAATAAGAAGAGCTGCCAAAAGAAAAAAAGGAAAGGAAAAAAAAGAAAAAACAGTCATTGAAATTTTTTTTCAGTTTATAGAAGAATATATAAGGAAAATGAGAAGGAAACATAGACAAGCAGGAGAGCTTTGAAAGTTACATGTTGAATTTACCACATACTTAAAAAGAAAAGCAATTTGTACATGACAGAGTCACAGTTTCATACACACATATAAAACAATCCTCTTTTTCTATTCTACTTGTATATGGAAATGCTCATTTTATCATTCTTTAAGTTCAGAATTAAAATAAACAAAACTGGGAGGGGGGATAGGAGAATTTGAATTTTTTTTTTATTCTGAGGCTCACCAAGCACACAACCACCCCTTATTTACTATCTAAACAGATAAATGAGGAGGCATGGCTCAGTGGCAGTCCAAGGTATAAAAGCCTTAGTGATTACCTTTATACCTTTCCCATTTTGAAGTTTGTCTATTTCTGCTCCAAGAGAAATATTTTATCAACCCTTCAAACACTTGAGAACAAGGTCTTCTACTAGAAGGCAAGAAAGAAAGATTGAAGCATTTATTAAATGTTTATTATGTGTCAGGTACTATGGTTAAGTACCTGGGATCCAAACACAATGGAAAAAGTCCGCTGCCCTCAAGGACCTTACATACTAATGGAAGAAGATAATACACAAAAGGGGGCATTCCCTAGGACAGAAAAGAAGGCTGGCCTAACCCCAACCACTCAAATATTGACTTCTGGAAGTAACTTACCCTTGGAAGAAGGGAGCAGGCCTTAGGGAAATTCCAAATTGACCAGGCCAAAGGGGTAGTTGGATGTTCCAGGACAAGAAGGCCCTAGCAATAAGGTAGGTTCCAAGAGATCTGGAATTAAATAACTAAGAAAATACTCACGACCTAAAGGACAGTAGCTATATAAAAGAAATAGTTCCCTGACTCTACAGGATGGAAAAAAGGAGAGGGGCTTCAGTGTCCCTCTGCTAAACCCCTAATATATTTTCCACAACCTGTCCTTATCCCATCTGGAGGGATGCAGCCATTATGAGAAACTTTTGCACTCAGGAGGAGGCTTAGCTGGGGAGGAAGGGAGGAGGGAGCAACAAGATCCCTTGAAAAAGATGAAAGACCAATGACTGGAGAAGGCATAGACCATCTGCCAGAAAATCTAGCCCACACCCTCAAGGTGTTGGAGATGAGGAGGAGAAAGCAAGTCTTATGAAATTGACTGATATTGTCACTTTATTATTTTAGGCAAAGCGAAGTAGTTTCTTTGAAAGGAAGATAGTAAAATAATGTTACTTTATATATAATCTGTGCTGCAGCCTGTGCTTTAATATGTTTTGGAATTTGTCATTAGTTTAGTTAACAAGGTATTTCATTTGATGAATTCCAACTATTATTTAAAGTAAAATGAACCTTCTAGAATAAGACTCCAACTTTCCTTTTAAATCATATCTTCTACTTCTCACCAAATCATGCTATTAAAAAACATAACTCATTTAAAGAGAACTTTAAGTTCATAATGTGTGTTCCTTACAGAAATCCTATGAGGTAGATAATTTGAAATATATTGACATATAGATTACCTATCATAGAGGTATTAAACTTGGGGACCTGCAGCCACCCATAAAATTCTTCAGTGTTGTTCAACCAAATTAAAATTTAACTGAGAAGTGCTTAACAAAATAATTAAAAGTACAATACAGTAAAAAAGAAACTGTTACTGGGGTACCAACAACCTGAGGCTACACTGTGTAGCATCCCAAGCTACTGGACTTTGAGGCAAGGAACAAGAATGATGCACAAGGAGGGTTTCAGAAAAACCTGCAAAAACTTACACCAACTGATGTTGAGTGAAGTGAGCAAAACCAAGAGAACATTGTGCACAGCGACATTGTGCAATAACAACTAGGAGAGATTTAGCTCTTCTCAGCAATACAATGATCCAAGACAATTCCAAAAGACTCATGATGAAAAGTGCTATCCACATTCAGCAAAAGAACTATAGAATCTGAATGAAGATCAAAGTATACTATTTTCAGTTTTGGGGTTTTTTTTCTTTCTCATAGTTTTTCTTTTTTGTTCTGATTCTTCTTTCATGACATGACTGATGTAGAAATATGTTTGACACGATTGTACCTGTATAACCTATATCAGACTGTTTGCAATCTTGGGAAGGGAAACGAGGAAGGGAGGAAAGATTGGTACTCAAAATCTTAGAAAAATGAATTTTGAAAACTATCTTTACATGTAATTGAGGAAAAAATAAAATACTATTAACAGAAAAAAATAGTAAAAGAAATGATGCCCAACATGGTTCCCTCTATGATGTTGGTACATTGGAACACAGCTCTGGATACCTTATATTTGTTTTGATTCTGCTAGGGTCTTCATCACACATATACACACACCAGATATCAAGTGCTTCCACAAGGAAAACATTTATATCAATTATAAGTAAATAGTGGGGTCTGAAATAAGTTACATGCAATGGACTTTGTGGGTTTTTTTTTAAAAAACTCTTACCATTTAAATGTAGAAGAGATTTAGAAAATTTAAAACGGAAAAGGAAAGTGAGCAACCAGTTCCCCAAAACAAAGGATAGTTCTCTTTCCCTTAACTTCTTCCTTCCCAAGGTGACCTATATCTCCTGGAAATGAGGCCTGAAGAATAAAGAATCGCAAATTGATAACAACTCCACACTGTCAGCTCCATGGGATATAAAACAAAATAGGAAATTACCCTACTGCTAACTCTCAGTAGTGTTCATAGCAACTGTCTACGTACATATCCCTGCTACTTACTGGTAGGTGTTCTATCTAGATGAACAAAAAGGATTCCAATCTAGTTTGTCCCAATAGAGCAGTTATTTATGTGGCACTTATCTCTGTAGTCCCCAAAGCACTTTCTAAAACAAACTAGATGCCTGTTATTGTGAGAAGTATATGAACTACCAAGTTACTGAAACAAGAAAAACCTTTGGTTGAAATCACTTATCCTTTGCTGAACAGAAACTCCCTGAGAAATATAATGCCTATGTCCAGATGGATTAATAGATTTATGGATAGTCTGAAAAGATGAAAGTAAGAATAATCCATTCCTCTATTTTGTTTTCCCTCCTTTTTTATGTCATAAAAACCATAACTCAGAAAACCATGATACTCAAGGTGGCAGAGTCTGCCATTTCAGAAGCTAAGATCTATATGTGTACATAAAAAAATAAATAAAATCATAGGGTTCATCATACTTTTCTACATCATTCAGCTAATGACCAAAAGGACTATTCATTCACAGTATAAGGGGTAGGGAGAGTCAGGGTGGAATTAATCTACGTTAGAATCATTCCTTTTCTCAAAATTCTTTTCAGCAAAGTTATAAATTGTGCCAAATATCTATCAGTTTTATGATGACAAGACCATCAAACTTGTTTCATTTAAAAAAAAAAAACCCTTCCTTCACTTACAACTGTCTAAACAGGATTTTCCCATTTAGCACCCTATCAATCCAGAGTTATGATTATTCAGTGACAGAGAGGATCCCTTGTATTAAATATTAATATTTGTATAGTTATTAAAGTATTTGATGATTTGTCCAGGGATACTGTAAAATTAAATATAAGATGTCATTTAGAGTAATTCAGAGGGCTTTAATAAAAAATTATTTTCTTGACTTTGATTGTATGCTGGCACTACTTACATTATGGCATGACTTAAGGGATGATTTGTACATTATATGGTATAATATTATAACATATGTAAGAAGGATAGACTATTTTGAGAGAAAGACATAACTGATGATTTTTAGGTCTTTTTAATTTTATGAAAAGATGGAAATCATTGAATCATAAAAATGTAAATATAGGAAAGATGCTATTAAAGATAGTAAAAATTTCCTTATAACAGTGTATCTAAGCATTTGTGTATGTGCACTTGAGTCATTCAGTCAACAAGAATTTATTAAATATTTGCTTTGTGCTAAGCACTGGCTTGGGATACAAAGAAAGTACAAAAATTATCCCTGCCCTCAGGAAGTTCAAGTTCTAGAAAAGGCAATATGCAAATAGTAAACACTTATATTTATATTATGTGTATAATCTTATGATTATACAGAATAGATGGAAGGAAATTTTAGAAAAAAATCTTGGAAGGAAAGGTATTTCTAGTTGGTAGGAAAGAGAAGAAAAGACCACCTTTAGAGGAATACTTTGAGCTGAGTATTGAAAAAGGTCAGGGAAGTTTAGTAGAGGTAGATGAGGAGGAAGAACATTTCAGGCATGAAGGCTAGTAAGTGAAAAAACATGGAATCTGGAGTGTCATATGAAAGGAGGTTACAGGAACTATACTGGATTTTTCTAAGTAGAGGAAAGTTATGGACCAACTTCCCCTTTAGAAAAAAATAACCACTTTGGCAACTATGTGAAGAACAGATCAGAGTGGAGAGAGACCTGAGGCAGGGAGGCCAATTAAGAGATTTCTGCAGTAGTCCAAGCAAGAAATGATGATGTTCTGAACTCTGGTGGAATGTATATGAAAGATATTGTGAAGGTAAAAATGATGAGACTTGGCAATGGATGGGATATAAAGTGTTAATGTGAATGAGTCGAGGACAACATAAAAATTGCAGCCAATAATCATGCTCTTGACAGCAGCAGGAAATTTCAGAAGAGGAAAATATTTTAGGGAGAAGTTCATGAGACAGGTCTGACATGTCTACTAAATATCTAGTTCAAGATGTCCAAGTGGCAGCTGTTGAGGTGAGACTGGAAGTCAGAGGAGAGGTAGGCACCTAGATAAATAGATTGGAAAATCATTAGCACAGACATGATAACAGAACCCAGGGGAGCTTGAGACATTACCGAGTGAGGTGATTTAGAAAGAGAAGAGAAGATGGGTCTTTGACAGTCCCTTGGAAGACACCAAAGGTTGGTGGGAGAGTTTAGAGGAGTATCCATCAGAGAAAACTGAGGAATGATCAGACTGGTAGGACAAGAACCAAGAGAAAGCAGAGCCACCACAATTTAGAGTAAAGAGTATGCAGGAGGTTCTGAACTTGGTCATATGCTACGGGAGTTGAAGACTGAGAAGGCAATTCTATTTGGCAATTAAGAAAGCATGAGTAAATTCAGAGAGAGTAGTTTCTGTTGAATGATGAGCCAGATTCCAGAGGTTTTAGAAGAATGTGAGAAGAGAGGAAGGAGAAATACCTAGTATAGACAACTTTCTTAAGGAGTTTAACTGACACGTGGAAGAAAGATATAGGATGATAGCTAGCAGATATACTAGAATTAAATGAGAGTTTTTAAAGAATAGGGAAGACATGAGGTGGCTAGGTGACACAGTGAATAGGGCATTGGCCCTGGAATCAGGAGGACCTGAGTTCAAATCCAGCCTCAGACACTTGACACTTACTAGCCGTGTGACTTTGGGCAAGTCATTTAACCCCAATTGCCCTCCAAAAATTTTTTTTAAACTAAGAATAAGGAAGACACAAATATGTTTATAGGCAGCAGGGAAGAAGCCAGTAGGTAGAAACATATTTAAGTGAAGCTGTCTTAACTTCTGTTGGATGATGAGAGTTGGACTATAAGGAAAGCCGAAGTCAGCAGAATCCATGCTTTCAACTGTGGTGTTGAAGAAGACATTTGAAAGTTCCTTGAACAGTAAGTAGATCAAATCAGTCAATACGTAAAAGAAATTAATTCAAACTATTCACTGGAAGGTCAAATACAGAAGCCAAAGCTTAAATACTTTGGCCACATAATGAAAAGCCAGAACTCATTAAAAAAAAGACCCCGATGAAAAATTTTGAAAATGAATGTTTAAAATTGTTTTTACATGTAAGTGGGGGAAAATAAAATATTAAAGAAAAAAGAAATATGTTTTTGAAGAAAAAGAAAAGGCCCTGATGTTGGGAAAGATTGAAGGCAAAGGTAAAAGGAGGAGGCAGAGGATGAGATAGTGTCATAGAAACAATGAACATGAGCTTGGACAGACTTAGGCAACAATGGAAAACTAGAAGAGCCTGCCATACTATGGTCCATGGAGCCACAAAAAGTTAGACACAACTGAACAATAACTCTTATCTTTAAGGGTATACTCATTTCTGAAGGCAACTGAGGTTGAATAAAGGAATCAGTTGGGAACTAAACAAACTGAGAAACCTGGGTAGTGACAATCTGTTAGGTTGAGAAGTGGGGAAAGTTTGAAATAAAAGGTACAGATATAGGAATTGACCTTAATAAGACAAGAAATGAAGGAAAAGACAATAGGGAAACATGTCTGATTAATACATGATGAGATTGAGGGGGAGATGGGAAGAGGGAGATTTAGGCAAATGGCCTCTTATTTTTTTCTTTTTTTGGTGAATTCTGAGTTGAAATTTTCAGCTGAGTGAGTGGGGAGAGGCAATGCCATGGGAGGCTTGAGGAAGGATGAAAGAGTTTTGGTTCTGTGGCAATTGGGATCTCAAAGTTATTAGAAAGAAATAGAAAGATTACCTTATTGCAGTGAGTGCACTGTTGAGATTGGATAATATAAATTTGTAGTGGATTCAATCAAAATGGTTTCATGATTTCCTCTTGTTCCATTCAGCCACATAAAAGTGATGAAAATCAGATAGTGGGAATAAAAAAGTTTGGGGTTTGTCAAGATAACTGGAAATAGGTTAAGGCAGCAGAATGGTCTGAGGGTACAGGACAGTGGGGAGTTGAACTGGTGTCCCAAGAAGAGGAAGAGAGAAGAGTGTAGTCAAGGGAGAGGCAATGACCTTGAAGAGAACTGAGGAAATGGAGGTCATAGTGAGGATCTGAGAAACATGGTTAGAATAAGGATTGAGTGAAATAAAATAATAAATGATTATAAACAGATAAAGGAATTTGGGGATTTGTGAACATAACAGTGAAACACTTGAGAGTGTAGCTGGGTAAGTAGAAGGAGAGAGTATCAGTATATATGTTGAAGTCCCCTGGTATGAAGGCAGGAGTTAAAGTGAAGAGAATGACTTGAGCCAGAAGGAGAACATCTTGGGGGTTGAAAAAAAAAAAACACTAGGGTGACAAATGTGGATTTTGTGAATCTCCAAGGAAGAAAGGTTACCCAGTGGTTGTGGTAGGAATGGGGAGGAAGGATATTCTGACTCTCCCACTTTAATCAATGAGTCAAAGAGGCATGAGAGAAAGTGTGGCCTTTATGGAAAATGGTGGTCAGGAAAGCAGTGTCAGCATGAATGAACCAGGTCTCAGGGAGTGCCAGATGATGAAAGGAGTTTAAAAAAGACAAAGAAGAGGTAAGAGAAAATCAAGTTTGTTAATTATGAAGTAGATATTCCAGAGAACAAAGTGGAAGGGATGGGAAGATCTGTAGAGCGACACTGACAGAGCAGACTTTAGGGAGAAGGGGTTTAGGAATCAGGAAGTTGGGCACTGGGGGAAAGGGGATTTGTACATTGGTAGCTAGAGGTTCACAACCACTAGGATGGGGAAAATATTAAGGTGGTGGAGTGCTTAGAACTGAGGAGTGAGTTCAGGCAAAATATTTGAAGAGCAATCCATTGCGGAAAGTACATGATTAGACTGTTCAAAGTTCTCCTTTGAAATACAGTATTGAGGTAGTTAATGACCTATGAGCCTTGACAGGCAAGAGCCAGAGGAGATGTGACTTAGGGAACCAAAGAGGCTATCAGGATGGAGGAGCTGGTAGGACAAGGTGGATCCTCTACTAGAGAAGGTCTTCAGAACCAATACAAACCTGGAGGGGTGTGGTGTGTGTATAGGTGTGTGTGTGTGTGTGTGTGTGTGTGTGTGTGTGTGTGTGTGTGTGTATGTGTGTATGTATGCATGCAGAAGTAAGCATTCATTACCTGTGCTATGTACAAGCATACTTTATTTGGAGAGATTGGGAGGGAGGCCTTGTCCTATCATTTCATTGGTATAGGACAACGGTAGGGATATTTTCAGAGAGGAAGCCCTCCTCTACCAATGTAGAACAGGAACAACTCTGTAACATACCATCTAAGAGAGTTGCCTGGGGCACTGAGAGCCTAAGTAACTTGCCCAAGGTCACACATCCATATGAGAGATAGGACTTGAACCTAGGTTTTACTCACTATTAGGCCAGCTCTCTGTCCACTACACCAGATGGTCTAGCTTTTCTGGAGTCTCATCATATCATGGAGGTAAACCTGGGTTCTTGAAGGCTCCTCCCAGCTATATCTGGTAGGTCCCTCATAAGATGGAAAGCATAAGTATAAGCCCACTGAAGGAGAGTATATCTCCTTATCAGAGGACCCGTTCAGCTGGATTTGAAGAAGCAAATCATCAGAACACTGTTTTCTAGGTGGTCAATTTTTCAGTTGTCATAACACACCATGACAATATAATACTGTGTAACCCAGTTGTAATATGTGTGCATCAGCAAGAAGAATCCCAATCATGGAGAAAGAAGAGATTCTTTTTTTGGTTTGTTTTTTGGGGTTTTTTTTTAGCTATTGCAAATATTTTAATGTGTCCTCTGCCAAATTTGAACTCAGCTCTTTCTGACTCTAGCCCCAGTGCTCTATCCATTGTGCAAACTAGCTGCCCTACATTAAATAGGTATTATTATAAACATATACAAATAAGCACAACGTGTACAAATGATAATAATAGTTAACATTTCCATATTGCCTTAAGGTTTGCAAATCACTTTAGAAATCTTAGCTCATTTTATCTTCTCAATACCCTTGGAATATAGTTGCTATTATTATCTCCATTTTATAGATGAGTTACCTGAGGTAGACAAAGATTAAATGATTTACCCAGGGTCACAGAGCAAGTAAAGTTTTGCAGGTTGGATTTGAACTGAGGTCTGCCTTACCCCAGCCTCACTTTGCTGCCTCTAACCAAGAATATAAGAAGTTCAATAAAGAGATACAGTAACAAGCTAGGAGAAATTTGAAGAGGAAGAGCTCACTTTCAGGGTTTGGGGAAGCAGTATGGAAGGCAGTGGTACCTGACTTGTCTGGATAGAATGGAAGAATTTCAACAGGTAAAGAATGAAGAGGAGGAATAAGGAGGGGAGTTTATTGCAGGCATGTGGGATAGATCAAAGGCACAAAAATAGGAGAGTGTAGGATAATAATAGGGGATAATGAGTAGTTTGTCTGGAAAGGAATGTGTGTTAAGGAGATAAGTTTAATATAAAGCTGGAAAAGTAGATTGTGGTCAGATTTCCGAGGGTCTTTGAATGGCAAAATAAGTAGTTTATACTATATTTGGTAGGCAATAGGTAATCACAAAGGCTTTTGAGTAGAAGGGTGATTTGATCAGAGCAGTGCTTTAAAAAAAACACTCAAACATCCCTGTGATGGATAAACTTGAAAGCAAAGCGAGTGAAGGCAGGAAAATCAGTTAGGAAGTTATTATAATAGCTCAGGCAAAAAGTAATGAGCTAGGGCAGTAGAAATAGAAAGGCGGGGTTGGATGCAAGAGAAATTGAAGAAGTAGAACTGACAGGACTTGGTGACTGATTTAAAGGGAGAAAGTGCATAATTAATGATAACCTTGAGGCTTTATTTGGCAGACTGGGAAAATGGTGGTACCATGAACAGAAATAAAGAAGTTAGGTCTTCAGGGAAAGGTGTCAATTCTTCACAGCTTGAGTTTAAAGTACCAGCAGAACATACACAGGAAAATACCCAGCATTCAAATAGATAATGTGTGACTGGGGTCATAGGAAAGGCTGAGAATGAATTTTGGAGTTGTATACTTAAAGGTAATCACTGAAGCCATAGGAATAAATTACCAAAGGACACATGGAAGAAAAAGAAGGAAAAAATCTTGCAGGCCATCCAGACTTCAGGTGGTAAGAGAAGGAAGGGGATCCTGTCTTCTTCCTTTCCAGCAAGGAAGGATTGATCGAAGAAGTTTAAAGAAAATCATAGTTCAGTGTCATGAAAGTTTAGAAAAAAATTACCAAAAAGAGAGTAGTTAATAGTTTCAAATGCCAAAAGAGACATCTGGATGGCACAGTCAGAAGAGCTAAGTTCAAATCCTGCCTCAGACACCAGCAATGTGAGGCTGGACAAGTCCCTTAACCTCTATTTACTTCCATTTCTTCATCTGTAAAATGGGGAAAATCATATCACCTACCTTGTTATGAAAGTAAAGTGAGATCATCCAGAAAAAGAACTATGGAGTCTGAACACAGATCAAAGCATACTATTTGCTCTCTCTTTTTTAATTTCTTCAATGGTTTCTAACATTGGTATTAATTTTTCTTTACAACGTGACTAATGTTCTCGAAAATATGTTTAATATGAATATATATATATATATATATATATATATATATATATACAGCCTATATCAAATTGCATGCCGTCTTGGGGAAGGGAGAGGGAAAAGAAAGGAGGGGAAAAGAGGGGAGAGGGAGAAATTTTAGAACTCAAAATCTTATGGAAGTGAATATTGAAAACTAAAAATAAATATAAATAAATAAATGAAATTAATTAAAAGAAAGTAAAGTGAGATAATTAGAAGGTACTTGGCAAAATTTAAAGTACTATATAAATTTTAGTTGTTATTATTATCATTACTAATACTACTGTTAAATTCCATATAGAAGTGAAGGATATAATAAATACCTTTTTTTTTTTTACAAGCCATTGTATTTGATGATGGTCATTAGTGTTCCTTGGATTTATGTGGGTTTATTTTAAATCATTAGTGTTCCTTGGAGACAGAAGTTTCAGTAGAGTAGTGGAGATGAAAGTCACATTACATAGCACTGAGGAATAAGAGGTGAAGCTGGAATTTAGAACAAGGATTTCTTATTTTGTTTGTGTCACAGACTCCCTTTGGCAACTTGGTGAAACCTATGGACCCTACACGTTTTAATGGTTTTAAATAACTGAAGTAAATGCTGAAATTCAATTGGAATTTAGTGAAAATAAAGATTTAATTTTTCTCATCCAAATTTACAGACTCCATGAAATCTATCCATGGCCTCTGGGATCTGTGGATCCTAGATTAAAGAACCCCTGGTCAAAATGATTAGCAGTAGAAGGGAGATTGAGAATGAAGTTTTTTTTAAATCAAGGAAGAAATCTTCACCTTCAGTTGAGTTCTAGATGAAAATAGTTTGCATGTGTTTAGTCAATATGTGTCAGAAGTAAAAAGATCTCAGGACTGCTCAAAATGTGGCACACAGTGGGACGGACTATAAGGTGTAAGGAGTATTTATTCCAGTCTGTAAAGCAGATGTTCACAGAATTTGATGTTCTATAACTAGGAAGAAACGAACCAACTTGTCATTGGCTATGTTCCTAACACATGTAGAGAAGAACATTTTAGGCTTGGCTAAGAAGATCCTGATTCTCAAATACCTGGAATATGTTCTACCCAAACTTAATCCCTGGTACGAGAAATGGTGGAATTAGGCAACTTGTGTGTAAGATTTTCCACCAAAATCTAACACCTTTCTTATGCTGCCTAGACAGAGAAATCTGGTTCCAGCTTTCTTGCATGTATATAATTGAAACATGGTATATCAGTTCACTGGTGATTCTTAAGCAATAATAAATGGAGAGAAAGAGCCCAGGCTGTCTCCCAATTGGGAAGTTGTGTGGTGCTTTCAGAAATCCCAAGCTGCTCCTTGACATAAAACCACATCTTTTTAATGCCAATATTGTACTAGTGTTTCTATAAAACTATGAATCATGGAACACAGTCTTCAAAAAGTCTAAATTGTGGGTGACCCAAGGGACCAATGAAGAGATAGTGGGCTATCAGCATGTTACTAACAATGAATTATATGTGAGAAGTGATATAAAAAAGATAGCATCTACAAAATACATCACTTGAAAAGAAGGTAAGTTGGTAATATAGCAAGAATGAGTGACAACAAATGGACAACCCAAGTGATACACTAGAACCCACAAAACTTTTTTTATCTTTTTTTTTTTTTGCAGGGGGAAAGGCAAGGCAGTCAAGGTTAAGTGACTTGCCCAAGGTCACACAGCTAGTGTATCAAGTTTCTGAGGCCGTATTTGAACTCAGGTCCTCCTGACTCCAGGGTTGGTACTCCATTCACTGCACTGCCTAGCTATCCCCAAACTTTTTTTTAACCTAGAAAAAGTCTCCAGGATATCAGGTAGCTCCCTTTTTGAGAACTGATGGGAAGACATGGATGAGTCACAAAGAATAAGAAAGCATGAATGAATTTTTATGTGTTATTGGTAGGAGTAGTGCCCACTTTGGTAAGATTGTGGTATTGAAGTATCAAACAGAATGTGAACATACAGCATACTATTTCAAATTACTCAATATTATTTATTTATAAGCCATATTCTTCAAACACGTCCTATTGTAGTATGTCAATTTGGAAATAGCTTTTTTTCTGTTTGTTATTGTTGTTAAGTTCCATCTGAGATTTCAACAAAAATATTGAAGAGAGGTATGATGTAAATCAAGTTAATACATTTAATTCAACTTCTTTGGCAGGCGACTTTCTACTGGGGAATATCGGATCATGTAATGTTAGTCAGCATGTGTCTAATTGGATGCACAATTATCTCATATGCATTACAACATTTTAAAAGGGACCACTTTAGAATGCGGGGAAAAAAACTACAATGGGCTTGAATGAGAGCACAGAGACAAGTGAGTAGGTCTGGAGGTGTGGTCAAGTGTACAAGCCTCTTTTCAGTATACTGTAATTAGGCTTCTAATGGGGGGGATCTAAATTTAGTCTGCTGGTTGGTAAATGGAAGTTACTGATCTGTGTAAAAGCATTTGGGGGTACTTTGGTCAATGATAATGCTTTGTTGTACATTTTCCTCAGATGACATTTCCCAAGGATAGCCTTTTAAAAACTTATTGTGCTCTTTGCAGTTTTGTCAGATTAATAACATTTGCATAATATTTTACAAAGTATCTTCCCTACAACAACCTTGTGAGATTGTGAAAGTGAAAAAAAAATTCACATTTATTTTAAGGTTTACAAAGTACTTCAGTGAGGCTACACAGTGCAGGGGAAACAATGCCGAATTGGGAGTGAGAAGACCCGAGTCCAAATCCTGTAGCTAGTTGTATGAAGCTGGGTGGTTCAAGGGATAGTGTGCTGGACCTCCAGTCAGAAAGGCCAAAGTTCAAATGCAGTTGCACACATTAGTTGTAGGACCCTGGGCAAACCACTTAATGTCACAGCCTCAGTTTCCTCATCTACAAAATGAGGATAATAATAGCACCTATCTCTCTAGAGTTTTTTGTTATGACCTTGGGCAAGTGCCTTAATCTTAGTCCCTCAATTTTCTCCTGGAAAATGATAGGGTAGGATTAAATGATCTCTAAAATCTTCTTGTAGCTCTAAACCTTTGGTTTATCTATAGACTATGGTCTTCTCTAGCTATGGTCCCAGGTTGTTTTATTCAATCCTCTCAATAGCCTTGTAAGGTACTAATGAAAGCCTTCTCATCCCCATTTTGCAGATGATAGAAAACAGACTTGGAGAGGGAAGCAACTTTCTAGTCACGTGACTGATAATATCAGGACCAGGTCTCCAGGCTTCAAGCAAACTGGCTTTGAATTTAGTGTTCTTTCCAATATATCTTGCTGATTCTCAAAACACAGTTAAAAGCAAAAATTAGACTTAAGATTATATACCATAAAAAATTTTGTATAGCGGGGCGGCTAGGTGGCGCAGTGAGTAGAGCGCTGGCCCTAGAGTCAAGGACCTGAGTTCAGATCCGGCCTCAGACACTTAATGCACACACAAACAAAAACCTAGCTGTGTGGCCTTGGACAAGTTACTTAACCCCAATTGCCCTCCAAAAAAAAGCAAAAAAAAAAATTTGTATATTTGTGATCCATTGGTAATTAATAGCTTTTCAATTAATCTTTTGGAATGGATATATTTAAATTCTATTTCAGGATTGAAGTTATATACAGGAGTTGCACAAGATGAAATGTCTTAGATAGATTGGGATCTGCCCTGATGGAGAGATTACCCATACCAATTAGACCGTAGATCTGTAAATGAATTAGACAATATATATTAAAAAGATAACGTCTTCAATTCATTGTAATTATTTAGTGAAACTCTTAATCATCTATTATCTTGTGATACCTCTCATATCATTGTTTCATTTTACTATTTAGCTTTAATATTATTATTTAATTTTTCATGTATGTCTTGTGTTCCTAGAAAGATTCTATACTTACTTGCTGCTTGGGATCATGTGTCATACTTATTTGTATATACCAGAGTACCTGGCATAGTGCCCTGCTTATAATAGACATTCAATAAATAACTTTTGAATGAATGTATGAATAAAAAAAGTTCAGCTGTGTATAAATTTTAGTAATCTGATTTTCCTAGATTTTTTTTCAAGTGGGTCATATTGAGATTGATCTTTTATCTTTTATCCTATCAAGATTTTATTTTAAACTTTTTTTAAAGGAATGTGCATTTCAGAGAAATGACTTGAACCAAATAACTTTTAATTACTGAAGAGAAATTTAAAGATGACCCAAAGTAAAAAAAAATTAATATTTAACAGTAATTAACATACTTAAACAAAATAAATCCAATTTGGGGGCCTCTCTTCCTCAAAGCAAAAATAGAAAGAAAATTATTAACCATAAGTAGGCAACTTGCCCAAACATACTAGAGAGTAGAAGGAAAGAAAATCACCCATAAACTGGCCTTCACATATGAGATGTAAAATTTGAAATGTAAATGTGCATATAAGTATATATTAAAATACATAAAACAATTTCCATTATAACTATTAAATAAACAGAGAAGGAAGAAAAAAAAGTTTTGAGTCTTGCCTGGAAGCATGCCAGAGAGATACACTTGAGAATATTTTAAGGTAATTAGCATTTTTGTCTCAGTGTCAGTAAAAAATAGGTTTTAGCCTGCCACTAATTTTCTTTGGGTTACAGAGACCATTGTATGAATGAAGGACTGTTAAAGGCCATTTATATTGTGCAAACAGAGGCACAAATTAGAGAGGGCATGTTAATAAGGAAAGGGGGCATTGAGTGTTCAATTATAAGCGCAGAACCTGTTTCTATTTTGGGGGGATAGAAAACACATCAATCTTGCTTTTAGAATATTTTCAATTAAAATGAATAGCACACAGCACACATGCTAAGAGCCAACAGAGAGGCCAGAGCCACGTGAATTATGAATAATTTTTACATACCATCTTAATTTCAAAATATATGGAGAAAGTCAGAAACACTGAAATATAATTTACAATCCCAAAAGACACAGATGCCCAACTTGCATCAGAAATTCTAAAGTGAAAGAAATATAAAACACAACCATCCATTTTCCTTTCCAACATTCTCTCTTTAGAATGGAAGTTTGGGGAAGAACACAGTTTCAAACCTGAATAGGGATTATGTACAGTACATATATTCACAGCATGTCATTAGCTTCCACTCTCAGAAAGCATAATCAATGGAGTCCACAAGACATCAGTTCTGCATGTTAAAAAAAACAAGGCACAATGTTCACTCTGCAGCTAGCTTTTACTCTCCCTACCCACTCTGCTACAATGGTGAGTAGATTACTCTCTGGCCCCATGCAATGCAACTTGCCTAATTGGAGTAAGCAAGGGGAGGCATCCACACTGTACAATTAAGTGTTTTTTGAAAAATCTAATTGCAATCTGCAATATGCAATCAAGATTGCCCAGAACTGCATTACACTGTATCCCCTATTTCCAATAGCAAAGTAACGTGTGTTTGGTGTGTAATTATGAAAATATCCCAAACTATTGTACATGCAGTCTGCCTTATTTCCATACATGAAATGCCCATTTAGTGGCAGAGGGTCTATGGACATGTGGCCAGTATTTATGGAAAATGGAAGAAACACTATCAAGGATTTATGGACAACCAGTAATGCAACCCTTATTAAGGAAGAAAATCCAAGCATTCCAAGAAGCAATTCAATAGCAACAAACCCGTACATCCTCCATATTATGCCTTTCCCTACCCCCCCCCCAGGTGGTGATTCTTCTTTCCCTCAAAATATGTACAGACCTGAAGGCTGACTTACCATTTTAGGGAAGAGGCCAAGAAATAGTCTTCAAAAAGATGAGGCAAAGGAGGGTTCATTGTATTTCTCTCTGGAGCTCATGGGGAAATAGACTTCAAAATGATGGAATCATGGACTTTATTTTGAATTTGTCTGTTGAAACTTTAATACTTTCTTCAAGGGAAATAGACAGTGGTTTGTGCCGGATATACTGTGTCTGTTGCCATGGAAAGGTTTGTTCTTGCCATTATCACAGGATTCTGATGCAAGTAGAAGACCAGGATATCTACTGGTCGATCTTTTTTCTCCTTAACTCTATATTTTGCTGAGCATAAGCAGCAGTGTGTACCAAGCAATCTCCAAATATTAGAAATTTTTTTATGTCCCTTTTCCAAATGGTCTGTATTGAGAAGATAATGGGAATTTGATCCTTTTCCCCAGAAACTAGTTCTACCAATATAGATCTCAAAATGCTCCTTTATGTGTCATCCTAACCCCCCTCTGAGGTTTCCGTCTCTAAATGCATTTCAGTGTTGATCTGTTCATTTCCCTCTGGATATTCGGCTGTTGACTCCAGAAGAGCCATGTCCTTTAGCTGTATTGCTGCCTGCTCCAGAGCTCGGTGAACCCTTTGAGCACTCTGTCATTCTATGAAAGATAAGTATGAGCCAGGGCTTCCTTTCTGCTTATGCCATTCTAATATTAACATTTTTGGTTTCCTAGAAAGAAGTATCAATTACTTGAACATCTGAGCCTAGTATTTTCTTACTTCTGTTATAACTGTTTTTTGAGACTGAGGTTTTTAAAGAAGAATCAGACTTTCTTCTGTTCCTCTTTTTTACAGAAGTAGATTTACTGTTAGCAACAAATGCTATTTTTTAAAAAGCCTGTATTTTGTGGGTTTTAATTCACACAGGGAAAGATATGACTTAACTTGAGACAGCCCAGCGCACAAAATGGGGGGAAAGGATACATCTGATTCCTGGCTCTGACACTTAACAGCTGAGTGAACCTGGGTTAGTCACTAGACTCTCCAGAAATCAGTTTCCTCCTCTATAAAATGAAGGAGTTGGACTCTACAATCCCTACTATCCCTTCTAGCTCCAAATCTGTGATTACATGATTTGGATACCAGAAGTTAGAAAGAAAAGGATATAAACCAATCTTCTGAGGCAAAAGATATGTCTCCTAAGTTCAGGCAGAAGGAAGAGGGGCCTAACCTTAGGTAAGATGGTTTTGGGGTAAGATTCTGGTCATGATAGGAGGTCAAAGGGAATTGATGGGTACCCTCCCAAGTTGATGTTCAAGCTATGACAAGCTCTCATTGCTTCTCTGAGGTTGATGTGAGTTGTCCTTCACAAGAGGAGTGACTGTTTGGGGAAGGTCAAGGGCTCTGTAGGGAAGGGTTGGATATTTAACAAACAATTTAACAAACAAAAGTCTAATTGGTTTCCTACCTCTGATATCACAGGCAATCAACAACTATTTAGGAAGTGCCAGGGGATAAAAATAAAAAAGAATAAAATAACTCCTGGGCAGCTTGGAGTCAGGAAGACCAGAGCTTGAATCCAACCTTAGACTCTTACAAGCTATGTGACCCTGGACAAGTCACTTAACCCTATTTGCCTCAATTTCCTCATATGTAAAATGAGCTGGAGAAGAAAATGGGAAACTATTTCATTATTTTTGCCAAGAAAACCCCAAATGGGGTCACAAAAAGCTGCAGCTAAAACAATTTGAGCATCAACAAGGAACTTACATTATATAGGGAAGTCCTAAGTAGTCGAAAAAAATAAGTACAGTGGCAAGTGTATACTGGATATAAAGATAAATAAATATAAGATAGTTGAGGAGGGAGGACACTAGCAATTGGCAGGATCAAGAAAAGGTTTATCTATCAGGCAGTGCAGTCTTAAAGGGAAAGAAGAATTCTATGAGGTCGACGTGAGGAGAGAGTGCATTCCAGGTATGAATAATGACCCATGTGAAGGCAAACAGTCAAGAGAAGTACTCTGTGTGAGTTCAGCTGAGCAAAGGTGTGGAAAGGAAAGGGATACATAATGAATGAGATTAGGAAAATGGCTTGGGGCACCACTAAGTGGTGCAGTGAATAGAGCAGGGGTCCTGGACGGGAGGACAGCCTCAGACACTTAACACTTACTAGCTGTGTGACCTTGGGCAAATCACTTAACCCCAACTGCCCTGCATTCCCTCTCAAAAAAAATGGCTTGGCACTGAAAAAGTTGCTAACTTCTTTTCTTTAAAAGATAGAGGAGGGGTGGCTAGGTGGCGCAGTGAGTAAGAGCGCCAGCCCCCAAGTTGGGATGACCTGGGGTTGGATCCGGCCTCAGAAAATGAGCACCCACACATAAATAATGACTGGCTATGTAAACTTGAGCAAGCTACTTAACCCCAATTGCTTTAAAAAAAAATATAGAGGATTTTACATTTGATGTTACTGGTAATAGGGAGCCACAGAATTATCAGGGAGGTGACAAGGTCAGATCTGTGCTTAAGGAAAATTACATTGGCAGCTCTGTGGGGAAAATGAATTGGTGTGGGGAGAAATGTGTATTTTGTGTTATATCTAACACAATTAGTATATCAATGAATATCTAATACTAGATTTCTTATTCCTATATTTAAAATTTGACCTTCAGCATGTAATAATAATAATCCCTCTTCATTCAACCTTCCACAAAATGCTTTTCTTTGCATGCCTCATTTCAATTCATGGTTTCATCATATGCAAAATCTCTCTACTGATGTATATATCACAAGTTCTCCTTATGGAACCACAAAATCTTAGAGTTGGAAGTGAACTCAAAAGCCAACTAGTTCAAAGTGTACATGAACAAAAATCCACTCTCTAGTATAATTCAGTTAGCAAAATGCTTTACAAATATCATCTCACTTTATCCACACAACAACCCTGGTGCCATTATCATCATTTCCTATTGTTACCAGATGAGGAAACTGAGGCAAAAAAAGGTTAAGTGATTTGCCCAGAATCACATAGCTAAGTGCCTAAGGCTGAATTTGATCTCAGGTCTTCCTACTTCTAAGTCCAGCACTCAATACCACTCTACTACCTAGCTGGCTTCAACCTATCCAATAATCATCTTTCATTTGAAGACTAATAATATGGGAGGCAACGGACCACTCCTAAGGAAATACATTCCAATTTTGGTCTATTCTACTTCTTTCTCTTCGTCTTGTCCATATGCCAAAAAAATTTTGCATGGGGGTGGCTAGGTGGCACAGTGAATAGAGCACTGGCCCTGGAGTCAAGAGGACCTGAGTTCAAATCCAGCCTCAGATGCTTAACACAAAAAACTAGCTGTGTGACCCTGCGCAAGTCATTTAACCCCAATGGCCCTCTAAAGAAAGTAAAAAAAAAAAATCCCATTGCATTATAACATATATTTGCACATATAAATATATGTATATGTGTTTATATGTCCTGTGTGCACACATATATGTATGAACTTGAATACATAAGTGCCCCTCTGATAAAGTTCCCTCATTCATCTGTAAGATAGACTGAACTGGATGATCTCTAAGGTTTTGTCCTGATCTAGATGTATGATACTAGGTTACACACACGTATGTGCATGTGTTTGCATATATTTTATACACACATATACATACACACATCAATTTTAAATATAGAGTCAGAATACACAGGTTAATTAGAGAGTGAGAGGGAATGATGTTAATGGACTAATTTGATGGGCCATCAGTTGGGCTGCAAGTCATCTTGGCAATATATCGTAATCATTCACTTGGTTTTTCCAGTGGGGATCATTAGACCAAGTTCTTTCCTATTGCTATAGATTTCACTGGGAAGATCCCCAAGTATACTAAGGTCCAATGCAATTAGCAAAATATGTGCAAAGCAGAGCATGTGGAGAACCTTGTAATTAATAGGGAATCTTTCTTTTGCTGAGACACTACACAAACATTCTCCATGATGCTGGCAAATATCTGCTCAGTGAATTCTTTGCTTTCATATACAAAACTAACTCATTTAATTTGTATGGGTTGGCTGTGCAACCCTAATAACCATCTATGCCATTATCCCACATCTTAGATAAAGTGCCTAAAGGTCAAGGGCCTATTCTATTCTATAATCTTTAGCCAGTGTCTTGTGTATATAAGGGCTATTATATTTTCATTGGGAAAGTCAAAAGCTGCTCTGTGCTCATGCAAAATTTCATTATTATCCTGGGCTTACTAAATATAGACATGCAGAAAAAGGGCAAAGTCTTATTCTTTTTTGCACACATCTAGGGCCATCCTGGCTCTATCAGCCCAAATCAGAAATTTGTTGTAGCATTTGGCATTTATTCACAGCCTGTGAAAGTGCTACTAATGCTGTGGAGTTCATTTAGCTAAATTTGAATGGAATTGAACATTCTCTAAGCATTTCTCATAACATAGCCAGTGAAGTCAAACTTCAGAAAATCTCTCATCTATGGTCCTAACTTTACCACTGGGCAGAGATGAAGCTCCATGAAGGCAGAGACTGGTTGATCTAAATTTTGCATTTCATTCAGCAATTCTAGGCAATGAATTCAGAAAACAATAGGGATTTAATCACTCCTTGAACTGAATCACTAAAAGACTGGGAACATTTGGCCACACCAGAATCGAGTGTTGGGAGTTTAATCCTAAATATGATTGGACATAAATAAAGGCATATCTGAAGTTGAATAACTATGAAATAATAATAATACCTAACACATATAGCACTTTAAGATTTAGAAAGCACTTCGCATACATTATTGCCTTTAGTATTCAATGCCAAATTTTAATAGGATTTGTGCATTATTTGGCATCACAACAAATAATCCTACCTTAAACCTTATTCTCTCATTCATAATTTCTCCAATTCATTAGGATATTTCTTCCTATTAACAGTCCCATTTTAGGAATGAGAAAACAGGGTCAGAGATTAAGTGACTTTCCCAGAGCACAAAATCAGTCATCATCTGAGGCAAGATTCAAACTGAGGTCTTCCCGATTCTAAATCCAGCATTCTCTCCACTACAAAGTGAAGGTTAAGTATTTTCCCACCTTTGAAATGTGTTGACTAAAAGGATTTTTTAAAAGTGGAATGTCTTACAATGATTAAATAGATGAAAAATCACCATCTAATCTAAATTTCTCCTCATAATTACAATATGTTGAATTACCAAGCCCAGGAGAATCTACTTATGATCTATACAAATGTTTTCCAATAAGATTACAGCATAAATTTGAATTTGAAGATATAGCTAATGTCCCAGAGATGTAGAAGGAGCCTTCTTTTGATAATTTATGAATCCTTTCCTTAAAAATACAGTTTCATACTGGGCACTGTACTGCAATGACCCAGATCTCCCTGGCCCTGGCATAATGTATCCACTTCATTATTTCCATTTGGGGGGAACAGACAGGGCCAACCGTAGTGTTCAAGCAGCTCTTGTCATCTGTGATCCTTTATTGTTAATTCTCTTCGTGTATTATGCCTGCTGCTTTGTTTTGGTTGTCAAAGTTTGTTACTGAGACAAGACTAAGATCATCCCACTCAGACAGTCCCAGATTGACTTGGCATGACACACCATGAGGTGAGTCTAATTGCTGTTGATATTAGAAGGATGAATAATCCTATTAAGAAAAAGAACTGTTATAAAAAAATAAATAAGTGAAGGAAGGTCTAGTTTACATGAAAGAAGGACAGCTTGATGAGGGGAAATCCATTAACCTGAAAGGAAGTAGGTCCTAGCTTCTAACTTTAGCTTTCATGAGCAAGGTTGTATTTATGCAAAATGGAAATGGAAAATACAATTGTCTGATTCATTCATAGATTTAAATATTAGGTTTTGTTGAGAGAGAGAGAGAATCTCCCTAGTAACTGAATATCACATTGGGTTAATGGAAAGCCTCCATCTTGTTTGATATTATTAATGACTAAAAAGAGAGAGCTGTACTGTTTGATTAATGGAAGTCCACAATGCTGTAGACAACTACTTAAGGAGAAAATTGGTACTAAAGTACTATGTCTTGCTTTGACAAAGTCTGGCACTGATGTAGAATCATGACCAAATGAAAGGCTGAAGTGATGATGTCGCCCAACTGGATATACAAGTAGATACTCTGAGACTTGGTCTACTACCCACACACAGCCTATCCATCACCTCTACCTCTTAGGCTTTTTGTGTAGCATCAAATAAAATGACACTGGTAAGAATCTGGAGTTCACCCTGAAGAAAACCTACTTCATTTAAGGAAGTCAGCAATGACAACAGAATAAGGAAGCCACAGGTTTACTTACAGAAAATGAAAATGGGGCAGGTGAGTTGAAGAAATGCTTTCTAGGACACTCTAAAGAACAGGTTGAGTCAGCTGTAATATCCACACAATGGTGGCATTGAAATGTAAAAATCTGGAAAACGAAATTCAATTTAAACTAAAATCCAATCCAACAATCATGTTTTAAGTCCCAGAGTTAGGCAGGAGGGATACAAAGATAATACTGTTGTTTTTTTTTAAACAGCCCCTGCCCTCTAGAAGATTACCTATAGTTAGAGGAGGGAATGTGAATGCAACAAGTAAAGTGCTAAGTATGGTCTACCCCCCTCCCCCCACCATGAGCTGCAGAGGCAACTGCTCTATAACTCTGAGTTTTAGAGAATTCCTAGGGGAATGACAGGTTAAAGTGCTTTACCCAGTAGGAAATTCACAGGTCTTTCTTCCTCTGAGGCTGGTTCTCTTTCCACTGTACCATTTTACCTGTTCTGTTTTACAGATATGTATGTGTATATGAATATGTGTGTATATGTATATATGAGGGTGTGTATATATGTACATATACATATATATGAATATTTTTGAGGCAATTGGGGTTAAGTGACTTGCCCAGGGTCACACAGCTACTAAGTGCCTGAGAACAAATTTGAACTCAGATCCTCTGGCCTCCAGGGTGGGTGCTTTATCCACTAAGCTGCCTAGCTGCCCCTGATAAATATACACTTAAGCATTTTAAAAGAGGGAAAACACTAGTAACTAAGGAAATCAAGAAAGAGAAGGGCACATGAGCTAAACCTAGAAGCTAAATATTCTAAGAGACAGAGAAATGTATACTAGACAAGAGTTACAGACTCTACAAAGACATAGGGGTGGGATATGGGGCTTTAAAAATTGCAAGCTGATATGATTGCTTTTTATCCTACAAGCAACTAGGAGTCATTTATAGTTTCTCCAAAAGGAGAAAACATGGTTGAACTCACACTTTAGGAAGATTATTTTGGCAGTTGTGTTGAAGGAATATGCTGGAAGCCAGGAGTCCAATTTGGAGGCTGTTGAAATAATCCAGGCAAAAGGTAATGAAGACCCGAATGCTGAAGTAGTGGCCATTTGAGGGGAGAGAAAGGGATAAAAGTGAGAAATGTTATGGAGGTAGAACAGACAAATCAATTCATTAACAGACATTAATTAATATGGGGATGAGAATGAGTGAAAAGTCAAGGATGACAGGTTTTGAACCTGGGTAAACAGAAGGATGGCTGTGATCTCCACAGAAACAAGAACACAAAGAGAAGGAATGAGTTTGTTTAGAAGATGTTGAATGTGAGACACTCATGAAATACAAAGGCAGGTATTGATGTTGCTACAATTTGGCAGTGATAAAGAGTGAGGCTCTTCTTACCTACAGCTAAGGACCCTCCTCTCTAAACTCTGGGTTTAGTCCTCGTTAGTGACATATTTATTGTCTCCTACATAAAGAGATAAATAAAGTAGTATTTACTGTCATTCTAAAGACTTCAATATTTGATTTCAAAGTGTTTCAAAGTAAAAGAATTATAGTGTTACCACCACAACCCCAGTAACAATGTGGTAGAAAATTATAGCATCCTAGAATCATGGATTTACAGCCAAAAGGAAACAGAGACTCTGTAGTCTAACCTTCTCATTTGACAATAAAAATTTTTAAAACAGGCCCTGCCCTCAAGGAGATTACCTAGGAGTTAGAGGAAGGAACCTGAGGGCAATGAGTAAATAGATAAGTATGTGTAGTCTAGACAGTTTTAGTGACTTGCCCAGGGTCACACAAGAAACAAGGCCATGATTTCTTTTTTTTTTGCCTTTTTTTTGGAGGGCAAGTGGGGTTAAGTGACTTCCCCAAGGTCACATGACTAGTTTTTTTGCATTAAGTGTCTGAGGTCAGATTTGACCTGAGGTCAGGTCCTCCTGACTCCAGGGCTGGTACTCTATTTACCGTGCCACCTAGCCGCCCTAGGCCATGATTTCAAAGTCCTCTAAGCCTAGGTCCAGATCCACTCTTCCCAGTATAACCCATCAGTCAACTAACATTGCCTGTGTGCCAAGCACCATGCTAAAGCCCTACACCATGCTTAAATAGCAGTTGGAAGTGGTTCTGCTCAATGAAGGATCCACCAGCAATTACAGGCAACTCAGGATCAGGGAAAGGAAGTCAAGACCTCAGAAACAGGAACTTAATAGATGGAGAAGGAGAATAAGAAATATAGAATATACCACGAAATAGCACAGAGAATAAATGCCACAGTTGTTCTGAAGGGTAGAGGTAAAAAAGCCAAGAATATAGCTAAGATAAAGAAACAGAATAAAGTGGTGTCAGGGACTAGGAGACTAGATATGGGAGGCAGCATGGTTAAGAAACTATGATGAGGGTGGCTAGGTGGTGCAGTGAATAGAACACAGGCCCTGGAGTCAGGAGGACCTGAGTTCAAATCTGACCTCCAACACTTAACACTTACTAGCTGTGTGACCTTGGGCAAGTCACTTAATCCTAATTGCCCTGCCCTCCCCACTCCAAAAAGAAAAGAGAGAGAGAGAGAGAGAGAGAGAGAGAGAGAGAGAGAGAGAGAGAGAGAGAGAGAGAGAGAGAAATAACAAGGTGATCCAAATTGCAATTAAGGTCTGCTTCTCTGGTTTTCTTTTAATGATGAGTCAGCAAATATTCCAGCCTTGATCTCCTCCATTCAGCTTCTAAAGTCCTCCCCAGTCTGGCTCCAGCCTACCTCACTAAGATCATTGCACACTCCTTTCCATTCGAGCCAAACCAGCTGACCTACTGTTTCCCTAACTCAGCATTCCATCTCCCACATGGGACCCTTTGCACAGACTGTCCCACATTCCTGGAAGGCACCACCTTCTTCCCTCCTCCTCTTAGAACCTTTAGCTTCCTTCAGGATTTAACTGAGGTTCTAGTTCCTAGGAGAATGCTGTCTTCTTTGTTCCTTTAGTGTCCCCTCCTCAAATAATTTTTGCATTTACTTAATCTGTTTACATGCTGTATTACCCAGTAGAATATAAACTCCTTGAAGGCAGGGTCTGGTTTTGTTTTTGTTTTTTTAAAACTTTGTCTTTGGATCCTCAGCACCTAGCACAGTGCCTTTTCATACAGCAGGTGCTTAATAAATGCTTGTTCAAAAAGACTGAAATGAATTATTCTGTAAGGGAAACACTGCTCAGAACACAGGCTCAGGAGTCAGAGGACAGTGACCCAAATACACCTCTGATTACTAGTACCTATATAACCTTGGGCAATTTCATCCTCAGTTTGCTTATCTCTAAAATGAGAGACTTCTGAGGCTTCTTCCCATTCTACCATAAGATCTTCTGTGATCCCAGGAAAGGAGCCTTCTTATGTATGTATCTTCAGGAAACTGATAGAAATTTTCTTCCTCATCCTGCCGCAACCTAGAGTGGCTAAGAGAAAACTGCAAAGATCTCACGACATGTGCATATCATCCATTAAATGACAGGCATGCTATTTATTGGTGACTACATCTTGGTAAAATCTTCCGAAGTTTCTCAGCATGAAGCCTGATGCTGTGGGCTCTTGAATGCATTAATCACAATTAAACCTCAGCTAGCTGAATAGGAAAGAAGAACATTGAATTAGTTTAAATAATTAAGGGTTAATTCAAGTCAGGGAGAGCTCATAAATAGAGAAAATGGTCTTGAAAGGGACTTGACCATATTCCAAATGCTGCAAATATTAGGTGGTCAAAATGTGACTGATTTGATGGTACTATCTAGTAACTGGAGGATTTGAAAGGTAATATGGTATTGCAAATAATAAGAGAACAGGCCTTGAAGTCGACAAGACTTGTTTTTGAATCCCTCCTCTGATTATATTGACCTTATGACCATAGGCAAGTCCCTTAACATGCCAATGTTAATCAGCAATCTGTTGAGAGAGCTTCCTACACTGATCCAATCACAAGCCTAGACCCACTCTTCTTCCAAAAAATAAAACTGGTTTAAAATGCTAAAAAGAGATTTTTTGGAATAGGCCTACTTATTTCCAAAGCATAGATAGACATAGATAGACAACTCTGAGTTGTCATTTGAATATGTGTGTATATGCCCTGAAACATAGCCCATGTAGGTTACAGATATGTAATTTAAAATATATGTTGATATATATGTATGTGTGTATATACATATTTTTATACATACATACATATATATATGTATATATATATGTATATACATATATATATGTAGCTGTGCCCCATATCCTGAGCCATGTTTCCTGTTGGTCATGGCCTATGATGCTCTGGCTCATGTGAAGAGAGCTGGGGCAAAAATGACATAGGCCAGCATGTGATTGGGAGAAGAGAGAGCGGTAATGAGAAGACAAGATGGCATCCTCCTGGAGAGAATCTGCCTCTGGGCTAAGTCATTGTTCTGTAAGGATACTAGTATAGCAAGTCTGTGCCTCTGGGCTAAGGAGGCTTATGGAGACTAGCAGGGAAGCCAGAGGTTATAGATGTGGCCAGATTGGAGTAACTTGCCAGAAGTTAAAGCAACCAGAGCAGAAGTCAGTTTCTACATCCAGATGCATATCTTTGAGGAGCCAGGAGTTGTCCTGAATTACCAGTTCTCTCAACTGACTGACCTTTTATCCTCCTATAGGCCATGAACAGTAATGAAAAATGTTTATTAGTTCTGCATGAGAGCAGTGCACTGAGTTGCTGAGTCCAAGCACCTAAAATGAGTTCAAGAACTCTTAGATTTGGGCCATCCCAAGAACCTGATTAAGGATGAGATCGGACTGCAAGTAAAGACTATATAGTTAAGCTATGCTTATAAGATAAACTCCATGGTGTCAAACTCAAATGATTAGGGTCCACTGAAATACAGTAGAGAAGGAAAGAGGAAGTTTCCTGGTGGGTGGGAAGATAAGCCAAAAGCTGAACTGCCTCAATTGAAGAAACCATATCCAGGGACTAGGGAAACAAAACCTACCATACAAAGGAGGATATAGCAAAGAGGTAGCAGCTGTGCTGTATGAGAACCAAAGAGCTTGCTATTCTCCCAGAGCAGAGACGTCAGACTCAAATAGAAATGGCTATTAAACTATACACAAAGATACCTGTGGCCGTACTGACTCCAACCACATAGTAACATTATCCATGTTCTATCATATTTTTATTTATTTTGTTATTATTTCCCAATGACATTTTAATCTGTTTCCCTGCAGCACTGGGAAATAAGTTGGCCTTTACATCTCTGCCCCTTTGCCCCAGAGGACCCCTTGTTATTGGGTGAACATGGGATCGCTAACACCTGGACTCCCTCATAACTGGAAAAAAAAAGCCAGGTAAATGGACATTAGTACCCTGTAGTAGTTGGACATAACAAGTGACTTATAAATAAAGCTTTATGGTTTACATAGTGTTTTATATACTTTATTTCCTTTGATCCTCATTATCATCTAAGATAGGTGTCAGGGATATTACTATATACATTTTTCAGATAAGGAAACTGAGGCTCAAAAAGGTGAAGTGTATTACCCATAGTCACAGACCCAATATGTGTTAGAAACAAGATCTATGGAGAATGAAAAAAGAAAAAGATTCTCCCTGTGCTTTGGGTGATGTTGTTCAGTCATTTCAGTCTTGTCCAACTCTTCCTGACCTTATTTGGGATTTTCTTGGCAAAGATACTGGAGTGGTTTGCCATTTTCTTCTCCAGCCCATTTTACAGATGGGGAAACTGAGGCAAACAGGGTTAAGATTTGAACTCAGTTCCTCCAGGCTCCAGGGCTGGCACTCTATCCCCTGCACCACTAGCTGCCACTTAGCTGTCCCCTAGCTATGTTGGATGAGAGGTAGACTATTAAAGAATTGTGAAGGACTTTCACACAAGTGAGAAATACTGACTTCTTTCTAAAAGTAGGCTCAACAAAAAGGGAAAATAGCCTCATAATTAAACCTCCCTAGAAATGGGATGAGCTATGTCATCAAGGAGTCTGTTCCCTCTTGAGGAGTGGAAGTTGGAAGTCTTCAAAAGAAGTCTGGATGCGCAAACACTTCTTTGGAAATGTTTGGTTTAGACCAGATGGCCTGTGACACACTTCCAGCTCAAGGATGCTGTGATTGTAAACCACTATTTCTATTAATTGGCCTTTAGGCAGTGTCAAAGTAAGCCTGGAAAACTGAGATGTAACTAAAAACATATTCAGCTAAGCAAAGTACAGCTTTGTTGAATGGGTACATTTAACAAAAATGAAAATATTAATGATTTTACAGTTTCATCTTCCACCTAACAGTAGAGGGAACAGCCATGTGGCACAGCGGATAGAGTGCTGGGCCTGGAGTCAGGAGGACCTGAGTTCATATTTGACTTTAAGACACTTACTAGCTGTGTGACTCAGGGCAAGTCACTTAACCGTGTTTGCCTCCGTTTCCTCAACTGTAAAATGAGCTAGAGAAGGAAAGTAGCAAGTCACTCCAGTACCTTTGCCAAGAAAACCCCAAACAGGGTCATGAAGAGTTGGATATGACTGAAACGATTGAAAAATATATAAGGATAGGAGTCTCTTTTGTATCACTGTTCTTTGACATTCTATAACATCGGGTCTAAAATTTTAGTGCTTGTATTTCTAATACCTTCAGTTATGGATGAGCATCATGCAATGATATCTTTAAAGCTTAGAAATAAGATTCTTGGTGGGATTTTCTTCAGAAAGTACCACTGGTAAAAAGATGAAGCTAAGTTTAATTCTTGTTTTTCTTAAAATACCTGCCTCAAAAATAGTTACAATTTACCACCCCACAAATATTTCTACCAGCTCTACCCCACAGAGATGAGTTTACATCCTAACTAAATATTTTTATCTAATATCCTCTCTTCCAAATAAATATATTGTTGCTATTCAGTCGTGTCCAACCCTTTGTGACCCCATTTGGGGTTTTCCAGGATACTGGAAAAAATTTGCCTTTCTCCAGCTCACTTCACAGATGAGGAACTGAGGAAAACAGGGCAAAGTGCCTTAGCCAGGGTCACACAGCCAGTAAGTGTCTGAGGCCAGATTTGAACTTAAGTCTTCCTGACTCCAAGTCCTCTGTTTTATTGACTGTGCCACCTAGTTGCCCCCAATAAATATGACAGAGAGAGACAGAGACAGAGTAGCATTATTATAGCAATTATTTTATAGATTTATAGGTAGATCGCATGGCTAAAGAACACAAACCATTTTGAATAAAAAATTAAAAGGAATATACTTTCTTACCTGTCACTTCATTTTTTAACATTAGGGCAAATGTTCCAAATGCCCAGCATGTATGGCTACCTATGCCATTTATAAATTTGATATTTATCTCAACAAATTATCTTTCTTTGTCTCAAATCAGGAAGACCTGAGTTCATATACAATTTCAGATACTTTGTAGCTGTATGACTGTAGCCAAGTCACTTAACCTCTGGTATTCCTCAGTTTCCCCATCTGTAAAATAAGGATAATAATAGATCTACCTCTCAGCATTGTTGTGAGGATCAAATAAGTGCTAATATCTGTTTCATAAACCTTAAAGCATTATAAAATGCTAGTGGTTATTAATAATTGTCCTGTACTAAAGCCTTTTAGTTATTAACTTCATTCTGATTTCTCCCCTCTCCATCACTGAAATGAAGAGTAAATTGGTGAATTCCAAGACTTTCCACTACGCAAATCTGTCACCAACATGTAAATGAGTTAACACTCATTTTTAATGACTTAAACAGGGATTTCCTGTTGAATGATTTCATTTTCTATGATTGCTCTGCATTTCCTTAAAGTTGTGTGTAGTCAAACAACCAGAAGTGAATTGAAAGCATTGAGGATGGGTGACTTGGTCAAAAATTGCATATGTGGTGAAAAGAAATTCATTCATCTACTAATTATTAGATGCTACATTCCTGTTCATTTCTCTCTGGGAAACAAAACATTAGTATGGATTCAAATGGAGGCAAAGTCTATAAAAATAAATGAATTGCATTCATAAAGTAATATTTTTTAAAACTTAAATTTGAAAATAAAATTGTTTTAAAGTAATTTTAATTGGCTATCTTAAAGTTATCAGAAATGAAATCAGGGAATAAGGAATATAGTTACCTTTAAAAAAAAAAGTCATAAGAGGTCAGCAGTGATTTCTGTCACTGAATTGCTCTAGAAGTAAGCTCATTTTTTCCTTTGTCTTAGTGTTTGTAACGTTTTTCTTTTGTCTTAGTATCTGTAACACCCAGCATAGAGCCTTGTACTCTGTAGTAGGTGTTAACTATTTGTTGGAAATCCAAGGCCAGTAACTTTGAGCAGTTTTCTTCACTTTGAACAGTGAAGGTGGAAACAGGGATCATGAATCTTTGTCAATTAAAAAAAAATGAAGCTTGGCTTCTAGTATTTGTATATTTAATTTACAAAATTACTATGTTAAGAATAATGTGCATTATAAAACTTATATAATCTTATATAAAATAGTGATTTTAAAAGGATGAGATGATGGAATATTATCTGATCCTAGAGGCAACAGAGTCACTGGATTTTTATGGAGTAGGGGAGTACCATAACCAGACCTACCCCTTATGAAAATTACTTTTTTTAGATTATGTGAAGGATTGATTGGAGAGGGAAGAGATCCGAGGCAGGGAGACTAAATAAGAGTCTATGGCAGTAGTATAGGGAAGAGGTGACCAAAGGGTCTGAATTAGGGTGGGGTAAACGAATAGATGGAGGGAAACACAACTAGAGATGCTGTATAAGTAGAAAACTATGAGATGTGATGACTGAATGGATGTATGGGGAGAGTAAGCAAGTACTCAAAGGTGTAACACCAAGGTGGTAACATTAGGTGACCAGAAGGATGGGAGTGTCTTTAATAATAATAGAGAAGTTTTTTTGGGGAAAGATAATGAAAGGAGATCATGAAGATCACAACACATTCATGGCTGCCCATCCAGCGGACTCCTCCAATCCAACCAAAAACATAAAGAAGGAGACAGGATTCTTACTCACCATCCCAGAGTGGCCCAAGAGCTCCCAGCCTGCTTTTCAAGGACTGCCAGCCTGCTGCCAACAAGAGTTAAGCAGGGAGGAGAGGATGGGCATGTAGGGGGGATGGTGGAGAAAAGATTGTGTGGGAATTTTTCTAATGGCACCAGGCTGCGGCAGGTGCCCAGATGGTCCTTAGGTTATTACCACGCTTAAAGAGCGGTGGGGCGAGGGGTGAAGTAGAGCCTCAGGCTAATTACTGTTGTATTGGACACAAGCCCCATGATTGGCTATTGTGGAGAGAGTGGAATATGAACTGTCTTCCCACCCTCTAGTTGGCTGATCTCAGCTCCCTTGGGGGCAGACTGTGGACCCCTTAGAATTCAAGCAAACTCCACTATTTGAAGCATGGATCTGGAGACTCTTCTTTTCTTTCTAGGCAATGTCTGTGGGTCTGGGATCTTCTATTAATGTGAACTGAGACTCTTTGGTTTTCAGTTGCATAGGCCTAACAGAAACTTCAAAAGAATACAGTATATCTTAAATGTGATCTTCCCATCAAGCATGGTGCCTGAGACTCAACATTTAGCATATAGGCTAGGTGGCACAGTGAATAGAGCCCTGGCCCTGGAGTCAGAAGGACCTGCGTTCGGATCTGGCCTCAGATACTTAACGCACACACAAACAAAAACCTAGCCGTGTGACCTTGGGCAAGTTACTTAACCCCAATTGCCCTCCAAAAAAAAAAAAATTAGCATATAATTCATCCAATTTTTTTTTCTTTAAAAGTATCTTTTTTTTATTAAAATAACAACCAACACTTAAATATTTTGTAAATATGAACACTGGGTGACTTAAAAACAAATGCAAACACCTGGGTATATAGACAGGTATCACTTATCACACTAAATCTCAAATTTTTTTATCCAGTTTACCTGAACTGAATTGAAAATGATTACCATCCAGAGGGCCATGGAGAGGTACATAGTCAATATGAATAGGCTGCAGCACATAACAGGGAACTATAAAGAATTGTAATAAAAGATTTTATTTTATTTTGTTTAATGGAGGATCATAAAAGGAGCCAATAGAAAGCCTGGATGTGATGGTTCTTCAAGATGTCAAAAGAAAGCTAGAAAGGCCTTGGGCATGTTTAGTGGACTTCTTGTTGTGAACAGATGGGAGGATATGGACAGGAGTCACTCTGGATGGGTAGGCATAGATGGGTGGTAATCTGAATCATGGGAGGGAATATCCACCCTGATGAAATCACAAATCCATTTGAGTGAGTACCTGAACATTGATTTCTTTCTAGAGTCAGAAAACTTCTAGTATCTATTTGATATCCAACAGAGTTTTGTTTTGAGGGTTTCAGAAAAACAGTATGATTTAGCATGACAGCTTACAGTTTAAGCTAGATTCCTCCTCCCCCCACTCCTTTCTCCTTCCTACCCCCCCCTTCAGGTGTTAAAAACCTTTAATTAACTGTTTACCCTAATTACTGTACTTTATTCCAGCCTCCTGCTAACCCCAGGTACCTGGAGTCTTTTTTCCTTCAACAGTCAGTGTGAAGAAGAGAAAAAAATACTATCCCCCTTAATGTCTTTATAAAGCCTTCAGGATGATTTTTTCTTCTAATCAAGAAAAAAAATACATCGACTGCCAAGTTCCCAACCTGCTCAGTTGACATCATTGTACTCAATTCACCAATGCTCAATTTTTATTGGATACATCAGCTAGGTGGTTACAGAACTGGGCCTGGAATCAGAAAGAACTGAGTTCAAATCCAGCCTCAGACACTTACTAGCTGTGTGACCCTGGACAAGTCATTTAACCCTGTTTGCCTCAGTTTCCTCATCTGTCAAATGAGCTGGAGAAGGAAATTGCAAACCACTCCAGTATCTTTGCCAAGGAAACACAGAAAGGGGTCATAATTGCACAACATCACTAAACTCTATAGTTTTACAACATATCAGTGATAACTTGCTTCTTTTTTTTTTTTTAATAGGGCAATTGGGGTTAAGTAACTTGCCCAAGGTCACACGGCTAGGTTTTTTCGTTTGGGTGTGCGTTAAGTGTCTGAGGCCGGATCCGAACTCAGGTCCTTCTGACTCCGGGGCCGACGCTCTACTCACTGCGCCACCTAGCCACCCCGATAACTTGCTTCTTAAAGGGCCAAATAGCATCATCATCCTTATTATCATATCATCATCATCATTATATATTGACAACATTGCTGGAAAACCAGCCTAAGAGTAAAGGAGAGCTAGGTCCAAGTTTTGTCACTAACCCTTACTGGATGCAACCCTAGGTAAGTCACTTAAAGTTATCAGTGTTCCATACAATTCCCTAAGACTAAATACATTGTGAATAGTTACTGATCTACTTTGGGGGGTGGGGCGGGCAGAGTACTCTAATAAACCAATGATATTAAACAGCTCTGGACCTCCCCCCCATACACACACACCTTATTATTATTTTTTTTGCCTTTTTTTGGGAGGGCAATTGGGGTTGACTTGACCAAAGTCACATGGCTATTTTTTATGTTAAGTGTCTGAAGCCGGATCTGAACCCAGGTCCTCCTGACTCCAAGGCCAGTGCTCTATTCACTGTGCCCTTCCCCCCCCCACACACACATCTTTGACCATTTTTAAACACATAGAAACAGAACAGTTTTTAAACAAAAGCAGCTATACAGTAGTTGTTTTAACAAGATCACAAATCTTATGGGGTTTACAAATCAGAGAAATTATATCAGTCTACACTATACTGAATGAAGCACTAAGAATACATAGTTTCAGTTCTCAAATGACCTCTGGAGGTGTTGTAATGTTTGTTAGCATTATGCTGAAATGGAAGGTAAGATAAGCCAATAAATACTTATTAAGTATCTACTCTATGCCTGGTACCAGTCAACCCAATCATTTATTCTTGAGGTTTCAATCACTCTTTAGTGAGTGATTAAATCAATCCATTTTTTTGTACTCTTGAAAAATACAGTTTCTAGAAAACAAATGGAGAATTATAGAGCACATAGTAGATCTGACAGAGGATCTGGGAATCTAGGGATAAGTTCAAAAAGCAGATTTATACCATAGAACCAAAAAATGAAATTTTCTGAACAAAATGTTTAGAAAGTTTTCTATGAAAATTCTATGTTAGCTTAAAGTCCTCATGAATGTTATCAGACTATAATTCTATCCTTCACATTCTTGACATTTTTCCTAAAGCCTTCAAGAGATATAAAAAAGATCATTATTATTTCAGGCTTTTCTCTTTTCTCTTCCTATTCTTCTTTCAGTTTGAAATGTACATATATCTCCAAGATACAAAGATTATGCATGAACATTATATCAAATATCAATATTGAGGTTATATCAAATAATAATGCCTTTTTAAAAAAGAAAATTGATTAAATCAAGTTTCATGAATAGTGATTTAAATCAGTATGCTTTAAATCAAATCCACACTAGACAGAGAGTCTTCTTTGGTAAGTAAAACCGAATATTTTCCTTGTACTGAATTTTCCCACCATATTTTAAACACTTTCTCCCTCTGCACCAAATCTTTTGAGAATGGTAAAATGTCATGTAACTTGTAGGTGTAGAATTAGGAATTATCTTACCTTGGAGACCCATGGTACAGCAAAGAGAGTACCAGCTTTTTGAATCCTGGCTCTGCCATTTGTTACTGGCGTGACCTTGGGAGAGTCATTTAATTTCTCTTGGTTTCCTCAACTATAAATGAGGGAGTTGGACCTGATCACCTCTAGGATACCTCCCAGCTCTATGTCCATACCCTATAACTTTTCTCTAACTTTGATTAATGTAATCCACAGTTGGGAGAATTATCCGTAGCTCATGAGATTTTGGAAGATAAGAATGGCATAGAGAATTGCCATTAAAATCAAGTCAGAGGATCAAAGTGGTCCTTACAAACAGGAATTTCTTTTTTTTTTTTGGAGGGCAATTGGGGTTAAGTAACTTGCCCAAGGTTACACAGCTAGGTTTTTGTTTGTGTGGATTAAGTGTCTGAGGCCGGCTCTGAACTCAGGTCCTTCTGACTCCAGGGCCGACACTCTACTCACTGCGCCACCTAGCCGCCCCACAAACAGGAATTTCTTAGCTTCTGTTTTCTGATACTTGTTTTGACCCAACTCTTTTTCTTCTTTTATATTCTCTTCCATTTAACAGTCAAATCCATTGAATAGATTGAAGGGATCATAAATTTATAGCTGGAAGGTAGATAACCTCAGAGGTCAGTTTGTCTAGCCCCTACATTTTACCAATAAGGAAACTGAGGTCAAGAAAGGTAAAGTTATTTGCCCAAATAGCCTAGTACAAGGATTCAAGCCCAGGTCTTCTGATTCCAAACCCAGTACTGTCTCTCCTGTACTAGAATGGAGATGATTTTTTTTTTTAAGTATCGAATGCTTTTTTGAAGCAAACATTGTGATGAATTATCTCAAAGTGGAGATCGAATTCCCACTAGGGCCTATGCCTATTAGGACTGGTTTATTCTTTCTGAAAACATTTGTTGCTGTTGTGTAGACATTGGCTATCACTTGATAAAAAGGATTCATATGATAGCAAAGTGGCCTCAGAGGGATGTAAAGTAATTGGTATATACTGAGAAATGTTTCCTTAAATTAGATTCTCTGCTATTATGTACTGAAAAAGAACAGAGTGAAAAAGAGTCTCTACTAATATCTGTTTTATTTCTCTCATTTTCCTATCTGAACAAATGTACTGATAAAGTCCTTTGTTGACCCTATGTTTATTTTTGTTAAGAAGGTTCATAGATTGATGCTAGTGTTCATGAAATGAACAGGAAGTGGATGGATTAAGTTACTCTCTTGTTAATTGCTTCATGAATTCTTCTCTCGCTAATCCCACTGCAGTTTCTCAAGCAGTGAGGTACTTCAGAGAGAGACTTCTGCTGCAGAGGGTAAACTAAGGGAGTTCTATGGCATGAATCATTGAATAACATCAATCATGCATCCACTTGACCAAATAAACTTCTGTTGTACAAAATAAAGGAGCACCTAGGGAATGTTTACTTCTTTGTGAGTGAATTCCATGTGCTCTCTTCTCCAGTACCTTGGAAAAATAGACTTTTGAATGTGGATGACAAGTTCAAGTGAAAATAGTGCTTAAGCACACAGTAGGTGTTCTAAAAATGTTTCATAAGATTTCAGATTTAGAACTTAAAGAATATAGGGAGACATTTGATCTAACATCCTCCATTCACATGGGAGAGAACTTACCTACATCACATAAGTAATAAGTAGCAGAAGCAGAATTTGAACTCGGGTCCTCTGATGCCATATCCAGCAATCTTTCCACTGTAGCACACTACTTCAACTGTAAGGTCACCATTAAAAAATAATTTGCTAGGGGCGGCTAGGTGGCGCAGTGAGTAGAGCGTCGGCCCTGGAGTCAGAAGGACCTGAGTTCGGATCCGGCCTCAGACACTTAATGCACACACAAACAAAAACCTAGCCGTGTGACCTTGGGCAAGTTACTTAACCCCAACTGCCCTCCAAAATGCAAAAAAAAAAAAAAAAAAAATAATTTGCTAGAAGAGTAAATTGATTTGATAAGCAGATTGATAAGTAGTACTATAAATCCACAAACATTAAATGCATAGACATTAGAGATACAAATATAAAAGTGAAATAGTCCCTGCCCTCAAAAAGCTTGCATTCTACAAAGCAAGTGCAACCTGTTCAAAAGTAGGTACATAAATTATATATACAGAATAAATATGGTGATTTGGGAAACAGGAAAGACTTGTTGAAGGAGACAGCACTTTAGCTGAGCCTTATAAGGAGCTAAGGGGATCAGGATACTGAGGTGAGCATTTCAAGCAAGCAGGACAGTCTATGGAGGGGCATTGAAAAAGGGGATGGAATGTTGCAAAGGGGGAAAAGTAAGTCAACCAGTTTGGTTGGAGCATGGAATGCATAAGGGAAAGTAACATGTGCCCTGGAAAGATATGCTGAAGCCAGATTGTGATAGGCTTTAAATGGTAGAAGAATTTGTATTTTATCTTGGAGGCAATGGGGAGCCGCTGAAGTTTCTTGAGTTCAGTATAACATAGTCAGAACTGCACTTTAGAAAGATCAATTTGGCAACTTATAGGGGATAGTTTTGAAAGAAAAGAAACTATAAGCAGGAAGGTCAAATTAGGAACTATTGCATTAGTCCAGACAAAAGGTGAAGAGGTTGTTGTAGTATGAGTAGAAAGAAGAGCCCAATGCAAGATAAACTGTAGAGGGAGACTCACCAAGACTTGGCTACTGATTGGATGTGAAGCTTGAAGAGAATAAAGAATCAAGCATGATGCCTAGGTTTAAAATCTGGATGAAAGGCAGAATGATGATACATTAGAAATAATGAGATCATTTGCATGACTCAGATGTCTGTCCCTACCGTCTGCTCCTTTATCCATATCTCACATGAAGAGGTGACCTGTCTCCTTGTCACAAAAAATGCACATATGCCCTTGGTCCCATCCCATCCCATCCCATCTTCTCTAGCAAATTGCCCTTCTACATCACTAACCAATCTTCAATGTCTGTTTTCCTGCTACTTTCAAGTATGTCATCATCTTCCCTAGCCTTCAAAAACCAAACCAAACCAACAAAAACACCCACTTAATCCAACGCCCCCACCTCCTAGCTCTTTCTAGAAAGGTATGGGCACTTGACTTGGTGCCTTCTCCTCTTCCTCTTCCCTCTTCTAAGCTCTTTGCAATCTGACTTCCAACCTTAGCATTCAATGGGAACTATTCTTTCTAAAGTTACCAAAGACCTCTCAACTACAGAATCTAATTGTCTGTTATCAGTCCTTATCCTTCTTGATCTTTCTTCACTGACACTCTTAACATCCTCTTTTCTTGGATATTTTCTCCTCTCTGGACTGTCATGACCTTGCAACCTCCTTCTTCCAATGATGAGCTCCTCCTAAAACCTTCATTTGGAGATGAGGAGGGGGAACATGGAGACAATTTATCTTTCATTACTCTCCTGGCTCTGCTTCGGACTCTCCAGACTTCCCCACCATGACCATAAATGTGTACCTTCCCCTCCTACACAGTTCCCCTTTCTAGCTTTTCTGTTTTGTCTTCCCCCTTTAGAATGGAAGCTCTTTAAGGGCAAGAACCTACTTTCTTTTTGCTTGTATTTGTATCTCCAGTACTTAACATATAATTAGTTATATAAGTATATGGTAAGTGCTTAATAAATTCTTGTTGACTTTTATTTTTGTTTTTGCTACCTGCCTCACCACTCTGAGGCTCCTTGGATTGATCACGGCCTCTAATTGTGGGTATTCCCCAAAGGTCTGTCCTTGGTTTATCTTACCTAGTGATCTCATCAAATCTCTGGGGATTTTACTCTTTGCACCTGATTTCCAGGTCTATGTTCCTCTGTTATGAGCTGTAATCACCAAATGCCTCTCAGATATCTTGTCCTATAGACATCTCAAACTAAACATGTCTAAAACAAACTCATTATCTTTACCACTACCAGCATCACCACAATCCAGCCCTACCCCCAAAAAACCTTCCCCTTTCTGAACCTGTCAATCATTGTCAAAAGTACCACATGACATGATATATAAATATATATAGTATATATGTATACATTTATACACACACACATATATATACACATACACCTACATATCTATGCATGTATGTGTGTGTGTGTGTGTGTGTGTGTGTGTGTGTATAACTAAAGTACCAGTTACCCAATCTTACAACCTTGGTATCACCAATGACTCTTCTCTTGCACTTACCCACAATTCCAATCTGTTGCAAAGTTTTAGTGTTTCTACCTTCTACCTGCACTACATCTCTCATATATGTCCCCTTCTATTCATTTAAACAGCTGAGCAGGTGCATAGACCCTTACCACCTGCTTCATGCCTGGTCTATTGCAATACCCTTCTGGTTGATTTTCTGGCTTCATTTAGCTTCCCACTCCAATTCATCCTCTACTCAGCTGTCAAAGTGACTTTTCTAAAGCACAGGTCAAACCATATCACTTCCCTACTCAATAAAGTCCAGTGGCTCACTATTACCTCCAGGATCAAATATAAAATCCCCTGTTTGGATTTTACAACCTTTCACAACCTATTAACTCTTTCTAATCTTTTACATTTTAGTCCCCTTCATATATTCTGTGATCCAGCAATACCAGCCTTCTAGCTATCTTGAATAAGATACTCCATCTCCCAATCTGTACCCTCTCACTGACTGTCCTCCATTCAACGAATGCTATCCCTCCACATCCCTACTTAATGGACTCCTTCAATAGTCAGCCTAAATCCTACTTCCCATAAGATACCTGTTTTGGATCATTCCATTCTTGTGCCTTTCTTCTGATGATTATTTCCAGTTTATTTTGTGTATAGCTTATTTATACATACTTGTTTACATTCTGTCTCCCCCATTAGACTGTGAGCTCCTTGAGAACAGGAACTGTCTTTTACCTATATTTGTACCCCCCCCACTACTTAGCACTGAGTCTAACAGATCACAGACATTTAATAAATGTTTGTTGACTGATTGATTATACCATATATATCATTACTGTATAATATTTTTCATGCTATCTCCTCTGTGAACTTCTTTTAGGGCAGGGCCTGTGGGTTTTTCCCCCCTTTCTTTATGTCCCCAGTGCTTTATGTCCCCAGTAAGCCCTTGAAGAATGCTTGTTGACTGACAAATTGGGAAGTTTGGAAGAGGGTTGAGTTTTGGGAGGAAGATAATGCTTTCTGATTTTGGACATGTTGAGTTTGAAGTAGCCTATGGAATGTTCAGATGATGTCAAGGAAACCATTAGAGATATGGGATGAGAACTAGAGAGATGAGAGCTAAATAAGTGAATTTCAAAATTATTTGTGTAGAGATGATCATTGAATACATGGGAACTGATGAGAGAATATATAGAGAGAAGAGTGAATACCAAGACCAGAGCCTTGAAGTTACAACCCAAACTTCTATATGTAACAAGAGTTTCTTCTTTGAGCATGAGGCGAAAGGCAGGTAAGTATAGTAGAACACTGGATTTGGAATCAGAAGATCCAGTTTGGAGTTTCCCAGCTATTCTATTACCTGCACGTCAGTCTTTTCACTTCCCTGAATTTTAGCATCCTCATTTCCAAAACAGCAATAACACTTGCCTTGTCTACTTCACGGGGTTGGCATGAAGATCAAATGAAATAACATATGTACAGCTCCTGCTCGATTTATTACATTCAATGTACACATAGTAAATATTAACAATGTTCCCTGAGAGGTCATTAACACATTTACTGTAACAAATGAATAAGAATGGCATAATTAACACATCACTTGTTTTATGTGAAGAGATATAGCACAATAGAAAGGATATTAGAGTTAGAGTCAGGTGAGACCTACACCCTGTAACATGTATTAGAGACAAGTAAATTGGACCTGAAGTCAGGAAGACCTGAGATCAAATCCAACCTCATCCTCATCAACTATGTGATCCTGGTCAAGACACTTAACCTCTGTTTGCTTCAGTTTCCTGCCCTGTAAAATGGAATAATAATAGCACTTACCTCCTAGGGTTATGAGGATAAAATGGGCTAATATTTGTAAAGTACTGTGTAAACTTTGAAGCATTATATAAATGCCAGCTATTATCATTACTAGTTGTGCAAGTTATGAGTGAGTGATGGGGAAGAAGAACAAGGAGGAAGAGAGTACCTGTATCAGCAAGCACCCCAATATCCCCAGGGTGACTGCCAACACAGGTTCTTAGATCTGCTTTTGTAAAGGAAAGCAACTCAAAATGGGTTAACAAGCTTACTTTAATAAAACAAACACACATTACCTAGTTCAGGGGAAAAAGGTCAGCACCCGAACTTCAGAGTTACAGAACTTACAGATCAAACAGACAGGCTTCCAAACTGTCCTACCATTATAGCAATACCAAATCACAGTTACCAGAGAGGGAAGCATCAACATCTGGGTTTTCAAAGCCGGGGGCTCTCAACAACGGCTTCCCAGAGTCTCATCTGGTCAAATCACACAACACTTCTCAAAGTGAGCCCCAAAGCAAAGCCTCTCCTCAGGGCTTATATAGCCTTCTCTTGGCTCAGAGAATGTAACAACCTCCTTGACCCACTGCCCAATCACAAAGTATCAAGGTGTGGGCTTTCAACAAGCCTCCCACCATAGGCTCCAGGTGCACTTATGCCAGGGGCAGGGAAGATCTTTAAATTTGCATTTCCATTACAGTACCCCATTTTTAGAACCCTGCTATGGTTTACCAATTATACCAAATTTCATTTGCTTTGTGATGGGCTTTGCACTCTATCAATACGTCCATATTACATTGCCGCATTTATATCCCCATCATAATTTCTTCCTTAAAATAATCAAATCTCCCTATTGTCTGCTATGTAATTTACTTGCTTTTGTGCCGGTTGGGGCATGCTGGAAAGGTCTTACAACTTCTCTGTCAAGCCATGTTCCAAACTTCCCCATCAGTTCCAAACTTTCCCATGCACTAGTATCAAAACCTAGATTTTAGATGAACATTCAGAATGAGCTCACATTTTTGATTGACTGACTTCATTGGGACTACAAGTGATGACTTAATTGATTTCTAGCTCAAAGGACTGCTAAGAGATCAGATTTCCAAAATGGCCAGTTGAAAACAGAATTAAGATAGGCCAAGAGAAATACAATATAGCTGTGACTTTAAAATAATTACAAGTTATTCTCAATTATCTAAGCTAACGGAGGGGAGAACCTTTTTTTAATCATACAATTAAACGTCATCATTCCAGGTGAATTGGGGAAAACCACTTTGAATAAATAATGAGTTTGAATTCTAATTTATCAAGAAATATAATTTTCATTGTATCTTGTATCATAGTTTTAGAGGTAGAAGGGACTAAAGAAATCATAGATTCCAAACTTTTTATTTTAGCATGAAGAAACTGAGGCCCAGAGAAGTTAAGTAAGTAATTTATCCAAGGTCACATCGGTAGGAAATAATAGAGCCTGAACTTGAACCCAAATCATATGATTTTATAGTCTAACATGCTTCTCAATGCACCCCACTGCCTTCTATGGGATTCATCAGTAGGAAGAGTCCTTAGAGATGACCCAAGCCAACCACTTTATTTTATAAATGAGGAAACTGAGATCCAGAGGGTTTAAATGACTTGCCCAAGGTCATATCGCCATGCCAGTGGCAGAGCTGGGAACAGAACCTTGGTGTACTGACTCCTGGGTTTGAATCCTCTCTGCTTCTCAGCTTTATTGCTTTCCAGTACATATAGAACTATATTAACAATATTCCCTAAGAGAGGTCATTATAATATTTAGTATAATAAAACAATAAGAATGACAAATTAGATATCACTGTGGCAAACAAAGTGAAAAGGAAACTAGACCCAGAGTCAAGTGAGACCTGCATCCTCTAATGTTTATTAGCTGTGTTCTCCCCGGCAACTCATTTAAACTCCGGAAATCTAGGTTTCTTCATTAGTAAAATGCAAATGATAAGACCACTGACCCAAATCAAAGGGCATTTGTGAAGATTAGATAAAACTGTGCATCTATACCATTTTCATACCTTAAAGTTCAATATAAATATCAGCTGTTAGTATAATATTATTAACAATAAATATGGCACTTATTGTATGTAGAACGTTAGATTTGGAGTCAGAAGATCCAGGTTGGACAATAAAGTTCCTGAACGTGGGCTATCCTCTTGGATAATTCAAACATTATCCAGAAATATTTGTTACACTATTAATTTACTTAGCTAACTGGTTTTTCCCCCATACACAGAGCAAATATAATAAAAAGCAAACCATGGTCTAGAACCAAGGCACTGGGTTCTAAGAACCTGGGTTCTATGAACCATGTGCTTAGTTCAAGATCAACAATCACTTATTAAGGGCTTACTATGTGCTAGGCACTATGTTAAATATTGGAGCTTCTCACTAATTATTTGTCTCATATCCCTAGCCAGGGTTTCTTCAGGAAACATTAGAATTTTGTTCCTATCTCATATAATATGAGAGAAAAAAGGAAGAGAAGAAGGGGGTGGGGAGGAGCTTTAGCTGTCCTTAACAACAACAAAAATAAGCTAGGCGTTATTTAACCTTGCAAAAGACACAAACGACTCTTAAGTCAATGCAGTATCAAGAATTTTGAAGTGAAGTAGTAAGCCTTGACATTTCACTGGCTTACGAGGGGCCCATCTTTGTATCCTGAATTCCTGGAACCCAGTGTGCCCCCAGCACCTGCATGATATCTTGCCTGACTGAAGTAGTAAGCCTTGACATTTCACCCCTTACAAGGGGCCCATCTTTGTACCCTGAATTCCTGGAACTCAAGAATCCTCCCCTCGGCTTGATCAGTCATGAACAGCCTGCCCCAGCCCACATCCTGCACTTGAATGATATCTGCCTGACCAGTCTGCCCCATTATTGTTACTCCTGATACGATGGTGGTCTTTGACTATTTAAACTGTGTGTCTACTGGGGTTCGGTGCAGCTCCTGGGACTCTATCCCTAGGACTGCCGCTGGCCAGCTAATAAACGCTTCCTGAATTCGATTACTGATGGTCTTGGCCTGTTGATTCTGTCCGAGTGTCCATTTCAGAAGCAGCATAGTATAGTGTAGAAAGTGCTGAACTTGGAGAAAGGAAGACCCAGTGTCAAATGATACAATATATTCTTACTACATCTAAGACCCTTTGTTTTTTAGTTTACTCATCTGTAAAATGAGAGGATTGGACTTAATAGCCTTGAAGGTCCCTTCTACACCTATAGCTAGGATCCTTTCATTATCCAGACCTATAATCAGTTAAGACAACTCTCCTTCCTTCTCTGATGGGTTCTACCTCCCCTGGGACACATACAGGTTCTCCACTTATAATTCTATCCTTGGTGAAGCCCATCTACCAAGGCAAAGAACTCAGGATTACTAGAGAGTAAAATAACCCTGGGGCAGCTAGGTGGTACAGTGGATAGAGTGCCAAGCCTGGAGTCAGAAAGACTCATCTTTAGACATTTTAGCTGTGTGACCCTGAGCAAGTCAGCAAGTCACTTCACCCTCTTTACTACAGTTTCCTCATATGTAAAATGAACTGGAGACAGAAATGGCAAACCATTTTGGTATCTTTGCCAAGAAAACTCCAAATGGGGCCACAAAGAGTCAAACACAACTGAAACAACTGAAAACAAAAAGCAATCAGTCCCTTCAATGAGTCTTTTCTCCCAAGGATCTATGCATTCTCCAAGTATATACAACTATGTATCCTAGAGTAAACACCATCTTGCAATGGAAACGAGTTAGGACTGATAGAGTCTAACCCCTCATGTCTTAAACCTGCACAATCAACACAACTCAGATGATCAGTGAACAGAAAGGTCCAGGTTTCCTTACTCTTTTCGTGGGGCTATGCCTTGTTTATCCTTAACTTCCTTCACTCAATCCAGGAATTTCTCCATTGATCTTAGAAGTATTCCATGGCTCTACCACTACAGTTTCATTTTTGCTCAGATTCTGAAGTTCCCAGCAGGGCTCAGGACCTCCATACTCCTTAGTCATTTCTTCCATCCTTTTCCAGCTCTGGGGTACAGTTTCCTAGAGCACATGGTTTCATGGAATATCTGTGGGGCAATTGAGGCTTCTCTCTAGAAAACAAAGTTGGAGTATATACAAATAACTTCTCTCTGACTTTTCTGTCTCTTTACAATTCTGGTTTTCTCCTTTAACTTTGCAATCTCTGATACTTCTTTTCAAGGCCAAGGCCAAGCTATAGCCCAGGTATATGAATTGGTTGTGAAGCAACCATCTTCAGTGTGGTCTTAATGAGATCACCAGGGCAAGCTAAGGATTTCACACTGTAGCAAAGAGAAGACAGCAATGCCAGAGCAAATTTCTCATTGGTAGTGGTTAATGAACTCCCTAGATTGTGCCCAGGTCAATAAGTTTTATCTTTAAGTCAAATTATCAGAAATTAGTGGGGTCCAAAATAATTCAGATTTCCTCTAAATTATTTTTTTTTACTATATGTATATTACAAGTGAGATATTCATTGAAAAGTTTTATAGTTAGATGTAAAAACAATCAATTTCTAGAGCCAGAGTCCTTAGGAAATATCATACCCAAACTACCTCTAGTGTAATAGGTCCTTTCTTCTTGGTCACTGTTTTCTTCATGTGATGTTCCACCAGAAAGGGTGACCATAAATACCTTACAACAAATTCCTTTATAATAAAACTATAAAACCAGGGGCAAATTCATTTCTAGAAGGTTCTATCTACAACAATGAAAGAAGGTAGATAGTTTCTTTGAAATTATCATAATAGATTTGGACCTATAGCAGGAAATTCTTTTCCTTGGTCCATGTTGGGGTCCTTTCACTAAAGTCCTACTCAGAACCCAGGGTCACCTCAGTTTACAATGAGGCATCAGAATAGGTGATATTCATAGGACAGGCACTCAAAGATTGTCATGGTTCTGATTGCCCTCCTCTGGTCACTCTGTAGCTTATCATGTTTTTTCTAAAATGTGGTGCCCAGAATTGACCATTCTAGATATAATCTAATCAAGGCATAATACAGAAGCTATTCAGGGTTGTGTTGGTAAATGTTTAACAACCAGCTCTTTCTCTGTCTCTGTCTCTCTGTGTATGTCTCTGTCTGTCTGTCTTTCTATACACATATGCAATACACACTTTTAAGCTTAATCTGCATTTATGAATATTTTCTTCATGACTTTCTTAAGTCTAGATAATTACCAAAATGATAAACCAAGCGCTGATTTGTAGTATTTGCTTATTTCCAAGGTTTTAATGCTCATACTGCTAACAGAATAATTGACTCTCAAGCCAGTCTGATCTGGTTCAAGCACAGCACTAAAGAAAGCGATGTCTTTCAATGCAGTCCAAGGTTATACTTGCTGTTTTTAGTTGCCCTGTCATATTGTTTACTCATTCTGAGCTCGAAGTACACTAACTGCCCAACCCTTCCCCCCTTTTTTAGACCAATCACGATTTAACCACACCTACCACAACTTGTGAGGATTTGGGTTTTTTTTTTGTTTCCTTTTTTAAAAAAATTATTTATTGGAGCCACTAGGTGGTGCAGTGAATAGAGCACCAGCCCTGGAGTCAGAAGGACCTGAGTTCAAATCCAGCCTCAGACACTTAACACATACTAGCTGTGTGACCTTGGGCAAGTCATTTGACCCCAGTTGCCCAGTCTTCCCCCCTCCAGAAAGCAAGATAAAATTTTTTTAATTATTTATTTTTAACATTCTTGTCTTTTTAAATTTTGAGGTCCAAATTCTCTCTCTCCCTTACACCCCCCTCCTTTATACCTCCCCCACCCACTGAGAAGGCAAACAATAGGATATCAGATATACATGTGAAATCATGCAAAACATATTTCCATGTTAGCCATATTGCAAAAAAAAAAAAGGCAAAAAAAAAATAAAAGTGAGAAAATTATACTTCAATTTGCATTCAGAGTTCACAAGTTCTCTCTCTGGAAGTAGACAGAATTTTTTCATCATGAGTCATCTGGAATTGTCTTGGATCCCTGTATTGATCAGCATAGCCAAACTTTTCACAACTGATCATCTTTATAACATTGCTGTTACTGTGTACAATGATCTTTTAATTCTTCTCACTCCATTTTGCATCAGTTCATATGGATCTTGCTATGATTTTTCTGAAACCATCCCCCCTTATTTCTTATAGTACAATAGTACTCCTTCACAATCATACACAACTTGTTTAGCCAATCTCGAATGGAGGAGCATCCCCTTAATTTCTTGTTCTTTGCCACTACCAAAAGAGATGCTATATGTGTGTTTATGCATGTGAGTCATTTTCCTTTTCCTTCTATCTCTTTTTTGAACAGAGCTAGTAATGGCATTGCTTGACCAAAGGATACATACAGTTTGATTGCCTTTTGGGCATAGGTCCAGATCGTTTTCCAGAATGATTGGACCACTCCACCAATAATTCATTAGTGTACCTATTTTCCCTCATCCCCTTCAGCCTTTGTCATTTCTGATAGGTGTGGAGTGGCATTTCAGAATTGTTATAATTTTTCTTTGATTTAGAACATTTTTTCATATGACTATAAACACCTTTGATTTATTATTCTGAAAATTGCCTAGTCATGTCCTTTGACCATTTATCAATTGTAGAATGGTTATTTTTATAAATTTGACTCAGTTCTATATTCAATATATCAGAGAAACTTGCTGTAAAAAAATTTTATATTACTTCATTGTCTGTGGTATCTTTTAGCAAAATGTATTTTTCTTGATCATCTCTCTATTTTTTTTGCCTTTACTTTGCCTGAGATCATGATTGCCTCCCTGCCCTTTTCACTTCAGCTGAAGTATAATAGACTCTGCTCCAGCCCTTCATTTCATTCTGTGTGTGTCTTTCAGTCCCAAATGTGTCTCTTGTACATAACATATTACTGGATTCTGGTTTCCAATCCATTCTGCTCTCCACTTCTAGTTTATGGACTAGCTCACCCCATTCATCTTCATAGTTATGATTGTTAACTGTATGTCTCCACCTATCCCATTTACTCATTAGGAATGCTTAGAAGTCCTCTTTTTCATTAAATATCTATTTCCCCCTCTCAGGGATTATATTCAGTTTTGCTGGGTAGCTTATTCTTGGTTGTAATTCTAGCTTCTTTGCCTTCTTTGCCCTAAGTCCTCCTCTCCTTTTAACATGAAAACTGCTCAATCTTTTGTGTTCCTGACCATGGAACCATGATATTTGAGCTATTTTTTTCTGACTGCTTGGTGTTATGTGTTGATGTTTTCAGAGCTAGTTCTGAAGGTCTGCACATTTTTGGTGCTTCCAAGGTGGTGTTACCCTGGGAGAGGTGTGCTCATGGCTCTTCTGGTCTGAACTCTGATCTTTACCCAGAAAAGGCCCCTGTTCCCCTATTGCTGCAAATAGTAGTACTCTTCTTGGTCCTGGCACCATGACCAGAGCCCCTGTTCCTTTGTGACCAATCACAAATATTCTTTTCCCTCCTAAAACTCTGACCCAGAACTGCAATAGATCTGCCAATCAGTGCCAGCTGCACTGAGTGTCAGCAAAGGGTCCCCTGTAATCTCCTTCTTAACAGATGTCTGACACCCTCCCTACCAACCCCCTCATCTACTGTGGACTTCCTAAGTTGTCTTAGGCTGGAAAAATGTCTTTCTCTGACCTTTTGTTGGCTCTGATGCTCTAAAATTTGATTTGAGGCATTATTTTAAAGTTGTTTGGAAGGAAATGTTGTGAGAGTTCACCTGTGTCTTGGCCTGTGTTCTGCCATCTTGGCTCCCCTGAATTGTTTTTTAACCAAAGTGTAACATTTTTCATTTATTCCTGTTAAATTGTATCTGATTGAATTTGGTCCGATGTTCTACCTGTCAGGCCATTTTGGGTCCTGACTGTGGTCCCCTATGTTAACTCTCCCTCCAAGTTTTGTCATTTGAGGGTTTGATGTTTTTCATCTATATCTTTTTCTAAGTCATTGATAAAAATGATAAACATCACAGAGCCAAGCATAGATTCCTGGGGGCATTCCCTGGACACCCCTGGTTTTCCAGCAATCTTCTGGTTAGGCCTCTACATTGGTAGCAAAGGATTTCAAAACTATTTTCACTGAATGTCAGTTAAAAAAAATAAGAACATGTCTCTTTGTATTTCAGATATATTCAGGTCATAATACTGACTTTGAGTAAAATATCAAATATGCTTAAAATTGTATCATCCACCTTCAAGATACTTAGGGTCCTTATCAAGCAGAATATAATAATATTAGAGTCTTTTTGGTTCTGTTACTTCTGCCTCTCTTGGCCTGTAAATAGATTTTATAGCCTGTCAGAAAACCCTGTGTAAGATCTGTTTTCCACTTATAGATGACCCTTGCCTTGGTATTTCTTTGTGGGCAGTAAATATCATTAAATTAATTATCACTTTTATAAGAAAGTTAGACATATTTTATAAATTTTTTAAATTGAAAAAAGGGAGAGAGTTCTGGCTATAATACATTTTTATGAAAGGAAAAGACTTGAAAACCATCGCAGTAGTCATACACAAAGGACAGCTAAGTGGCACAGTAGGTAAAAGTACTGAATTTGAATCCAGGAAGACATGAATTAAAAACCCACCTCAATTACTCATTAGCTATGTAACCCTGAACAAGTCATGTCAGTTTCCTCATCTTTAAAATGAGAGAGTTAGTAATAGCATCTATAGGGTTGTAGTGAAGCCCAAGTGATCTCACAACAAGGTTTTGCAAACCTTAAAACTCTCTCTGTATATGTGTTTGTGTATATGTGTGTATGTATATGTATGCATGTATACACACATACATATAACATATAAATATATACACTATTATTATTGTACTCTCTGAATTTTTATCATATTTGACCCACATGTCAACAAAGTGCAAATTTCAGTTAATACTTCATGTGTATTTTAAACTATGTACCTCCATCTCAGTGAAATTAAGACATTTCAAAAGAACATGCATATTAGTTATCACACCAGAAATATTTATTGTTCTAGACCTGCTACTATATAGGTCAAAAATAAACAAAATTTTCATGGTGTTTATTTAATCCCCAAATCCCTCATTGTTCATTTTAAAAAGTTTTTTAATTTAAAAAATTTAGATACACCTATTGATAGTCCCTGAGCTAAAATCAGCATTCATTAAGAAAAAAACATTCATATGAAATTGAATACAATAACTGAACAATACAGAATTAGCTTAACAAGTCTATTTAATTTCCCTAAATTCAAAATCAAGAGACTTGGAGTCTAATTCTATTTCTGTCTCCACCTAGCTATATGACCTTAGATAAGTTATTTCACCTCTCTGGACTCAGTTTTTTGAGTTCTGTGTTAAATGAAAGTTTTATTCAGTTCAACATTTATTAAGGTTTCTATCTTCTATGTCCTTAGGTTATAAAATTGAAAAAAAAAACCTTACCCAATTTCTACTTAGCTTATGGTACATACAAGATGTACAGAGATTTAAGTATGATCCAATCAGTCAGTCCATCAAACATTTATTAAACACACACTGCATGCCAGAAACTAGGGATACAAAGAAAATCAAAAGACATAATCCCTGTCTTCAAGGAGTTCTCAGAAGAATATCGAGGTTCTTTCTAGTTTCAAAGTTCTAGAATTCAAAAGATTTTTGTTGGACATAGTAACTATTGTATAATAGGTTTCAAGCATTTTGGTATGCATTTGCCTTCCCTAAAACTTAAAAACTGTTACAATCAGTATTAATGGTTTTCCTAATTTAGCTATGTGATTCACTCAGTTTCTATGAAATCTGTTCAGAATTTCAAGTCTATGTCTGAAAATGAAAGCCCGCTAGGGTTCTGGTGATGCTTGAAAATTTAGTCACTAGATTATGAATGTGCCCTGTGGCTTGCCCTCCAAAGAAAAATGTCCGAACCTTCCCTTTTAGATAGACTAGACCTACAGACTCTTTAGCTAGGAATCTTAGCAAGAGCTAAGTAGAAAAGATCTGAAACAAAGGCATCCTGATGTGTTTGTGGGGGGAAGGGAGATGAAGGTAAGCTGGGGTGAGGTGGGTGAGATATGCCTACAATTCACTGTTACACAAAAATCTACGTGTCTCATTATTCCTGCACCAATAATAAATCGGCTCATTCATTTAATATATATTTATCATGTGTATACACACACATACACATACTATATATATATGTATATATATATATATACACATTAATATAAATATGCATGCATTTGTATTTCAAACAAAATTGTATTCAGAACTAAGAGATAGTTAGTTTAGTTGTGTCCAATCCTTTGTGACCCTAAATGGGGTTTTCTTGGCAAAGATCCTGGAGTGGTTTGCCATTTCCTTCTCCAGCTCATTTTACAGATGAGAACACTAAGGCAAATAGGGTTAAGTGACTTGTCCAGGGTCACACAGCTAGTAAGTGTCTGGAGCTACATTTGAACTCAAGAAGATGAGTTTTTCTGAGTCCAGACCCAGCACTCTATCCACTGGGCCACAATCCCCTAAAAGGGATACTTGCATAATACCTTTCCTCAAAAAGGTTGCAGGCTAGCTAAGAAGAAAAGACAAGTAGAGCTCTCCATAGGATTTAATGCTAAAAGTTATCTTAAAGGTCATCTAATACAATATTTTTACAGCTGAGAAGGGAAATGTTTTCCCATGATCACACAAGTAAAAAGCAATAAAATCAGGATTTGAACCCAGACCTCTAGAATCCATATCCAGTTCTATCAGCAGAATGAATTGTTGTGTATGAAACAAGTAGAGAATAGCTCATCAAAGCTGTAACCAGCACAAGGCAAATGGAGTTTTACCCAGGATTCCACCATCTGAGAGAGAATATACTTCCTTCTGAATGGCAACCTTTGTTCCTACACCTTACTTCTCCATCCTTTGCTGACCAGTGCAGCTATTAGGTATATACCAGCACTGTTAGCCACTACCCCAGGGACCCATTGCTGTGGTATTCCCTCTTGGTACTCTCCTTTACTTCCCAAATTCCAATGGAGAAAAAGGGCCCAGATCTCTGGGGTACATGCCACACTCTGCCTCAAATGATTTAAAAAAAAAATACAAATAGCACTTCATTTTTTTCTTATAAATTAACTTATTTATTTTTAGTTTTCAACATTCACTCAAATAATTTTGTTCCAAGTGAAAATATTTCTAGCTAGAGTCCTGCAGATGAAATACACAGTCCAACCTAAATACAAAATGTGCAAGAAATGCAAGTTGTTGATCAAATTGTATTATTAGATGGTGAAAATATCCCAGGAAGAGAGTGGGTTGAGGCAATTCTGAGGAAATGATAGACTTAGAAGCATGACCAGCATGAACACAGGGACAGTGATATATTTGGGAAGTGGCAAGGAGATGGTTCTGGTTGGAGATAAGAACCATGGGGGCAGTAATGAAAGAAGTACCTGGACAGGTATGGAGAGGTGGACAGTTAGAGGAAAGCCTCAAATAGTGCACTAAAGAGCCTAGGCTTGATCTAGTAGAAACAAGGAGCACCTTATAAATATTGAGAAAGGGGGAAAATTGCAAAAAAAAAAAATCATTTTTTTGAAAGAATGGTGGCAGCAGAGTGCAGGATTTACTGACATGGGAGCGGAGAGTTAGAGAGACCAGGTAGGAGATTTGCATTCATTGTAAAGGTCATTGCTCTGGGAAGAGATCTGGGATATAATTCCACCCTGCCCCCACACTAGTACTCTGACTCTCGGGAATCTCTAAAAGTCAATAAAAGGATTCTTAACTGGTTCAACTCCAGCAAATAAAAACATATTTTTGTATAGGTACCTTCAGCGAAAATTTCTAACTTAGTAGTAACAAGCAAATCTGTTAAAAAAACACACACACACACACACACACAAACACACATAAATTGAGGGCATATTTTTATCAGTAACCCTGAAGATATAGACACCCAAACATTCCTACAAGTAGGATGGAATGATATTACCAAAAGATACCTGTCCTGGGATGCCCATTTGTACCTCCCACACAGAAACCAGAGAGGGAGAGGAGAGCCAAAGGGGAGAGTCTGTTGCTGCCTGATTTTTTTTTTTTTTTTTTTTGGCCAGGACTGAACTGTGTCTTTTTCTCTGCCCACCATGGAGAGAGAGCAAGGAAAGGACTGACTTGGGAGATCTGTTGATAATTGTTCTTCCTGATACTTCCAGTCTAGTCAGGTCATGTGTAAATTGCATTCCTTCTTACTAGAGTCTCTATAACCTGCTTTTGCAGTAACCCAGAGGGTGAGAGGCAGAAGCATATTATATGCATTCCAAACTCTCTTCAAGATTCTAGGGTCACTGGAGGTCACTCTCATTAGGGCATTCATCAGTTTCATATTAAGGGGATCCAACTCTGTTAACCACATAATCATAGGAAGGTAGAAACACAGAGTCCAATCCAAACCTGTACAAGAATCCCTGTTAGAACATCCCTAAAATTGGGTCTGGATTTGGAGGAAGGGGACCAAGGGTTCAAACAAACCCTGACTTGCCCACTTACTATCTGAGTCATTTTACCTTACTTGGCATTGGTTTTCCTCATCTATAAAAAGGATTTGGATTGGCTGATTTACTCATCAAGTCCCTTCCAGCTCTAGGAACCTCTGGTGAGATGGAGTTCACAAACTTCCCAAACAGGCCCACTCTATTTTTTTGTTTTGCTTTGTTTTGTTTTATTTTGAGGGTGAAAGTCAGGGCAATTGGGGTTAAGTGACTTGCCCAAGGTCACATGGCTAGTAAGTGTTAAGTGTCTGAGGCTGGATTTGAACTCAGGTCCTCCCTAACTCCAGGGCCTGTGCTCTATTCACTGAGCCACCTAGACTCCCCCTGCCAGTCTACTTTTTAATCAAGCCTGAATTTGTATCTCTGCAGCACCTAGTTCAACAAATCGAATCCCTTTTCCATATAATACCCCACCCCAGTTAAACTCCCAGTTACTTCAATAGATCCTCATATAGCATATTTGACAATCCTGTCTCGATACTTAACTACCTTGATCTTCATGTGCCACAATTTGTCTCTGTTCTTCCTCAAATTTGGCATCTCTTCCGCTCTCCACAATCTTTCAAAGAACTTGAACAGTCTTCTAGCAATTATATCCATCAGGTTTTGTTTTTTTTTTCTCCCCAGTATCTAAGGATGTACTTCATTTGGACCTGGAGACTTTAGCTCAACAAGGGCAGGTGCTCTGTTCATATCTCCCTCTTTCTCTCGAGTTTCAACTTCTAAGTCATTTTTTTGTTTTGTCCTTTCCAGTCCAAAAAAAAAAAATATTCTCCATAGCAAAGAAAATCAGAGCAAAATAAGAGTTGAACAGTTGCCTTCTTCAAGTCTCCTATTATAATATCATCCACCATGAACTGTGGGCTTGTGACTTTCAGTTCCTCCTTTTTCTAGTTCAGCTAATGACCAACAAACAAAACAAGCACACAAAAACAACCAAACCCTTTTAGTTGCCCTTGATTTTAGGTTTGGAATCCAGAGATTCAGTTGAAATTTCAGTTCTGCAATTTAATATTTGTGCAATCATGGGTACATCATTTATTTTTTCTGATCTTCTATCTCTTCATCTGTTAACCTAAGAGGGCTGGACTCAGTGATTTCTGTGAGCCCATGGTGCTCTAAGTTGACATTCCCATGGAAAATCTTCATTGAGGGGAAAGAGGGCAGTGAAGGGAGGGAATAAACGTGTATAAAATACTTACTATGTGCCAGGCCCTATGCTAAGCACATTATAAATATTATCTCATTTAATCCTCACACCCACCCTGGGAAATAAGTGCTATTATGACCTTCATTTTATAGTTGAGGAAACTGAGGCAGACAGAGGTTAAGTGACTCGAGCAGGTTCACACAGCTAGTAAGTGAGGCTGAATTTGAATTCAGGTCTTCTAACTCCAGGCCCAGCACTCTATCCACTTTTCCATCTAGTTTTCTAAGGTCACTACATGACCTTGCTTTCTTCTTCTTTGGGGGTAGGGACTCAACTAATTACCATTAACAAAACCAAACTAGTGTACCGTTAGCTGAGAGGCAGCAGAAAGAAGAGAAATTGGTGAGAGATGATGAGTAGAAGTTAAAGGAAAACTATGAGACTACAGAGTTATGGAAGCCATGGGAAGAAAGAAATCTAAGAAAGGGAGGGTAATTGTAGAATTTTCATCGGTACTCTGAACTTGAAAGGATTCCTGACATCTGTGTGGATAGCCCCCTCCTCTAATATAGACCTCCCCATACCTTCCCATCCTGTGGCATTCATATCCAGTGTTATTTTATAAATTCTCCCTAGAAGATGTCATCTATCAGGGGTACCAATGGACCACCCAGTTTGTCCATCTCATCTGTCACTCTTTTCCAATCACCCGCCTCCTTTTCTAGTTAAATATATCTCTGATGATATATTTTATGCTTCTTCTTCTATGCAGGTAATAGCAACATGCTGCAGCTTGCTTGTGTCCACCAGGTATTTTTCCATTGTCCTTTTGGTTATCTGTCATTTTAATTATTTGTGACTATGATATTTCATGATTTTCAGCCATTTGGTATGACTAAGTGAATATTAGTATTAAAAGAGAGGGACTTGGGGCGGCTAGGTGGCGCAGTGAATAGAGCGCCGGCCCTGGAATCAGAAGGACCTGAGTTCAGAGCCGGCCTCCGACACTTAATCCATACAAACAAAAACCTAGCCGTGTAACCTTGGGCAAGTTACTTAACCCCAATTGCCCTAAAAGGGCGGCTAGGTGGTGCAGTGAGTAAGAGCGCCGGCCTCGGAGTTTGGATGACCCGAGATCAGATCCGGCCTCAGAAAATGAGCACCCACGCATAAATCAAATGACTAGCCGTGTAACCTTGAGCAAGTTACTTAACCCCAATTGCTTTAAAAAAAAAAAAAGAGAGAGGGACTTTTTCAACAGTGTATTCCTTGGGATCATTAAAATAACAATTCAATTCCTCAAATATTATATAGGCCAATCTTTTTTGCTTTATCCTGGGTCCAGCTCATTATTCACATACAGTATTTATCTGTGCTATCCATTTAACTACATGGCATTATTTGGGCAATATGCATTTTTCATCTATAGTGTTTTCAGGTGTGATGCTCTGATAACATATATTATTGTGGATTTCACAAGTTTGCCAGGATTCCATTCAATCAATACAGTATCATCTGCCACAAATATGAGCGTTTGTTGGGTCTTACCATCAATAGGAAATTCTCCTTTGATTTGAACTCTATACAAAAGCTTTTCTATGATACTATCCAGCTCCTTTGGTAAATACAAGGCCAGCGACACCTTGGTATAGTAAGAAAAATGTCCCAGATCAGTCACTTACTATCTGAGTGATCTTGGGCTGGTATATTCATCTTTTGGAGCCTCAGTTTCCTCATGTCTAATGTAAAGGTGTTAGATAAGATAGTCCTGAAAATCCTTTTCATCTCTAAACCTCTGATCCTATATATCTCTAACACTTTGCACGCTGGTCATTGAACAAAATTCTCTCTGTAATTCCATCTACTGCAGTCTTGTATAACTGTATTATATGGGTGAGGTAATTATCTAAGGATAGCCATCAAGGCTGCACTTTCGCTACCAAATCAATGATTTCTTTAAATCAACAAACACAAAAAAATGGTCAAGCAATGAAAATTCAGGTGAATGATGAAAGAACAAACATACCATGAGCCCTGTGAACTACAGGATCTTTTAACCGATTTTTATACAAAACAGAGTTGCCAAAGAACTTAAAATTATTACCACTATTTAAAAACATATCAAGAATGTTTAGTACAAATAATAATGAAACAATGGGCTTATGGGGGGGAGGGGAAACAACAACAACAACAACTTATGAAGTCTTGGATTGAAGTTCTGGCTCTTCATTGCTTCCAAAATGATTCCTAGAACACAAGTTTGACCATGTCATTCACCTACTCAATAAACCTTAATGGCTCCCTATTACCTCTAGGATCAAATATAAACTCCTCTGTTTAGAATTTAGATCCCTTCACAATCTGGGACTATATTTCCACCCTTAACTAATTACACTGAGGCCCAGACAGGGTGTCCACCTTCTTTTCACATGACACTGTATTTTCCATCTCTGTGTCTTTGCTCTAGCTGTTTTGTAGGTTTGAGATGAATTACTCGCTCACCTCCAACTTGTTTATACCATTTTGTTAATTCATGTATATGGTGTTTCTTCTCAGTCTTTTCTTGAGGTCAGTGACAATTTCACACTTGTCTTTGTATCCCTAACTCCTTAGCACAGGGTATGGTATGGAATAAGTACTTAATAAATGATTATTACTGGACTGACACACATATATAGGTATATTTTGCATATATTATATATATATATGTTGCAATTAAGTACTGAATTCTAAATAATGTCCTACTTGGAGGAAAGTCTAGTTAAATGATAAAATCTAGAAAATAAAAATATACAACATTTTTTCTTTATTTTCTTTTTTTGGACCCCATTTTTTCTTTAGAATAATAGTGATTACAAAAATATAGTAAAATAAAACTATATATAATATATAATAAAATAGTGATTTTATGAAATAAAATAGTGATTCTTTTTGTTCTATACCTGCAGAAGTCTAGGACTCTCCCACATCCATCCCTTCCTTCCCTCTTTCTTAATTCCAATACTTTTCTTTCTGTAGATATAATAGTTGTGGTTCTGGGCAGGCATCAGGTGCAGCAAGATCTCAGTACTTGAGACTACACCAGATCCCTGACAATGCAGTTACAAAAACCCTGGATTGCAGCAAGAGCCAGAGGATTAGGGGCTAGCTGACTCCCCGTCTCCCACAGCGCTACTCTCTTCCCTCATGCTGCCATGTAAACATCCCCTTGTACTGAAGATAACTCAAATACAGAAAGCAGTGCATTAGTACTTCATCATCATCCCAGAAAGTAAAATTGACTCTTTCAAATAGGAACTGACTAATCACAGATTCACAGAAACTAAATAGAGCAAGGAAAAAACACAATCACATTGGGTTATCGACTTCATCTCCCTGCCAGGACCAGAGAGATCCCTGGGATTGTCTATCAAGCCTGGCTTTAACTCAAGTTCCAATAATCCTGTCCTTTGGGAAACTGTTCCACAGTTTAGTAGATTGTAATGTTAGGATGGCCAGGAACATTTTCCAGAGATTTGGCTATATTTTCCCTTTTCAGATTTCAGCCCTTTTCCTTTATGATAAACATTTTGTTATCTCTACTCTTTTATGTTATGTTATGGACCCATGTTCAGACCAGGGAAAAAAATGAGATGTAAGGAAAATTTAATGTCCCCTAGGCTCCCTTTATTATGCTTCCCCATCATCCCCTTGCTGATACCCCCTCCCCTAAGATCCCTAGTATTTCTCCCTCTTTCCACTATTAAAACCTCTTCACCCCAAGGTATAAATGTGCACTATTTTAATTATTATCATTCACAGGGGTGTTACCATAGTATTATCATTTACATATCATGGGGATCAAAGACTTAAGCTAAAGGAGTAAAGCTCTAATGTTAAATATTTAGACTATTGGGGCAGCTAGGTGGTGCAGTGAATAGAGCACCAGCCCTGGAGTCAGGAGGACCTGAGTTCAAATTTGACCTCAGACACTTAACACTTACTAGCTATGTGACTTTGGGCAAGTCACTTAACCCCAATTGCCCTGGCTTCCCTCCTCCAAAAAGCAAAAAATATATGTAATATATAACTACACATACACACACACACACACACACACACACACACATATATATATATACATATATATATATATTCAGACTATCACGTAGTGGGTTTTGGGGGGGGCATAAGGTTACCCGAATTTCCTAGAAGTCCTAAAATCATGCCATTTAGTCCTATTCTCCCTATGAACATGGCCACTTTGTTCAGTTACCTTCAAGTAGCTGAAAGTAGTTTTGCTGTTTGCATTTTTGCTTAGCTGAGCTATCCACAAGTCTCTTAAAATCTTTTCTCTCTCACTGTTGCTGCTCCTCTCTGAACTCCCTCCAGTTTGTGTAAAGCTCTTTGGTAATGATGTGCCCCAAAGTGAACACAGTAGTCTAGTCTATTTTCATTTTCCAGGCGATACAGAATGCAAAAAATAAACAGCATATGGTGAAAAGTAAATGAGAGTTAAAAAAACCTTTCACTTTAAATAATCCAAGGGCCTCCACATGAATCCCTCGTTTGGCTTCAAAATCACAACAGTTTTGCTGTGCTTTTGTATAAGGGTGGATTTTCTGCATTGTTACAATGAGGTCAGTGGCAAACCAACCTCCAACATCTATTTACAATAAGTGGGCTAGTATGGGCAAGGTCGTGTGTTTATTATTATGATGGGTAAAGGATGAAACAATATAAAAAGGCAGTCTTCTTTCCTCCTACCATTATGTGCTTTTTTTTTTTTTTGTATGTGAGACTCCTTTTCATTAGCAAGGGAATCCTGTCTTTAGAAGTGGGGTGGAAATCTGCCTGGAGGAATTTTTAGCTGCCTTTAGCACTACTCTAAATGCCATTCAATACTTATGTTGTCATAACAAGTGTTTTCTGAGTTATTTAAGAAAAGATACCACTGATTTGAAGAGAGGAAATGTTTCCCCATTTTAAAGTGGCAAGCCCATGAATATGTGATGTTGCTTAAAGGTACATTCGTTCTCTAAACCTGGAAATAACATTTGTTTAGAAAAATCTAGATAATGGTTTTAATTGAACATTTGTGTCTGAGCATCAAACTCCCCATTGGTCAAAAAGTACTTATTAAATGTCTCCTGTCTATAGAGCACCAAATGTGTATAGAGAATGCAAGATTGTAAGTGTGGGAAAGTCATAAAGCCTTTATGAACCTCAGTTCATCAACATCATAGTTCATCTGTAAAATGGGTATGATAACAATGGCCTCCAACCTCACAGGCAATGCAATAATGTATGTAAAGTGATCTGCAAACCTTAAAGTGCTGTATAAATGTGAACTATCACATCACACTGCCATTACCCTCACTACCACCCCCACCTTGATCTCTCCTGGAAGACTGTAAGCACTATAATAATAATGAATAACAATAACAACAACAACAATAAGAGTATTGGTAGCTAACATTTATGTAATGCTTACTATGTTTCAGGCGCTGTGCTACGCACTTCACAATTATTATCTCCTTTGATCCTCATGACAACCCTGGAAGGTACTATTATAATGATCCCCATTTTACAAGTGAGGAAACTGAGGCAAATGGCAGCTAAGTGACTTGCCCAGGGTCTCCCAACCAGTAAGTGTCAGAGGTTGGATTTGAACTCAGGTCTTCCTGACTCCAGGGCCAGTGCTCTATTCACTGTACCACCTAGCTGCCTACCACCATCTTTGAAGGCAGGTACTATGTTGGCAACTTCTCTGTAATATATATCTTGCAACATAGTGCCTAGCTCATAGTAAGTTCCTTAGTAAATGCTTGCTGATTAATCATTTGATGAACAGTAACCATTCAACAAAGATCTGTTGAATTTAATTTAACTGAGAGGGAAACCCCTCAGGAAAGAACTACATTCATTGTAGTTAGAGTGAGTATCCCCTTACTTCCTATTCCTGTTGAATAAAGTTGGTTTAAAGATCAGGGAATGAGATGAAGAGAATGGAAGGGAGAAAGGGGGAGGGGAGAGGGGAGCAAGCATTTATTGAATGCCTACTATGTGCCATATAGACTCTTTGTGCCTGACCTGTGATAGAGTCTTATGGGCTCACATTGGTCTGATCAGCCACAGTTGGACACACTGTACCTTGATCCCAACATAATGATATCATTTTGGTCCTCTTCAAGAACCAACCAATCAACCAATCAACCAACCAACCAACCATGTGCTGGGCATTTGGCAATGTGCCTTAAATATATTTATATTTGAGATCACTTGAGAGAGAGGACAAAAAAAGGGGACAAAATATAGCAGAAAGTGGGGTCAGGAGCCAGAGCTCCCAGCATCCAGACTGGTAGATACAGTGAGTTGGAAGATCAACATTGCTGATCAAAGAAAAAGGACCTATCTAAACAGGCTTTAGGGGAAAAAAGAAAGGGGAAGATGTGGAGCTATGGCTGAGGTCACAGGACAAATTCTGACTAGCTACATCCCTTCAAAATGGAGAGTTGTATTTTTTTTAATGTAGCTTTTAGTAGCTCTCATTTTCATAGTATTTTATGTAATATTATTTATGTTACTTTATATCATTTTATTTATCTCTGCAATAGTCTTATGAGGCAGGTAAACTTTGTCATCTTCATTTTACAGATGAAGAAACTGAGGTTCAGTTAAATGACTTGCCCAAGGTCACACAACTAGTTTGAAAGGTGGGAATTGGACCTAGTTCTCCCTGAATCCAAGGTCAATGCTATATTCTTTATACAGGGAGGCCCTAAAGAAGACAGCAAAGGGGGACACCCTGTATTAAGATACCTCTTGTGTAGCATGAAGTTTCTAGCCACTGTATAGCATAACGGGGATAAAACCAAATCTAACCTGTCAGATTGGAGTATATCACATAGTAGATCTGAACCTTAAGAAAAATGTTGCAATGTGGACAATCCATTGTGCCTGGTTTATAAATTAAGGAGACAGAACCAAAATCATTTGTAAAGTACAGGACTTCAAGAACTTGAAAATCACAGGAAAAAAATATTAATGGATACATTCCCAAATGAAAATGAGTGATTTTGTTTAGAATTGAGTCTAGTCAAGCCCTTTTGCACCTTGGCTCTTACCAGAGAAGCCTGATGACAGTCATTAATGGGCCCAGAGGTTGCCACTGAATATCTCAATAAATTAGGGACCGAACAATTGACCGTTAAGTGGGGTGAAATGAAAATCATGAATATATTACTCTAATGTGTATAAATGATTATCGTTGTTTGGCTTATTATTGTAGTTGATAAGTAAAATGTTATTTAAAAATACAGTAAAATTATGAATCACAGGTAGGGGATGAGGCTGACCTTCAGGTAGAACTCAGAGAAATCATCCCAGACAAATGAAATGATCCTGACCTCCAGATTGCAGTCTATACACTGTATCTGCTCATACTCTTGCCACAGGTGGGTCTATTATTCAAATGTTTTGTTTTTCCAGATGTTGGAGAGGAATTATCTACAAAGTACTTTTACCTAAGCATTGAGTATATCATCATGCCTTTGGTAAGACATAAATGTGAAGGTATAATAGAGAAGCAACATAGCAGAGTGATTAGTTTATCAACAAGCATTTATTGAATGCCTACTATGTGCTAGGCACTACCATAGATACAAAGACAAAAATCAAATCTCTACCCTTAAGAAACTTATATCATAGGGGTGGCTAGGTGGCACAGTGAATAGAGCACCAGCCCTGGAATCAGGAGGACCTGAGTTCAAATTCTGCCTCAGACACAACACAAAAACTAGCCATGTGACCTTGGGTAAATCACTTTACCCCAATTGCCCTCCAAAAAAAACAAAACAAAAAACAAACAAAAAAGAAACCTATATCATAGCAGAGGAGACAACATGTACATAAATATATATATTGTATATATATATTGTGTATATATTGTATATATATTGTGTATGTGTATATATATATATATATGTGTGTGTGTGTGTGTATATACACAAGGTAATTTTTTGGGGAAAGCAATAATAACTGCAGGGGATTGTTCAGATAAGTAGATATAGCTATCCCTTCTACACTGCTGGGGTAAAGGGTGTGGTGCTCCCCCCTCCCCAATCTGGAAAACCCCGTTAAGTTGTGTGGCCCTTCCTTCATATCAGAGAAGTCTGAGCTTTTTCTTTTTCTTTTATATGGTGTTTATACTAACATTGTAAAATTTGGTTTAAGTATTTGGTCATAGGCTTTGTGTTGTCCGTGGCTCTCGTAAAACTCCCCCCAAATTCCCATTTCATTTCTTATGCTGACCTGAGATACATTGAAATCTCCATGGGGAAAGTCATGATGTGGAAGGGCTGGTTGTAATAATATAATGGATAGAGGACCAGCCTAGTAGACTTGGATTCAGTTCTGATTCTGAAACATGCTAGCTGTGTGACTGTCTCAGCAGTCTGGACATTTCTCTGCACATGAGGAGGTGGAGGGAGTTTCTAAGTCAGAGAGTTTTATACCCTGGCTAGGTGATAGAACCAGATTACCTGTATAAGGATGATATGTATAGTATCTCCACATCACAGAAGGGGAAAAGTGGATAAATTCATGAAGTAGATGTTTAATAAATGATTCTTCATAATGACATAATAAATCAGGGGCAGAGTTAGAACAAAATGAAGGAAATCAGGCAGTCAATTAATAAACATTTATTAAGCACCTACTATGTGCCAGTCACAATGCTAAGCACTGGTATATATAAAGAAAGGCTGTCTCTGCCCCGAGGAGCATATAATATAATGGGGAAAGCCAACCTACTAAGGAAGCAGAAAAGAGAAGATAGGTGTATCAGCAAGCACCCCAATATCCCCAGGGTAGCTGCCAATATAGGTTCTTAGATCTGCTTCTCAAAAGGAAAGCAACTCAAAATGGGTTAACAAGATTACTTTAATCAAACATGTATTACCTAGTTCAGGGATAAAGGTCAGCACCCCGAACTTCAGAGTTACAGAACTTACAGATCAAACAGACAGGCTTCCAAACTGTCCAACCATTACATCAATACTAAATCACAGTTACCAGAGAGGGAAGCATCAACTTCTGGGTTTTCAAAGCCGGGGGGCTCTCAACAACGGCTTCCCAGAGTCTCATCTGGTCAAATCACACAACACTTCTCAAAGTGAGCCCCAAAGCAAAGCCTCTCCTCAGGGTTTATATAGCCTTCTCCTGGCTCAGAGAATGTAACAACCTTCTGGACCCACTGCCCAATCACAAAGTATCAAGGTATGGGCTTTCCTGAAAAACAAGCCTGCCACCACAGGCTCCAGGTGCTCTTAAGCTAGGGGCAGGGAAGATCTTTAAATTTGCATTTCCATTACAATAGGACAAAGGTACTTGATCCGGAGCATGATAGAGAAGTCCTGAGGAATAGACTCAATGGGAAATGAAGAGATGAATGCATTGGACTCCCTCCTGAAATGGAGATTCTAGGAGGAGAGGTTTCTATCTTCCCATTCAGAAGGATTGTCTTAGATACAGAGGATACTGACGAGTATGAGTTCCAGGGTTGAAGTGATTTTTTTTTTTTTGTCTTTTTGGAGGAGGGAAGGCAGGGAAATTGGGGTTAAGTGCCTTGCCCAAGGTCACACGACTAGTAAGTGTTAGGTGTCTCAGGCCAGATTTGAACTCAGGTACTCCTGACTCCAGGGCTCTATTCACTTCACCTAGCCACCCCAATTGAAGTGATTTTGTAGGATGAAGAGGTTCCTGAGGCATGATTTGGAACAGAAGTGTCAAACACATGCAGAATGCAGACTGCATTACTGCAATACTATAGAACCATATTAAAATGTAACTGGGGGGCGGCTAGGTGGCGCAGTGAGTAAGAGCGACAGCCTCGGAGTTGGGATGACCCGAGATCGAATCCGGCCTCAGAAAATGAGCACCCACACACAAATAATGACTGGCCGTGTGACCTTGAGCAAGTTACTCAACCCCAATTGCTTAAAAAAAATGTAACTGGGAAATGTTTAGTAAAATTAAAAATATAACAAAACACAGATAATGTTAATATGTGGTTTTCTTTTTTTGCTTTTTGGAGGGCAATTGGGTTTAAGTAACTTGCCCAAGGTCACATGGCTAGGTTTTTGTTTGTGTAAGTATCTGAGGCAGGATCTGAACTCAGGTCCTTCTGACTCCAGGGCCAACGCTCTACTTACTGCACCACCTAGCTGCCCCAATATGTGTTTTTCTAAGTCAATATGCAGCCCCCTAGAGAACTTTATGGAGCCACTAAGGCTCCAATTCTTTTTTTTTTTTTGGTTGTACATGTGCAATCATATTAAACATATTTCCACATTAGTCACATTGTGAAAGAAGAATCAGAACAAAAAGGAAAAGCCACAAAAAAAAAATGAGAGAAAAAAAATAGTATGCTTCCTCTGCATTCAGACTCTTTCAGTTCTTTTTCTGGAAGTGGATAGCATTTTCCATTATAAGTCTTTTGGAATTGTCTTAGATCATTGCATTGCTGAGAAGAGCTAAGTCTATCAAAGCTGCACAATATTGCTGTCACTGTGTACAATGTTCTCCTGATTCTGCTCACTTCACTTAGCATTAGTTTATGTAAGTTTTTCTAGGTTTTTCTGAAGTCTGCCTGCTCATTATTTCTTATAGAACAATAGTATTCCATTACATTAATATACCACAACTTGTACAGCCATTTCCCAATCGATGGGCATACCCTCAATTTCCAGTTCTTGACCACCACGAAAAGAGCTGCTATAAATATTTTATACATGTGGGTCCTTTTCCCTTTTTTATTACCTCTTTGGAATATAGACCTAGTAGCAGTATTTCTGGATCAACAGGTATGCACAGATTTTATAGCCCTTTGGGCATAGTTTCAAATTGCTCTCCAGAATGGTTGGATCAGTTCACAACTCTACCAACAATGTATTGATGTTCCAATTTCCCCACATCTTCTTCAGTATTTATCATTTTCCTGTTTTATTAGGTACCATTTAGTGGCTCCAGTTCCATTTGAATTTGATGCCTCTTATGTAGAAATCCAGGGAGTGGATTTGGGTAGGAAAACCATGGTCATCAGTCAGGTACCACTTACCTAACAAGGCTGTTGTAAGGATTAGGTACAATTATGTCTATAAAAACATTTTCTAACCACAAGGTACTATACAAATTTAAGTTATCGTAAGGATAAATTGCTAATTATCTAGTTTCTAAGGAACATTATGGACATAACTAGAGCTAGGAAAAAAGCAGAATGAGTACCAGTAGAATATGTCATTCTCTACATGTATTTCAATAGACATACTTTGTTTCTAGTTAAGATTTTTTTAGTTCCCACTATATCCAAAAGAATTCATAAAGGTGATCCTGTGTTTAATAAATGAGAGATAGAGAGCACAATTAGATGTAAAATTTACTTAATATTCTAGATATACTAACAGCATGTAGATTTGGCCACATCATCAAGACCAAATGGTCCATGGTTGAGTTCACATATTGCAGGTGTCCAGTGGTTGTGTCTCAACTCTATCCTTGTTCAGAAGTGGGATCAAAGACAGAGTTAGTCTTGAGGTGGAATCAAGATATGTCAGTGAATAAGAGAGTCAGATAATAAAGGCAAACTACTCATTTACTCATAGCCCTGGATCTTTCAGGACCATGGAGGGCATTCAACTGGGGGCCTTTAGGACTGGGAAGTTTAGGTGTGGGAGTTGTGATGTGGCTTGTGTGCCAGAGCTGAAATTTGGATCCTGCCACACCAGTATTCACTCTTCCCTGTACAGCAAGTCAACCTGCCTTTGAACTTCAGGTTTAACTAGCCCATACACTTTCTTTTTTCTAACCCCACCCATGCTTATCAGCACCATAATAGTGATGGTACTCAGAAGCAGCATAGGAGTGGGCTTGGGTGATATATTTTTTGATTTTATTCAATTTCTTTTTGTCTCTACCAAGATATTTTTTCAAGGCCTACTTAATGCCTTCAAAATATGAATTTATAGGCCACTACCAACTCGCATGGCTGATATAAAGCAGCTGAAACATTCTGTATTCATGTGTACTCATTGCTCTTAAGCGAAAAAGACAATTGTTTGGTGTTAAAAAACAAACAAACAAACAAACAAAAACTCCACAAAAAACCCTCCCTATTATTAGTGGGGAAATGGCATAAGCTCCATTCATTGAAATTTTTCATCAATCTATGAGGAAAGAGAGTATTCAAAGCTTTCTTTCTTTTAAAAAAAAATAATTCCCATTTATAAAGCCTTAACAGTGCCTTATTTCAAATATCTCCCAATTACATACAAAGATATGAGGGGTAGTGAATATATAGAGTCATTGAAAAACCAAGCAACATAACAAAAAGGGACTAATCAGAAACCAAAGAGAATAGTTAAGGGGGTACTAACAACATTAAAAGAATAGAGTTTTGAAATTCTAAAACTACCATCTGGCCCAAATGTTTTTTATGTAGGCAAATTAAAGGATGCTTTAGGCAATGTCCTTAAACTGATTCCAAAGGAGCAGTATTTGAAGATTAGTTTTTTTCTGTATCATAAGTAAAAATAAGTTTGTAATAAAATATGAATAATAACAAGATAATGAACAATGCCTTCACTTAAATGAGAAATGCTGGGATCTGAGGCTGGAATGGGCACGTTGAAGGACCAGAAGTTGAAGCATAGTGGATTTTTGCACTGTTTTCATTTTTTGGTGTTGTATTAGTTGTTTAGTGATGGATTGTTATAATGTCTCTTGATGGCAGATATTTAGGCAGAAAAGGTAAAAGCAAGGGATTTGGTATAAAAATGAATTAGGTGCTTACCAATACTTTAATTTGTAGAAAAGAAACTAGGGTGAAGAATGTACTATGACTGTAAGCAGATTAAGGAAAAAGAGGCGGTAGAAATTACAACACGAAGTTGCAATTGCACTTTGGTGGACTTTAAAATACAATTTTGTTGCTTTCTAACAGATCAGTGTCAATTCTACTTTTGTTTATTAAGACACTAGATTTCTTAATGAAGAGAAGAGATTTTTACTTTGTTTTCCTGGAAAAGTGCATTTGAAAGCCCAAGTTGAACAGGATTTGGGCCTTTTCCTCATTTCAGCAAGGATGCTGAAAAGGTATTTGCAAATCCTTCCTGGTCTGAGACAAAACTGAGTCTTCGATGCTTTGTGTTGGGCTTCACTTACACAGACTGCAGTGCCTTCTGTCTGCTTTGGGTGTGGCATCTGCCTTTGGGGAGGAAAACCTGGCATGTGTTGCCTTTTATAGCAGACCGATTTCATTGTGCTGAGGGCCTCTATTTTATAGCCTCTCGGTTCCAATCTTCTAGATGACTTGCTGAAGCAAATGGAATTAAGACAACTTAAAACTACAAACTTCTTGGTTCGTGCCCCCTCCCCACCAGTCTCATGATTTGTCTACATGAAGGGCTTTCCTCTCCTAGAAAAGAGTCAGTAGTAACTTTGTGACTCATTTTCCCTCAGGGTTAGTTATGAAAACAAGCCACAAAGTAGGGGTAATATCATTTGGATTTCTTTTGATACGTTTTATCAGGTTTTTAACATAAAAAAAGATTACATATACATACATCCAGTGTGGGCATAAATGTCTAAAAATATAAATATGTAATGAATTTTTAGAATATATGTATGTATATAAACATATACATAGAGACATATATTTATATTTGCATATGAAAGACTTAAAAATTCAACTTATGGTGTAATGTGTATAATTAGTATGTACTTGAATATAGAAAAGAAGAAAATCCAGGAAAAAATGTCAAAAAGGCACAGTAACAAAGATGTAGTATTCTCTTGGCAAAAGCTGATGAATGATTTGGCATGAATTCATCTTACAGTTCTGCTATTCTCTCTTCTACAAGATGATATACCTCCCCCTTTCCAGTGGTTTGCATAGAATTGCAATTTGTTGTTTCCACAATCTATAATGACCCTTGGGTATGCACCTGATTCCGCCCCCCCAACAATTACTCACCAATTTTTTCCACTCTATCGTTTTCTATTAGTCATGTAACATATTTACACTTGGTCAAACAAACAAAAATAACTAGTGTAGTTGAAATAAACTGGAATATTTTATGCACAGTTGAAGAATTAGGGATCTTATGATAAGTAAATTCTACGGAATGGTAAAGTATGCTAATATGTTTTAAGGCAGAAAGAGAAATCCAAAAAAACATTTCATGGTGGTTCCATGGTATTTATTGCTAGTTTTAGAGTAGTATAATTTTATATTACCTAATGAAACTTGTAGTTTTAAACACTTTCTTCCTACCAGTGCCTTAGTACAGTTGTGCTTTTTCTTACATCAATGTCATGATATTCACATTATTCCTAACCTATAAAACAATTATGGTCATTTTCCTGAGAGCAGGGCATGAAACATTTGTATTAATCTGTGTTTAGATGATCTTCTTATAGAAACTCCAGTCTGTCTGATTTTGCTTCTCTGTAAAAATAACTCGTTTCACATCATTGAGCAGGGAATTGATATCAAAGATGATTATTTTACACATTCTCATTGGAAACATGACGAAAGGTGCCACAGAAGTGTTCTGATTGTGGATGAGTTCGAGCTGGTGCTGTTTTGACTGGCAGTTAAACTTTCTTCTAACAGTGGTTTGGATCATACAGCACAACTTAATTATTTCCCCTTAAGGAGTGGAGATTAAAGTGTCTAGGAGAAATATAAATATGATCTAATAAATTTCTTTCTAAAACTATTTCAGATTTGGGTGTTTGCTGTTGTGCACAGAAATATGTGTATATATGTAAATAATATGTGTATACACAGAAATACACAAGAGTGCACACATATAACTCATATCTAGGGAAACAGTTGTATATATGGAAAATACATGCATGCATTTATGTATATATGTGTGCACATGGGGAACACAGACTGATATGTGTATACAAGGATATACATGTATATACAATGTGTACATGTGTGCACACGCATTTGTAAACATAATATGAATGTGAATATATGGAAATACACATATATGTGTATTTGTGTATATATGTCCCCCAGGGGTACAAGAAATAAACTTTTATTTTTTGTTGATAGCCTTGCATACAAATATACTAAGATGTCCCATAAAAATGATTATATTAATATTTAAATCTTTGGGGGCAGATGTGGACATTTAGTAATTAAACATTTATTGAGCACTTACTGTGTACAGCGCGCTGTCAGTTTGGGACAGAGCTATACTGTACTATTATAAAATAAATATATGGTACCCCGTTACAAACGGGCAGAGAATTCATTAATCTATCTCATTTTGTAGTTTGAGGAAAGTTGTAGAAATTACATTGCCTTACTTCAAACCATTGCATAATGGGTTAACATTCTGCAAATTACATAACGAAGTCTGAAATAGCTAATGCTTTCCCCCCTTCAGATTGCCCAAATATTTTTATTTTTAGTCAGCTCAATGTAACCTTTGAGCCAGACAGACAACTTTGTTCCCCAATCCATCTCTTTCTTTTGTCTGCCAGTCAGACCCGTTTTCCACCTTTGTATCGTTCCTTTTAAACATGAAAACAAACACATTAATGCCTAGTTGGCAGGGAAACAGATGCAAAAGGGGAGAGTGCAGGCCCCTTTTGCCCCACGCTGTTGCATTAGAAGCGGCTGCCGAGCTTTGTAGAAAAGCCTCCCCCGTCCGTGCCTGCGCGGGTGAGACTCCGCCGTGTGCCACCGCTAGAGCAGCCGGAGGAGACGGGAAAAGGTAGTTAGAGCTCGGGAGGGAGTGGTGGTGATGGTGGTGCTGGAAGGGGGGAGGGGGAGGGGGGGGGGAGGGAGAAGTCCAGTCCGCGTTTTGCAAGTGCACAGGAGTAATCAGAGAGAAGTGGATAATAGTTGTTAGAGCTCTCTCTCTCCTCTCTCTCTCATGCCATGCTGGGCCAGATAGGCTCAGTCAGACGTGTATTTACCCATATCCGGGTTAGAGAGGAAAAGAAAAAAAAAGTTTCATTTAAACCTGAACTAAAAACTTTCAACATGAAATCCCACAGCAAGAACAGGCATAGACCGTAAGATATTCCTATCATTTCTAATCTCAATCCAAGACTTTGGGCGGGGGGAAGGGGGAGGGTAGAGGGGGGGATGTTTTTATTTTATTTGGGGGATATGTGGACTAGAGACTGAGAGTGGCTGTTTATTAAAAAAGTGTTTTTATTGTTTTCTCCCTCCCTCTCTCTCTCCTCTCCTCCCCTTTCTTTTGTTTTATTTTTGTTTTTTTTGGGGGGGATGGGGTGGGGGGTTGGGGGGACACACATTTGACTCGCGATGTTGCAATGATCATGGCCGCGCAAGTAGCATCAGCCCCGGCGGGTGCGGACCACAGTGATCGGGCCAGCCCGCTCTGCGTCCGTAGCCGGCTCACTTGACCCAGGATCTCCCGGCGGGGGGGAGCCGGAGCGGCAGGACCGGGATCCATGCTAGGGGTCGGCGGCGATGGGACGAGCAGCGGCGGCGGCGGCTTGAATAATGTAGCTCCCCATCACCTCCACCACCATAATGAACTGAACATGGCCAATAATGCGAGCTCTGCTGCCGCCGCCGCCGCCGCCGCCGCCGCGGCTGCCAGTAATAATAATACGAAGAGCGGCGGCGGCGGCGGCGGCGGCAGCGGCAGCGGCGGCGGCAGCAGCAGCTCGTCCGAGGCGGCTCTGAAGGAAGGTGGGAACGCCGCGGTCTTATCCTCCTCCTCCTCCTCCTCCTCTTCGTCTGTCCTGGCCATGGAAACGGGGCTGCTCCCCAACCACAAACTGAAAAACGTTGGTGATCCCCCCGGTGCAGCTCCCCACCTCCAGCAGCACCACCATCATGCCCACCACCACCACCACCACCACCATCCTCACCATCTCCTCCACCACCACCATGCACTACAGCAACAGCTAAATCAATTCCAGCAGCAGCAGCAGCAACAACATCCCATTTCCAACAACAACAGCCTCGTCGTTGTCGTCGGCGGCGGCGGCAGCAACAACGGAGCGGGGGGCAGCGGCGCTGCTGCTGCTGCTTCTGCTGCTGCTGCTGCTGCTTCTGCTCAGCCCAGTCCTGACATGGAGCCCCAGCAACATGGAGGAGGCAAAGACGGTGTTTTGGGAAATCAGGCCGAGACCCAGGCGCAGCAGTTGCTGAGCAAGTCAGGCGAGGAGGAAGAGCTCCCGACTAAAATGGGGGAGCAGATGGGCGGCCGGTACGAGCACCCCAGCCTGGGAGCTTTGGGCGCGCAGCAGCAGCAGCAACACAGCAGCAGCAGCAGCAGCAGCAGCAGCAACAGCAGCAGCAACAGCAGCAGCAGCAGCAGCCGCCCCAAAGCACCGGGAACGGCAGCGGCGGTGGCGGCGGCGGCGGCGGCAATGGTAGCCTCGGCAGCGGCGGCAGCGGCGGCGGCGGCCCCTCCGCATCGGTGGGGGTCTCGGAGTTTAATAATTACTATGGCAGCGCTCCCCCTGCGAGCGGCGGCACAGGCAGCCGAGCCGGGCCTTGCTTTGATCAACATGGCGGACAACAAAGCCCCGGGATGGGGATGATGCACCCGGCCGCCGCCGCTGCCGGGCCCCCCAACAGCATGGACCCCTTGCAAAACTCCCACGAAGGCTACCCCAACAGCCAGTACAACCATTATCCCGGCTACGGCCGGCCCGGCGCGGGAGGCGGAGGAGGCGGCGGCAGCAGCGGCGGCGGCGGCGGCGGCAGTGCTGGAGGAGGAGGAGGAGGAGGAGGAGGAGGAGGAGGAGGAGGTAGTGGAGTAGGAGGAGGAGGAGGAGGAGGAGGAGGAGCAGGAGCGGGAGCAGGAGCAGTGGCGGCGGCGGCCGCAGCGGCGGCAGCAGCAGCAGCAGCGGGAGGCGGCGGCGGCGGCGGCTATGGGGGCTCGTCCTCGGGCTACGGGGTGCTGAGCTCCCCCCGGCAGCAGGGCAGCAGCATGATGATGGGCCCGGGAGGCGGCGGCGGCGGCGGAGGAGGAGGAGGCGGCGGCGGAGGAGGAGGCGGCGGCGGCGGCGGGGCTGCTAGCCTGGGCAAGGCTGCCGCTGCTGCCAGTTCTGCCGCGGGAGGTTTTCAGCGCTTCGCCGGGCAGAACCAGCACCCTTCGGGGGCCACGCCGACCCTCAATCAGCTGCTGACTTCCCCGAGCCCTATGATGAGGAGCTACAGCAGCAGCTACCCCGATTACAGCGGCAACCCCAATGCCCCAGGCCAGCAGCAGTCCCAGGCGCAGGGAGCGGCGGGGGCAGCTCCAGGAAGCCAGCAGGCAGCAGCGGGCATGGGCATGGGCAAAGATCTGGGCTCCCAGTATGGAACTGCAAACCCTGGCTGGGCAGCGGCACAACAAAGAAATCATCCAGCTATGAGCCCTGGAAACACTGGACAGACCATTAACAGATCCCAGGTAACTACTAGAAAAAACCAGGGCCTTCTTCTAGGGCTCGAAATACACCTAAATCTGTAGGCGAGGTTTAGTTAGTTTCTTTCTAATTTACTTTTTTCCCCCCTCTCTTCCCCCCCTCCCCCCCGGGAGGGAGGCGGGGGTAGATTCCCAAAGCCATTTTAACTCCTAGCTGCCTCACTAGAAAATGTTTGGTAACACACAATGTCTGACTCCGATTAGTCCAGGGGCATTAGAAGGTGGTTTCACTGAAGAAGTAACAGCTATTTTATTTACACAATTGATTAACACGTTATTCCACCCCTTTTGCTTTGTATTATAAAAATGGAAAGAAACAACAAGGCTGTAGAAAGCTGTGGGGACAACTGAAATCGCTTTTGTAACATAGTGTTTTTAAAAGCCAGTAAATTCTAAAAGTGGATCTTGACTAAGCTTGTCTATTAAATGCTTTGATCCAGTAAGGCATGAACAGTTCTTCCTGACTTGTTTGCCCACATTAGCCTTGGTTTGCTTCTAAGGCTAAGAGTTGGAAATTGTGAGAAAAATAGGCTTGTTTTTTGACAATCGAAGTGTTTCTTATAGTTGTGAACACCTTACATTATTAGTGTGGAGTTGCTTTTGATTAAATTTTGAGTTTGAATGTTTAGTAACACAAATTCCAAATTTCTAGTAGGTGGATGTGAAATATATTAAAATATTTTATGTTACATAACATAAATAGTGAAATCCATAATTTGTTACATAGGTTTCTTGAAACCTGTAATTTTAAATGACATACTGACCTCAAAGGGCTACATTTCTAATCACTTGCACTTGTTTTGGTCATCGAATATACATATATTTAATGTGCTTAATACAATAGTAAGCTATCAGATCAGTAGGAAATGGATCATTTTGGAACCTGTTTATATGGGTTTCCTTTTGGGGGGGTGGTTTTTTTTTCCACCAGTCAAATCACATAGTTTGATTAGGGAGCGTCCTTCACACTTGGTCTTCTTGGTAGCAGACTGAGTCTAAAGACTGACTTGATCTCCTTTGCAAGGTTTGGAATTTGAATTGTGGAGGTAAACTGGCTGTAATAGTCTCCAGACAGCTGCCTCTGAGTTGACATCTAATCTGCCATCTGATTGGCTCCCCTCTCACCATTGGGCATTTAGCACTGCTGATGTAAATAGAAGTGCTGAGCCTTACAGTCACAAAAATTCTTGCAACAAATAATAACTGAGCAGTATTACTAGCAGATGCAAGGTTGAATACCGTTAGAAGTTTAAATTATAAAGACTAATACTCATAAATGGGAGGATGTAGAGGACATTTACAGAAATAGTATGCCGTTTGCATTAAGGAAAAAAGACAGCCTTAGTGACTTTATTATGTGCATTGCTATTATGATGAACTTTAATTTTAGAGAAGTAGAATTTTAACAGGAAAATACTTTTTGAGAATGTATTGATGTTATAAAACAGTACATATATTTACTTTTTACTCTGTTAGTAAATTGAGCTGTGTCAGAGCAGATTTTTATATTAGAGCATTTAGTTTAATCAGTTTTAATCTTGAAGATGTAGCAGCACTGGAGGTATAATTTCAGTTGCCTTCATAATTGATTATTTTACACATGGTTCTTACCGGTTTCAGCATTGAATAACAGAAGAGTATTTATTTGGGGTGTTTGTGCAAGAGAAGTTTGGACTGGCCAAGTACAACAAAGACACAAAACCATTTGTAAAAATACCATGCTAAAAGTGAAAAGGAATGGCCATTGACTGAGTTTAAAAAATTTTATTATTTTTTGTGTGAATCTAATCACATTAAAAGTTTTTTTTTCTGTTTTAAATAATATTTCTCTCCCCCCGCCCCCCTCAAAAAGTACCTGGAGTTGGTTTTCATCTGATTATTTTGGTATGTCAGATAACTTGAGCTTTTTAAAAAAAATTAAATTACTTACATGATAATTTAGGGAAAACAACACTCCATAGTGTATTTCCTTTCACTTTTCTTTCTTTGAATAGCTTAACCTTATTTTTTTAGATTAGAGTCTGATGTAAATAAATACCATTGCATACAATTTTAATTTTTATTCAGTTCAGGTCAGTTTAAAAGGAATATATTTAAAGAAAGATAGTCATCAGAGTGAGTGATAGTAGACTGATCTTAATAAATAATGGTGAAAACTTTTGACACACTAAACGTTGATGTTCACTACCTATATATATCTTTACAGGAAGATTTTATTTTGTTAGCATATATTTTCTTTATTCTTGATGGGAAAATAGAAATTTCAAGGATAATAACTTTTCCCACACCCTTTCAATGAGATTTTTACTGATAAAAAGGTTGTATGGATGTTTCATGGATATAATCTCATAAAAGCAAGCTGACAAAGCAAATCTGTTTTTAAAGAGATAGCTTAAAATTTACAGCTTTTGGAAGCTAGAAACAGTTTTACTGTAATAGAGACAGATGTAGGTACATGTTACTTCTGAGTACTATTCATGGCAGAAATTACAAGTATTTTATTTTTATTGGGATGAAAATAAATTCATTGTATTATTAGCTTGTCTCTTGGGAATACTTTAAAATTATATATGGATATAGATGTTTATTATGCACTAATTCACACTGAAAATATATTTATGGCATTATGACTTGTCTCCTGGTTACAGATTTCTTTTAAGGGTGTCTTTAAAGGACTCTGACAAGGACTTCTCTAATATTTCACGTGGTAGTCACAACAAGTCATATGTCATACTATATATGTTATAAAATATATTGAGCTAAGTTGTATTATGATGAAAATTTCTTTTGGCTTCTTATTGGTACTTTAGTTTCATTTTTGTTTTTAGCAAAATGATTTTGTTGAATGAACTATCTTTTTGTGGTTGGTAGACGTTTGTTTCTGGGAGATACCTTTTTTAAAAAGAAAGTAAAATAGGACTTTTTTCTATTTAATTGTATTAATTTCTTGGATTTCTGTGTGAGAAACTGGATTGATCAGTTTCCATAAATGTGCTTATATCTTTATCCACATAGCTAAGATTTGTGTGCTATGTCTTGTATTTAGTTAATGCTAATTCAACTTTGGTTTTATAAAATATAACATGAATCAATAGGAAATCTGCTTTGCTCACCTCATCATATACCTTCATTCCCTCTCACTCCCATACCCTCCCCCCTAGAAATAAAGGTCAGCAGTGGGTGGGTCAGAATGAGTGAAACTCTGAGCTGAGGATATTTGCCTATTAGTGGTTACCAATAAATATATAGGTTTGAGTGAAAAGATTTCCCCCACTAATCATTACTCTCAGTTCTCTAGTTAAATATTAGACTATCATGACATAGTAAATTCTATAAAGAACTTTGTGTCCTTTTATTTTTCAATCAACATATATTTATTATTTTTTGGTGTAGAGAAAAAGAGAGGCCTATTTGTGATACTTAACCCTCTCCTAAAATTTAAGTTGACATAATATGATATTGTTTCAAGTTATTCAGCACAACCTGCCTAGGATAACAGCTATTTCTAGGTCATTTAATTTTGAGTAAATGATGTCACTAGCAGATTTTTTTCTTGATTTTGACCTTTTTAGTTACATACCACAAATATTTAGACATAACTGATATAAATTCCAGAGAACTGATACCTTTAGGATTTTGTCTACATCAGGAAATCTTAACTTTTATTTTAGTCTCCTTTTTGAATTTGTAGCAGAGTAGTTTTATGTTGCAGCTAATTTTTCTCAAATCCAAGTTGCTAAAATAGAAATTAACCTAGGTTTCATGCTGAATACTAGCTCTAGGGTAGATGTCCTATATGTGGGTTTATTATCTTTACTAATGTTGGTACAATTGACATATTCAGTCTTCTATAGTAAACTTTGAAAATGATTACTATCTCAAAACATGTGACCAAATGTATATTATGACAATTGGGTTTCAGAGCAAATTTTATAAGCATATTTTAAAATAGGCATCTTAGAATAGATTTGTACTTTCACTTCTAGTTTTATACCTTCTTTTTGCTTAATAATTTGGGGACAAATAAAGGTAATTTTCTTTGCTCTTGATCTTAGAAATAGCAACCAACACAAATCATGAAAATAGTAAAGGACCATGTACAATAGGAAAAAAAAGTACTTAATCTATTTTACTACTCTGCCTACTTCTACTAGGAAGATAACAGGTTAATCAATAATTGTGTAACTTTATAAACGTTGTTACTTAGTTACAAGATGGTTTTTGGGATCTGAACTTCAGTTCATTAATGTTAGCCTTGGTATTTGCCTTTCCCCACGTGTCCACAAGCTTTTATCACTGCTGCGCTAGACTTTTGACAGCTGAACAGTTAATGGGGTAGATGGTGCTTTGATCCAAATTTGTGGGAAGGAGGACTCAACACTCCACCTGTGTGTGCTTCATTTTCATTTTCGGATGTGCGTAGATTTGTAAATTTGGGGTTGCTAGCAGGTGTTTGACAGAACTGTCTTATGTTACTTAAAACAACAAATTTATAGAGGATATGGCTGCATATTAATAACACTGAACATCTGAGTAATTTTGCTAATGCTTAAGTTTTCAGTATGGATGTTGTAAAGCTGCCTATGACATTAAAAAAAACAACTGTAGCTATACTGTAGGCCACATAAATGTCTTTAGTACTTTTGAACACGAGTTTGCAGTCTCAGGCATTTCAGTGGCTGTTCAAATGGGCCGTTTATCAGGAGATTTTTTTTTTTTTAAAAGCAGATTCTCTGTGGATATGTAAAGCAGTGTTACCACACTTGCTGGGGATTCGTGCTTAAGGCTTGAGAATCCCAGGCTGTAGCTCCCTGTAGTGTTGAGATGTATGTAGTAGGCAGAACTGCTAACTAACCAGAACATATTTCTGCACTGTAGATATAAGCATTTTATACAATATTGCTTTTCCAATATAGGGGCTATTTACATAAAAGTAATGTTGTGTGTGTTTATGGGGGGTTGGTTTGGGTATTTGAATAAATTATAATTTTAGATTTCTGGTATACCTTTGTGATTTAACAAATCATTTAAAATTTATAAAATAAAATTGGGGGTTTGAGGGAGTGGATTTATTTTATTTTACTTTATTTGCCCAGCGGTGAAATCTTAATAGAATCTCTTTAGAGATGACTTCTCAGAAGGGGGTTATCTTATTATTTTTATTTTATGTATCAGTGTTGTTATTCTGTGACTGAATTAAGTATATGAAACCTGCATATCACTTGGTATCTTTTCTCTGTACTTTTATGTCCAGCAAATTTTGGTTATATTTTATCTTTAGAAAGGAGAGAGTAATTGTACAACTTTTCTGATGGCTTGTAAACAAACATAAGCAGGTTTTCTTAAGCACTTGAAACTTTGTTGTGCTTGATGTCTAATCTTAAAAGAAACATAAATCATTTCATCTAATGACTGATTTTGCTGGTGGCAAGGTAATTTACTCTATTTAACTGGGTCAGAGACCCTCTACAATCAGCCTGTAAAAAGTCAGAACCTTGTAGCCAGCTTGGGGAAGAGCCTTACCCAACTTGTCCAGGATTCAAAGCCTTTCACATTTGGAAAGATCTGCCCCAGCTTGGGGTCTGTTAGAATAGCTTTCAATTCCAGAAGCCCCTCAGTTCATGATGAAGCATCATAGTAAGTCTAGTGAAGATTCTGAAAAGACAGTTTTTAAAATATAAACTCTAATCTTTAATGATAATGGGAATAAATATTTATAAGAATGTTATTTCTCTAGGTGTATATCCCTACCTAGGTTGATAATTTATCTTCAGACATGTTTTATAATAATTTTTCTGCATGTAATAGACCTTAAGAGTATTTAGAGTGTTGCCATGTTTAGTATAAAAAAAATGGCCAGATGGAAGAAATTGATCCTTTCCTTGAATGGTGTTATTACAAGGTGTTATTACAGAGCTGGGATTCCCCCCTCCCCCTTTATATGGGCTTATTTTATATACAAATACTGAATCAACTCCATTAATAAAATTAGATGGGTGGCAGCAAAATCTGGAATAGATATGTCACAGCAAGGCAATCATTTTGAATTAAACTGAGATTCTGCCAGTTCTGACGTTCTTTTGTAAGAGATGCTTTTCAGTATCTCATTTGGGGCATTGATAAAAGCAGGGTCTCGAGAACCAGACAGGAAGTCGTTCCTTATTAGATGACTCTGGAAAGGAAGCCTTATTTGATGAAGATCTAGAAGAAAATCCTAAAGCCCAATGCCACTTTTATTCCTCTGTAATGGGATGGTGAAAAAAAGTGTTTTTTTTCTTCCTAGTCTTCATGTTTCATCCTAATGATATGAGCTGTTAACATATATATAATAGGCAGAATAATTTGTTTTCATAATCAAGACCCTTTTTCCTCCCCAGTAAGGAATTCCTTAACATCTTTCAGAGGAAACGGTAGCATTGTAAATGGTCTTCGTTCTCACTTCGACGAAGCCCCAGATCTCTTAGGGAGCAGCACAAATTTTTCATAATTAATTGGTGCTCTATATTGGTGTGCTATAAATCACAGGGTCATATTGCTGCCACTGTGTTTTGTTGAAAGTTTAAGAGATCATGTCTTTTGAGTCTGTTTGTGGAAGCTGCAGATAACTTAAGATTTAGTAAGAAAAATACATTATGTAATCGAATCATTAAGGTGTTTACTACTAAGCTCCCTCTCCCCCAAACTTACCTTCTGCCATTTATTTAGGTTGTTGTAACTTTTTTTTTTCACAAAATAGTTTTTATGTGACTTAGATATCTTGGTACATGTATATATGTCCTTCCTCTTTTTCTGCATTTTCATGTTGCTCCCTTTTTCCCACAGTTTTTTCTTTTCCCTCTCTTTCCCAGCTCCCTTTTCGTGGTTTTTGGTTTTTGAAAAACTGAAGGAATGCTTTGCATATAGAAGGCTACTAAAAGATGACTGTTTTCCTAACTTTAAAAAATTGGAACTTCAAAGGGATTCTTACTTAGATTCAAGTCAGTTTTCTCTGTTGAATATATTCTTTGTGTAAAACATTGGCATGCTATTTTAGTTGCTGGTGGGGCAGAAATGCAGGCCTGTCTTTATGCTGTCAGATATGTGCATCAAATTTAAAACTCTGCCACAGTGAGTATGAAGAAAATAAACTATTTCTGAGAGTCTGTACTTTAAAAGATTCTTTCTTTTAATGTAAACATCCCTTTTTTCCTTCATAACTGGGAGGCAGGCATAGGCTTAATAAATGTCTGTCATAAGGTGATTGATCAGCAAGCTTAGTTACATTTATATACCCAAGTCTGTATTGGGTATTACCAGTGCCAGGAAGGTTTCTTCAAAAAGAAAATCAGTATTGGATATTGAATGAGGTAGACTTGGATTCAAATCCTGCCTCTCATTAGCTGTGGACTAGTTCTATGGGCATGGAGATTCCTCACCTGTAAAATGGGCTAATTATTCTTCTAATACCTATCTCATACTCTTGTTTGAGGCTCAAATGCTTAATGTATATAAAAGACTTTTCAAATTTTTAAAGTGCTCTATACATGCCAGAATTTCTAAATAGGCATTTAACCAATGCTTTCTTGAACTTCTACCTGGGTCATGGCATTTAAACAAAAATGATCATAAATGAATTGTTTTCTTTAGAAATTGGATCATTTGAATGATGTATGATTAGTAGTCTAGTTGATATATACTATATATCCTATTTTATTTTGTGGGCTAAAGAAGTATATCATAGATTGCTATTTCCTGATTATTGTTATTTAGTAACTGTTTTTCTCTAACAAGAAACTTCTACTAATCTTTTGCCACAGAAAAATACAGTATGCAAAAAGGAAACCAGTAAAGACTGGAACAAAACTCCTCACTTATGAATTCTGGATTCAGTGGTTCTTTTTGTTTCTTCTGATTTTTTACATAGTTTAATCCGCATAAGAAAAAAGTTAACAATTGTCCTAGATTTAGGCCCGTGTTTGTGATATAGGATATGTTTTGGTAAAAGCTCCTATGAGTTACTCTGGTGAATAAATCTAACTACTTGACTCTGTGGTGAAGTTAAGCATTTGTTAAAGAAGACATTTGTGATAAGTTAATGTTAAATTTTTCCAATATTTTTTGTTTTTGTGGTGAAGCCTTCTTATTTTGAAAGAAACATGCCTAATTCCAAAGTTCTTCTAGAATTTTGTGTCTGATTTATGAAACGATAAGGATCAACTTTCTTAATTCAGTAATTACCTTGCTTTTGTAAAACCTATTTAAAAGTCCATTTTTAAAATTTCTACTTCTACTTTGTTTTCTTTTTCTTCAGGAAATTCAAATTGTCCTCTGAGTTTTAAGTGACACTGTAAACCAGAAAGGCCATTATTGCTTAATTCTGAACAATTCTAAAAGGTGAACAAACACCTTTCTAATAAAGCAGATGTCATTTCAAGGAGCAAAAAGATTCGTAGTTTTTAAGTTCATTTCATAAGTTTTTAAGTTCATATATAAAATCTTACAGATGAAAAAAATACAAGTTAGTAAGGCAAAGTTGAGTCATAGTTGGGTTGATAATCAGGAGTTCCAATCCTTGCTCTTCTGTAACCAGCTGTATATGATCTTGGTTAAGTTCTTTAACTTAGAAGGCCTTAGTTTTCCCTTTTATAGAATGAAGAGACTTTGAATAAGATGTTCTATAAGGTCTCCTCAGCTCAAAGAATTGATGAATCTTTGGAATTGCTTCTCTGTATGGTTTGCAGGCAGTATAAACAAGTTAGACAGCCAAATGGAATAATCCTCCTGGAAATAGGTATGTTTTATAATGTGTAATGCAGCAGTGTTTATTAAGCTGACATTTACAGACTTACCAGGACTAAAATTTAATTTCTTCATCATCATATTTATCGAGCATCTATTAGACTAGAACACTGTGTTAGATATAAAGGATACAAGCAAGTATGAGGCAGGCTTCTTAATTTCCTTCATGAATTATCTTAGACCTTTACAATAATTCTTGGAATGTTACACAAGTAGGATAGGAGATGCAAACAGAATATTTCATTGTACTCCTATAATTCTCATATGAAAAGATGAACGATCTTTTATAATGCATCATCCAAACCTTATCCTGTACCATTTTTGCACACTTACCTGCAATATAAAAAATAAAAAAGTACCCTTTGGTGCTTATTTGTTGCTAAGAAATATCTGAAAAGTATCAACATACTCAGACCAAAGTTGCATTTTCCTGATGAATTCATTGAAGACCTCCACAACTGAAGGAAATTGGCTTGCATGATTAGTAAGAATTTTGCTTACATGGAAAATTTCATTGTTGAAAGGATTTGGAGCCAACAAAATAGGTGACTGATTTAATAACTCTTTGTCTCAAGATCTGCGAAAGCAGGAGAAATATACTGTTATTTAGACTGGCTAAGGTAAGGTTTATACTAGTTTATCAAGGTAGAAACTCAGCCTGTCAATGTTTGATCTCTGGAAAAATAGGGTAAAATTTAGATCTTGTTTCTAAATCTAAGGAAAGTTATTTCCAATTGCTATCCTGACTCATAAATGACATTGTAAACCAGAAAGATCAGTATTGCTTTATTCTGAACAAGCACCTTTCTAATTAAGCAGATGTCATTTGAAGGAGCAAACATTATTTAGAAGTTCATAAGTTTATAAGTTCAGATGTAAAAGTCTTACAAATTTAAAAAAAATACATGTTAGTAGTACGAAGTGGAGTCATAGATATGACCTTAATTTGTCGTATATTTGGGAGAAAATTTGTCACGTGTTTTGTATCTTCAGGCTTTTTTTTTCCTTAAAAATTAAATTAAGAAATAATACATTTTTAGGTTAATGTTATTAGGTGCTGGGCGTTGTATTGGGTGTCCAGAGGCCCAGGGAACTTCTCTTTCATACAATATTTAAAATGTGTGGTGTTCAGGATCTTGCAAAGAGAAATTTTCTTATGAATATTTTATAAATTATTACCAGTTATAGCTATAGTGAACAATACATGTAGTTTCTTCTGTTATTCTGATAATTTTAAAAAAATTTCATTTTCAAAAGAGAAATTTAGATGGAATTATATGCTCTTATATTCTATGGGAACTCTTGGTAATTTGATTTATAAAAATGCTAGTTTTTTGAAAGAACCTTAGTAGATAGAGCTGCTGGTAAGTAGGTAGATAGAATTTTTAAAAAGAAAAAAAAAACCATTGGTTCAGGCTGCTGCCTTTTATTTTTTTAATGTGTGCTTTAAAAGGTGACTTATGTTGTTACCTACCAAGAAGCATTTAAATATCATTTGTTTCTTGGGCTTACCACCAGTTTCAGTCACCATGTTTGCTAAGATTCTGCTTTTTGGGGGGGCTAATACTAGTTTATTTTATTGTCCTACCTGGCACTTAGAGAGAAAACGGGGTGAGAGTTACCCAAGCTAGAAACAGGTTGAAACATGCTAAGACGTGCTTTGCAGGGGCCTTGTTTCTCTCCTTTCACCCACTATACACTGTGTGTGGTGAGACGTGGTCAGTCCTGCCTCTTCATTGTGACACTTGACAGGGAGGCAAAAGCACACAAAAAACCATGGGCATTTTACCTTTTATTCTATAATTAAACTTAATTGGTAGAGCCAAGGAGTGAAAAGCCACTTTGTATTTAGAGAGACTGGCCTTTAAAAAATGTGAAATAAGTGCAGTAGGCACCAGAGTTGCTGTAATTTCAGCAGAATTCTGTATTAGCAACGAAAAACTAATTTTTCTTGACGGATGAATTTTATTAGAAACAACTGACCAACCTGGGACTTGGAGTTTTCTTTTAGTCTTAGTTATGCTCTTCTGTTCTCAGTTTTGTGTGTGTGTGTGTGTGTGTGTGTGTTCCAATACTGAAAATCTGCCTCAGAAGGCATAATGAACTGTTGGGGTATTTGGCCAAATTGGTTGTCAGTTTGTTAAAGCTGAGCTCTCTGGATATCAGCATCTTGGGGGGACTGCATTTTGTCAGGTAGATTTTTGTAATGGGGCTGTAAGGAGGGCTGACTAGAGAGGCAAAAGCCCAAGCCTGGATTTGATTTGCACGTGTGGTATTTTTTTTGTGTGGGGGGGGGGGGGAAGGAGAAGGGAGTGAAGGGGTCTGTAAAAGTTTCACACGCAAAGCAAACTGGTTAGCTTGTATGGCATCACATGATCAAAATATTTTTCCCTTCGCTGCTGCCAGAAGCTATCTATTGCTTTTCAACAATCTCACTTGTTGGGCATCATGCCAAGATGTTTAAGACAGCCCCTTACGTGAGCTGTTCCATTCTTAACCTCTTTGACTGAAGTACCATGACCTTCACATATGTAGATTAACCATGTGCTCTGTGAATTGAAACTTGCTGCCTCAGGAAGAAAGGGTTTTTCTTTTTATTCCTCTGGGAACTTGACAGCCATTCATCCCTGACCTGGGCAGAGGTAATGCCAGGAAATTGGATTCAAATGGAATGTGTGTAGATAACACACGGAGGCAGTATATGGGCAGACAAGGAAGTTTTCTGCCTTATAGAGGATGAGAAAATCCAGCAGTACAGATAACCCGATGATTTGGATTATCAAGAGAACAGCATCTATAGACAAGTTTTGGAGTTTTAAAACTTGTGGTTTCCCTTTCAGACCCCAGTTAGATCTCTCTTATGATGAATAATACATCTCATCTCTTTTATTCCATTTTTGTCTACCTACAGACTCATTCTGCTTTCCCTTCTTGGTTTTAAGTGATTGTGATTGAATCTTTAGTATTCTAATATTATAGACACTTGTACACTTAAGACAGTGAAACTCGAGTGTTTTTTCAGAGGTAGAAAGCATGCACAAGAAAATAAGAAATACATGTGTGTCTTGTTTCCAGAAGAATTAGCATTTTCCTGTCTTCTGTATTGTAAAATTTGAAATGAATTCTGAGATGTCCTTAAGTCTCACTTGCCCGGTTGCGAAAAATAAATAGATATGGATCTATGAAATTTGAGGTAAAACATATTTGCATAATGTACCTGTGACTATTGCAATGATAAGTGTGGTTTTTATTTGTAATGTGTTACTGACATGAAACATGGTTATGTTTACCTTGTAGAAATTAAATAAAATTTCCAGTGTAAATATCATGTGATATTTGAGATTAGATAGATACTAGATAGATTGATATTAGATAGATGTGGGTGAAAAGTTTTCATTATAATTAAAAGTTTTCATTATAAATATAATGATGGGAATCAAAGGGTACTTCATGAAGTTCCTTTTAAAGCAGGGCTCATTGAGCAATCTATAATCTATCTCTAATATTGGCTTTAATTTTAGTGAAGGAAGGATACTTCTAGAATTGGATCTGTTCTTGTGGATTATATAGTCTCTGTGATATCAATCATAGGCGTTCCAGGTCAGGTTGATATGAGAGGCATAGAAACCTCACTCATGTGAGTGGAATAGATTTTCTTAAAAAAAATATTTGTTTTGGGTAATGGAGTCTTCTGAGTTGGTCAAATATATTGTTTATATTTTTTGGTGGGGGCAAGGAGAAAGTCTTGAAGGGAAGTCCAGACCTTTGATTTATTTTATTGTCATAGTGAAGGTAGTATCCTAGAAAAGGTAGTGTTGAAACTCCTTCCTTTTGGGCAGGTCTGTGACTTCTTTGTAATTGACATTCTTAGAGGATTGCCTCAGAACACTTCTAGGTTGACTGACTTGCCTGTGGTCACACAGCTAGTATTTGTCCCAGGGAGGAGATAACCACAGGCCTTCCTAACTCTAGGATATCTAATTCATTGACAAATTGGAGAGTATAATCTAGGTCTGCTAGACTGCCAGCTCTGCAAGGGCAGGGATCATAATGATTGCCAAACTTCACAACTTTAGAACTCTGGGAGCCGCCAGCAAGATCCTGGGCATCCAGTAGGCACCTGGTACTTTTAAAAGATTGAATTGAACATTAATCATATCCAGAGGTTGTGTATTAGTGTTAATCTATGGGATATAGTAGAGCTATGACAAGTGTCAGATTTAGATTGTTAGTCCATAAACATTTATTAAGTGCCTATTGTATACCCCACATTGATATATGCACTGGGGATACAAAAAAGGGGCAAAAAACAGTTCCTGCCCATTTGACTAAAGTCTCTAATAAAGTTCATGGTAATAAAGTCAAGTTAAAGAGAATGTGGGTAGAGAAGGATCAGATATCCACAGAATCATAGATCTATGGCTGGAAGGGATTCAGTGTCTTCTAGTGTATGCCTCAGATAAAGTTACAAATTAGGAAACTGAGGCCCAGGGAAGTTAGCCCAAGGTCACATAAGCATCACAGGCGGGATACGAGCCCTGGTGTCTTTTACTTCAGAGCCAGTGGTTTTTTTTTTTTAATTTTTAAAATGAAATTTTCTTTTTACTGTGACTTACTTAATAAACATCAACAAATACAAACTTTCAATATACAAAAAAACCCCCAAGAAGTGAGCTTGCATAAGAAATTGTGAATCCTCGGGCTGCTAGGTGGCACAGTGAATAGAGCACTGGCCCTGGAGTCAGGAGGACCTGAGTTCAAATGTGACTTCAGACACTTAATACTTTCAGGAGAACCTGAGTTCAAATGTGGCTTCAGACACTTAATACTTACTAGCCATGTGGCCTTGGGCAAGTCACTTAACCCTAAATACCCCTCCCCCCCAAGAAATTGTGAATCCTTATGAATAGTATTGTTTTTAAAGAAGATATACATACACACACACACAACATTTAACAAGGTTGTACTAAAAGAGCCCCTTTGTTTGTATTCCCTTCTGCACTTTTTAATTCTGTGCATTAAAAAAAATAATTACTGTTCCTTTTTTATGTCTGTCTCTATTTACTAACCTGTCCTACCTTGTAACAAATATATTATGTGCATTTTATACATAATATGTATATCATATATGTTCATGTGTGCACATATACATATGTATATAAACTCACATTTATATGTATGTATATATGTGTATATATTAGAGAAAAACAAATGAACACATTGGCCCTATCTGAGACCGAGTATCTCACTTTGTAGCTCTAGGGCATTAATTCTCTGGGAAAAGTGGGGTGGGATTTTGTTTCATCACCAGTCTTTTAAAGTGATTATTGCTTATTGCTTTCCATCAGAATTAGGATGTCTTTCAGAGTTTTTCCTTGGTTCTGGGCAGTTCACTTTTCATCAGTACTTAAAAGTCTCCCCTTTTTCTGAATCAGTCATAATCATATATATATATATATATATATATTTTTTTTTTTTTTTTGGTGAGGCATTAAGTGACTTGCCCAGGGTCACACAGCTAGAAAGTGTAAAATGTCTAAGGCTGGATTTAAACTCAGGTGCTCCAGACTCTAGGGCCAGTGCTTTATCTTCTGGGCCACCTAGTTGCCCCCAACAATCATACTTCTTAAGGTAAATTTATCTGTTATGTTCTTATAGTTTCTTCAGCCATTCTCTAGTTATTAGGCACCTATAGTTATTCTTGAGCTTATCAAACATGTTTTATTGTTTCTGGATTTTGTTTATCTAATTTAATTATTTTTAAAACAGTACCAAATAAGATTGATCAAAACTGCTTTAAAGTCTAGCCTGAGATCTGGTATTAGTAGACTCTTTATTGCTATTTTTTAAACGACTTCTCTTGAGATTATTGACTTTTTCTTTTCTTTCTGAATTTTGTTCCTTTTTTGTCTAGTTCTATAAATTAATAAGTGATGGTAGTCTATAAATTAATTTATCCTGTGTTGTCATTTCAGTTATGTTGGCAATGCTCAACAATAAAGAATTAATATTTTTTCTAATTTTAGCTTTCCTTTTTCTTTAATATATGTTTTATATATTTTGTAGTTTTTGAATGGGCTTTTTTCTGCCTCTTCCTGCTGAGTTGTGTTCGTGATATGTTGAAATTATGAGTTTTTGGTTGGTTTATTTTATATACTACATCCTTATTAAAATTTTAAATTATTTCATTTAACGTTTTGCTTCAGTATCCAGAATTCTGTAAACCATCATATTATCTGCAAATAGCAATAATTTGATTTCCTCTTTGCTTATGTTTATTTACTCAATTTTTTCCTTATTACCATAGCAAATATTTCTTAGAATTGTATTAAATAATAGTGGTGACAATGAACATATATCCTTGTTTTACCTTTGAACTTAGTGCAAAGGCCTTTAGTATTTCTACATTACAGATAAAGGCTAAGTTACTGTTTTTGATAGGTACTATTTATCCTAATAAGGAAAAGTCTATTATGCTTTCTAGTGTTGTTTTTTTTTATAGCATAAATAAGTGTTGTATTTTGTCAAAAGCTCTTCATCTTTTGACATTCGTGGGATTTTAGTTGTTAGTAACATGGCCTTATTATGTTTATAATTTTCCTACTAATAAACCAGTCCTACATTTTTAGTATAAACCTAACCTGATTATAGAAAGTAATATTTTGAATATGTTGCTATAGCCACTGTTTTTACTTCTATATTTGCCTGTGCTTTTTCCTTTTCACCACCTTAGTGCCTTGAGAGTAAAAAAAAAAATTCAAAAAGAATGCTGGTGAATTAGAATAGTAAGAAACAGATAGACTGAAGGTTAGTGAGCACAAGTGCAGAGTAGTATGCCTGGGAAGAAGATGAGCTTGGATCTAAGATAGATAATTAATGTGGCAGAGTGGAAAAGATGCAGTGGATTATGAGGGAACCAAGATCTAGGTTGTAGTTCTGTCTCTGCTATTTTGTAACCTTGACCAAGTCACTTAACCTTTATTTTCTCCATCTGTAAAAATAAGGGAATTAGACAAAGGTCGTTTTTTAAAATTTTTTTTCTAGGTCTAAAATTTCTAAATTCTGTGACACATAGATTAGTGGAGAGAATACTTTATTCGGAATCAGGAGTTTAAATTTCAATTCTGTTACTTCGTGACCTTGGGCAAGTCACTTTACCATGAATGGGTTCCCATTTGTTTTCTTCATCTATAAAATGGGAGCGTTACAAGGGATGAAATTACAAGGTGAGAGAGGAAAGTGGCAAGAGGAGATGGGGAGAGACAGGGTAGGGTAAACTATCTCATGTAGAAGAAGAAAGGGGAAGTGGTTGCAAGGGAGGGGAAGAATAGGAAGGCAAAAAAGGCAAAACCACATTCTCATTGAATTTTGTTCAGGGAGAGAATGACATACATACTAAATGGGATATCTCAACCTGCAGCAGAATAGGGGGAAGGGGGATGAGAGGAGGGAAGTTGGATGGGAGGGCACCCTTGTGGGGAGGGGAGGTTGGAAGTATCCACTATAGAAGAGGGACAGGATCATGTAGGGAATGGACCAGGTGGGGAGTGGGATGAGTGGGAGGGAAGTATAAGCAGCCTTGTACAATATATCTACTATGATAATGTTTTGCATAGCTAGACATGTACAACATATACTGAAATACTTATCTCCCCAGAGGGAATGGGTGACAAGGGAGGAAGGAAATGGATCTGAAATTCGAGGTCTTAACATTAAATGTTTCAAATATATATAAATACTATTATTAATACTCTTTTGCTTATAATTGGGAGATAAGATGTGCAGGCATTGGGACACAAAGATTCACCTTCCTCTAATGGAAAAGTCGAAGGGGGTATGGGAGAAGGTATGGGAGAGAGCAGATTGGAGGAAGTGATATCTTGCGGGACTGCTATTCTGGGAGGTTGGGTAGGGGAATAACGGGGGGAAAATGATTGTAACTCAAAATCTGGCGGGAATGAATGATGTAAAACAGAAGTTAATAAAGCATTTGTTTAAAAAAAAAATGGGAGAGTTAGTTTAGATGACTTTTAAGATTCTTCCCAGATCTAAATCTATGGTCCTCTGATTAAATAAGTGTGATGGTAGTTTATGTAAACCAGAGCATAATCTTCCTTATACTCAGTATTTACTGTTATATGGTACAACATTCTGAATACCATAACTAAAGAGGAAAGGGGAGGCAAATTGAAGAGCCACAGAAATGATCAAAGAATTGGAAATAAAACATTAAGAATTATAGGTAAACTAAGATTTTTCTACATGGAGATAAAAAGATTGTGAGTTCCTTGACAGTGGATAATGCCCAGCAATTCTTCATGGCTGCTAAGACCAGAGAAGACAAAACTGACTCAAATTACTATGAAGGAATTAAGTTAGGTACAAAAGAATTTTCTGACTGTGAATGTTCTTAAATCTTGGGTTGTGTTGGCAAAGATTATCCTATTATAGATCAAGGGTCCTTAACTCTTTGGGTATCCTGGATGCTGTAATGGTAAGGGAATTTTAAGATCTTCCCTGCTCTTTAATAGACCCAGGGAATTTGAAGATCTTCCCTGCACCTTAATGGGCCTGAAGTGGAACCCAACAGGAGGGGTTTGATTAGGGGATTTGTTTTTTCTGGAAGGCCCATACATTTTGTTACTTTGTAATTAGGCAATGGGTCATGAAAGTTGCAATGTCCTCTGACCCTGAAGAAGGGTTTATACATACTCTGAGGTGAGGTTTTGCTTTGGGATTCACTTATGGGAGGAGTTGTGTGATTTGGCCAGATGTGACTCTGGGTAGCTGTTGAGTCACACACTCTCTCCCCCCTTTGAAAACCCAGATGTTGGTGCTTCTTTCTCTGGTAACTAAATGTGTATGTATGCAATGGTCAGACAGCTAGAAGCCCTGTCTGTTGGTCTCTTGAATCATGTCATTTTCTCTGTCTGTATTTTTTTGTCTGCTTGTAATTTCTGTTTGTATTTTCTGAAGTTCAGGGTGCTGACTTTTCACCCTGAACTATCTATCTATCTATCTATCTATCTATCTATCTATCTATCTAATACACACACATGTTTAATTAAAGATTGTTGACCTTAGAGAACCTGTGCTAGCAGCCATCGTGGGTATGCTAGGGTGCTTGCTGTTACAGACAGCTTTGGTAGTCCAGTGAAACATAGGAACTCCTTCTCATAACATTTTAAAATGCATAAAATCAAGTATGTAGGATTACAAAGGAAACCAATCATACTGAAATGTAGTTTTCCAGGGTAATTTTTAAAAAGTTCACTGATCCAGATTCAAACTTCCCTTTCTTAATGTTTAAAAAATTAGAATTGGTGCTCAACTTTGGCTAAAGTGTAGTCTCCTTTGAAGCTGGGTAGTGGTGGAAGGAGTGGATTGAAGGATCTATCATGTTTTTATCAGTGTTTGAAGAATGCCATGATGGGGGGCAGTCTCTCTCTTTCTAGTCACATACATACATACATGTATGTGTGTATGTGTATACATATGTGAATGGAGAATAAGGGAAATAAAGGTCAGATAATTAATGCTGATATAATTAAACATTGGAAAGAATAGAAGTAACAGAGGAAGAAAGATGAGTGGAATTATGTAACACCTAATGAAGCTGGCAAAATTTAATACTCATTGTGTCCTGAGTGAAAATAGTTACTTTAAAAGGGCCACAATGAATGATATGGTTAAATACTCACAAAAAATAAGAAAAACAAAGAACCCTCGCAAACAAAACAAAACCAAGTCTAGACCCAAAACTTCTAGTTTTCTTTTGGACATAAATCAAATAGAAGAGAATTATGATTCTTCCATTTATCCTGAATATGGAAATGTTAGAACCAAATTAGTGACACTGGAAAAGCATTGGTGCAACCAGATAATTGCTGAATATAACTTTCTTGTCTCAAGACAATTTTGTCTTTTATTTTGCAACTTTGACCTACCAACTCGAGGCTAACTAGAGATAATAAAGGTGTTGGAATAGTTTGTTCTGAGAAACTGTTAAAATTTGTCTCACTAAATTTATGGTTTATGTGTCTTAGAGGATGTCATTCTCTTACCCCCCCATCCCCTCACCCCCATCTCTCTATTTCTTTATCTCAGCTATGTATTGCATGTTCTTAAAAAAAATCACTTTTAATTTAACTTTTGCAAGAATGTTAACTTTTTAAAGAGAGGTAATGTAATGTTAGGAATGAACTGAATTTTAACTTGGAGTCACTGGACCTGAGTTCAAATTATGACTCAAATTATGACCACTTATTACCTCTGTGACCTTAGACAGGTAATTTGCCCTCTCTGGGCTTCATTTCCTACCTCATTTGTAAAAATGGAGATCTAAACTAGATGACCTTGTGTAGCAGCAAGCACCCCAATATCCCCAGGGTAGCTGCCAATATAGGTTCTTAGATCTGCTTTTCAAAAGGAAAGCAACTCAAATTGGGTTAACAAGCTTACTTTAATCAAACAAACATACATTACCTAGTTCAGGGGGAGAAGGTCAGCACCCCAAACTTCAAGTTACAGAACTTACAGATCAAACAGACAGGCTTCCAAACTGTCCAACCATTACATCAATACCAAATCACAGTTACCAGAGAGGGAAGCATCAACATCTGGGTTTTCAAAGCTGGGGGGCTCTCAACAACGGCTTCCCAGAGTCTCATCTGGTTAAATCACACAACACTTCTCAAAGAGAGCCCCAAAGCAAAGCCTCTCCTCAGAGTTTATATAGCCTTCTCCTGGCTCAGAGAATGTAACAACCTCCTAGACCCACTGCCCAATCACAAAGTATCAAGGTGTGGGCTTCCCTGAAAAACAAGCCTCCCACCACAGGCTCCAGGTGCACTTAAGCTAGGGGCAGGGAAGATCTTTAAATTTGTATTTCCATTACACCTTGAATCTCCCATTTGGCTCCAGATTTGTGATTTTTGTGGTCCTAAGAACTCCATTTAACCAATTTTGAAAATAATTTTTGATTTGATAATAATACCGTGGAGACTTGATGATTGTTTCAAATGACCTTTGCCTTGCCCTTGAAAGAAGTGGTGTTTTTATACTGGAATTAAATAGAACCTCTCCACTGTCCAGTGACTTTCTCTTGTTGTTTAATTGTCTTTGAATTGCTTCAGAGTCTTCATGACTCCAATTGAGGTTTTCTTGGAAGAAATACTGGAGTGGTTTGCCATTTCGTTCTCTAATTCATTTTATAGATGAGGAAACAGAGGCAAACAGGCTAGCCCAGGGTCACGCAGCTAGAAAGCATCTGGGGCCAGATTTGAACTCAGGAAGATGAGTCTTCCTGACTAATCCTGGAACTCCGTCTCCCTGTGACACCTAGCTGCCCTGCACTTTCTATACATTTGTAATTTTTACTTTTATTTGCAAGAATAATATAATTTCGGGGCGGTTAGGTGGTGCAGTCAGTAGAGCACTGGCCCTGGAGTCAGAAGGACCTGAGTTGGGATCCGGCCTCAGACACTTAACACACGCAAACAAAAACCTAGCCGTGTGACCTTGGGCAAGTTATTTAACCCCAATTGCCCTCCAAAAAGCAAAAAAAAAAAAAAGAATAATATAATTTCACTTTAATCATAATAGAATCAGAGAGCTATAAACATATGAAATATCCTATTAAGGTACATCTCAAGTGGCCTCGAGGCCACAGGTTCCCCACCCCTGATCTAAACCACTTCAAGCATTTCACATGGCTCCTTCAGATGTCCTATTCCTATAAACACCCAAGAAGCAGCTCTAACCTCTGTTATTAGGCTATTTAGGAATAGAGGTAGTTAGGTAGAGTGGAAAGAGAACTGGAAATAGAATTATTACAGGGCCTGGGATTAAATCCTTTCTGTGATCTTGATCAAGTCACTTGACTTTTTGGGCTCTTGGTTTCCTTATCTCTAAAATGGAGAATGCTGGACTAGATCAGTGGTTCTCAAAAGTATGTTTTGGGGACTCTTGGTGCCGGGGGAGTCCACAAGAGCCTTTCTGGAGGTGTATGTGGTCAAAACTATTTTCATAATGATGTTAAGTTGTTCTGATTTCTAATATAAATATTGACGGATATAACCCATATAAACAAATAGCTTCTGGGAGGGAGGGGGTCCTCAGTTATTTTTAAGAGTGTAAAGGGGCCCTGAGACCAAAAAGTCTTGGTGTAGCTTTAAACTAGGCCCATTTCTTGAATTCTTTCCCTCCTCCTTTCTGTTCTTGGCTTTCTTCACTTTGTTCAATCCCACTTTCTACAAGAAACCTTTCCCTTCCTACCCCTCTTAATACTAGGGCCTTTCCTCTGTTGATGATCACTGATTTATCTCATGTGTAGCTTGTTTCTTTGTAGAGTTGCTTGTGTGTTGTCACGTGCATTTGACTGTGTACACCTTGAGAACAGGACTGTTTTTTGCCTTTTTTAAAATCCTCAGCAATGAGCACCATGTCAGTAAATAAGCATATATTAATTATTATGTGCCACATTGCTGGTATCACATAGGCATTATGTATTAAGGCAGAATTAAGAAGGATCAAGAAAGGCTTTCAGTATAAGAGGACAGTATACAGTTGAACTGGGTTCATTAAAGAGTCAGGATAGAGAAGGGAGGAAAGTATAGCCAACTCTGGGCCAGCTACCGGGAAAACACTTGAGGGATTGAGGTATTTGAGCCCTGGGCTTGCAGGGCCCAATGAGAGGTAGAATAATGGCAGATAGTGATCAGATAAGGGAATTTAAAAGTTCACATTAAGAGTATGTATGACCACCTCTTTATGCAGCTGAGGTAAGGTAGAGGTCTGGTACACAGTAGGTGTTTAATAAATGCTTGTTGACTGACTGGGAGTTACCATATCAGTGAGATCTCTTGAGTTTCCTCAAGTATTCTAGGGACCCTTCATAAGTCAGGAATTAATTTAGGATTGTTAGCTGGTCCATAATGACCTAGATAGTCCTTGGCGATGGAAGTGTATTTGAGTACCTTGAGAAAAATCTTTTAAAATATTATTATGTATTATTCTCATCTCTTTGCTTTATGGTCCAGATGGACTGGAAGATCAATTCTCATTTGTGCCCCTGTTCTCTTCCACCCCTTCACTTTCCTGCCTTTGTACCTTTGTTCAGCTGTTTTCTGTCTCAGAATGTCTTCTCTTCTGTTTTTATTTTTTATTTTTCAACCTGTTGTTCACTTGTGTCTGGCTCTTTTGGGTTTTGGTTTGCCATTTCCTTCTCCAGCTCATTTTACAAATGAGGAAACTGAGGCAAACAGGGTGAAGTTACTTGCCCAGGGTCACACAGCTAGTATCTGAGGTCAGATTTGAACTTAGGTCTTCCTGCCTTGAGGCCTGGCACTCTATCCACTGAACCACCCAACTGTCCTGGGTGAAGCCCTACTTGTCCTTTATAAAGCCCAGCTAAATGCCACCTCTTTTATGAAGACTTCCCTGATGTCCCTCATTAATTACTTTGCATAGCATTCGGTTCTATATATAGTCTACCTATCACATAATATCGTATATTATTGAATGATGTTTGTAGAGTCTTGTCCACTCCTCAACTATGCTCACTTCTCCCTCCCAACCCCCAAGCTGAAAACTCCATGGGATTCTTATTTAATTTTGATGTTTAACCAGTGTCATTGAAAATCAGCGAAAGTGCCAGTAGATTCTCTTATTCCTGTGATTCATATGAGAAAATATTTATAAAATACTTAGCTCAATGACAGGCACTTAGTAGGCTCTTATTCCCTACCTTTTTTCCCTTCCCCTCTCCCTTTTGAGAGCCATTGTTTTAGCTTTGGTGTCTTCTAGAGTTGGTCAGAGACAAACTAGGCAACTCTAAAGGGCTTGGATTTCCACGTTCTGATCACTTCCCCTTTGACATAGCTAATGTAACACAAGTTAACCTCTACTATACTGTGTTAGGTCTTTGATTATGAGATACTCCTTGCACCTCAATCTACTTTTGATCTTAAGAATTATAAAATGGTCCAAGATGATCCAAGAATAAAGATTTTCTAGTGAAGATGTCTTGAGTTCTTTGTTGTACTAACATTTTATAGTATTGTATTTAATGATTTTATTGTGTTTTATGTTACTTGGAATAGGCCATTAGTTTGAAAATGTCTGTAAACATGAAGTACATAAATTTTGAAAACTGAAATAGGAACTGGATATTTGAACTTGATAATATTACTTTTTTTAATAGCAGATCCTTTATTAGCAGAAATGATGGAAGAAAGTGCCCCATCTCTGTAATGTACTATTTAAAGTATTTAATGTACTATATTAAGAATATCCAACATTTTCTCTCTCTAATACCTCCCTATAGCCCACAACTGCTGAAAATTTAGATGCCATGAAAGTAATTTTCTGCTGTCATTTATATTCTTCACAGAAAAACTTTGTTTCTTTATTGCAAAGGTTCTTAAGCTATGGTCCCCGGGATAGACTTAAGGGGGTTCCCAGTCTTAAACTTAGATAGGAAAAAAAATTAAATCTTTATTTTCACTCACATTTAGCAGAAATTTAGTATTTTCTTCAGTTATGAATATAGGCAACAAAGGTCATTCTGCGGTGTCCATAGGTCAAAAGAGCTATGTTACAGAAAAGGTCAGCTCTTTCCCTCTAAACCTCTTAAAATTATGTATATAATCCCTTTGTTGTCATGTGTATTCTTGGAGAAATGTGGTGGGAATCCTAAAAGTTGGTTTAATTTTTTTTAGTACAAAATTTTCTTTAATATAATCTTAAAAGAATTTTTTTTAAATGTTCTACTCTGCTTTCAAAATTATGGTGCATGTGATGGGCCTTGTAGATCCCTTTCTGGCAAAAGGGCATTTTAAAATAGAAAGCACACTTTGGAGTTTCTCTGGATTGCATCCTTTTTTTTTTTCTAAAACAAGTTTGCTGATATTAAAAACAAACATGGACTTCATGTTAATTTGCATTAGCTAGTTAGTACTCAGAAATGTTATATGTATTTTGGACTGTTGTATAAAAGAAAGCACGTCTTTTTGAATGGTTATGGGAAATGTTATTTGGCATTACCCTTAGGTCTTAGACAATGTGGTCATATAAAGTGACCTAACTAATTATTCCAGTCTGTAATAAAAACAGTATCATAAAAGTTGATCTCTCCAGACTCAGTTTCCAATCCAGAGGCTTAGGCATACACTCTGACCAAAGTAGGAATTGGGGATCTACATTGTTCTCTTTTTTGTAATGCCACTTATTTAGCAAGAGGAAGAATCATTTGTGTTTGTGGTGGGGTCTGACTAAAGTTTATAAACACTTTGGTTTTAGTGTTAATGCTCATTGAAAAGAAATTGAAGGCCAGAGAGGGTTTTGTTTTTTTCTCCTCCAGCATTTGAAGAATAATGCCTGATTCCTATCTGTGTCACAGTTTGAACTTTAACCAGTGGCCTAGTAGTTAAAATAGGTTAAGCATTTTTTGCTGTGGAAAAAAAAAATCCGAATTGCTTTCTCAAGGTTGACTAAAACGTTTTAACTCTTGGTAGCAAATGAGGCGTGAAACAAATTGTCAAAAGGATGGAGACCAAATTATTGCCTTACTGAATGTTTAAACTGGCTGGTGATGTTCTACTGAAGGTGTGAGCCTAACAGATAAATAAATGTGTAAGAGGCACCTTTGTTTCTCCTGCTTCTTTACCTAGTTTTTCACAGCTTGCCTTGACTTAGAGGACCTGAATCTATGTCAGCAAAACCACGGCCCTGTTCAGAGTGTCTTACTTAGAGTATAGTGGTGCTTGGAGGAATAATTAAGTGCTATAGGGCATGGATTAGCAGAAATAATGTTTCTGTTTACAAATATTTCATTGTACAACTTTCATCAGATGATGTAAAAATAATTTTCAAATTTTGCAAATGTTTGTGTGTAACCTGGTTCTTCGTGTCCTTTTGGTGCTTTGGACTTAAGAGAATCAAGAATCATCTATTTGATATTCTTGTTCATTGCCTGTTGACCACACTTTGCCCCTCCTTTGGAAAGGTAGGAGGATGTGAGTGTGAATATTGCATTGTCAGATATCATTGAGATACCAGTTGGTTCTGCTTAGGTGTCTTTTTCCCCTTTTTCTTTTTGGAGGGGGGAAGGTAGGGCAATTGGGGTTAAGTGACTTGCTCAAGGTCACGCAGCTAGTTTTTGTGTTAAGTGTCTGAGACCAGATTTGAATTCAGGTCCTCCTGACTCTAGGGCTGGTGCTTTATTTACTGCACCACCTAGATGCCCTTCCCTTTTTCTTTAAAAAATTTTGTTACAAGAATACTTTACAGGTATGCTAAAGGGATATATTCATAAATGAATGTGATATTGATTGCACAGGTATAACCTATTTACTTTATTTGTTTACTGTATCATGGAGGGAGGAAGGAGGAAAGGATAGAATTTGGAAGTCAGAACTTTAAAAAAAAAGTTTAAAAAATTGTTTTGATATGCAATTGGGAAAAATAAAATATATGTTACAAAAAGAATGTGATATAAACACAGAAGACATAAGGAAAAATAAAGAAAAAAATGTTGATCTTGAGAAAAGTTGAAGTACTTACACACATTAAGTTAGGGGTTTTTAACCTGGAGTGTGAATTTGTTTTTTTTTCAAATAATATTTTGACAACTATATTTTAGTACAATTGGTTTCCCTTGTAATGCTACATATTTTATGCATTTAAACCACTGTTCTGAGAAGGGGATCCATGATCTTCACTAGACTGCCAAAGGGGTTCATGACATAAAAAAGTTAAGGAAACGCTGCTCCTTTTAAGATACTTCTGCCTTTAAAATAAATTAATCTAAGCCAGAGGTTTCAGTCACACTGCCTTCTGGCCTCCTGAGTGCCTGCTAAACCTGATTAAAATGTAATTGGGAAATCTGTAATGGAATTTTAAAAAATAGAATAGAACATCGGTAATGTTGATATGTAGTTTTCTAAGTGAGCATACTGCTGCAGAGATCCTTATGTTTAGTTTAGGTGCTCTCCTATTTGAAGAAACCACTCATCTAAACTGTTTCTGACTAGGACATGAAGAAAGGTGTAGAGACATCTTGTTTAGAGGCTATATTATAGGGGGATGGGGGTCTGTTATTTCATTAATTAAAGGGAACTGCTGGATAAAGAAACATCCTCTCTACCTATGCAGGTTGGCACATTCTCAGTAACTTACTGTCTAAGAGTAGCTTACATCCCTGAACCCTTATCTTATAGAGATTTAGAAGTATACATTTTTATGTGGGATTTAAAAAACCCCCTGCAACAGAATATTTTTAAACTGTAGATATAGACCAAAACAGGGTTTTTTTTTTACCTTCTTTCTCATGCTTCCACCTCATTGGGGCTTTTAATTTTCAAACATAGGTCAAGAAATAACTAAGATTAATGTTCTTTTACTGAATGCAAGGGGAGAAAGATTTAAGCTGATCAAGGAAGGGGAGTTCATGGGTAGTGAATAGCTCTTTGTTTTTCTGTTCTGTGCTATCTTGATATTCCTAGATGCTTTCATCAGCTAATAAGTGATAAGTGTTTTTATAGTCGGTCCAATAAATTGATTACACAGTTTGCATTCAGGAGTTGCATGCATAGTGTTGTAAGAATTGCATAGGATAAAGGAGGTGTGGAGATGGAGGTTGTTGCCTTTTTGGTTAGAGGAGTGGGAAGATGACCCCACCTGCTGAAATCACTATTGTTGTCCCCTTAGATCAGGAAGTATTTCTTTTCCTTTGGGTAACTGGATTGACCCTAGTATGGAATAGGGGCACAGTGAGGCTGTAAATTTATGTAATTATTAATCTTTTCCTATGGAGATTCAAGAGTGTGGGCTTTTATTTCTAGAAAGCTACCCAGATTTCTGAGGTTGTGTATCAGGATGGTGGAGAAACCCATGAACTTTTCTATTTAGAGAAGAAAGAGGTATGGTAGGAATGAAAATATATACCATACCTCTTTATAAAAAGGGAACCTACCTATTCTGCTTTTTTTCCCTGCTCCCATTCCCCTTCCCAGTTTGAGACTGGCTTTTCTTCCCACAGCAGGATTTCTCTTATGTGTGTGCCTGGGTAAATGGCTTTGTTTTTCTGATTCTCTCATTTACCTGAAATCTTTGCTTTTTCTTCCCTTCACTTACACCTTTCTTGTTTTATTCCTTACGTTAGATTACTAGCCTTATGTTTACAGTAAGTTTCATTTTCTTCTTCCTTATCTCCTCCTTTCCCTTCTTAATTGCCTTTGGATTTCATCATCTGCTTCCTGTGTCCTAGAGGAAGGGTCCAGAGGATGTCACTTTGTTGTCTTCTTCTTTCCTTCTGGACCCCACTATATGAAATAAGAACACAAGGGTAGGAAGGAGGGATAAATTCCATTATTTTCTTATGGTATTCTGGCATGGGTGGAAATGAAATAGGAAAAAAAGGAAATAATTTTTCCCTAACATGAGAAGCCTCTTTAGGTGAAAAGCTTGTCACAGGAGATCCGATGCCTAAGTTAGTTCTCAGGAAACATAGGCACTCTTCTTTGGTTTTATGAATGAGGCTGGAGTTATGTCCTATGTGTCACCTCCTTTGGGAAACCTCAAAATCTTTCTCAGTTCAGTCAATCAAAAACCATTTATTTTATTAATAAGCAAGAAAGCTACTCCAGAGAATGTGGGAAGGGGGACAGTGTGTATAACCAAGTTGGAAAGCTGGCTTGGAAGTAGGTGGGGAAGGGCTTGGACTCTGTATTTGAACCTAAAAGCATTAGGGAGTGTAGGGGAGTGACATAGTCAGATTTGTGCTTTAGGAATATCACTGTAGCCCTTTGTGAAAGATGGATTAGAGGAGTGAGAAAAGAGGTGATGAGGGGGTGGGACCTAGGATCTGTAGAAAGAAAGGGAAGGGAATCAAAGAGAGGTTTGAAAGGAGAAATGACAAGATTTGGCAACTTACTGGATATGGGGCAGAATGTTCGTTTTCTTTTAAAAGGGAATAAACTTTTCCTGGGCATATGAGTACTATTGAAGGGCAAAGAAATTCAGTGCAGTTCAGCATTGATTAAGCATTGAACATTCCAGGCAGTATGCCAACTGCAGAAGATAAAAGAATAAAACTTTAACACCTGCCTTCAAGAAGCTTACATTCTGTTGGATGGAGAAGTTCCATATAACTCCTACAGATATGTGAAAGCAAAGTAATTTGAGGAGGCAGATATCATTTAACAGTGCTGGAATTTGATGGGCAGGTTTCTGGGTTGACTACTGTGTGAATCCTCAAGGAAGATAAGCATTCTCAGAGCTCAGTGTAGAGAAAGTGTATTCCAGGTGTGTAGGCCAACTTGGTCAAGTATTTGTAGGTTGAATAGTATAATACTGAATTTCAAAGAAAATTTATTAAATCATATAATTCTCAGAGCTCTAATCTACTTACCAAAGGGCTAGACTGCTTTAGAATTGGGCTCCTAAAAATCTCAGCATGCATTTAATTGGACTTATTGTTTGTTATTTGTAGGATTCATTTTGTAAGGTATACTCTTAAGAATATATATTAAAATTTTTACTTGTACTCTGCTTGCCGTTAAAGTAAGCTATCAGTGGTAAAACTGTGCTGTATTATCTAGGACAGAATGGTCTGAACAATGCCTACATTCCTATAGGCATGATTAAATGACAGGAAGAATCAACAGTTTTCTACTTAATTATTCCTTTTCCTTCAGAATAAAAATACAACTCTTAATTGAAACAGCTAACCATAAACATTAATCAGTATTACTAATAAGAATTTTTTTTAAAAAAGGTACCATACAATCAGAACATGATTTAAAGAAATACAAACACATGGACACAATTAAATTCCTTGCTCAATAATTCTTAAATTTTATTAATAATTACTTAATTTCTTGTTTTACCTCCATTTGAGCTCTTCAGCTCACCTTTAATCTTGATAATTTAATGTTTACCATTGTGTCTTTTCCCAATGGGAACTGAATAAATATTTATTGAACTGATTTAATGTTCGATGAATTAAATATTATGATTAAAAACCTTTCTAAGCCTTCTTTTTTGTCTAGGCTGTGAGACTTTAAACTGAATTGTCACCAAAAGCTCTTTTCTGCCATGAAGTGTTATCTATATATAATATACATATATAGCACTTTGCTTACAGACCTTAAATTCATTCTATAAATTTAACTGTTATTTTTATTGTTATTCATCTTTCAAGACGGAATAAATACCAGCTTATGATTAAGCAAAGAGAAAAGCATTAGTTTGCTTTCACTAACACATTCTCTTTGCTCTAAGCGTTCTTGCCATCACTTAATTTGGCTTGCCAAATGTTTCCTCTGTTCTCTTAGCTATCATGAAAAATTACTTGTGAACTTGTTTGTTGTACTTTTTTTTCTTTTTACTATTTAATTTTGGTAAATAGTATTTTGTTTTTTTCCAGTTACATGTAAAGATAGTTTTTAACATTCATTTTTTTAATAAGATTTTGAGTTCCAAATTTCTCCCTCCTTCTCAACCTCCCTCCCCAAGATGGCAAGCATTTCTGATAGAGATTTCATGTATGTAAAATCATGTAAACATATTTGTATATTAGTAATGTTGTGGAAGAAGATATACAGCAAAGGGAAAAAGCCATGAAAATAGTGTGCTTCAATCTACATTTAGACTCCATAGTTCTTTCTCTGGCTGTGGATAGCATTTTCCATCACGATGAGTCTCTCGGAATTGTTTTAGATCATTGCATTGCTTAGAAGAGCTAAGTCAGTCATAGTTGATCTTTGCACAATGTGGCTGTTACTGTATACAATGTTCTCCTGGTTCTCACTTCACTCAGCATCAGTTCATTTAAGTCTTTCCAGGTTTTTCTGAAATCTACCAGGTCATTATTTCTTTTTTTTTTTTTTATTAAGCAATTGGGGTTAAGTAACTTGCTCAAGGTTACACGGCTAGTCATCATTATTTGTGTGTGGGGGCTCATTTTCTGAGGCCGGATTCGATCTCGGGTCATCCCAACTCCGAGGCCAGTGCACTTACTCACTGCGCCACCTAGCCGCCCCCAGGTCATTAATATACCATAACATTCTTATACCAGAACTTATTTCCCTAATTGATGGGCATCCCCTCAATTTCCAGTTCTTTGCCACCACAAAAAGAGCTACTATAAATACTTTTGTACATATAGGTCCTTTTTTAAAAAAAGGGAACTTTTTAATGATCTTTTTGGGATACAGACCTAATAGTGGTATTACTCTATCAAAGGTTATGCACAATTTGATTGCCCTTTGGACACAGTTCCAAATTTCTCTCTTGAATGGTTGAATCAGTTCACCCCTCCACCAACAATGCATTAGTGTCCCAATTTTCTCACATCTCCAACTTTTATCATTTTCTTTTTCTGTCATATTAGTGAATCTGATAGGTGTGAGGTGGTACCTCAGGGTTGTTTTAATTTGCATTTCTCTAATCAGTAGTGATTTACAGCATTTTTTCATATGACTATAGATAGCTTTAATTTCTTCTTCTGAAAACAGGCTGTTCATATCCTTTGACCATGTATCAATTGCAGAATGACTTGTAATCTTAAAAATTTGATTCAGTTCTCTATATATTTGAAAAAAGAGACCTTTATTAGAAACACTTGCTGTAAAAATTATTTCCCATCTTTCTGCTTTCCTTCTAATTGTGGTTGCATTGGTTTTGTTTGTGCAAAATCTTTTTTTAAATTTTATTAAATGTGTTTATCTTCTTTTATTTTAAAACTTTCATTTCCACAATTCCTTGAGTTCCAAATTTTCTCCCCCTTCCTTTCTTCTCCCCTCATCCCCCCATGGTGGCATGCAATCCAATATAGGCTCTATAGATACCTTCACATTAAGCATTAGTCAGGTTGTAAAGAAGAATTATAACCAATGAAGTGAACAAGGAGAAAGAAGGAAGGAAACAAAATTAAATACAAAAGAGAGAGCAAGTAGTTTGCTTTAATCTGTATTCAAACTCCATAGTTCTTTTCTCTGGATGTGGATATCCTTTCCATCATGAGTCTTTTGGAGTTGTCTTATAACTTGCATTGCTGAGAGGAGCCCAGTCTATCAAAGTTCTTAGTCATAGACACGATGTGTCTGTAACTGTGTACAAAGTTCTCCTAGTTCTGCTCTCCTCACTCACCATCAGTTTATGTAAATCTCTCCAGGTTTTTCTGGTCTGCCTGTTCATCATTTCTGGTAGCACAATAGTATTCCATTACATTCATATACCACAACTTGTTTAGCCATTCCCCAATTGACGGGCATCCCCTTGATTTCTAGTTCTTAGCCACCACAAAAAAAGCTGCTGTAAATATTTTTGTGCAAACAGGTCTTCCTCCCACTTTTATGATCTCTTTAGGATACAGCCTTAGAAGTGGTATTGCTGGGTCAGAGGGTATGCACTTTTTTATAGCCCTTTGGGCACAGTTCCAAATTGCTCTCCAGAATGGTTGGATCACTTCACAACTCCACCAACACCATTAGTGTTCCAGTTTTTCCACATCCTCTCCATCATTTATCATTTTCCTGTTTTGTCGTCTTAGCCAATCTGACTGGTGAGGTATGGTACCTTAGAGTTGTTTTGATTTGCATTTCTTTAATCAATAGTGATTTAGAGCATTTCTTTCATATGTTTATAGGTATCTTTAATTTCTTCCTCTAAAAACTTCCTGTTCATATCCTTTGACCATTTATCAATTGGGGAATGACTTGTATTCTTATAAATTTGACTCCGTTCTCTGTATATTTTAGAAATGAAGAGTTTATCAGAGATGCTGGTTGTAAAAATTCTTTCCCAATTTTCCACTTCCTTCCTAATCTTGGTTACATTAACTTTATTTGTACAAAATCTTTTCAATTTAATGTAATCAAACGTATCGATTTTGCATTTCATAATGCCCTCTATCTCTTGTTTGGTCATAAATTCTTCCCTTCTCCATAAATCTGACAGGTAAACTATTCCTTGCTCTCCCAGACTGTTTACAGTTTCAGCCTTTATATCTAGATCATGCACCCCTTTAGATTTTATTTTGGTATATGGTGTAAGATATTGGTCTATACCCAGTTTCTGCCATACTGTTTTCCAATTTTCCTAGTAGTTTTTGTCAAATAGTGAATTCTTATCCCAGGAGCTAGGGTCTTTGGGTTTGTCAAACAGTAGATTATTGTAATCATTAATTTCTGTGTCTTGTGTACCTAATCTATTCCACTGATCTACCACTCTGTTCCTTAGCCAGCAGCAAGTAGTTTTGATGACCGCTGCTTTGTGATACAGTTTAAAATCTGGTATGGCTAGGCCACCTTCCCTGGCATTTCTTTTCATTAATTCCCTTGATATTCTGGACTTTTTGTTTTTCTGGATGAATTTTGTTACTATTTTTTCTAGCTCTATAAAATACTTTTCTGGTAGATTTATTGGTATTGCATTAAATCAGTAAATTAATTTAGGTAAAATTGTTATTTTTATTATATTAGCTTGACCTTGCCACCAGCAACTGATTTTTTTTTCAATTATTTAGATCTGACTTTATTTGTGTGAAAAGTGTTTTATAATTGTGTTCATACAGTTCTTGGGTTTGTTTTGGCAGGTAGATTCCCAAATATTTTAGTGTCTACAGTAATTTTAAATGGAATTTCTCTTTTTTTGCTGTTGGACTTCATTAGAAATGTATAGGAATGCTGAGATTTATGTGGGTTTATTTTATATCTTGCAGCTATGCTAAATATTACTAAATATCTCAAGTAGTTTTTTTACTGGATTCCCTAAGTATATCATCATATCATCTGTATAAAAATCTTTTTAATTTAATGTAATCAAAATTATCCATTTTGCATTTCATAATGTTCTCTAGCTCTTGTTTGGTCATAAATTTTTTCCCTCTCCATACATCTGATAGGTAAACTATTCCTTGTTCTCCTAATTTGCTAATATTGCCCTTTATGTCTAAATTGTGTACCCATTTTTGACTGTATCTTGGTATATAGTATGAGATGTTGGTTAATGCCTGATTTTTGCCATACTATTTTCCAGTTTTCCCAAGAGTTTTTTGTCAGATAGTGAGTTCTTATCCCAGAAGCTGGGGTCTTTGGGTTTATCAAAAAGCAAATTACTATAGTCATTTACTGCTGTGTCTTGTGTGCCTAATCTGTTCCATTGATTCACCATTCTATTTCTTAGTACCAAATAGTTTGGATGATTGCTGCTCTGTAATATAGTTTTAGATCTGGTATGACTAGGCCACCTTCCTTTGTTTTGTTTTTGTTTTTGTTTTTGTTTTTTTGCTTTTTTTGGAGGGCAATTGGGGTTAAGTAACTTGCCCAAGGTCACATGGCTAGGTTTTTGTTTGTGTGTTCATTAAGTGTCTGAGGCCGGATCCGAACTCAGGTCCTTCTGAATCCAGGGCCGGCGCTCTACTCTCTGAGCCACCTAGCCACCCCTGTTTTTTTTTTTTCTTTAATTCCTTGATATTCTTGACCTTTTCTTCTTCCAGATGAATTTTATTATTTTTTCTGGCTCTCAAAAATTTTTTTTTTGTAGTTTGAGTAGTATGACACTGAATGAATAAATTTGTGTAGAATTGTCATTTTTATTATATTAGCTCAGCCTACTCATGAGCAGTTGATATTTTTCCAATTGTTTAGATTGTTGTGTGAAATATTTGTGTGAAAATTGTTTTTTTATGTGAAATTTGTTTTATAACTATATTCATATAGTTTTTGGATTTCTCTTGGCAAGTAGACTCCCAAATATTTTATATTGTCTGCAGTCATTTTAAATGGAATTTTTCTTTCTATGTCTTGCTGATGGGCTTTGATGGTAATATATAGAAATGCTGATGATTTGTGTGGGTTTATTTTACATCCTACACCTTTGTTAATTATTTCAGGTAGTTTTTTTAGTTGATTCTTCAGGATGCTCTAAGTATACCATCTTATCATCTACAAAGAGGGATAGTTTTATTTCCTCATTACATATTCTAAATCCTTCAATTTCTTTTTCTTCTCTTACTGAAAAAGCTAAAATTTCTAGTGCAAAATAGAATAATAGTGGTAATAATGGGCATCTTTGTTTCACCCCTGATATTATTAGGAGTGCTTTTAGCTTATCCCTGTTGCAGATAATGCTTGCTGATGGTTTTAGATAGATACTTATCATTTTAAGGAAAACCTTATTTATTCCTATGATCTCTAGTGTTTTCAGTAGGAACGGGTATTCTATTTTATCAAAAGCTTATTCTGCATCTGTTAAGATTATCATATAATTTCTGTTGCTTTTGTTATTGATATGGTCAATTATGCATTCCTGGTATAAATTCCACTTGGTCATAATGTATTATTCTTGTGATAAATTGCTGTCATTTCTTTGCTAACATGTTGTTTAAAATTTTTGCATTAATATTCATTAGGGAAATTGTTATAATTTCCTTTCTCTGTTTTGGTTCTTCTTGGCTTGGGTGTCAGCCCCACATTTGTGTCATAAAAAGAATTTGGTAGGACTCTTTCTGGGCCTATTTTTCCAAATAGTTTATGTAGTATTGGAATTAATTGTTTTTTAAATGTTTGGTAGAATTCACTTGTAAATCCATCTGGCCATGTCGAGATTTTGTTCTTAGGGAGTTTATTGATGGCCTTTTCAATTTCTTTTTCTAAAATGGGGTTAAGTATTTTAATTTCTCTTCTGTTAATCTGCACAATTTATATTTCTGTAAATATTCCTCCATTTCACTTATTTCAAAGATTTATTGGCATAAAATTGGACAAAATAGCTCCTGTTGTTGCTTTTCCTTTTTGATACTAGTAATTTGGTTTTCTTACTTTTCAAAATCAAATTAAGCAAAGATATCTATTTTATTGATTTTTTCATAAAACCAGCTGTTAGTTTTGTTTATTAGTTCAATAGTTTTCTTATTTTCAATTTTATTAATCTCTCCTTTGATATCCAGAATTTCTAATGTGGTGTTTAATTGGGTATTTTTAATTTGTTCTTTTTCAAGCCTTTAAAAATCATATGCCCAATCCATTAATCTACTCTTTTTTTTTATTTATGTAAGCATTTAGAGATATAAAATTTTCCCTAAGTACTTCTTTGACTTTATCCCATAAATTTTGATATGTTGTCTCATTCTTTTTAATGAAATTACTAATTGTTTTTATGATTTGTTGTTTGAACCACTCATTCTTTAGGATTAGATTATTTAGTTTCCATTTAATTTTGAATGTCTTTCCATGGCCCTTTATTACACGTAATTTTTATTGTAACATGATCTGATGCATTTAATTCTTCTGCCTTTCTGTATTTGATTGTGATGTTTTTTATGCCCTAATATATGGTAAATTTTTGTGTAGGTGCCATTTATCGCTGAGAAAAGGTATATTCCTTTCTAGCCCCATTTAGTTTTCTCCAGAAGTCTGTCCCATGTAACTTTTCTAAAATTCTGTTCACTTCCTTAACTTCTTTCTTGTTTATTTTTTTGGTTAGATTTATTTAGAGCGGAGAGATGGAGGTTGAGATCACCCACTGGTATAGTTTTGCTGTATGTTTCTTCCTATAGCTCATTTAACTTCTCCTCTAAGAATATGGATGCTATATCACTTGGTGGATATCTCTTTAGTATTGGTATTACTTCATTGTCTATGATGCAGTTTCCTTCTTTTTCTCTTTTAATTAAATTGTTTTTGCTTTATCTGAAATCAAGATTTCTACCTTTACTTTTTTTTTTCTTTTTGGAGTGGGGAAGAAGGTAGGGCAATTGGGGCTAAGTGACTTTCCCAAGACCATGAGGCTAGTTTTGTGTTAAGTGTCCAAGGCTGGATTTGAGCTCAGGTCCTCCTGACTCCAGGGCTGGTGCTCTATTTACAGTACCACCTAGCTGCCCCACACCTTTGCTTTTTTTACTTCTGCTGAATCATAATATGTTCTGCTCCAGCCTTTTACCTTTGTTCTATGTGTCTCTGCTTCATATGTGTTTCTTGCAAACAACATATTGTAGGATTCTGGCTTTTAATCCACTCCACTCTCTGCTTCCATTTTATGGGAGAATTCATTCCATTCACATTCACAGCTATGATTACTGTGTATTTTTCTCTATCTTATTTTCCCCCATTTATACTTTTACTGCTGCCTCCATGAGTCTTCCATTTCTTCTATCCTTCCCTCCCCCTTTTTCCTTTTTCCTTTCCCCTTTTTCCCTTTTCCTTTTTCCCCTCCTCTCCTACCTTATAGGGTAAGGCAGATTTCTTTACCCAGCTGAGTGTGTGTGTTGTTCCTTCTTGGAGCCAAATCTGATGATTTACTCACCCCCTCCCTTCTCTCCATCTACTGTAATAGGTCTTTCATGCCTCTTCATGTTATGTAATTTACCCCATTCTGCGTCTCCTTTTCTCTTCTCCCAGTGCAATCTTTTTTTTCACCCCTTAATTTTTTTTATCATCACATCAAAGTCATCTTATACCCACACCCTCTGTTTAAGTATACTCCTTCTGACTGCCCTAATAGAGATACAGTTCTTAAGAGTTACAAGTATCGGGGGCGGAGCCAAGATGGTGGAGTAGAAACAGCTCCTCCAAGCCTCTCTGCCCCCAGATTCCCCCCAAACTATGTAAAAGGGGACTCTGAACAACTTCTGGAGCCCCAGCACCCACAGAACGACACAGAGAAGCTAACCTCCCGCTGAGGACAGCCCAGCAGCCCTGCAGGAAGGACCAGCGCAGCGGTCTGGGACCTGGCAGCGCGCAGAGCGCAGGAGCCGAGCCAAGCCCAGGTCCACGTGAGCCGAGGTTTTAGCCCCAGGGCGGCAGGGCCAGCAGCCGGCTGGAGGAACCCCAGAACATCAGGAGCTGTGGCGACTCCAGAATTATCAACATAGACATGCCTAGGACAAAGTAAGAGGTTAGTGTCCTATGGACTTTGGGACCTGTATTTGGGGAATGCGTCAGCTCCCTCCCCTGGGGGCTAGAAGCCGCTGAGGAGACACGCCATTTTGTAGTTTTCAGAGGCAGCTCCGGCTCCCAGCCTACAAATCGTGGGGAGATCCAGTGATCAGTCTTGGGGGGTAATCGCTCTTGCTTTAACCTCCCTGGATCTGGATTGTGATCTAGGGTGGAAGTCGTGGGTGGGTTTACAGCTTGCCAGAAACGGAAGTTGCCCCCACATGTTTGGGACGAAAATTCCTCTATCTGGCCTTAAAACCATAGTGTGGCAACAAGCCCAAAAGTCAAGCAATTAAGTGGCAACATGCCAAGGCAAAGGAAACAGAAAACTGCAACCCTAGACTCCTATTTTGGGGGCATAGAGCGGGAAAAGGACTGTGAGGTCAGAAGTCCTGCTCCAAAAGCCCCAGGGGAAAACATGAGCGGGTTGCAGGCCATAGAGGACCTTAAGAAGGACTTTAAAAATCAAATAAGAGAAGTGGAGGAAAAATTGGAAAGAGAAATGAGAAGGATGCAGGAAAAGTATGAAATGAGGGTCAACAGCCTGACTGAGGAAAACAACACCTTAAAAAATAGACTAACTCAAATGGCAAAGGAGGCCCAAAAGGGCAATGAGGAGAAGAATGCCTTAAAAAGTCGAATTTGCCAGATGGAAAAAGAATCTCAAAAGTTCACTGAGGAGATTCATTCCTTCAGAGTTAGACTGGAGCAAATGGAAGCTAATGACTTTATGAGAAATCAAGATGCTGTTAAGCAGATCCAAACAAATGAAAGATTAGAAGGCAATGTGAAATATCTCATGGGAAAAACCACTGACCTGGAAAATAGATCCAGGAGAGACAATTTAAAAATTATTGGACTACCTGAAAGCCATGATCAAAGAAAGAACCTAGAAATCACCCTTCAAGAAATTCTCAAGGAAAACTGCCCTGATGTTTTAGATCCAGAGGGCAAAATAGAGGTTGAAAGAATCCACAGATCACCTCCTGAAAAAGATCCCCAAAAGAAAACTCCCAGGAATATTATAGCCAGGTTCCAGAATCCCCAGATCAAGGAGAAAATACTACAAGCAGCCAGGAAGAAACAATTTCAATATTGTGGAAACACAATCAGAATAGCCCAGGACCTGGCAGCTTCTACACTGAGGGATCGAAGGGCATGGAATATGATATTCCAGAGGGCAAAAGAACTGGGAATGAACCCAAGGGTCACCTACCCAGCAAAACTGAGTATTTTGTTTCAGGGGAAAATATGGTCATTCAGTGGAATAGAGGACTTTCAAGCATTCTTGAGGAAAAACCAGAATTGAATAGAAAATTTGACATCCAGACACAAGAAGCAAGAGATGCCTGAGAAGGTAATCAGGGAAAAGAAATCAAAAGGACCTTATCAAACTTGAACTATTTACATTCCTATATGGAAAAGCAATAACTGTGACTGATGATATCTTTCTCACTATGAAAATAATGGAAGAAGGGGGTGTGGTCATATGAATACATATGTCAATGTGTGTGTATATGGTTACAGTTATATATGGATAGAGGGCATAGGTTGAATTTGTTGGGAAGGGAGAATAGTCAAGGGATGAAATTATGAGGTGAGAGAGGAAAGTGGCAAGAGGAGATGGGGAGAGACAGGGTAGGGTAAACTATCCCATGTAGAAGAAGCAAGGGGAAGTGGTTGCAAAGAAGGGGGAGAATAAGGAAGGCTAAAAAGGCAAAACCATATTCACATTGAATTTGGTTCAGGGAGAAAATGACATACATACTAAATGGGATATCTCAACCTGCAGCAGGATAGGGGTAAGGGGGATGAGAGGAAGGATGATGGATGGGAGGGCATCCTTGGGGGGAGGGGAGGTTGGAAGTACCCACTATAGAAGAGGCACAGGATCATGTAGGGAATGGACCAGGTGGGGGGTGGGATGAGTGGGAGGGAATTATAAGCAGCCTTGTACAATATATCTACTATGATAATGCTTTGCATAGCTAGACATGTACAACATATACTGAATTACTTATCTCCCAAGAAGGAATGGGTGACAAGGGAGGAAGGAAATGGATCTGAAATTCGAGGTCTTAAGATTCAATGTTTCAAATATATATAAATACTATTATTAATACTCTTTTGCTTGTAATAGGGAGATAAGATGTGCAGGCATTGGGACACAAAGATTCACCTTCCTCTAATGGAAAAGTCGAAGGGGGTATGGGAGAAGGTATGGGAGAGAGCAGATTGAAGGAAGCGATATCTTGTGGGACTACTATTTGGGAGGTTGGGTAGGGGAATAATGGGGGGAAAATGATTGTAACTCAAAATCTGGTGGAAATGAATGATGTAAAACAGAAGTTAATAAAGCATTTGTTTAAGGGCAAAAAAAAAAGTTACAAGTATCATCTTCCTATGTAGGGATGTAAACAGTTTAACACCTTATTGAATATCATGTTGTTGTTTTTTTCTTACCTGTTTACCTTTTTATGCTTCTCTTGAATCTTGTATTTGAAGATCAGATTTTATGTTCAGCTCTGGTATTTTCACCAGGAAAGTTTGAAAGCCCCCAATTTCACTGAACGTACATCATTTCCCTACTAGATTCTTAGTTGTAATCCAAACTCCTTTGCTTTCTGGAATATTATATTCCAAGCCATCTGATCCTTTAATGTAGAAGTTGCTAATCATGTGTAATCTTGACTGTGGCTCCTTGATATCTGAAATGTTTTTTTCTGACTTTTTTAGTATTTTCTCCTTGACCTGGTGGTTCTGGAATTTGGCTACTGTATTCCTTGGAGTTTTTATTTTGGCCTCTCTTTTGGGATATCATTGGTGGATTCTTTCAGTGACTATTTTACTCTCTGGTTTTAGGATTTCAGGGCAGTTTTCCTTGATAATTTCTTGAAAGATGTTGGTCAGGCCTTTTTCCTTTAGTCAGGGGTTTCAGGTAGTCTAGCAACTTTTAAGTTACCTCTCCTGCTTCTATTTTCCTGGTCAGTTGTTTCCAATGAGGTATTTTATATTTTCTTCTGTTTTTTTCATTCTTTTGATTTTGTTTGACTGATTAAAAAATAAACAATTTTTTTTTTTTTTGCTTTTTGGAGAGGGGAAGGTATGGCAGTTGGGGTTAAGTGACTTTCCCAAGGTCATAAGGCTAGTTTTGTGTTCCGTGTCTGAGGCAGATTTGAACTCAGGTCCTCCTGATTCCTGGGCCAGTGCTGTATTCACTGCACTACCTAGCTGCCACTGTTTGGCTGATTCTTGCCCAAGTTTCACTTGCCCAATTCTGATATTTAAGGAATTATTTTCTTCAGTTTTTGTACCTCCTTTTCCATTTGGCCAATTCTATTTTTAAAAGAATTGTTTTCATCAGTGTATTTTTTAAACTAATTCTATTTTTTAAGTAATTGTTTTTTCAGTCAAATTTTGTGCCTCCTTTTCTAAGCTGTTGATTTTTTTTCATAATTCCCTTGTATAACTTTCATTTCTTTTCCTAATTTTTCTTCTACCTCTCTTAATTTGACTTTAAAAATCATTTTTGAGTTCTTCCAAAAGGACTTTTTGGGCTTGAAACTAATTCATATTACCCTTTGAGGCTTTGTATGTAGGCATTTTGACATTGTTACCTTTTCTGAATTTGTGTTTTGATCTTCCCCTGTCACCATAGTAACTTTCTATCATTAGGGGCTTGTCCACTTCGATAGGGTGGCCTGGCCTAGTTGTACTTGTCGTGCCCTGGGTTCCAGGACTGGCAGTTTGCCTGCTGATCTCTGGCTGAAGGCATTACACTTGGCCTGCTGTGCCACTGGCTTGCTGAACTGGGACTTCAGGCCCTAGGTTGCTGATCTGCGCTACACCTAAGAGTCTCTTGCAGAACTGAACTGTACTTCCCTTATACACATGTGACACAGACCTTTCCTGAAGTTCTAAGTTACCTTGGACTGTAAAATTATTTCAGTATATCTGAGCTCCAGAATTCTTTTAGAGGCTTGATTTAACATTGTTTTGCAGAGAAACTGGCCAGGCAACTTCCTGACTTCTTTCACCATCTTGCTTCTGCCTCTTGTGAACTTGCTTCTGATACAGCTTGGATTTATGCAGATCTTGGCTGTACCTTAAAATATACTGATAATTAAAGCTTTTGTCATTTGTCCGGTAATTTGTAATATTTCCTCCACTAATTATAACAATAGCTTACATTTATGTGGAACTTTAAGATCTATACAACATTGTCTAAAATCCCATCTCGTGTAGGAAGCCTTTTCCTATCTTCCTTAATTCTAGTGCGTTTTTGTCTGCTGATTATTTACAATTTATCCTATGTATAGCTTTTTTTGTACATAGCTGTTTACAGATTGTCTCTTCCCCAACCCATCTTTAGGTTGTGAGCTCCTTGACTTGTCTTTTACCTTTTTTTATATCCCACTCCCTGGTACATAGTAGGTCCTTAATAAACTCTCAGGTCACGTTCTTTATCCCCATTTTGCCAATAAGGAAATGAGGTTCAGAGAGTGGTAGAGTTCATGAGGGCCAGATTTGAGTTAGAGTCCTTTTGAATCCTGGCTCTGCCACTATGTGACCTTTGGCAAAGTAGACCTCTTTGGGGAAGGGAAGGGAAAAGGAAAAAAGGTTGGGAAGGGAAGAAGTCCTTAATGTGCTTTACTAGCATCATGTCTTTCACTAGCACCACTGTGAGGCTAAATATGGTTATTATCCTCATTTTATAGTGGAGGAAACTGAGGTAAACAGAGGCAAAGTGACTTACTTAGGGTCACACAACTAATAAGTGTTTGAGGCTGGATTTGAACTTGTCTTCCTGATTCCAGTTCCTGGGTGTTCTATTTGCTGTACTGCCTGGCTAACTCAGGGGTTTGGACTAATCTTTCAAGTTTCTTCCAACTTTAAATCAGTAATTACCTAGGATAGCTTGCCCATTATCATATAGCTATTGTGAGTTTTTGAGACAGAATTCAAAGTTCTTTTTTGTGTACAAATTCAACACTGTCTTTTACAGTTTACTATCTCTCAAGATTTTCCCTTCTGTTTCCTGTCTTTTGAGTTATCGTGAAAGAAAAAAAAGTTCTTGGTGGCCAACCCTCCCATGATGGTTCAATCTCACCGAATGTTGTTAGTTCCTCGTGATCATCTGTCTGTCAGTTTTAAAAACTTATTCCCTAAGAACATAGCCTTTGAGAATCCAGGGCTAGGCTGCAGGCTCTACTTCCATACAATGAAGTACTAGGTTCAAGCTTTGCTAGAGAATTAAATTGTAAAATCATTCTTGCCTCTTACATGTACTGGCTATCAAAGTCACTTACTATCTTAGGGACCTAGCTAACTCTTTTAAAAAAAAAATTAAAAAATAGAGGTGCCACTTGGCATTGGTAGGCAAAAGATTCCTCATCTGGAATTCCTTGTACCAGTGAAAGCATAGTTCAGGTCCCAAAAACACTACCCAACAGATAAAGTCATTTTAAATCAGTAGTAGTGGTAGGTGTTAAAAAAAACTTAACCTCTGAAGGGTGTTGACAGCTTGCTTACATTTTAAAAGTGCTTTATAGTTGTAAGAGGCAACTTAAGAGTTTTATTTGATCTTCATTAACAACCTTGAATAAGTATTGTGAAATACTCCATTTTCTGGATGAGCAAACTGAGACTGGGAGATGAAGATAATTGGTCTAAGTCACATAGGTAGTAATTAGTAGAACCATAACTTGGGAAGTGGGTGTTCTAAAGCCAGTATTTTTTCCACTGTATTATGTTGCTTGACTTTTTATATGTAGCTTTAAAAATATCAGTGGAAATAGCTTGGTTCTCCTGTTTTTTTTTCCCCTTTAAAGACAAATTCTACATACTTTTCTTTTACATTAAAACTTGCAGTATGGTGAATAGAGGACCTGCCCTGGAACTAGGAGGACCTGAGTTAAAATACAGCCTCAGACACTTAATGCACACACAGAAAACTAGCTGTGTGACCTTGGACAAGTCACTTAACCCCAACTGCCCTCCAAAAAGCAAAAAAAAAACCAAACAAACCCAAAATTCACAGTATGTTCTTCAAAGTTGAAATGTCCTTTGCTTTTTGCATTGTATAATAAGCAAGCAAAGAGGCTGCTGGCATAGTGAATGAGGTCTTTCCTGGTCAGGAAAACCACCTTTCAAATCTTGCCTCTGTTATTTACTCTTGTGGCATCTTGGGTGAGCCTGTAGATATCTTCCCAAGACTTTACTAAGTTACTATCTTTCCTCATCTCTGCCTTTTCTACTTCCTTGTCTTCCTTCAGGTTCCAGCTCCAATTCTTATCTTCTGCAGTTCCCTTAGTGCTAGTGACTTTCCCTTATTGATTATCTCTGGTTTAACCTGTATATAGCTTGTTTGTATATAGTTGTTTGCATATTATCTCACCCATTAGAAACTGAGTTCCTTGAGGACTGGGATGGCCCTCAGCATAGTGCCTGGTCCATAATAGGCACTTAAATGACTCTTGACTGACTACATAGATTGTAGTGGGGTAGAGCAGAGCTCTCTTTTAGAGCTAAAAGTTTTTTAAAATTTCATTTTTATTTTAGGTCCTCGCTCTTTCCCCCACCTCTCTCCTCACCTTGAGGAAAGGAAAAGAAGCAAAGCCCATTGTACACAAGTATAGTTAAGCAAAACAAATTTCCTCATTGGCCTTGTCCCCCTAGATCTTGTCTCAGTCTCCTCTCTAAGCCTGTCACCTCTCTAATCTGGAGGTGAGTAGCATATTGCAGTATAACTCCCGGAGTTATGATTGGTTGTTATGTTGATCAGATGTCCTAAATCTTTTAAAATTGTTAATGTACAAAGTATTCTCCTGCCATTCCCTTAATCATTTCTTATGGCACACAGTAGGATTCCATCATTCACATATCAAAACTTGTTTAGTCATTTCCCAATTGATGGACATTCCCTCAGTTTCTAATTGATTGCTACAAATTGAGCTGTTAGAATTATTTATGTACATATGGGTACTTTTAGAGGTAAAGTTTAGGTAAATATATTTATTTGTCCTCAAAGTTTAAAAAATCTAACAGACAAGAATTAATACATAACAACAGTTACTACATGATGAGTGCATTGCTTCTTATACTTATATAGATCTGGAGATTCATGTTTTGATGCAAATTCTCCACTGTAAAGCCTAGCTTTGTAGGGGAACCAGTGGAGGATGTGATTGTGTCCTGCTATTATCCCTCATTCTTGCTACATGAGAAGGGGAGTGCCTAACATGATTATTTGATGCTTGTGATATGCTGGGAAATGAAAATAAGTTAGGAATTTGCCTTCTGGTGGCTAAGGGTATATATTGAGACATCATTTGTTCCTGTATACTGGCAAATGCAGTTTTCTTAGTTTCAGTTTTAAGACCTTCTTTATCACCTTTTCCCCTCTTTCCAGAATCAGAGTATTTATTTATCAGTGCATTGTATAGGGTATCCCAAAAATCTTAATACAGTTTTATATTATAGTAACTTAAGAAATATAAGGAAGGAAACCAGCATTTAAGTGTTCATTATGCTCTAGTAAACCAATATTTATTAAGCTTCAACTATATTGTACTTTGCTAAGTATAAATGCAACAGATGTACAAAAACATTTTAAAGGTTGATTACTTAAAATTTTAAAATAATCTATAGATTACTCAGATTCATAATAACCACCGTCTTTGTGCTTTATACCTTTCTTTTTGATTTTCAAACTTGAAAAAAAGCTTTCATCATCAGCTGCTGCTCCATAACTGAAAGGATTGGATTTGTAATCTTAGCCTTAAGATTATTCAGAGAATGAGTTTTTGATGTATACTTGACCATACTGAAGTGATCCCACAATAAAAAGTCAAATGGAGATAGATTGGGTGACTTGCAGTGGCCCAGCCTGAGGACTTCCTTTACTGATCTGAGAAAGTTATCAAAGACACACTTTGCAATTCAGAATGACAGGGTGCCTTTGTCTTGTTAAAGTTAAAAATTTATTATTATAATTAAAAGTCCACAAAGCTAAATAAGTATAAATGAAGCTGAAATAATTAAACTTTTGAATGATTTTTTACAAGGTTTTTAAAAAATATTTATACTTCCAAGGTTATTAAAGCCTAAAATTTCACTAAGACATTTGCGACAGCCTACATTTCCCAGAAACACTGATGAGGGGACAGGTCTTTGAAAATGGATAAACTTTACCTTCCAGTTATATTTTGTGTGTGTGTGTGTGTGTGTGTGTGTGTGTGTGTGTGTGTGTGTGTGTGTTTGGGGGGGGGAGTCATCTAGTTAAAAATGTACTGTTCCAGATCTATGGAGATACAGCTTATATATATAAAATGTATGTATGTATGTATGTATGTATGTATGTATGTATGTATGTAGGAATGTGTAAAATGTATTATCTCGATGGCTAAATCCTACATCTGGAAAGGAGGTCACCTAGTCCAGCTTCCGTATTCTAACCCTGGGGATACTTGAGGCCTTAGAAGTTGAGAGACTTGTCCAAGGTCATAGAAATAGTTAAATGACTGGGGGAGGTAGGGGCTGGAGGTGGAGAAGGGGGACCACGGTTGTCTGATCCTGGGGCTACTTTAATCTCACTTCCTACCTGCACCCCCAAATAAAAAGGGGAACAATTTATGGAGGTCAGCTGTGCTAGGCTGAGGCCCCTACCCCAGGTTGGCGTTTGTGGAGAGGAAGTTTTCAGTATCTGCATTGGTATGGTCTGCTTTGCCTAGAGGTGGTGGGGAGGAGAGATAGGCTTTGGTTCTAGCTGTACCACCCTTTTCTTTTTGAAGATTTCACCCTTGGGGGCTCCAGAGGGCCTTGCTTTCAGTTGTAAAACAAACTGTTGGGTTTCTTCTGTTGGCCTTTGGTGCACTATCTGGAATTCCATCCTATACTGTAGGATTAGGCTGGGAGGAGGTGGGAGTGATCTGAAACCGGTTTGGAGAGTTAATGGTGTGGCCTAGCCGAGATATTTAGTCAACCAGTGACTTTTGGGCCCTACATAAAAAGGGGAAGGATCTGTTCTCTCTCCTTGTATCTATCACATCTGTCCTTTAGATAGTATTTCCAGATATTTTTTTACGATAATCTCATTTTTCAGCCTATGGTTCTGATCACAAAAGTTTTAGAGTACTTCCTCTTCCTGAATATTGCTACCAGCCTCATTACTTAGAGGGGTTTGGATGGAAGAGGCTCAGCCAGTCAGTCCACTGGTCAATGATCGTTTATATCTTGACCCAGATTACCTGATAGAACACTAAACCACTGTTTTCTATTGTTATTGTGAATTACAGAGGAAAACCTGGATAAAGAAGACTCCAGAGTTAGGAATCACCTGGTATGGTAGAAAGATTATACTGGATTTGAAGTCACATTCAGTGTGCATTCACTGCCTGGCACATTTATTAAGCAAAGGCTTATTAAGTGATTATTGACCGACTAACCTTGGGCAGGTATTGTAATGGTTTTTGTCCTCAGTTTCCTTCCTCACTGGTATAATGAGAGGGGGGATGAATGACTTTCCAGCTCGGATCTTGTCGTCCTCTGCCTTCCAGAAGACTTGTTGGTTCTTTGGTGCTTTGAGGCATTCTGGGAACTGGCAGTTCAGTTGACTGTTTGCAGGGTAGTTTGTACCCCTGAGGTTTTCTATCAACACGATCTGTTAATTAACTTGTAGGATAGTTTGGAATGAGGTGCAAAGCAAATATCACGAACACCTGCATTTTTTAACATTTCAAAGATCTCATTCCTCTTGCAGGTATAAAATTATGAAGAGAACTAGCAGGATTAAGTTTGTATTTTAAAAAATGCTTTTAAGGGAAGAAAAAATGCCCAGGAACAATGACCCATTCTTTAATCTAGCTCCTAGTGTCTGTGTGGATTTTAGCCTGGTGCATAACATCTTTCTAAATTGGATATGAGTTGGAACAGCCCAATTGCTAAAATCAATACTTGTAATTCCTTTTTCTTCACAGCCTTGCACAGTTCCTTGAAATCAGACATCTCTCACATACAGGTGTACATGCAGGGTTTTTGCTTGTAATGATTACACTTTAAAGTGTCACTATACCTTTGTAGTTAACCGGCTCCTAGCCCTGGGGTAGAGGTTCCCCACCCCTGTCCTGCCCTGTGTTTGAGACTTCCCCCCAAAAATATATGGTCATGGGTTGTATTATGTATTAGTAAGGGTTTATTTCATAGCTCTGTAAACCAGAAGTGTCAAACATGATGCCAACGATACTCCTGAATGTGGTCTGAGCCAGATTAAAATGTAATTGGAAATATTTAACAAAATAAAAATAAAGTAAAAATATAAATAATGTTAGTTTGTGGTTTTCTTTGTCAATATGGGGCCCACAAGAATGTGTTTCTATTTGACACTACTGCTGTGAATATTGATTTCTTAAGTGTGGGTTTTGAACAACATTAAAAAGAAAAATCTCTGGGCTATGTGTGTATTTTGGTGATATAGGGGAAAATTCTTTTGATTATAGTTAATTAGAGCTAGCATTTACATAGGACTTTAAAGTTTGCAAAAGTGCTTTACAAACATTATTTCACTTTATCCTAACAGCAATCCTGTGACTTATAAGAACCTATATTTTATAAATAAGGAGAGGTTGAAGTGACTTACCCCGGGTCATACTGCTTTTTAAGTATTTGGGGCAGGATTTGAAATATATATATGTGTGTATACACACATACATACACTAGGCCATCTGTCTCTCCCTAAACGGATTTATAAACATGCTTTGGAAAAGTAATATGCTAGTGGTAATGGTACAGAATATTAGGTGATAAAAGACATAACTTTTTCAAAAGCATATTATGATCCCATTCTTACTTCCATGGGCTCTGGAGAAATTTGTCCAGGCTGTATTAGTTTTAACTGTATAAATTCAGAAGTAACATGGCTCCAAATCTGAGTAAGTCGAAGCGTGCTTTTTTTTTTCTTTTAAATATTTACTGTTCCCTTAAAAAATGACTCTAATTTGGTGTTATTAAAAAAAAACAAAACTAGCTCAGGACACCATCAAATAATAACAAAGTAGTAGCTTTGAGATTTGGAATCTCCTTTGTTGCTTATTGTGAGACAGAAAACTGGCATTTCTAAAGGCTAAATAAGCCCCTTTTTGCTCCCTGGGCTGTTGGGCATCAGCAGTAAGGCATGACTGACCCCCTGATTCATAAAGTCAACACATGATAACCACGTTTTTTTGTCCTTCTGTGTATATTTACCTCCTACCTCCAATGCATCTCTTATGTTCCTGACGTGGTAATGGGCTCTTGAAATTTTACTGATCCAGAAATGTGTGTAAACAAAGCCGCCTTTCTTCTTTAAAAGGGAGATTTACAACTGTCAAATTTTAGTCCTTTTAATTTTAAAATCTAGATGAAACATAATCCCAGGAGTATTTTTTCTCCGTTGCAGTGTAATCTTTTCATAGGATACATGATTTAGTTGGAAACAAATTAGCAGCTATGCATGCCTAAAGAAAGCAATTTAATAAACAGGTTTTTAGTGAGACCTAATCAGAATTGTAAAGTGATGCCAGGGAATCAGTTGCATTATAAAGAATTACTGGGGTAGCTGTAGGTTTCAGTGACTGCCTGTTCTGCACTACTGTTTGCGAAAGCATTTGGAAAATATGACCAGCTTCACATTTTAGAAGATTTATTCATCCTTCCTCTTCCACTTGAAGATAGTATTCTCAAATCTGTTGTTGCTGAGTTGCATGAGGTTATATCTTCTTCTGGTCACTTGTGGTTGGTTATGGAAAAGACAGTACTAATAAGAATGACAATTACATCTATAAATCACTTTCCTGCCTGGAAAATTTCCTCTTCCCTCTACTACTTAGAATCCCATGTTAATTCAAAGCCCTACTCAAATAGAATCTTTCTGCATGAGGCCTTTCTTGATTTTTTTCCCTTCTCCCTCTTCTATTCATTTATTGTCTATAATAAATGTTCAGATTTACTTGTATTTATATTGTTCTGTTGTTCAGTCAAGTCTGACTCTTGTGACTGCATTTGGGGATTTTCTTGGCAGAAATACTGTAATGATTTGCCATTTCCTTCTCTAACTCATTTTACAGATGAGGAAATTGAGGCAAATAGGGTTAAGTGACTTGCCTTGGGTCACACAGCTAGTATGTGTCAGAGAACAGATTTGAACTTAGGTAGATGAGTTTTCCTGATTCCAGACCTGGTGCTCTATTCCCTGGGCTGCCACGACTTGTTATACATTTTGTTAGCCAATAGCCATTTTGTCAGCTCCCCAAAGATGAGTTTTTCAGTATCTGAAAACACAGTTTGATTCCTTCATTATATTTGAAAATCCCTTTATACATAATACATTATATATATATATATATATATATATATATAATCTCAGCTGATCTTCCCAATACCCATATGAGGAAATTGTTGCTATTATCCTCTTTATAAATAAGGAAACAGGTTCAGATGACTTTGATAACTTGCCTAGGGTTAGCTAGTAAGTATCTGATCCTGGATTCAAATCCAGATCTTCTCAGCTTTAAGTTCAACACTCTACCTACCAACCTCCACCAAGTGGGTAGGAAGCCATGCAACCAGGTATATGTAGTCTTTAGTCGGAGGACTTACTGTGGTGTATGTACAGCTTATCACGGTAGATTTTCCTAGAATTTGAGCTTTAGCAGTCAAGAAATATCCTTGGCACTTATTATTCTTACTCTGTTTCATGGTGGTCACCCCCCCCTTTTTTTCCCTTTTCATAACAATAGAATGACGGGGGGGGGGGGATCTTTAGAGATAGCCATAGGACCTGATGTGAAGTGAATTGCTCTAGGTCCCTTAGAGAGATGTAGTAGAACCAAAGTCAGCCTTGGCTCTCGTGACTTTAGACCCAGCATTCTTGCTTTCTTTGCCAGCCCGCTTCTGTTAGTTCTGTACCCACCAAGGTTGTACATGAATATGACCACAGGGATCTCAGCAAAAATTCTTTTAAGTGTCTCTTAGTTGTAATGTAATTCTCTGTACTCAGTCTTTTACCAATTCTGTCTTAGGAAGCAGTCAAGTAAATCGGTATTAATAAGTTGTTTTGTTTTTTATCTCTTGCATTCATTTTTAATAATTACATTTAATTCTTTCCCACTTAAAAGAGCTATTTTGGGGCAGTGAGGCAGAGAAAGGAATAGATTACCCACCCTGGAGTTTGGAGGACCTGAATTCAGATCCAGCCTCCGACACTTACTATGGGTGTGACCCTGGGCTAGTGGCTTGCCCCTGATTGTTTCCTAGAAAAAAAGCACTATTTTGTATGGGAAAAAGTGCTAAATTGATATCCACTTGGAACCTAATTGTAGCTGTGTGACCCTGGGCAAATCACTTGACCCTGATTTGCCTCCAAATAAAAGGGGAGGGGAGGAGCTATTTTGTATTAAAAAGAAGGTGCTGATAACTAACTACTTGTAACTGAATTGTGGCCACAGACCAGTTGTGGCTGACAGGGGCTGCTGAGATAGAGTCATCATAACTAGAAAGGATTCTGCTTAAATGTAGTAGCTTTCTCTCCGGAACTCTGAGCACTTTATGGAAATCTCATCAATTCTTCTACAATTCCCTATGAGGTAAGCAGAAGGCTGGGCTCCTTAACCTCCTTTGGTCCTTTAGCAAAGTGAGGCCAAGACAGGTTAAGGATAAGCGCCACTTAGAAAGGTACTAGCTTTGTGCCTGCAACTCCTCCGAAGGAATCTGGCTTCCTGCTCACTTTGCCTTAGTTCTTAGCTTCCACTGCCAGTGAGAGATTCAGCACATTTGCAAAGAATAGGAGCTGAAATAAGACCACTGGCTCCCTTGGCAAAGCTGCCAGATCCAAACACCTCTCGGTCACTGTAGATAATAGGGCAAGTTTGTAAGGTGAACTTTCTTTCCAAGGAACTCAGGGCCTAGGCATCAGAATTCTCTTTCTTGAAAGGTTGGTAATGGAAGTTGATCTCCTGAGGATGCCTCTTTTAAATTCAGAGTGACCCATTTAAAGGAGGCTCTCTTTGGAACTGGATTGCTTTGAATGGGGCCTGCCTTAATGGAGTCACCTTCCATGCTAATGCTAATTGTTCTAGTTCTGCTCTTGTTTGGCTGTTTCTGGCTTTTGTAAAATTCAAAATTCAGAATTTGTCGGATGTGGGTTGTGGAGTTACAGCTGGGGGTTTCATTGTTACTTAGAAAACCTAGAGAAAAAACCTCGGTTTCTGACGTCTTTAGCACTTTTTTTGAGAAATAAAATTTAGGGCAAAAAAAAAAAAGGTACTCTAGATGTTAATGTACTTTTTGATATTGGATACTTTGGTATTGATTGATTTTTAAAACATGATCGTTTAAAGGTAATTTTTCTTATATCTTATTTTTATACTTGTATCCCTTTCTTTTTTATACCCCTATCCTTTATGCTTTTTTGGGGGGGGGGAGACAAAATAAAACATTATTATTAAAATATTAATTCAGTAAAGATTTATGTTGCCTCTGTTGTCCCAGTTATGGTGTCTGGTACTGGGGTGACTTTGGTACTTAATAGCTAGCTAGTATTTCTATAGCACTGAGGTTTGCAAAGTGCAAACAGATACTGTTTTATCCTTATAACAGTCTTGGGGGGAGGTTGGTGACTTGCCCAGAGTCATACATAGGGAATGTCTGAGGTGGTATTTGAACTCATATCTTCCCAAGTTGAATCCAGCGCTCTTTTCATTGCTCTCTGCACAGCTGCTTATTTCAGTGAGTCACTGATCTCATTTGATAAGGATAATTTCACCAGTGGTACCAATTATAGCCCATCTATGCCTTTCATACTGTGCAGTTCTTCCCAAGATCCTCTCATAGATCTTCCCCAACGGGACTTGTCAGCAGACCGGGAGCTTTCCTCTGGACTTCCTCCCTTTGCATTGATGTGTAGTGGAGCATGTGAGTTGGCCCATATTGGCCACATGTTTCAGTCTTTCCATCCTGTGTCTTTCCATTGCCCTTTGGGTGATCTGCAGTTTTAATCCTTTGGAGACTGGTGTGTAGGCATAAGCATCACCAGATGAAAATATGGACCTTCATGTTAAGGAACTTGCAAGTTATTAAAGGCAGTGAATGACTTCCCAAAAGCCATCCGACCCATTCTGCTCCTCCTACTCAATTCTGGACCCCATTTATTGACCTTTTACTGTGACTTTCAAAGAGTAAGATGTATAAATGGACAGGTTTTGTGTGTTACAAGCATTCATCATCCACTTGGATTTTTCTTTGAGGACAATTATTGGGGATATGAGATTTAGAAATGACATAATCTTTTGGCTCAGGAAGTTAACATTATAATGAGGGTTCTAACATGAACACAGAAATAAATACAAGGGTAGGACATGATGGAAGCATCCCAAATAGCTGTGTTTTTCTGGGCTAATCATTGAACCTGTTTGCCTCATTTTCCTTATCTCTGAAAATGGGCCTCTCAGAGAGATTCAGAATCCTGGAATTTCTGTGTTGGAAGGACTTTGGAGGCCATCGAGTCCACATTGTACTTGAATAAAAATGCCCCCTGCAACATATCCAATAATAATAGCTAACATTTATTTAATGCTTACTCTGTTCCAGGCACAAACACTTTGCAATTATTATCTCATTTGATCCTTGCAACAATCCTACAAGGTAGTTATCCCCATTTTACAGATAAAAAACTGAGGCAAACAAGTTAAGTGACTTGCCCATGATAGCTAGGAACTGAATAAAGGTAGATTTGAACTCAGGTCTTCCTGTCTCCAGGCCTAGCATTCTTTCTGAATAATTATCCCAAGTTATCTTTCAGCTGTTGCTTGAAAAGCTTCAGTGAATGCTGGGACCTCCTAAGGCAGCCTCTTCCTACTTTTGGATAGCTTTGTTATGAGGCAGCTTGATAAGGTAGTAAGAATGAGACACTAACTAGAGTGCAAATTCAAACCCAGACACTTTAGCTGTTTGGCTCTGGGCCAGGCATATTAAGCCTCAGTTTCCTCATCTATAAAATGAGGATACTAATTAGCACCTACCCTACAAGGTTGTGTGGATCAAATGAAATAACAATTATAGACTGCTCTTTAAATCTTCAAGTACTACAGATGATGGTGATGGTAGAAGCTTTTCCATGCATTAAACTTAAAGCAAATTGGTTTTAACTTCCACACTTTTTTTTCCTAGTTCTGCCCTTTGAATGACAATAATACCTTTTCCAAGGGACAGCACTTATTTCTAAGACTCAAGGATCTGTTATGCCCCTTCTTAAGTCTTCTCCTTTCCAGGCTATAAACATCCCTGCTTTTCCAGCTGATCCTGATGTGGTATGATACCAAGATATTGTGCAGAATGCTTTATAGCTTATCAGTGTCCTTAAAATGTAGCACCCAGAACTGAACACATCATCTGATGTGCTCACAGCATGTATGGTGGGATTATTTATCATCTTTTTAGTTCTGGAAACTATTTTCTCCTTTTCTCTCTGCCATCTTAAAAAACAATTATTAATACATTTTGTTTGACATAGGGAACATTTCTAAGACCTTATTTCCTCTCCAGGTATTTACCAGAAAATAGCTTTTTGATAACAGAAAGTAGGAGTATATCTTTTAAATTTGACAGTATGGTATTAATACATTTCCTATTTGATCATAGTTTGGCACTTTTCAAATTGATTCTTATTGTAGTCCTTGTATATTATTTTGATTTTCCTTTATTTTTTTAAACTTTATATCACTTTATACAAGTCTTACTTTGTTTCTCTGAATTTTTTGTATCTGTCATTCAGCTAGGTGGCTCAGTGGATAGAGTGCCAGGCCAGGAATTAAGAAGATTCCCGTTCCTGAGTTCAGATCTGGCCTCAGAAATTTAATTTAGGTCTCTGACCCTTGGTAAATCACGTCACCCTGTGTAATGGAAATGCAGATTTAAAGATCTTCCCTGCCCCTAGGCCCTTTGATTGGCTTAAGAGACTTTGATTGGCTTTAAGAGACTCTGAAAACCTTCCTTGATTTGAAAATATGCTCTGCCTCCTAATAGGCTGAATGTGGTCACATGGAGCCTGTGGTGGGAGGCTTGGTTTTCAGGAATGACCACACCTTGATGCTATGTGATTGGGCAGTGGATCAAAAGGGTGGTTACATTCTTTGAGCCAGGAGAAGGCTATATAAACTCTGAGGAGAGGCTTTGCTTTGGGGCTCCACTTTGAGAAGTGTTGTGTGATTTGACCAGATGAGACTCTGGGAAGCCGTTGTTGAGAGCCCCCCGGCTTTGAAAACCCAGATGTTGATGCTTCCCTCTCTGGTAACTGTGATTTGGTATTAATATAATGGTTGGACAGTTTGGAAGCCTGTCTGATCTGTAAGCTCTGTAACTCTGAAGTTTGGGGTGTTGACCTTTTTTCCCTGAACTAGGTAATGTGTGTTTGATTAAAGTAAGGTTGTTAACCCATTTTGAGTTGCTTTCCCTTTGAAAAGCAGATCTAAGAACCTATATTGGCAGCTACCCTGGGGATATTGGGGTGCTTGCTGCTACACCCTGTTTGCCTCAGTTTCCTCATCTGTAAAATGAACTGGAGAAATAGCCAAACACTCCAGTATCTTTGCCAAGAAAACCCCAAAAGAGGTCACAAGAGTTGGATAGGACTAAACAACAAATGAACAACATTTCATTACCTTTATATACCAATTTTTCCATTCCTCAGTGATTGGGCATATATTTTATTTCTAGCTTAATGTTATTGCAAATAGTGCTGCTCTGAATATTTTTGTACCTATTCAACTTTTCTTGCTTTTAATAAATTTCTTGGTACAGAGTCCCAGTACTGAAATCTTTGGATCAAAGGGCATGAGCAATTTGTTAATTTTTTTTGCATAATTCTGAGTTGACAAAACACCTTTTAAACAAAATTCTGCCTTAGTTGAGTACTGTATCTTAAGTGGATCCTTCGTTTACCTTTGGACAATGAGACCAATAATACGCAAATCAAAAAGTATACATGTGTCTTTGTCAGGACATCCTCAAAATGGGTATAACTTGGTGGCTTTTTAAAATCTTGAACTCAGGGAGATTTCAGATCATGCCTCTTAATTTTTAATAGAAAAAAATTTAAGGGAAGAGGATGAGAAATTGAAATGGCTGGAAATAGACAAATTCCTCTGTCACTCTAATCTATTGCTGTGTATTATCTGATCTGTATTTTGTAGCATATATTAAAATTTAGATCTGGTGGTGGATGTGTTCATGCTTTATCAATTTCATTCTGGTTATTACATTGGGACAGTAAGAATCCTTCATGCCCCTAGATTAGTAAATTAATTCAGCAGAAAAGTGTTGGAACTACACTAACTAGCAGTGGAATTTTTTTTACTTTCCTTCAGGCTTAAAGGAGTACTCTTCTGTAAATTCTCTGGTTCTTCCTACCCCACCTCTACAGCCTTCCTCCTCCCCTTCTTGCCTTCTCTACCCCCATTTTTAAAATAGCAGTGCTTTTCATACTGTCAGAATTTCTTGTTGTGACACCCCTACTCAAAAGTTATGACAGCAGTGCCATGACAGCCAGTGCCTCCTGAGAATCAATCAGGCAATTAATTTTGTAAATGAAATGCTGATTATACAAAGCTTCACATGAGAGGCCCAGTGATTAAAATCAATTTAACAAATTGTTTCAGGTGGGACTTGATTAATAATTTGCTGTAAATGCTAAGGATATATGACCAGCATACTTTTTTTGTGGTTGTTACTGTCTTAACTATATAGGACTATTATTTGGTATAAAAAAAAACTATAGGTAAGGTGTGTGTGTGTGTGTGTGTGTGTGTGTGTGTATTTTAGGCTTCTGACCTAGTTATTATGAGAGTAAAACCATTTTCATATTAGCCATGTTATTCACTCTTTGGTTATTTTGCTAACTAAATCTACTTAATATTGAACACCGGATACTTTAGCTATTACCATAATATAACTTAAAGGACATTAGAGATAATGGAATTGACCTGCAATATTCATCGAAAGTATCAGCGTTGGGAGGGATAACTTTAATAGAGCAGGAAATAGATTTCTTTAACATTTCTAAGGGCTCCACATTTTGTGTGCTATTTCTTTGAAATAACTGATTCAGAAAAGGAATACAGTGCATGGAGGAGGGTAGCCCAGAGTATTGAAGGGATGTCGCTTCACTTGGTTTTCCTTTCTTTGGGTTCCTATGCTCACTTAGTTAATTCTTGGTCATTTATTTTTGTGCCCAGTAATCTTGCCCCTTGGGTTTTCCTCTTGGTTCATAATCTTTCAGGCATTTTGTTACTTAGTGTCCCAGAAAGGAGAGTCATTGAGGGACATCTCTAATGTGTTTGCATTTTTGGGGTGGTTATCAGGTCCAGTAAAAGGGTGAAAGGGAGCAGGTCAAACAGGACCCACAAAACACTAGAACAGGAAGTAGCCATAGAGAATTGGACTCAGCTAGAATTTCTCGAGTGCCTGCTATGTAATGTGTGCTAAGCCCACAGTATAAACTGGAGAAAATCTCAGAGGGAAGGCACAGAGATGAAGGAGGAACTAAAGGGAAGGACTTCTTGAAGAAGGTGACACTTTAGCTGAGACTTAATGGAAGCCAGGGAAGCCAGGAGGCAGAGATGAGGAGGGAGAGTGCTGCCAGGCATGGAGGACCAAAGTGAAAATGCAGAGGTGGTGATGGAGTGAGGAACCAAAAAGAGGTAGTGTTACTGGGTCACAGAGTACATAGAGGGAAGTAAGGTATAAGAAGACTGGCAAGGTAGGAAAGGGCCAGATAATAATGAAGGGCTGGGGCCACTGGAGTTTGTTGAATGGAAGGAGGAGGAGTCACATAGACCCATTCTTGTGCTAAGATGCATTTGTGGAGTGGGGACCAACTTGAGGCAAGAAGACCAACCAGCAAGAATTAAGGTTGGAAAGTGGGCTAGAACCCCACTTCTGTTTATTCAGAAAGATGCTTTCAAATCTAGTCTCCAGCCCTTAACAGCCTGTGCTGTTCACTTACTTGAACTTCAGTCTCCTTTCAGATAAATGTTGGGCTAGATGATCTCTGTGGACTCAGTCTAGCTTCCTCATGTTAGGAATACTTGGCTTTTTGTGTTTTTTTTTTTTTTTTGCTTTTTGGAAGGCAGTTGGGTTTAAGTGACTTGCCCAATGTCACATGACTAGTAAGTGTTAAGTGTCTGCCAAGTGTCTGCAACCGGATTTGAACTCAGGTCCTCCTGACTCCAGGGCTGGTACTCTACTCACTGGGCCACCTAGTGGCAAGCCCTATGTTTGGGATACCTGTAAAGTTTGTTAGATCTTATTTGACTTGGATACTGATGCAAATTGCAGCCCATCCACACTTTGTCCTCCTGTGAGAGTTTTGACAGTGGCTCTGGTAAATCACCCACAAGGGTTCATCCTTTCATTGGCATTGTGTGGATACTAATGGAGCCTGCTAATTGTCCATCTCTCTCTCTCTCTCTCTCTCTCTCTCTCTCTCTCTCTCACTCTCTCACTCTCTCTCACTCACTCACTTTCTTTCAGACACACACACACACACTTCATTCACATTTCATGACCACCTACCTGCTGAAAATCATCGAGGCCACTTAGTCCAATCCATGTCATAGACATTAACGACAGCAGACATTTTTATAGGGGCTTGAGGTCTACAAATCTTTTATCCCATTTGAGCCTTAGGCCTGGGAGGTTCTACAGGTATTGTTCTGCCTATTTTACAGATGAGGACCCTGAAGCTTGGTGAAATTATCAAGAAATTTGCATGTGATCAGATGACTACAAAATATTAGAAGTCTTGTCCAACACTTGATCTTCTGTACCAGGGTGCCTTTTTAGAGGAGGAGGCTAAGTTTCAGAGAAATGGATAGATTTGCCATGGGTATGTTACTAGTTAAGAGGCAAAGCCCTGCTACAATCTGGTGTCCTGAATATGAGTGGTTTCATTCATTCATTCATCTTTTCATTTATTTATACCTCTGATGTTTAAAATCCTTATTTTCTTTCAACCTCTGCTCTAGGTCTCACTTCAAACTATAAGACTTTGTTGATTTCTCTGGTTGTTAGTATTCTCTCTACTGAAGTTTCTTGTTTACACCTTGTATTTCCCAATAAAATATAAGCCTCCTGAGGTGAGTGTAACAGCAAGCATCGTAGCATATCCAGGATGGCTGCTAGCACAGGTTCTTTGATCTGCATTTCTAAGGGAAAGCAACTCAAAAATCAAACATATATATCATTTACTTAGTTAAGGGGAAAAGGTCAGCACCCTTCAGAAAATACAAACAGAAATTACAAGCAGACACAAAATACAGACAGAAAATAACACAATTAAACAGACAGGACCCCTAGTTGTCTGATCATTACATACACACATAGTTAATAACCAGAGAGAAATGCACCAACATCTGAGTTTTCTAAGGCGGGGGGGGCTCAATGGCTGCCCAGAGTCTCATCTGGAAAAATCATACAACTCTTTCCATAAGTGAGCCCCAAAGTAAAACCTCACCTCAGGCTGTATATATAGCCTTCTCCAAGGTCAGAGTACATCACAACCTTCATGACCCACTGCCTAATTACAAAATAACAAAAGTTGTGGGCTTTCCTGAAAAACAAACTTCCATTAAGCAAGCTTCTGTTGCTGGGCTCCAAGTGAGGTCTGTTAAGGGGCAAGGAAGATTTTCAAATTGCCTAGGCCTGTTATAGGGGCAGGGAAGATCTTCAAATTCCCTAATCATTACAGTGAGGCGCCCCCCCCCCCCAGTTTTGCCTTTATCTCCCAGTACCCAAGAAAGTACCTTACACATGGTAGATACCTTTAAAAATACTTGGTGAATTTAATTTCGAGGAAGCAACATGTATTTATTTGAACACTTAAGTCAATATCTGACCTCAGTGATGTGGGTACTTCCTTGAATCTTCACTTAAGTGACTTGCCCATGGTCCCATAACCAATAAATGTCAGAAGAAGGGGTTAAATTCAGGGGAAGATGAGGTAGATGAGGTGCTGTACAAATTTTGACAGATCTTTCTTTTCCTGTTGTTCTCCTCATTTTATCTCCAAATGTGCTTGAGGTGATCTTAATAAATTAGACCTTCTGCCAAGCATTCTATAGTCATTTTTCCATCTACCACTTCTTTGCTATTTTGTGGGTGGAAGTGATTGTTACCTTCTATCTTCTTTTTCCATAAGATTTTACAAATGAGCTTATATTCTATACTGATGCTGCCCATGGCTGCCACATCTCTTCTTTGGCAAGGAGATAAAGTATTTGCTAGCAGAAGCAGTTTATAGGTGCTTTTGACCTCCTTGTGATGATTGCTGTACAATGATCAAGCTTTCACAAAACATGGTAAACTGTTGTCTGGTCCTTTTTCTATTTCCCAATTTTTTTGGTGTCAATAGTGTATTAACCATGTAATTTTGGAGGTGTTTTTATTGTATGTATGGTTTTCTTTTCAATTTTATTCTTTGGATCCACAGCATCATTGATTTAGAGCTGGAAGGTACCTTAGTGGCCTTCTAATCCAACTCCTTCATTTTATAGATGAGAAAATCAGGTACAGAGACACAAAGGGACTTCCTCCCTCATCCCACAATACAGTATCAGTCTTTATTCCAAGTCAGTGGTCTGACTGCTCAGGAAAAGCTGATTTGGTAATGATTTCAGTGTTGGCAACCACTTGCTTCTTGTTTGTTAACAAGTTTGATTTTTTTTTTCTGGTTATATTATTGATGCTAGCCATGTCTAGTGCCTCTTCACTCTCCTTATAGAAGATACTCAGAATTTACAGGTGTGAGGTTTCTGTGTAGTCTACAAGGCTTTGACTTCTGTACCTTCTTGACCATAAGCATATTTTTCAACATTTTTTGCCTTCTTCCTCTCTGTGTACTTTTTTTTTTTTTTGCTTTTTGGAGGGCAGTTAGGGTTAAGTGACTTGCCCAAAGTCACACAGCTGGTAAGTGTGTCAAGTGTCTGAGGCCGGATTTGAACTCAGGTCCTCCTGAGTTCTCTATTCACTGCCACCCCTAGGCGTCCCCTCTCTGTATACTTTTAGTCAGTCAGTAAACTTTTATTGAGTCTTCTCGGTGCTAAGTGCTTGGGATACTCTACCCTCACAACCCCTGGGGGAAAAAAAAAGATAGTCTTTGTTCTCAAGTAGCTTACAGTTGAATGGGGAAGCCAACATGTAAACAGTTATATAATAAAAACAAGCTACATACAGGATAAATTGGAAACGATCAGTGGAAGGAAGGCGACCTTAGCTTTAAGAGGGATAGGAAAGACTTCTTGTAGAAAATGGGATATTTAGCTGAGATTTGAAGGAAGATAGGAGGTAGAGATGAGGAGGGAGAACATTCCATGTATAGGGAACAGCCGGTGAAAATGCCTAGACTTCAGAGTTGGAGTGTCTTATTTGAAGTACAGTAAAGAAGATGGTTGGCACTTTTTTACAGAAGTCACTGAATATTAAAGCATATACTTTGGGTCAGAAAGTCTTAATAAATTCTTAATTGATTTTCCAGTCTTGTCTAACTCTTTGTAACTCCATTTGGGGTTTTCTTGACAAAGATACTGCAGTGGTTTGCCATTTCCTTCTCCAGCTCACTTTACAGATGAGGAAACTGAGGCAAAGAGGGTGAAGTCACTTGCCCAGGGTCACACATCTAAGTAAGTGTCTGGGAGTCTTTCTGACTTTTGACTTGGCACTGTATCCACTGCCCCACAAGCTGTCCCTAAATTCTCTTCTTTCCTTTTTTTTTCTTTTTCCCGTTTTGGAAGAGGGACGGCAGGACAATTGGGGTTAAGTGACTTGCCCAAGGTCACAGGGCTAGTAAGTGCTAAGTGTCCAAGGCTGGATTTGAACTCAGGTCCTCCTGACTCCAGGGCTGATGCTCTATTCACTGTGCCACCTAGCTGCCCCTGTCCCCAAAATCTTAATAGCATTTCTCTATTTTCTCATCTCCTGCAACAGATATTTTGCATAATCTATGATTATATTCAGCGTGTTTCTATTTTTAACCCAAATACTCCTCTTGAGCACTGCAGATTGAGGTGACCAAGTATCCCATGAAATGATGTTTTCACTGCTTGTGGAACCAACTCATCCGGCTTCTTTATTTGTCTTCTTCCTCTGAGGAGAACCTGTGAGCCATCTCTTCATTTAGCCACAGTTTCCTTGTAACTTTTGGTTTCAGTTAGTACAAGATGGTCATTGTTGAGAGACAGCTTGGTGAGTGGAAAGAGAGTGACACTGTAGTCAGAGGGCCTGGTTTCAAATCCTGCCTTTGCTGCTAAGGTCACCTGTGAGACCTTAGGTGAGCGAGTCTCTTAACTAGTCCCTGAGCCTTATTTCTTCACCTTTATAAAACACCCTGACCTTTGAGATTCCTTTCAGCTCCGGAATCTGTGGTCCTCAGAGTGGATTCCGTCATCTGTTGATCTTTTAGATTGGAGGAGGATATCTCATTTAAAGTGCTGGCAGTTAAGTTAATGTTTACAGATGGTCTGAAAATGGATTTGTAACTTCCTCTACCATCATCACTGTAGAAATGGGACCATACAAGTATCAGGTACATTTTGTGTTTTTCTTTGTTTCATGGGTTGTTGTGGGCAAGGAACTCATTGATTAGTGGACAGTGACCTTGTGATGCATCTCTGGGCCTTAGACATCAGACTGAGTCTGCTTTAAAACTTTCCAATGTGGTATGATTTGCTAGAGCTCTTACTCTGTGTCCCAGTGATACGATAGAGTGGGATTTAGGCAGAGTGCCTTGTAAATCTGTTTTTTTTGTGTGTTTGTGTGTGTGTATTCCTATTATTTTGCATTGCACGGTGTCACCTTTGGCATTCTGGTGAAGCCCATGGATCCCTTCTCAGAATGATGTTTTTAAGTTCATAAAATTAAATACATGGAATTACAAAGGGAACCAATTATCTTGAAATGAAGTTACCAAAATATGTATTTTTTAGAAAGTTCATGTATGCCAAGTCAAGAGTTCCTGACATAAATAAATACAAGATAGCTTGAGGAAAGAGAGAGTACTGACACCCGGTCTGGGTCGGACTCCATGATTTCTGGGGTACCTTCCAACTCGTTGCTTTAATTCTATGAACAAGACCTGGTGGGATTATGGGAGTTTCACTTAGGAGGCTTCACCTGAGTTGAGGCTTGCTGGATGACAGATGTTTTAAAAATAGAGGGGATAAGGAAGGGGAGAGGGGTGTGGTTGGGACAGGGGTGGTAGGATTGGTTCTGAGAATACCTAGCTAGGAGATGGAATGGTGTGGGTCAGCAATAGCTATTAGTTCAGCTTGACTTGTGCTTTACAGAATGTAATTGTGAAAGCTTTGTGGATGATGGATTGGAGAAAGGAAAGATTAAGGGTAGGGAGACCAAATCAGAGACTATTACAGTAATCGGGTGAGAAGGGATAAGGGTCTAAAGTTTAAACTAGGCTGCTGGAGGACAGTAGTATGCTCACCGAAATAGGGAAACTGGAAGTGACTGGGGCTTAGGGGTGAAGATTAGTTTTTTGGGGAATCTTGAGTTCAAGATGTTGACAAGTTATCCAGGTGTCTGTGCAGCACACGAGTTCAAGTGATAGATATGACATGGATATAAAGGTTTGGGAAGATTATCCCTAGATGGAGGTTAATTGATGATGGGAGTGGATAATGTTAGCTACAGAAGGCAATACAGCAGATAAAAGGGAGTCTTTGTGGTTTGTTGGGAGGAAAGTGCTTCGGAAACTTGAAAGTAGTGCACCCACACATATATATTATATATATATATATATATATATGTGGGTTGTTCTATTATATTATGCTATTCAGTCATGTCAGTGAAATTAAGATGTACTCAGTTTGATTTTCTTTTTTGGGGTTTTATTTTTGGTTATGTTATTGATGCTCTAGTCTTGTCCTGTGAGGTTTCTATGTTGTCTACAAGTCTTTGGATTCTTTCCTTTCTTGATCCTGAAGCATCTTTCCTAACAATTTATCAAAGGAGGTTGAGGGTAGTAAATAGCAAGAGTTTGCCTAGATGATTTCAACAACTCCAGAATTTTTGACCTTACTTTTATACTTAACCAATGAATATTTCTTTAATTTCTTTTTTAAAAATAGTTTATACAAAGTACTTAAAAAATTAAAAAAAAACCCCAGAATAAAACAAAAACAAAAAATTTAGGGGAGAAGGGACCTTGTGACATATCTCTTCTTTTATCCTTTCTTGTTTCAACTTTTACCTTTGAGAAGCAGAGAGGTTAAAGCCTGTTAAAAACCAGTATTATTCTCCAAAGACCTCTGCATAGCAGATTTTAAGAACCCCAGTCACTGACTCACTTGTTTTAACAATGGAATTTTTGTGCAGTTCAAGCATTTGAATACTCTTGAAATGACACAGGAAGTCTTAAGGTGATTGTTGGGATTTTCGTCCTTCAGACTGCTAGAAAGGGTGTATTTTAGTATTTGAATGTTTACTTAATGTCCCCTAAACTAAAGTAGTGGTGATACTTTTGTTCCATTAAATCTGCAAATCAATAAGCATATATTAAGCTCCCACTGTGTTCCAGGTGTGATCCTAAGAGATGGGGATACAGAGAAGGGCAAAAAAGATAGTCAGTGGTCCAAAGGACTCATAATCTAATTCATGAGACAACATGAAAACAACTATGTATAAATAAGCTATATACAGGATAAATTGGAGATCATCAATACAAGGAAGACACTAGAATTAAGTGGATTCAGGAAAGGTTTCTTGGAGCTGTGTTTTTATCCAAGTTTTCTGAATCTAAAATATAGCGCACCAAAACATAATATTATTTTGTCTCTTTATGTATAATATCTCCCCTAGTAGATTATATATCCATAAGGCATGGACTATATCTTCCATGAACTTTGCCTCCCTCTCCTTCTCTAGACAGTGCTCTGTATTCAGTAGGTTCTTAATCCATGTTGTATTGAATACATTTTATTTGATCTGTGGTGTAAGTGTAATCCTGTCTTCCTCAACACCCAGGCTAACACAGGAATCATTCTCAATTTATTATTTCCTCCCTTTCCCCTTTCCCCTCTCCTCTAGTCTGTTGCCAAATACTATCGAAATATCTCTCACATAAGATCACAAGTTCATTAGATTGTAAGCTCCTTGAGGGCATCAGCTATCTTTTGCCTCATTTTGGATTCCTGGAACTTAGTCAATGCTTAATAAATGTTTACTGATTGATTTATTGACTGACACAAGCTCTTTTCTGTCTTCTCTCACTACCACCAACCTGATGTGGGCACTCATCATATCATACTTGGAATATTTTGCCTGCCCCTGGGTCTCCTTGTCTTAAGTTTCTCCCCAGTCTTTTCAATTCCACCTCTCAGCTGTCAAATCCTTGGTCTTCTTCCCCCACCTTCCCCAATTCAGTAAATTCCAGTGGCTCCCTTTCACCTCCAGGGTCAAATATGACGTCATCTCTTTGGTGTTTAAAACTTTTTTTCTTTTTTTTGAAAGGGCAGTTAGGGTTGAGTGACTTGCCCAAGGTCACATGGCTAGTAAGTGCTAAGTGTCTAAGGCCAGATTTGAACTCAGGTCCTCTTGACTCCAGGGCTGGTGCTCAATTCACTGTGTCACCTAGCTGCCCCAGTGTCTAAAACTCTTAACAACCTGACCTAACTTTCCAGTCTTTTTTCCCTTATCCCACCTACTCTTAAAGCTAGAGTATGTTGTGGAAGCCAATATTGGCTTCCTTACCATTCTTCTGAGACACTCAGTCTTCTGAAAGCTTTTTCCACAGCCTTCTGGCAGCTATAATGTTCTATCTCTTCATCTCCAACTCCTGGCTTCCTTCAGATTGTACCTAGAGCTCCACCTTCCCCTAGAAGCTATTTTATTTCCCCTTAATACTAGAACCTCTCTTTGTTGATCATTTCTAATTTGTTTCCCCTATATATATTGTTTACATATAGTTGTTTTCATGTTATTTTCCCAATTAGCCTATGAGAGCCAGCAAATTCTCTTTTTTGGCTTTTCTTTGTATCTTCAATCCCTTTTGTAGGCAGGGCCTGGCACATTGTAGGCCCTTAATAATTGTACACTGAGTGACTAATATTTTAGTGCCTTCTACGAGAGATGAAGTGCCTTCATTCATGGCCTAAAATATATAGTATATAATTTGTCTTTTCGCAAAATTATCAGGTTTAATATGCAGAATTTAAAAATGGTATTTATTTTAATAGAAAATAATTAAAATTGTACTAATTGAATTTACTTTTAGATTAAAAAATTTTTTGAGGATACAAACACAGCCAGAACCGGTGAACTTTAAGGTCTCAAGCTTCATAGATTTTTTCCTATCTATGAGAAGTATGCAAAAGCTTAAACTGAAAGAATCAGTTTTACAGTTAAAACAAAGAGAGTTATGTGTTTTGGCTTTAGTCTTCTCTCTACATTTAAGCCAGTAGAGACAGAAACATTGATTTCCATAACAGAGCTGAGAAAAAAGATCTTTAGACTTCTTGGAAACCATTTTTGCCTTGTGGATTTTTGTCTAGAATTCTACCATTTTAGAGCTAGAAAAGAACTGGAATGATATTTAGTCTATCTTTCTGACCAAAGCTGAACATCTTGGTAGAACATGTTGTACCAGATAAAGTCTGTAATTTCTTTGAGTGCGAGAAGACCTGTGAGGACTGGCTCATCTGTCTTCTGTATTGCCTTATAGTTGACTTCTGGTCATGAAAATGAGTACCCTAAGTTTTCTGAAACTTTGGTGATAGGTTGTGACTCACTACAACCCCAGAACCTCTTCTGTTACATGTGCCCTTAGCCAGTTTTCCATCTTTAATTGGTGACATTTATTTTTTCCAATGTATGTTTCGTATTTGTCCTGTTCCCCTCCCCCTTCCTGACCCCTTACTGCACCTCCATTTTGCTAAGGTTACTTTTAAATCATTTTCTTATTTATAGATTTCTCACTGCCTTTTGTTCCATCCATCCGAACATGCTCTTTTTTATTCACATAAATATTAGTATACGGGGCTCAGGACAGTGTTCTGTATATACTTATGTGGGTAATTGTCTTCCGTGTTAGAAGGTCTGTTCTGTGAGGGTAGGCATGGTTTCATTCTTTGCATTTATAGCCCCATTGCCTAGCACAGTGCCTGTGACTTATAAGTATAAATCAGAAATAATACAAAAATAAAACAATAACAAATATAAATTGATTGTGTCATATGGGGCAAATCACTTAACCTCTTCAAGGCTTAGCTTTCTCACATGTAAAACATAGAGAATTATTCCTATACTGTGTTAGGGGATGTTCATGGGGATAATGTGAATTATATGTAAAGGGCTTCATAGACCTTAAAGCAGAATATAAATTACTGCTATTATTTCTATAGCTTGTATGCAATATCACTTTCTTTCTCTCCCTGGTTGATTCTTACTTACTAGGCTCATTTTTCTAATTGCCAGCATTTTCTGCTTTTTCTGATATTTAATTTTTATAATTGTCACTTCTGCAAACAGTTTTGCTGTATTGACACAAGGTTCCCCTTTTCTGGAGCATAAATGCTGAATCTTGCCTTCTGATTGGAACTCTGACGTTAGCTAGCTTTGTGGTGTTGGGCAAGTAATTTAACCGTTCTTCTGGTCTCTAGTTTCTACATCTGTAAAACAAGGACCCTAGACTAAACAAACTCTAAGTAAGGCCCCTTTAACTTTGGTGATGCTATGTGTCGCTTTATTTATTTATTTGATTTAGTGTGACTCTTTCCCAACATAAACAGATATCTTCCACATATTGCAAAAGATGAAGGAATCTGAAGCATGTAAGGACAAGTGAGAGGCTACATTGGACAAGGGCCGAAGTATGTCTTGCGCTTTTATTTCAGAGCTGTACCAAATGACTTGTTCTCTCATAGCATAGTCGTTGCTATGATTCTGTGTCCTGCAGGTTTCAAGTTTAAAAATTGTTTTGACTGTAGTTTTTTGTAAAATTAAAAAAAATATAAGATAACATAAGTATTTTATTTATTTAAAATTAATCATCCAATACTTTTGCTTTATTTCCTTTTGGAATCCCGATCATCCACTGGTCCATTTCTATTTTTCCCCTTCCCCCCATTTTTGCTGCTGTACCTAATTTTGTGTTTTCCTTCATTACTTTAAAGGTAATGTTGCATGTTTCCTAGAGCTCATCTGAAGCAAGTTTAGATATAGCCTGCCCTGTCTAATCTTTTAGAACACTCTATACCTCTATACCTCTGTATTTTCAAATCCCCATTTGCCTAATTTGGCAAATTTTCATTGGTTCAGCAACATAAAACTCTTGATCCTAGATTTGGGAGAACAAGTATTTAGTAATATTATGTCAGATGCAGTTGTATTTTTAGTATAGTATATACTATATAGTATAGTATTAGTATGTATAATATATGTATAATATAATATATATATCCCCATATATTATATACAAACTATATATAGTATTAGTATATGTATTAGCATTAGAACACGATTTTGTGGGCATAGTCTTTCCTATATTTCTAGTAATTATAGATTGGTCAATGATAATATCAACAATCAAGAGGTTGATTTTACTTTAAGTGAAAAATACATTCCTAATTAATACTCTTTTGTGATTTCTTCTCCATTCTTGATTTTAATTGAATTTGCCTATAACTCACAGAATATTACTTAACCTAATGGTGTGAACTAAGTTGCTGGAATCTCGAGCATTTTTGTTTTCTCTTTCAAAGTTTGTTCAGAACTGTTGTAAGGAATTAATAACTGTAGCCTTTGCAATTTTACTTGAATTTAAACAAAATGGCATCCTGGCAGTTGACACCCATAGAGTTATTCTTAAATTCTGGACCTTCTACTGTTAACTTTAGGAAGCATTCAATTTTAAAGTATTCATTGAGTACCCATGTATAGATAACATAATACAAGGCACTACCCTGGTCACTGTGGGAAGTACATAGTAATATCTCTGCTATTAAAAAAAACAAAACAAAACAAAAACTTATGATTGAAGTTGATGAAAGGAATATAAACATTGATAGGAGATTTGAATAACAATACAAGAAATTTCTCAAGGCAGTATTAGGTGCCACATGTGTGGTTTAGGCTATATTCCCTATCCCTAGAATGAATTTTGCTGTCTCCCCCATTTCTCTTGCTCTTTCTATTAAAATCCATCCTTCATTAAAGCCTAGCTCAGATACTATCTCTTGCATGAAGCCTTCCCTGATAATGGTCTTCCTAGATAAAAATGATCTTTCCCTCTTCTGATTCATCTGACATACTTTTTTTAAATGTAAATATTCTCTCAGTGATTCTCTGTGGTTACAGATCTTGAAATACCACAATCTCTAAGGGGTTAAAGTTATGGTTGGCCCAACAGGCAAACAAACATGTGGAAGGCTCAAGTAATCTATAACATATTTCCAGGAATTGATCTATGTTCAAGAGCATAAGGGTTATTTATCATTAAGAAATCAACAATGGGAAAGGTAGAGCCCAAGAAAAAGAATACTGTAGGTGTTCCCTTAGTACTATCTGAAATATTAACAGGCCCTGGCGTTTTCCATGGATACTTTCTGAAGGATATATATGGAAAGTCATGGACAGGAAATAAACATAAACATAACATAAACTCTTAATGCAGTTTAAGCTTATTAAAGCTTGACACTTTGGGAAGAATAAACAAGGGTGGGTTGAAATCTGCACTAATGGAGTGAAAATACATCTATAAAGTCACAGATCCATGGAAGTATTGTGCATGTTTTGTTCTTATTAGACATACTTTTTGAGACCTAGTCCTATCTGCGTTTATATTCCTTATAGCTTAGTGTTTAGCTTTTGGGAATGGGGCAGAGAGAAGAGTATTCTGGATTTGTTGCTGTTGCTGACTCTGACTTTTTATCCGTTATGTCACTCCCTCTAATTTTGGGCATCCTAAGTAAGGATATTAAAATGGAGCAGAAAGTCTTTCAAAAGCACTGTTGTACAGCAGACCACATTTTTGCTGTCACAATTGATCACAAGACAGAGAAAATATAAATTCCAGTGTACTTACATATATATATATATATATATATGTTTGTGTCTGTGTGTGTGACACACATGTATTATCATAAAGAAGCATTTGCTTTGGTAAAGAAAAACTCACCTTAAAGGCTCATATGAATACATCAAAATTATTCAGAATTCCTTGAACAATACGACAGAGGTAGCTTTAGTTGGCCTGTTTATCATGAGTGTCAGAAGAGACATAAAATGGTTAGATATATGCTAACCAGAGGTGCTCACCAGCCTTATTGGGGGCATTTAGTGCAAAACCCATCTTGTAGAAGGATTCTCTGTAGATGGTTAGGTACAGTTGGTGATCTGGTTTTTGAATGATATGGTCACTGTTAGTATCAAATCTTGGAACATGGCAAAGCCTTGTAGGGAACTCAGAAGAGTTTGACTTTACTGTCCCCAGGGGGAAATTGAAATGGATGAAAAATGCTTATCCAGATTATGTCATGCATTGGATAGAGCTTTTGGAAAGACCCTGCAAATGGTCATGTTGAGAATCAAGTAAAACAAGAGAACTTACAGCTGTCTTGTTGCTTCTGGGAAATTACAGAGTTCCTTTAATAATCCTGAACTTCTCTCTGAAATCAAAGCCCATCTTTTTTAGAAGTACTAGGTTTAAATCAATTGATGCAGAAGTGTACATGGTCATTTGAGTTATTTTGGTCCTTTTAAATTCCAGTACTCAAAAAATATTTTTAAATCATTGTTTTATAACACTAGTCTCAAAAGAATTAAATTTTAGTATTTCTCAAAAAGCAATGGAGAGATACTTTGTTTCAGTTGGCGATAACACAAAAATATAATTGTTTCTATGACAAAATACTGTAGTTTAATCTGAGACACCAGAAAACATTTCCTCCACTCCTTTCTCCTACCTCCAGCACTGATTCCATGTCCTACTAGGGCTTTGGAGGTTAACAGCAGCCATAGGAACTCAGAAGGGACTGGCTAGAAGGAGGAGATGTCTGTGGCTTTTTATGTATACAAATAGTTCATAACTTTGATGTTTTCTATGAATGGGATCGTCTTACTTGAAATAACTTATAATAGAAGCCAACAAAGCTAATATTGTCCATCCTAGTCACTTAACAAGAAAAACTATCCATGTAGCAAGAAAAGATCATTTCATTGTACTCTTTTGTGGTCCAGACCACCCTTGATGTACCATATTCATTTCTGGGTACAACAATTTTAGAAAGGACAGAAAGAAGTCTTTTCTAAGACTTACATGAACTGATGCCGAGTGAAGTGAGCAGAACCAGGAGAACATTGTATATGGTAACAGCAACATTGTACAATGACCAACCTTGATAGACTTAAATCTTCTCAGCAATGCAATAATCAAAAGATAATTCCAAAAGACTCATGATGGAAAATGCTATCCACATCCAAAGAGAGAAATATGGAGTCTGAATGCAGATTGAAGCATGCTATTTTCTCTTTATTTTGATTCTTTCACAATATGACTAATGTGGAAATATGTATACATATAATATGTATATAGCCTGTATCATATTGCGTGTCAATTTGGGGAGGGGGGAGTGGAGAGAGGGGGAAAATTTACAACTCAAAATCTGAAGAAAGTGAATGTTGAAAACTAAATTAATCTAAAAAAAAAAAAGTCCTTTCTAAAGAGTATCCAAAGGAGTATGATCAGATAATGAAAGGAATGGAGAGAATGTCATATTAGGATCTTTTGAAGGCCCTGGAAATATTAAGCCTGGAGAAAAGAAGACTAGGTGAAGACACGATAATAGCCTTAAAGTATTTTAATGGTTTTTATGTGGAAGAGGGGTTAGACTTAATTCTATTTCAGGCTAACGGTGGGCAGCAATAAGGGCCAGGAATGGAAAATCCAGAGGTAGATTTAAGGAAAGACTTCATAGCCTAACAATTGGAGTGGACTGACTACTTCACAAGATGGTGGTGTTCTCATTCTCTGTCTCTGTCTCTCTCTGTCTCCCTCTCTGTGTCTCTCTACTTCCTTCCCTCCCTCCTCTTGAAGAGGTCACCCACTAAGAGGGTTAGGGTTGTTCTCGAGACCTCAAAACACCAACACCCCGTATCCTGCTGAATGAATTCGACTCAAGTCTTCTCTTAGACAAAGAAAAGTAAAGTTTATTAAAAGTTAGCTTGTATTAGACCCAGAGTAAGTCCATGCTGGGTCATTCTATGGTGCTCTCACTCTTCTATGGGGCTCTCACTATTCTATGGCACTCTCGCAAACATAAAGACAAGACAGGGTCTTAACATACAGAAGGTTGTGGGAGGAATCTAAGGGTGGTCTAGGGGAGTAGTTTGGGGAGGGTCTTCTGGAGGAGTTAATGAAGTCAATGAGTGATTAAGGGTGGGAAGCCATCTGGAGACCACAAACAATGGTGGGGTAGGCCAGTTCAAGGGTGGGAAGTCTAGCAACAGACCTGCCTCATCAAATGGGATGATTCAATCAAGAGTCCAAGGGAGGTTCCCTAGAGCCTGTACCTCAAGGATTCAATGAAAGCTGGAGGGGACTCCCAGAGCCCATACCTCATCACTCTCACTCGAGATTTCTTTAAGTAGAGATTGGATTGACCACTTGTGGGGGTGGAGGATGCAGTCAAAGGGATCTTGGGTTAGGTTAGGGTTAAATTAGAGTTTCTGTGGCTCTTCTCAACTCTTAGATTCTATGATCTGTGAAAAAGCAAATATTATGCAATAATAACACTTCTTTAAAAGTACTTAGAAATGTATACAGTAATGAGAATTAGCTTAACGTTGTTTAGCTCTGTTTTGTTCTCTTTGAAATGGCTTCCACCCCAGCCATCCCTCCTCCTCTCTCAGCATGTTTTGTGGTATTCAAAACCACTTGCCTGTTTCTACCAAATTGGAACTCAAATCACAGCTGTCATAAGCGTGCCATCGAGATTAGAAAAACAGATGTTTTGGAAATATTTGTGTAAAGAAAGATTCAAGGACCATCAGAAATGCTAATGATCTCTTTAAAAAATATAGCATAAACCTTTCGCTTAAAAGGCTTGTTAAAAATGACTAGTGTGATGTTTTGAAGTACCATTGGAGGAGGGATGTGTCTGGTAAAAAATAGATGATGGGTTGTAGGTTGAATTGGGAGTAGGAGAAATCACTGGTCTTGTGAGTTTTTACCTATCCTAGAAAAGTCAGGCAATTAGTTTGTTTTTCTTGGAAAGCAAATAATGATAGAGAAGGGTTTGAGATGCTAATTTTGTACATTGAAAATTTAATGTCACTCTGGACTGAATTTGTGGATTATTAATAGGGCTATAGAGAAGTTGAAATGAAGGGTTTTGCACAGTTTGTCCTAGCTATTTTGATATCTGGGCTATTAATTTTTAAGGTATTTTGATGTCTTCACAGAGGCACAGAGTGTAGGTATTTCATAAAGTGCACTGATTTTTTTTTTTTTTTAGTTTAAGAAATTTCAATATTAGTTCAAATTAACTCCACATTAAATAAGGTTATGGAAGTTTATGGCAATGATGTCCCAGATTAGAAAAAAGCAAGTCTAGAGACTGATAGAGGAAATTGCTTCACTGTTATCTGCAAAACGAAAATACAGACATTCCAAGCATTTCCCCATTTTTAAATTTCCGTTTTAATTAAGCCTGTTTTGGTAGTATACTGTTTAAAATGAAATAAATGGAACTTTTCAGTGCCCTGGGCTAATCCAGATTGAATAGTAAGATAGTGTAGCTGAGCATCCAGGAGAGTTGATGTTTTTGTATTGGAAATAGAGCCTGTTAATTTGATTTACTCAAGTTAGGCCTCTGTTAGGCCACTAGATTATTTCTAGGCTTCCCAGATTCCTTGTGTGGTCCATTTTTTCCATATAACCCTAGAGGATATTTTCCCTTGACTCATCCCTGGATCCCCAGGCATATTTTGGACCTCGCTGAGTCACCCAGTGAACTACTCAGAGGATTAATCCCCTTCCTCTTGATCCAGAAAATCTTGGTCTGCCTTTGCTTAATTCCCCCTTCCTGATAGTAATTATCTGTTTCTTATCCTTTCTTATTCCTCACCTACCAGAGACATCTTTCCTTTCTCACTGCTTATTTTCCAGTGTTTTGCAGTGTTTCTCTGTCCTTTTCCAAAACTCATACCCATTGGTAATGAGGAGTAATCTTAGTTTGATGACTTTGTGGTGGCAGCCCTCTCTCTAGACCTTTATTCTGGCTGCATCATCCCCTTACCCACACTGTTACCCACACTTTGAGCACTGATCCTAAGAGTGAATTATCTAATGATACATTTTCTATATGGGCTAAGGCCAGTCATTTAGAAGTAGATTATTCAAGATGTGGATTTTTCTTGGTTCTTATATTTTCTGCTCCTCTGCATTGTGGCAGTTTTCTTGCTCTTTGACCCACGACCATCCTTTATTAGTTTCCCTGGTAAAGCACTAGTGTTACTGGTTAGCCATCAAGGTTTTGAGATGAGTAGTGGTTTAGACATTGCCTAGTATAAAGTTAAGAGTGCTGGAATGGGAGTCAGGAGACTTCTGTTCTAGTCCTGGCTTTGCCATCAAATAGTTGGGAGACTGTAGTCATTTTTTGAGCCTCAGATCATCTGTGCTGCTGACATTCTTATGATTGTCGCCATCATCGTTGTCAACACCAGCATTTATATTTGTACTTTAAAGTTTATAAAGGCCTTTACAAATATTTTCTCATTTTATCTTCATAGCAATTCTGGGTGGTAGGTGTCTACGGACGAAGAAACAGATACACAGAATAAATCACTTATCCAAGGTCATACAGTTGATTTGAACTCTCTGGTCTTCCTGAGTCCAGGTTCAGCCTTCCTTCCACTGCCTTGCCTAGCTGCCTCTATTCACTTTTTGTAGGTAGCCCCCCCCCCCAAAAAAAAAGGCCCTACATGTTGAAATGCTAATCATCAGACTCAGGGTAATCATTTTGATTTTCTATGTTTCAGAGGTCATTCTGGACTTGAGCCTTGTGGGTTGTCCTAAAAGGAGAATCCATTTGGATTTTAAGTCTGGCAGAAAGCTTACTTTATAAGTGAGAGGGGGCTCAGGATTTACAATATGGCTTGGTGGCTTATTGGTGTGCACATATATTATGAAAAGCCTTGACATTTTCTCTCCATATATTTTTTTTCCTTCTAAAAACCTACTCTCCAACTCACTCAGGCACAAATGTTTGACTGGGACTTGCTGGCTGAGTCTGAAATAAAATCGTTATTATTATGAGACTACTTTGAAGGCAGAAAGTATTGCTAATCACCAAACATTGAAGTGTACTTCATTTTTTTTTAATACTATTAAGCTAAAAGGAGTTGGGTGAAATTAATTATCTTGCTCACTTCCTGCATACAGAATAGAAATTCAGATGTAAATTTTTTCTCTGCTTAGGGTGCAAAATCTTTCTTTATCTCTGACTCAGGGCCCTCCCAATTTAAAAAACCTTTTTAATTAATGAGAAAAAAATAGAAAATTTGTGTGTAATGTTGCTGTTAGTTAACATTCTTCTGCATTTTAATTTGTCAAGTAATTGTTCTTAATGTTTTCGAAATAGAGGTTCATTGTGTTCATCTCTGATGCTTATATCTGCTTGAATAGACAAAATGCTGTCATCTAGATGCAGAATATTTTTTTAAAATAATCTCTTTTTCATTTAATAACAGGGCAGTCCAATGGATCCAATGGTAATGAAGAGACCTCAGTTGTATGGAATGGGCAATAATCCTCATTCCCAGCCTCAGCAAAGCAGTCCATACCCAGGGGGATCATATGGTCCCCCTGGCCCTCAGCGTTATCCAATTGGAATCCAGGGACGGACCCCAGGTGCCATGGGAGGAATGCAATATCCACAGCAACAGGTTTGTGGTGGTTTTTACTTACTTTTGGTGGTGGCTCCTGGTACTTTCTTTCTCATTTTTTAGGAGTTGGGAGAATTTGGGGAATCATGAAGGTAAGTGATTATAAGGCTTTGAAGCTTACTCTCTCTTAATTTTCTCTAGCAAAAGCCTGCTGATATAAACTAATCTTTTATACGTTTCCCTGAAATAAATTTGATGTTTTTAGTTCTTTCTTTAATCTCTTTGTCTGTGAGATTGTAAATTTGCCGAATGCCTTGTTGAAGGGCAGGAGGTCAGTCGTGGTCCTATTTGAAAGATGAAGATGGCATTATCAAGTTGAGTTTTTCAAAGCTTTGCTTCTTGTGTAGTCATTTTACCTGCATTTAGAAAAAATCATTTCTGTGAACTTTTAAGTAGAATGAGTGCTTAGAGCTGAATAAATTTCTTTACAACTTTGTGATCTTTTACAAAAGTTGATTTCCCCTGTTCTCACTTAAAAACTACTATTTAAAGCCCCTTTTTGTTTGTTTAGTATTATCAGTTTTTGTATTTACTTTTTTTTTAAACCTCACAACAAGTTCTGTGTGAGTAAGACCTCTGGGTACCCTCATTTTATAAACAAGGAAACTGAGGCTGAGAGAAATTAAGCAGCTTGCCTGGAATTAGGCATTGGCAAAGGTCAGAGGCAGCTTTGAAACCTAGTCCTTCCAGGTCTTATATTCTAATCACTTTGGTGTGGTGTTGTACTTTTCCAGACTCATGGGGATGGAAGTTTCCTTAAATGCTTTTTTTTCCCTTTTAAATCAGGACCATATCTAAATCATTATACAAAATTGAAACTATTCCATATGGAACTGGGAATATAAATCAAGTCTTGCCCTATCTAAGTAGGATTAATTATTAAAAGTACTGGGAAAATGAACCTGTTTAGCTCAGCAAAAATTTATTAGATGCAGGGTGTTGTGTTAGGTCCTGGGGATACAAAGCTGAAAAATTATATCTCTTGTCCTCAAGGAACTTACAATCTGGTCAGAAGAATAAGGACATATTTTTTAACCATAATACAAGACAGAATAACATAATGGAAAGAGCCCTACTGAATTTGGAGGAGATAAATCAGAACATAGGAGATAAATGAAGAGTAAAGAAGGTTGGCACCAACAGCTATGGAGACCAGGAAAGGTCTTCTGGAGGAGGTAGTGCTTCAGTTAAATCTTAAGAAGGCCAGATAATCTGTTAGTCATTAATTGGGAGAAAAAAACATTCTAAGAATGGACAGCAGGCCCATTGGAGTTGATTAAGCAGGAGAATGAAATGGATAGCTGTATTGTTTGGAAAATCACTTTGGCAGCTGAATGGATGATAGATTAGAGTGGGAAAGGTTTGAGGCAGAGAGACCATTAGAAGGCTATTTATTACAGTTGTCCACACAAGAGGTGATGAGGGCCTGCACTAGGATGCTGTTTGTGTACGTGGAGGGAAGATGAATTCAAGAGATGTTGTAGAGAAAGAAGTTACAGGATATATGGTGTGAAGGCCAGAGAGGACTTGAGAGAAACACCAAGTATGTGAACCTATATGATTAGAGGAATGGAGATTCCTTCCTATAATAAGGTAGTTCAGAAGGGGAGGATTTGGTGGGAAAGATAATAAGTTCTTACTTTGATCATGGCTTTCATGATGCCCACTAATTCTTAAATTATCTCTCCTTGATCTATTGTCCAGGTCAGTTGTTTTTCCAGTGAGATATTTCACAGTTTCTTCTATTTTTTAAAAAATTATTTTGACTTTGTTTTATTGTTTCTTGATGTATCATGGAGCCATTAGCTTCCACTTTACTAATTCTAATTTTTAGGGAATTATTATCTTAAGTGACATTTTGTACCCCTTCTTCCATTTGATCAATTCTGCTTTTTAAGTAGTTTTTTGTGCATCTTTTACCATTAGGCCAATCCCATTTGAAGGTATTATTTTCTTCAGTTTTTTATGTGCCTCTTTTAAATAAGCTGTTAATTTTCTTTTTATATTCATTTCTTTTCCCATTTTTTCCTTTAGCACATTTATCTCTTTTTTAAAAAAATCTCTTCCAGAAATTCTTGCTGGCCTTGGGTCCAATTAGCATTTGTCTTTGAGGCTTGCTTGTAATAATTTTCCATATTGTTATCTTCTGAGTTTATGTCCTGGTCTTTCCTGCCACCATAGTAGCTTTTTATTGTCAAATTCTTTTTTGTTGTTGTTTAGTTATTTTCCCAGTCTATTTCTTTGAAATTTATGTTAAAGTTGGGTTCTGCTTACCTTAGGTTGGGGAAACATAGTCCTAAACTTCAGTGTTTTTTTTTGTGCTGCTGTTTTCAGAACTAGTTCTGAGGGTCTGCAAGTTTTCGTTGTTTCCAAGATGGTGTTATCCTGGGAGAGGTATGGTCACTGCTCTCCTGGTCTTCTCTCTGGTCTTTACCAAGGAAGGGCCCCTGGTCCCTTATAGCCTCAAGCATTAGTACTCTCTTTGCCTTGGAACTGTGACCAGGGCCCCTGCTCCCTTGTGACTGACAGCCAATTCTGCTCTACACCCTGGTTCTGCAACCCAGAACTATGTATGGCCAGTGAAGTTACCAATTATTGCCAGCTGGATTTAGAGCCAGCAAAGGGTCCCCTGTAATCACTTCCTGACCAGGTGTCCAAGTCCCTCACCATCTCTGGATTGAGAGCTTCTGAAGCTGCTGCTGCTGCTGTTGAAATGGTCACATGTGTTGGGCTCCAGATCGGCTTTCACCCTCATGTATAGATTTCTAGTGCCAACCTCTTAAGTTTTCTTAGGCTGGAAAAATGTCTCATCCTGGCCTTTTGTTGGTTCTGCTGCTCCAAAATTTTATTTGAGATGTTATTTTAAAGGTATTTGAAGGGGAATGTTGGGAGAGTTCAAATGGATGGCTGCCCTTAATCCACCATCTTTGATATATAAATTCTATATCAGACATGATGATTTTACAATGCCTATGGAACATACAGTTAGAAACGTCCAACAGGCAGTTAATGACACAGTACTGGACCTCAGAAGAGAGAAAAAGGTTGGATAAATAGATCTGGGGTTGTCTCTGCTCAGCTAGTTACATAACTTTGAACAAGATACCTAAGAACTCTGAACTACTATTGCTTTATAATTAAAATAGGCATTTAACAAGATCATTTCTAAAGTCCCTTTAATGTGCAAATCCTATCCCTGTGTGTTTTGGGGGATTGGAGGTAGGGGGGGGAGTTGGGAATGCATTCTATGCATAGGCTTATCCTTTGTTGTTTTAGGAGAAAAAAGTCACCCCCCCCCCAATAAGATGACCTCAGGAGGTGGTGAAACAGTCCCTTGTGGCTTGAGTGCAGAATATGTGAAAAAGAGTGCCATGAAATGATACGGGAAGGTAGGATGGAGCCGGATTGTTGAAGGCCTTGAATGTCAACTTAAGGATTTGACATTTTATTCTGTAGTCAAGTCAGTGAGAAGTCGCCAGAGACTTGAGAATGCTTTAAGAAGATTATTTTGGCCTTAGTGTGAAAGATGTATTGGAGAGAAGAGAGATTGGGGGTCAGGAAAACCAGTTAGGTAGTCATTATGAGAGACTAGGCAAGATATCATCAGAATCAAGACTACAGTGAGTAAGTAGTGAGAGTGGAAAAGAGAATCATTGGGATTTGGCTGCTGGGGACAGAGGAGGAGAAAAGAATGAATGAGTCATGAGTGGTCTTAATTCTGGATGATGGTTTGGGCCCCAAGAATTCTGTTAGAGAGTATTGCAGATTAACAATAGTGACAACAAACCTTTTTTTTTTTTTTAAGAACTTTTATTATTATTATTTTTCTCTTTGGAGGGCAATTGGGATTAAGTAACTTGCCCAAGGTCACACGGCTGGGTTTTTGTTTGAGTGTGTGTTAAGTGTCTGAGGCCAGATCCGAACTCAGGTCCTTCTGACTCCAGGGCTGATGCTCTACTCACTGCGCCACCTAGCCGCCCTGAACTTTTATTATTTTTAAATTTTTTTTTAAATTTTGCTTTTTTTGGAGGGCAATTGGGGTTAAGTAACTTGCCCAAGGTCACACGGCTAGGTTTTTTTTGTTTGTGTGTGTTAAGTGTCTGAGGCTGGATCCGAACTCAGGTCCTTCTGACTCCAGGGCCAGCGCTCTACTCACTGTGCCACCTAGCCGTCCCCTTTTTTAAGAACTGTAATGGTTGTAAAGCTTAATTTTGATATTTCATATATGTTTAATACTGTTCTGGGCTGGGCCTGCCTCATGCCAATCCCCAGGTAGCTTAAATTTCATATTTGAACAAAATAAGATATGTTTAAGTCATTTAGTGGTTAACAAAAAGAGATTTACTTAGCCAAAATTGAAAAAGAATTTCTTCAATTTTAACTCTTGCCTGAGTTCTCCACCCTTATCTATTTACCCAATTAAGCATCAGAACATCTTTGGAGTACCTTCTTCCTGACTACTTTTGTATCCACGAAGTGATGTCAGTGGCCTGAATCTTTATTTCCACAAGCCAGCCAAGACTGGAGGATGGTCTTAATAATGTTAAAGAAAAAATTAGCCTAACTTGCATGGGGAAATGGGGATTTAGGATGTTGCTCTTACCACAAATACCTACAGAGGAGAAGATAACCATAATAATCTTAGTAGCCTATTTTAGGATTTAACAACACATTCTCAGGAAATTTTCCCCTATCTCTAACCTAAGTCCTGCATGATGCAGTATAAGCTAATTACTTCTTGATCTGTTTGATGCGGATGTGAAGAACATCTGTATATTTTACTATTATTAAGTTCCTTTCTGAGAGAAGGCTCAAGCTTTTTATTTTTTTCTTCCCAGGCTGAAATATATATATATATATATTTTTTTCCCCCTTTTCTGAAATACTGTCACTCTAAAACAGGGGATAGATGGAGATAGGAAACAGGAGTAAGTTTATAGACCCTTGCTGTTGCTTTTAAAAGCTTTATTAAATTTAGAGATTAACTCCATTTACTAAGGAAAGTGACTCACCAAGACTTAGAGTAATTAGTAACACAGTTATAATCTTGATATGACATTTTTCTGTACTTTTATGAAAGATTGCTTCAATAGAGAGAGAGAAAGGATTTCCAAGTGCTTGAAAGGTGGTATTCTTAAGTTTTAGGTTTGGGATTTATGCCCAAAAATCCAGGTTGCTGTTGCAACCCTAGCTTATTTTTAGTTCTGTTTATAGAACTAGAGATATATTGGATTTCTATAAATCTGTTCTCAATATCCAAGGAAATAGAAATAAGTGGAACAAAGGGGTGAGAGGTAGTTAAAATGGGACAGAAGAGCTCTCCACCTGGGGACAAATAGCTGGCACCTTGCTGCTTTAGTGCAGTAGTATCAGACACCAGCTGCAAAATTCCACGGTGCTGCCTGGACCATGAAGATGTAATTTGGAAGTGTTTAGCAAAATAAATAAAAGTACACTATAATATAGATGATGTTAACTTGTGGTTTCCTGAGTCAGTATTCCACCTTCTATTTGAGTTTTACCCGAATGTTTTAGTGAAATAGTCATTTAATCAGTGTGGGTCCTTCCTCCAGTGATTCAAATTTTGACTCTTCTTTAATAGCTAGGTTGGCTCAGTGGATAAAGTGCCAGACTTGGAGTCAGAAAGCCCTTAATTCAAATCCAACCTCAGACACTTGCTGGTGACTTGGGCAAGTCTAGAGGTTAAGTCTCTCTCACCTTGCCTAGTTTTCCCATTTGTAAAGTAGGAATAATCCCCCCGCCCCCATTGTTAAAAGGATAACATGAGATAACATTTGTAAAGCACTTTGCAAACCTTAAAGTGCTTATAAATGCTATTTTTATTTATTAATATTACTCTTTTCCTGTGAGAAGCACTGTGGCAAAAGTGGAAAAGATTGCAGTATTTGGAATCAGAGGGCCTGTGTTCCAATACTGACCCAGCCTTTTACTACCTGTGACAAGAAAATATCTCTTGGATTCATTTCCTGATCTGTGAAAAGTTGAGGCTGAGCTAGATAAACTCTTAGACCCCCTCTACCTTTAGGGTGTTTCCAGGGGAACAGAATGTCACAAAATGGGAAGGGAAAAATGCCAGGGCTTTGTTTCATCCTGGAGGTAACATGGAACCACTGGAGATTATTGAGTGGAAGAGGGAGGGGGTATGTGACTTGGGAAGACCCAGGCTTTAGAAAATCATTTTGATAATTTAGGAGAGGATGGATTAGTGTGGGGAGAGTCTTAGAGCCCAATTGGAAGGATATTAGCAGTTTATCAGATGAGAAGTGATGAGAACCCGGGATTCTTGTTCACGTTTTCAGATAAGTCTTTCGTATAGTTTTTTGCCTGATGCAACCCAAAGGTTGTTTTCTTGTTTCTTAAGTGTTTAGGGTGGCAGATTAAAACACCCTTTACATTGTCCATCTGGACAAAGTGAATTCCAGCAGAAGTTTTTGCTGATAACCAGGCTGTGGTTGTAGTGGGGCCTAGGAGGCTCATCGAGGGGTAAAGAAAACATTTTCTTGTTTTATTTATTTATTTATTTATATTTCTCCAAATGGCCGTGGGAGGTTCACACAAGGGAAGAGTACACAAGAACATGTAAGCATATGTCATAATCCCAGTTTCCTTCATAATTTTTGGCTCTTAACATATTAGGATGATGAAGTAGCTCTCTTTTTGAAGGGGCCAGTTGATGAAGGTTTTCCAGAAAGACTATTAGCAAATTTCTATTACAATTTCAGATTAAATTTCTTACTGCCAACCAAAGGTATGTTGTGTTCCATTTAAATGGTCTTTCTAATAATGAAAGGAGAGCAGTGTTTAAATGCCATAGCTGTAGAAACTTAAGTTTTATATTGGGCTAAATGTACTCAACTGTTCGAAAGTTTGTAATGCTTATTCTAATGCTCTTATTTAGTTTATAAAAACAAATTGTCTTTGTTAGAAATTTAAAAGGTAAAAAGAAAAAGTTAAAGTTTAGAGGCAGTGTTATTAAAGTAAGCTTTAAAAATTTTTTGGAAGAATTACTTTATTTTCCACTGAGGTGAGTTTTTTCATTTTTTCACTTCATTTAGTAATTTCTGGATAATTGTGAATTATCAGTTAACTGGCAATAATCTGGCACAGTGATTGGCTGCTGGCCCTATCTGTCTTCTCATGGCACTAATATAATTGGCTGAGCTGTGTTATAGTTATGATTACTAATACTCTTCTGGGGAAAAGTAAGAGGATAATTATGACATTGAGTTTTTATTGAATGGACATCACCACCTAGGCATGATTTTGCCTTGGACAGCCTCCAAAGCTTTCGTGTGTTTGGTTTGTGAACCTCTAATGATCTGAATCCAGTTCATTTAGTATTGCTTATATATTTCTGCAAAGGATTAAAATGCAGGAATTCAGGTTTGTAAATTGAGTTGCCCACTTACCAGCTGAGTGGTAAGTTGTCTTTGGCTCAGGGGTCACGGTATGATTCCTGGCTGGCATTCCATTCCTGTGACATGAATTTTAAATGACTATTCCATTAGAGGAGACTTGGAGTGCTTGTTTGAAATTAACTGTGGGTAATATTCCTGCTTGCTTTTTGTCTTTGACAGTCAGAAGGAATTGTCTACTGAAAGCTTTTTCGTGTAAACTTGATTTGGAGGTGTGTGTGTGTGTGTGTGTGTGTGTGTATTATACATTTTATATGTGTGTGTGTGTATATACATATATATGCACACACACACATATATATACATATACACACATACACACATATTTTCAAATTTTAAAAATGTATCCTTGACTGGGTCTTTGAAGCATATACTGATAATCGTGTGCCATTTTGGTATTTATTAACTGGAACTAGATTTGTGGTCTTTCACGTGCTGATCCTCCCACATCATCAGGCAAATACCTGCCTAAACAGATTAGCTTTGCATGGTGCCCTAAAAACTAGAACACTTGGGTTTTATCGAACTAAGAGGGGAAATGAATTTTATATGCTTCTGTGGATAACGTTCTGCCTTCAGGCTCCTGGAATTCAAATCTGGGGACCGTTAACAGAAATGCCGTGGTTGGTTTCATCTAATACAATGGTACATAGAGGATATGAAATCTTTTAAGTTATCAGAATCTGACTCATTTTGGGTTTTTCAGATTTAATTTTATATAAGAAACGCCAACCTATCCAGTGTTGGCTCCAAGACTTTGGGGATAACCCTTGTTTTATTTTCCTTTTTCCTTGTGAATTTAAATGTATGTGTCACGGCCCTGAAGAGGCCTTGTTTTTTTATTCTTGACTTTGTTTTACAAAAGATATATTGGCAACGACCTTGGTCCCAAGAAGTATAAACACAAATAGACAGCTCAGGTTACATTTGTTTTTGTCAGACAGATGAGGGGTGATGTGTCTACAGTTATCCAGGTATCTCAGAGCTGTTGATATATATCACTTAACTTTTCTTGTGTCACTGGAGACTGGAATTGTATTGAAAATGCCTTTCTTTCACATACAGTAGTCTGATGAATGTGTCTGTTGACTAATTATTAGGCAATTTGTGGAAAAGCAAAAGAGAATATTATAACTATGTATGTCGGTATATATATATATATACATATATGCATTTACAAAGCCTTTGAGCATGTGTCTTTTTATGTTTTGGTGTGTTCTTTCTATGAGTGCTCGAAAAAACTAGCTAGAAAAAAGTGGTGTATATATTCTCTTTAGCTCAAAATGCTATGCTGGCAAATGGAAGTATAAATTACAGTTTTGCATACATAGGCGATTCAACTGTCCTTATGGCTTTAGTGTAAATAAAAACTAGATCAAAATCTAAGAAAGTCTCTTGAAAAGAACATTGGAATTTGGTAGGAATTATAAATTATTCTTACTCTAATGCTGAGAGGCTTATCTTCTATACCCTTTGGCCATGTCTATATTGCCAAATGTTTTCTGTGTATGATATCTGTTTTAGAACACAAGCATTTTATTTAGTACCATCTTAACAGCCAAAACATTTGCTTCCAAAACAAATGTTTGTTTTGGCAGCAGATGTTTCCAAAAGGAGGCAAATATTTCAATTGTTTTGGCCAAAATAAATGTTTTCTTTAGGGCTGTTAAGGCAGCCAACAATTTCTAAGTCTTTCTACTTATATTATTTTAGATTGTTAGAGGACATATTTTTTTCCATCTTAATTGTGGTGAAAATGTAAATGTTTTTGGAAATGTTTTCTTTGGATAGTTTCAGTTTTTTAAAAATTCATTTTGAGAAACTTCCTCTTGTAGTAGGTAGTGGCCAAAAGGTGGCCTCAGCATCAGGAAGATCTGAGTTGAAGTCCTGCCTCTGACACTCATTGGCTTTGTGACCCTGGGCAGACACTTAACCTCTCAGAGCCCCTGGGGAACTCTTTAAGATTTTAAATTGCCAAGCAGTTGCAAGTCTACTTTGGCAGAAGGAATTTCCTGCCAAGGTATCCCCTACACACTAACAAAACCCACAGATCTAGACCAAGGGGAAAAAAAAGGGAATAGAGTAAAGATTTTCAGAAGTTTCAAAATTAGTTGCAAAGATATAGAAGAATAATCTCAACTTATGTAGTCAAAGGATAAATTAACAAAAATATTAAGGAGTTTAAATTTGGTTTAATTTCAGAAGAATTTAAAGTCTTTTCCTTTTTTTAGGGCCATAGAGAAAAGGGCTCAATTAATAGGACAGGTAGAGGCACTTGGTACCCATCATTTTTCATTCAAGTCCTTAATTTGCTTAATAGTCTATAAAATTCTACTCTGATTCCTCATCAGAGTGGGGAGGTGACTCTGTGTTCTTGAAGACTGTGCCAGGGGAGCACAGGCTCTGACAGGCCCTAACAAACTGAAAAGACTTTAAATGTAGGAAAGGTGAGACTGCCTATCTGTCCTTGGAGTAACTGGGACCTCCTTTGCTCCAATCAGAGAGATTTGCCTACAGACAGCTAGGATGTTAGCTATATGTATGAATGATGAATTTTTTAAAATCCCAACTCATCAAAGTCTGCTAAAGGTTTCTTTGGGGGGAGGATTGTTGTCATGTATGCCCACAGTGATAAAATCAAGAGATTGCTTGATGTATTGAAATTATACTTGGAAACTCCCACCTACATGTATGTATATAATGCCTTTATAGACAAAAAGATTATATATGTGTATCTGTATATATGCACATATGTGTAAGCATTTATGTGCTAGTAGCAATAAGTATTTTTAATGATGATAATTATCATCTTGGCCTGGATAATTGTGATATTTATTTACATGTACTATTTATAGCTTTTCATATGTTATTGTTATTACTACTACCACTAATGATAATAGCTCACATTTATAGAGCACCTACTATGTGTTAGACACCGTGCTAAACCCAATCTCATTTGATCCTTATAACTATGAGAACTAGGTGATCCAATTATCCCCATTTTACAGATGGGGGAACTGAGGCAAATAGAAGTTAAGTGACTTATTCAGTGTCACACAGCTACTACATATCTGAGGCCAGATTTGAACTCAGGTCCTCCTGACTCCAGGGTAAGTGCTCTATCCACTGCATCACTAAGCTGCTCTCAGGCTTAGACTAGAGGTAGAAACAACAATGAAACTTGTTTCCTGTGGCACTTGATAGGGTCTGGAGTCTCTTTATTGGCTTCATGGTGCCTGAAGACCCTCAGCTTCTCATCTTTACTTAGGGTGAGGGTATTTTGGGTTAACCAGTAGAATACATCTGCACCTCTGCTTCCAAGTAGACACATATGTTACTGGCTTTGATGCTAGAGTTCTTGATAAATAATTTTCCTCTATTCTTTAGTTATGTTGGCCATTAAAAATTTTTTTCTCATAGTTATAAGGATCAAATGAGATTGGGTTTAGCACGGTGTCTAACACATAGTAGGTGTTCTATAAATGTGAGCTATTATCATTAGTGGTAGTAGTAATAACAATAACATATGAAAAATTTCTTAAAATTTATGAGATGGAAACACTTAATATTAAGAAAAAAATCATAAATATCACAACATGTTTTGCTTACCCTTTTGATAGTATTCTCAGCTTACATCATTTATTCACCAAGTATTTATTATGCATCTTCTGTGTAATATGTAACTGACCTAGGCTTTGGGGGGATTAAAAAGATGACCACAATGTCCCTGCCCTTCAGTAGTTTATGGTTTAGTAGAGGATCTAAACATATAATAAATAACTATAATCATAACATTTTATAGCTTTTTAGACCTGAAGGAGATCTTGGAATGGCCAGAAATGTCAAACTCACAGCCAACACTCCTGTGGGCCTGAACCAGATTTAAATTGGGAAATACATAACAAAATAAATAAAAATACATAGGGCATAATGTTAATATGTGGCTTTCTAAGTCAATATATGACCAACAGGTAATTTTATGTATGGTTTAATGACCCTCATTTCTATCTGTTTGACACCATTGATTTCCAGATGTGGAGAACCTTCAGCTTTGAGGCCACATGTGGCCTTCTAGTCCTTGGGTATGTGCGGCCTTTTGACTGAATCAAAGTTTTATTGAACAAATCCTTTTATTAAGGAGATTTGTTCTATGAAGTTTGGATTCAGTCAAAGGGTCCCACTTGAGGACCTAGAGGTCTCCTCCCCCTTTTTTGTGGTTGTTGGAGACTAAGTCCTAGGGAGAGGTTAAATGATTTGTCTTAAGTTTACACAGTTAGTCAGTGGCAGAGTCATGATTAGAATCCAGGCCTTTCTGACTCTCAGTTCACCCACTTTCCATAGCTCTATGCCATCTCTCACATAGTATGGAATAGCTGTTGGAATTAGTCACTTGAAAGAGTATATTTTAAAGGAGGAGATGGTCTCTCACGCAGAGATCACATTTCATCATTTATTTGCAGTATGATGACCTTTTAAACCATCATTTGTAAATTGTTTTTGGAAAAGAGGGTTTTTTAATATAACTATAAAAATTCTCTAATGTAACTTCTTAAAATGAAAAATCATTTTTTTATTGTTGTCTTTCGTGATTAGCAAATAGTTTGAAACCATATTGTCTATTGCTTTCCAATTTTCCATTTTCCTAGCTTTTAAAGGAACGCTTTCTTTTCCTGGTTATAGTGTTCTGGAGGCCCCACCTGTTCTTAATCCTCCCCTAGATGGGAACACATTTCCTGAGAGTCTTGCCTGCACATACATTATGAAAGGTATTCTTTATTCAAGGCTGCATTAAAAGTATACTTTCTTTTATCGAAATCAGTACTTCCCTGGAACAGTCTGGGAATTAAACCTCTTAGGGTTTAGAGGAGAATAGGGCATTTTAGCCACTGGGAAACCCAGTCCCAGTGTTATTTTATTTTTTAAGATGGGGGAATGGAGCAGGGGACAGGATTTTCTTCCAAGTCAGCTAGAGGGCTGTCTAAGAAAGCGATTTCTTCTAGCCTAGCTCTAGGCTGAGATCTCCCCACTGTGGTAGCATAATTCAAGGGTGAAAATTTGGCTTGACATAGCTTGAACTGTAATCCTTCATGACATACTGATATATCACTGTGTTAGTTAGTAAGGAAGCACAGGCCTAAGCTCCATTTTATCCCTTAACTTTAAATTAGTTTGTCTTTGACCTTCTGCAGTTCTTGGAGTTGTAAGCATTTTAACTTGGGGTTGTGTGCTGCATTTGAGCCTGTGAGTAATATTCAGAGCTGTGGAGAAATTTTTAAAAATCCCTGGGAAAATGGAGATTTGTTCTAATGGAAAGTGCAAGTCAACCAGAACTCTAGTAGCCCCAACACGATTACCTCATCTCGGAAAGAGTATAGAGTATTAGTCTTTGGTGAGGTCCCAACTTGGTAATGTTTTCCCTGTGCCAGCAAAAAATCACTTGGCTTTTGGCTTAGCAGGTAGATTGCTGAAGCTAGGAAGGGGGTGTGTGTGTGTGTGTGTGTGTGTATCTTTAGTCCCTGCTGCAGTGATTTGAACTAACCTAGGACTTCAGCATAACTGTGCAGAAAGAAAATTATAAAAATGATGTCTATTACCTTTTTATCTTAAACCCAGTGGGTAACACACGTTAAAGTGCAAACCTTGAAAACCTTAATCTATATAAATTCTACCTATATGCTATTTCAACCAGATTTTACCTGAAATTTTTTTGTCTTCTTTGTCTAGGTCTAAAAAGAGAGGTCAGGAGGGGCAAAATTTGCAATTCTGTTTCTGGAGAAAAATTCTCTCTAGAATCTGAAAAAATACTAGCACTTCTTGCTAAAGGCATGAAAGTTTCTACCTGATGGTTTGAGTGCTTGAATTCCAGTTTGTTTGTTAGTTTTTTGAAAGCTCATTTACTAATTCCATCCATCCATCTATTCATTCATTCATTCAGTATTAACTCTGATAGATGACATAGGGGATACAGAAGGCTTGGAAAGAGTTCATGACTTCAAATTTAGCCGCAGATACTAGCTGTGTGACTGTGGCCAAGTCCCTTAAGCACTTTTGCCTTGGTTTCTTCATTGACTTTTTTTTTTTTTGGTATCCCCAGCATCTAGGACAGAGCCTGACACATAGTAGGTGCTTAATCAATGTTTTTGGTGGTTTTTTTGGGGGGGGGTGGATAAAATGAGCTGGAGAAGGAAATGGCCAACCACTCTAATACCTTTGCCAAGAAAACTCCAAATGGGGTCATGAAGAATCATGGCATTCAGACATGACTGAATTGACAGAACAAGAACAGAACTTTAATTAAGCACCTACTATGTGCCTGGCTCTGCCCTAGGTGCTAGAGATACAAAAAAAGGCAAAAGGCAGTTCCTGCCCTAATGGGGGAGACAACATGCAAACAAAATATATACAAAGCAAACTGTATACAGGATCAATAGAAAATAATTAAAAGAGGCAGACCATTGGAATTATGAGGGTTTAGGGAAGGCTTCTCTGTAGAAAGTAAGATTTTAGTTGAGACTTAAAGGAAGCCAGGAGGATCGGTGGTCAGAGTTTGGGGGGACGGGGTGGCATTCCAAGCATGAAAAAAATATGGGGAGCCAAGAGATGGAATGTCTTGATCATGGAACAGTCAAGAAGCCAGTGTTACTGGATGGAAGGAAGGTATGAATTGAGGAGTAAGGCTTGAGAAGACTGGAAAGGCAGGTTATGAAGGAACTTGAAGGACAAACAGAGCATTTTGTATTTACTCTTGGGGACACCAGGGAGGCATTGGAGTTTATTGGGTAGGGGAGAGTGCCTTAATGGGATCTGCTTTTTAGAAAAATCACTTTAATGACTGAATGGAGGATGGATTGCAGTGGGGAGAGACTTGAAGCAGGCTGACCCACTGCAGTCTGTTGTAATTTGCATGCAAGTTTGTCTAGGCCTCACTGGCAGGTCAGATAGTCCCGGTATTCTCCTGAGAGGGCAGGGCAGCCTAAGATCTCTACTCTTGAAAGGCTGGGTGTTGCAGCTGTGACTTCTTGTGGATCATTGCCACTGTGCATACTGGTCTGAAAGTCTGACCGAGCAATATTTTGGAAAATTTTTTGACCCTGTTCTTAACTTCTGAAAGAATTAGTGCTACCTTAGAAATGATTACAGCAGTGTTTTTTTTTCATGTTGTTTGTTTAGAATTTCTGTATGTTTGTGAGATATAATGTTAGTGGCCTAATCTTTTCTCTCAGCTACTAAGCCTCATTGACTAAATTGAAGAAGGCTGCTACTTTAGTTTATGTTGGATGAGGCTTTCTTGGCTGTTGTCTCTCCTAGAATTATCCCCTTATTCAGTGAATGGGGGAGGTGAGCCTAGATTATAGATAATAGTTGAATCAGATTTTTAAGTTGGAATCTTCCTGGTAGCTCAGATCTTTCTCTTAACACTGGTCTTTTGACTGTGTATTCTGCGGAAAATCCCTAAAGTGTCTAAGTTCTGTTATTATGCAAACCAAAACTCTCCCACCCTCCCCATTCCTTCAAAATTCTGCCTAGCTAGAATAGTATTTGCCTGTTTATTTCTCAGGAAATCAAAGCCTCCTAGGTGGAGGCAGATGAAGGCTCCTGAAAATAATATATAAAGCTTTTTATTCATACTTTACATTGATGGAATTGTTTCAAGGTTGGTATTTATTAAGGGGAGAAAACTTCAGTTGTGACATTTAGTTCTTGATACAGAGAAACTGATGAGTTGAACCCATTCTTGGTAGAGTCTTATTTTCAGAATTGTTAGAGGCCTAGAGAACTCCCTTGAAGGGGGACCTTTGTAAAGGTTATGCCATGGGCATAGATTTAGAATGATTTCTGTATTAAGTCAGACCTGTATTGCATTTAAACTGAGTTCCAAATTCTGAGATGCTTGACCATGTGTGTTTTCACAGTTTCTAAAATGACTTTCATGGTACTGCTTGGGAAGTCAGTTTCAAGGACAGAAGATAAGAACGGATTTTTGATTACATTTGGAAAACATAATGATTCTATCCTATATTAGAGTATATTCAAAAACTGATTTTTCCCTCCATGGGTACTAATGGGAAGGTCAGTGCCTTAAAGTAGAATAAAATGCCGTAAATACTTAAAAACTTTTAAGAGTTTTCTTAAAGAAGAATAGTGATAGATGTATGCATTTTAAAAGACACTTTAGGCCCACCTAGTAGAAATGGTTGTTATAAACTTGTATGTTGGAATGGGAGATGTCATAACCTTAGAGTTAGCAGATAAGGTTTCTAGTCCCACATTTGACAGTTCCTAAAATGAGTGGAGTGGCCTAGGTGTGAATCTTTGCTCTGTCATTAATTTTCTGTGTGATCTTCTGCAGAGCATGTCACCTCTTTGCCCCTCAGTTTCCTCATCTGCAAAATGAGGTGAAATGGACCAAATAATATTTTTAGCCTATTTTCCAGCTTGAAAATTGTTTCATCCTAGAAAAATTGGAATTTTTGTTATCATTGAGATTAGAATTTACAAAATGAGTTGGTAAATAATCAGTCGTGATTATAATTGAGATTGACTCATTACTGACCTCCCCAGTGTTGGCATCTCATTAAGTGCTTGCTCTGGTCTTAATAAGCCATGAATGGAAAACTACATTTAGAATCACAGACTCTCAAAACTTGAAAGGCTCATAGGGGGTTATCTAGTCTGATTTCTTTTTATAGATGGGGAAACTGAGTCTCATGAAAGCTCAAGCTACTTTTCTAGTGTTACATAGCTAGTGTCTAGCAGAATAGTTAGAGAATAGAATGTAGGTCTCCTGCTCCTCAATCTAGTGATTTCTTCAGTGGTAAGTCCTGTGAAAAGCAATGGAAAAGTATTCATCACGTTTAATCTTGTAGAAAAACTGACCCTGATCATCAGAAAATTAGCTGTTTTCAGTGAGAGGAGGGAGAGATGCTAGTGAGTCAAGTGACATTGTTAGACATTAGTGAGGAAATTCATAGGGTTTTTGGTCTGAGCCTGTGATTTGATCACTTTAGGCACAACTAGATTTGATTTTATAAAATGAGATTAAGTGTGCTAAAGTTAGAATTTAGGATTCCAGACTGAAGGAAAAAATGTTATATTTGGGGTGTGTGTGTGTGTGTGTGTGTGTGTGTGTGTGTGTGTGTTTGTGACAGGAATACAACTTATTTAAGAGGTTATGTTAAATGAAGGGTTGTTTTTTGTTTTTTCAAGATAAGGTATAGTCTATAAAAACTTGGTCATGGTTCCGAGACCTCAGTGTTATAAAAGCTTAACATTTTAATTGTAAAGTTATGACTTGCTTTTTGGAATTTTTAGCCTATTTTCTCTTAGTAATCTAAATTAAGAATGACTTTTTTTCTTTTCTGGCACAGCAGGCCACACTGCTGTTGAGTTTTGCTTACAGAAATAGAAACCATGTCAAAAACCTCAAGCGACAGGCAAGCGATAAATAGACACAATCAAATATAATGTGTTTTTATCATAAGAATGGGATCTCTGCCTAGACATAACATTAATGTGCTAGAAATTTAAGAATTGAACCATGAATAAAAAAATTAAAAATAAATTTCTTCTTAAAATTCAGTTTACTTGATTTCTATAACCATCTCTCTACTTTTTATAAAAGCAAATAAGATGTGGAATAAAGGCTTATCAGATTTGCAGATGGTCAGAAGCTGGGGGTGTGTAGGCTAGTTAACACACTGTGCAACAGATTACAGATTCAAAAAGCCCTTATACTGGGTTAGATATAATATTCCAGTAAGATGAAATTTAATTAGGATGTGTAATCGTAAGCCTGGGTTTAAAAAAAAATACTTTACATATACAATATAGGGGGAAGCATGGCTAGATGGTATTTTACTTGAGAGGAAAAAATCCTTAATATGTATGAGCCAATAGTGCAGTTTGGTAGCCAAGAAAACTTCCTATCTGTATGCTTCCTTGGGAGAATTAGCATCCAGGACTAGAGAAACATTGATTGTCTGTGTATTCTTGACCAGTCAGGCTACATCTGGAGGCCATTTACATTCAGTGCTAAGTGCCACATTTTGGTAAAGGGCAATGATTAGTTGAAAAGCATCTGATAGTGTGTAACTAGGATGGTAAAAAATCTTGAGTTCATGCAACATGAGAATTGTTTGTAGACAGCTTGGCCCCCTGTGGTCCCTTTCAACTTAGAGATTCTATGAATGTAAAATTGAACTTAGTCTGAAATGAAGAGATTGACTTAAAGCAGAGACCATTTTATTGTTAGCTTCACTGCCTTCATAGTTATCTTTATTTCGTGGGCTAGACTGGTAATCAGAACACAATTTTAGAATCAATTTTCCATGTATCTGGAGTATGCACATGTGATTGTTGTTGCTGTTGGTGGTGGTGTAGGGGGGGGGTGTGTGTGTGTGTGTGTGTGTGTGTGTGTGTGTGTGTGTGTGTTGCTGCCTGAGTTATATTTTTGTTAAATCAAAAGGCAAAAAAGAATATTGGAGCCCATCTTATTTGTTAAGCAGATCTGTAAAATCCTTTTACTGTGTGTAAATATGGAAAGTTGTTCCCCTCATGTGTTTTCATTATTTTATTTGTTATTGTCAAAGTATTTTTATTAGCATTAGGCTGTTAACATTGATCTTACATTAAGAACAAGATATAAGATTGGTGTTAATGTGGTTATTAAATATTAATTCTTCTGGATATCTAGCTAGAAAAATGAACTTCAGGTGAGTGTTTTTCTAAAAAGTGAAGGAGTGGTGAATGGGTGAGTTATCTTGTTTTGATTTCTGTCCTACTAGGTGATACTTTATTATACTGTTCCATCTATAATGGGGTGAAGCGAACACCAAAGTGAATCTGAAAGCCTCACCTGCCTTTGGGAAAGCTAATTGTATATTTGTGTTTTGATTACCTTGTCAAAATATACAAGGTTTTAGCAGCACCTCAGATAGTGTGTTAATTATAAAATCCAGAAATTTGATCGGAAAGCCTATTTTTGAAAAAGAAATCGTGTTTTAAGGTTAGCAATAGATTTTCTTTAGGATCGGCTGTGCATTTTGCTACGTGTTTTAGATGTATAGGAGACATGGCCTGAGGAAATTACTCTAAGAGTGAGACTTATGAAGGTATAATGAATGAAGGAAAAAAGTATTTATTAAGTGTTTACTATGAGCAGAGCAGAGGCATTGTGCCAAGTATGAGGTTACCAATAGAAAAGTAAAAGAGCTCAAATTCTGATGGAGGAGAGAGGAATGGTCTGTCATTTTCGGGGCAGTTGCAGAAGGTCATTAAATCATGGCTATAAGCAGGACCGGTGGGCTGGGGGATGCTGCTATTTCCATTGGTCTTGGGTTTACCTGCCTGTTAGAGGTAATTAATTGTTGAGTGGTGGTGGTGTGTAGACCGGACCTTTCTCCACAGAGGTTAGAGGGGCTGGGTTTGAAGCAATGAATATCTCTATGCAAACTTTTGTATTAGGAATTGGAGTGGAGGGGATCAGTTCCAGAAGCATTTAAAAAAGTATCCGCTAGGTGTCTTTAGGCACTGGGATACAGACATTTAGCCCCATTATTGGTGGGGTGGGAGGTTGGGGGGGTTACATTCTCTTGTGGGGGTGGGTTATAACATGTGTGCAGAAAAATTCCTTTTGTTGGGATGTGTGATTTCATTGGTCCAGTTGGAAACTCCTGGTGAGGAATCTTCCTCTAGAAATACAAATCAATTTTGCAACTTAGAGTCTTATTTGAGATGTCCCAAAAGACTTATTTAGTTCACTTTAATACTATGTCTGGGGTCTCTTGAGAAGTTGAGTGACATGTCTAGCATCACTTAGTTGGTGTGTATCAGTTACATTCTATTGGGAAAGTGGGAAATGGAAGTGAATAACATATATACAGATAAGCAGCATAATTATCATAGTAAGTTGGCAAAGTATCGTAAGTAGATGCACTATATATTCAAAATCATTTCAGGGGTAGTGCACTAAAAATTGTAAGAATAAGGACAAGGGAAATGAGAAATAATACCCTTTTCAAGGTAGAATGAATCTAAGATATAGTCCAATGCATGACTCTCTTCTCTCCAGCAAGTGATCAATGCCTGTTTGAACTCCGCCAATGGAAAAGAATTTTTCATTACCTGGGTAGACAGCTTGTGCCATTGCTGACTAGCTCTAATTGTTAGAAATTAGGAATTGTTTCTTGTATTGATCTGAAATTTGGCTTTAATCCAATTTCCACCTTCTAGTCCTAGTTATTTCTTCTGGCTCTACAAGGAACACATCTAATCACTCTCCCACCCTTCTATGTGACAGCCTTTCAAATATTGGAAGACAGTGATTATGACCCCTTTTGTCACCTCCTTTCTAGGCTGAACAGCCACTGTTGTATCTGCCTACCATTTTAATTCAACAAATGTTTATTGAACACCTATGATGTGTTAGGGATATAAACACAACTTATCTTTTCTTTTGAAAAAGATTTTCCTTTCTTAAGGAACTTCACTTCTATTCAAGTGATAGAATATTTACAAAGACTGACCCAGGGAAGTAAATATAATTGAAGGGTGAGAAATCACTAAGAATTGAAGAGATTAGGAAAGACTTCCTACTATAGGTGGTACCTGAGATAAGCCTTCTAGAAAGGTAAAGATCCTAAGAGGGAGAGAGATGACAAAGCAGTGCATTTTAGGCCTAGGTGACAGTCAGGTAAAAGGCATGGAGGTGGACGGTGGATTGTTAAGTCTGGGCAAGTAGACCAGGATGATGATGGTAATGATGGTGATGATGATTATGATGATGATGATGGTGATGAGAAGCGTTTTTTATATTGCTTTAAGGTTTGCAGAGTGCCTTACAAATATTATCTCATTTGATACAAGAAATGCTATTTTTCTCCCCATTTTACAAAGGAAAGATCTAAGGCATACCAAAGGTTAAATGACTTGCTCAAAGTCACACAGTTTCTAAGGTTGGAATTGAACTCAAGCCTTCCTGACTCCAGGTCCAGTTTTCTATCTCGTTGTGCCACCCAGCTGCCTTAAGAGACCTGGATTGTAGAGGTTGTGAAGGGAAATAATATGAAATAAGTCTGGAAAAGGATTGAAATCAACTCAGTAGTCACTCCTTCTGGAATGACTAATTGTTGACCACTACATGTTGCTTCAGCCCACATCTTTCCATCTTGCTTGTGAGGATGTTATGAGAGATGTATTGGCCTACTGTCTTCCCCATTTTGCCACTCTCATAATCCTAGTAAAGGAAATGGTGAGTCTGACATGACTTCTTGGTCAATGAACCTATGTCTCCTTAAGTGATTACCACCTCCCAAGGCAATGCTGTATAGTCAAAGACCAAGTTTTTGACCCTGCCTCTGTGTGAATGTGGGTGAGTCAACCTCTAGCATCACTTCCTGATCTGTAAAATGAGAAAGTTGAACTAGATTATATAAGGTTCCTTCCAGTTCTAAATCCCTTGCTCCTCCACTCAGAATCCATTTCATAATTTGTCTGGTTCCTGAACTGACTTCCACTTGCTACTGTGGATCATATGAACTCTCCTAGTGTGGATGTACCTTGTTTATTTTAGCCTGGAAAGTCTCATGGAAGAACTGAAAGGAAAAGGTTCTTAAAACCTGTTTCTTGGAGTGAACTTAAAATAGAGAGGGGTAGAAATTAGGAAGGTTAATGAAGAGATTTTCCCAAGACATTATAGTTACCTGCACAATTTTTCATATTGGAGATTACAAATAAGGACTAGTTGTGAAACATATGATAAAGGGGAAATGAAATAATTTGGGGGTTGATTGGATGAAAGAGCATTTTATATAAAGGAGTCAAAGATTATTCCAAGATTTTGAGTCATCGGAATAAGGATACTGATTTTACATAATGATTAATATTACATAATGATTAAATAATGATTAATCTAAATTTCCAATAAGATATTTTTCCTTGTTGCATGTGACTCTTAGGGGAAAGAGGCAGATTCATTCAGTGAAGGTTTATTACCATGTCTACCATGGACCAAGTAATATGACAGGTACTGAGTGAGGGCTCTAGAAAGTTTGATAGGGTGTGTCTTCCCTCATAGAATTTATAATCTAATAGAGGAGTAAGAAACTATTAAATAATATATTGGTTTGTTTGTTTGCTTTGAGGGGCATGTGTCCAGATGTTTAATGTAATTGAGAATAGGGGAATTTCTGGTGTGAAAATTCCCTCTATAGTCATGTACACTACTATGCACACTGGCAACTCATCTATAATTTAGAGCATTGTAAGGCCTTAGAAAGGTGTAAAGCTGGAGGGAAGATGTGATTGTATTATCTATTGAGCTTTAAGAGAAAGATGAGAATTCAGTATATGAACAGAGGAGTGGTGGAGAACATTGGAATATCAAGACGCGGGAGGAGATTAAGATAAGATAGGGCTCTGATGTTGTTGGATGGTTTCCCACTGCAGGGCTTGACTACTAAGCAGAGCAGTTTGAATTTTTTTTTTTTTTTGGTGGGCAATAGGGAGCTATCAAAAATTTTCAAGCAGAGAAGTGACATGACTAGATGTCAGCAAAGCCAGACCATGTTCAGGATCTAGCAGGAGGAGAAGACAAAGCTACTTACGGGGATTTTTCTGGAGTTAGTGTAAATTCATCCTTTTCTCTTATGCCTATATCTCTATTACTGTACAATAAGAATTGATATTCAGAATGGTGACTCTGAGGCATCAGCCTTCAAAGAAAGATTAAATCATGTATAGTAAAAGGAAAAATCAAGTAATGTGTAATATGCTAGAATTTCAACTCTGAATTGAAATAAAAAAAGGTTTCTGGTTAACATTCATTTAACCAGATAATTAAATTAGATGGAATACTCTAGTGTCTGAGCATTCCACTTCATCATGATTATTACTGTATTTAAGCTTTATCTAAATGAACAGCATTGGTAGTATAAATATATTTGGGCTTGTGCCAACAAGCATCTTGCATCTTTTAAAATTGTAAGGGTCAGAAGTCCAGTTTTGTAACATTGTGTAAGGCAGGGTCAGAACTTAAGGGAGATTTGTGTGGCTAGTGTGAGCTAGAATATCTGTGTTTAGTAATGCTGCCCATTCAAAATATGAGTTTGTGCTAATTTAGGCTGGTTGTATACTCTGAAAATGAAGTCTCCACCAAAGTTTTCACATGCTTAGTGATGGTTAAGCTAGGTTGCCATCATTATTACTTAGCAGATACAATAACATAGTTGAGAAGAAAATCTTGTATCCCACCAAATCTTCAAAAAGAGCTCAATGTGAGATCCATTGGATTACCTTAGTTTTCTACTGGTATTTGTGGTAGCAGCAGATTTATTACCTCACATTGGACCTATTCTGCTTGATACCCAGAGAGGAGAGTCCTGATCCCTAGGCCTTCTAAAGCCCTGGTGTCCTGCCAACTGGCAGTAGGCCAGACTTTTATAGTCACATGGGTGGGGGAAGGGTGGAGAAGAGGGTTGGGCTCAGCTTAGATGTGTCCGGGTAGCTCTGATAGATTCAGGTTTTCAGTCATCTGATGCCTACATGTTTCTGGCTTTACCCATAGCTGTAGCTCTAAGGCTAAATAATGGAGTAATATATCAGAGATGTAATAACCAGAAGAAATAATGTGATGTTAACCTTCTCTGATATCTTTTGACATTATGTTTGTAATAGTAATAAAGACCACTTCAAATGGATTTTTTTCCTCCTCTCTTTTGATTATCTTTATTTGTGCCATCTGTGAGGGAGGAAATTCATGCTCGAAGTACTGTTTTACTAAGTGTTTGAGCATCAGGCTCTCAGAGAACATACTGAATAAACACCAACAATTTGGGGGACATTTAGTCTTTTATTCTTCCAAATCTGGGTGACTTTCTTTCCCTTAAGTCATGTCCATCATGTTTCCTTGGGGTTTCACATGGCTGTTCATTCTGAATGGTTTCCATTCCTCTTTACTTTCTGTGATGAGAACCAGCCAACTTTTTTTTCTTCCCTAAAGCAACGTGCAGCAACCTCTCTGTCCTTCCCCAACTCTAGGGCCTAGTATAAAGTATTCTATATTAATACTGCAGGGCCCAAACCATAAATGTCATCACAGCTATCTGTGATGCATTGCTTTGTTTTGTCATTAAACATTGGCAGGCAATTTGGTAAAGAGAAGGGTGATGTTTTAGGGTTTTCTTTACCCAAGATAAATAATTTTTTTAGGCTGTGGCCTGGGTCAGTCAGTTGGTTTCTCAGTATTCAAAGAATTAAACAGCAAAATCTCACTTAAGACAACATAGAGAAATCTATACATTTACATGGTCTAACATGGTCTTTAAGAGTCAAAACAAATAATTCTTAATGCAAACCATTTGTTGCTTTAAGAAATTAAATACAGTAGCACTCTTTAGCTGTGTTTTTTTTCTCTCTGAAGAGTAACACTATAGCAATCATAACTAGCATTTATGCTAAAACACACTAAAAACAATTTCATTGGATCCTCACAATAACCTTGGGAATCAGGTGCTATTATTATCATTTTACATTTGAGGAAACTGAGGCAAACAGCTGTGTTAAGTAACTTACTTGGCCAGAGTCCACATAGCTAGTAAGTGTCTGAGACCAAATTTGAACTCAAACTTGAGAACCATAGTAAAATATTTATTCTTTTCAGTCCTTCTCTTTCTCTCATCCATTCACTTAGCTGTTTTATGGCAGAGGGGGAAAATGTTTAGAAATGGTGGGTGGTGGGAAGGTGATGATAACAGTAGGTATAAACCCCACAGAAAGCAGCATCAGCAGTCCTGACACTTGATTGTAGAAGGGATGATCATTTCCTTCCTGCCTGCCGATTAAAAATGCAGCAGAGCACCTTTCTTGACACTGGGTTTGCTGAAACATCACTGCTGTCTTTTTTGTAATACTCCTGTGGGGATGTGTTTGCACAAAGTGGTATCTGTCAGATCTTGAAATATTCTTGCATAGCTCCCTTTGAACAAGTAGTGCAGGACAAGTTCTGGCCCATAGTTCCCTGACATGAGGCCGCCTACCACTGGGAAAGAATGTCTTGCTTACATAGATCTAAATTGATGTGCTAAGAACTTTGCCAGTCATTTTACAGTTTACATACAGGGCTGTAAATAATTACTGAAGTTCCATTTTGAATCATTGCTTTTTCTAAGAATGAAAAAGGGGGTAGAGGGTAGTGGGAAATCTTGAGAATATGAGAACAGTTTGCCATCAGCCTGAAAGAGACTTGTTGTAACACTGCCTGCTTAAATCTGTGTCTGTTGCCGCACTTGTCTTTGATTTTGGGCTCCGGCTTTTGCTCTCCTCTATTCCGTGGTGTTTATCTTTTTCAAGTGTGCACACACACTGTGAAGGCTGTGAAACTTCTCTTCGGGTGTGAGACTAGTGAGCCCGGTATCCAGAGAAGGAAACCAATGTTTTCTTTTGTGGAGAAAATGTTCCCCAAATCTGTACAGTTGGATTAATGGAAATATTAAAAACACAAACTACTAATTTTATAGGTCTGTAAAGCCTTAAAATAATCCTTTCTTTTTTAACCTCTTTCTCTGGAAATCTATAACTGCAGTGCTCATGGGATTTTATAAACAAGGGCAATGTATCCTGACCCCATTTTTGAATATAACTCCATCAAATAGTATAACTACCTTTTAAAATGAGAGAAGATGCAATGGCAAGTGGAACCAGTGACTTTCTAATAAATGGTGAATTAAAAAAAAAAACCTTTGGAAACAGTAAAAAAAAAAGCATAACTATCAGGTTTATTTTTATTTTTCATGGTTATCAACTGAGACCATAGATATTACTAGGTTTTAAAAATCACTTCAGCTTTGTTTCCTATTTTTTTTTTGTTTTATAAGTTTTTTTTTAATTTTTTGGTCTTTATTAATTTGTTTACTTTTAGTTTACAAGATTCATTTCCACAATTCTTTGAGTTTCAAATTTTCTCTCCCTCTCCTCCTCCCCTCATAGTGGCATACAATCAAATATAGTATCTGCCAATACTTTCACATTAGACATTATTTGTTTCCTATTTTAGTATAGATCCTGTCCTCAGGCAACTTCCATTCTAGTTGGGCACACATGAATGATAACTAACAATAAAATGTTGAAGATAAAGGATAATGCTGTAATAATTCATCACAGAAACATCTTAATGATGATTCATAATGTGTAACATTTTCCTAATAGTACGATTTAATAGATGAAAACAATATGTAGGAAGAAACATTTCTGTAAAGAAATTTCATGCTTGATTTGTAACCATTTCCAAATTTCTAATATCTGGGATGAATAATCAGATGTGTTCATTTGTTCATTTTAATTTTACTTGCATATTTTTTGTGTGCCTATGATAGTGACATATGTGTGTGTGCGAGTGTGTATGTGGTTATAGTTATTTGTAAGAATTCCATTAACCCCCTTGTTCAGTTAGTAATGTAGAGTGTCTAAGAATTGATTAATGTGTATCTCCTCTCTTCTTTGATACAGTGAGAAATTAACCTTGGACTCTTTTTCTGAAACCTGATTTTACAAGCAGAAGATGCAAATTAGAGAGTTTGGCTATATTCTTCTAGTACAAAGCATTGATAAAACACCAAAAAAGTTAGAACATGGTTCTACTTTGGCCTTGTGACTTCATTCAGGGTCAATATTTCCTCAGACAGGAATTTCCTTATTAATGAGAAATTAAAGATCTCTTTCCCATTCCCTTGAACCCTAGTTAGGTTGCTAAAAAAAAATTTAGGAATGTCCATATTCCTACAGAGGGTGTCTGTTTCCATTGTTACGGAATTTCATTTGCCACACTGAGTTTTGTTTCTTTTTCTTTTCTCTTCTTGCCAGTGTCTGAGGGGTTCTGGTTGGGATTGTCCAGCTGTTCTGGTGACCAGTTTCTTTGTGAGTCCCCATAGGGCAGAGGTTCCCAAACTTTCTTGGTTCATAGTGCCCTTAGTTTCTCTGTAATTTTTTTTCTCTCGGCACTGCTAGTTAAAATGAAAGACCTAATAGTTCTGTTTATTAAATGGTTGGGTCTAAACAACTTAATAAATATTTATGTTTTTACAACTTAGTAGCCACTTGAAAAAATAATACACATAAATTGAAAGAAAGACATCTTAAATTTTATTCTTAAATAACCTCAATTGATTATTAGTGGGATGCTTGGACCTGTTGGACATTTTGTTATCTTCTAAGACCGTGAAATCAGATTAGACTCTCCTGCCTTTCCTCCCCCATTTCTACATTAGATTTTTTTTGCAGCACTTGCTTTTTATCATAGCAAACCCCGAAATTCTAGCTTCTTAAAACATAGGAGCTTGAAAATGGAATTAGGATTCGCTGAAATTTAGCACTTTCCCTTGAAAGTTCAAACTATTTCACTGAAGCTCCTATGAGTTTGTAACTGCCTAGAGTTTAGGAACTGAGACTAGAATTTTTAGCTTCAGGCTGTCAGAAATGAGTCTGGATTAAGCCCTAGATAACTACAATTCTGATTATTATTATTATTATAGAAATCACCAAGAATTCAACAGAGTTCAAATGAGCTAGTACAATCAAGCATCCAGATAGCACAGATAGTTTATTTTTATATTAATGTATGGTTGAAGGGTTTAGGTTCAAGTCTAAAATACTAATGAGGCCTTGCATATGCTCGGAACAGATTTTGACTTTACCATTATTCAATGTAGGTAATGGCTGTCTGGCCTTTAGCAAAGTAAACCAGCAGCCAGTGCTCCCAATGGGCTGTGAGTTTAATGAATCTCTCAGTTTTTCAGAATGCTATGCTATTTTCCAGTTTTAGATTATTTTGCATATTTATTGTTGGGCAGATAGTTATGTTTTATAAATTTTCACTTAACTTGGGAAAACATGACATCCTACCTAGAATTTGTGGCTTTTCTAGAAAAAAATGTAGAATGTGGCTTTTCTAGAAAAAAATATTTTAGTCATATTTGTAGATGACTACTCACTTCTTTGTTTTTTTAGTTTATATAGTTTATAGAGTTGAAAAAAAACTAAGGACCAATGGACTGGTTAGGTACAGTGATCTCATGAAAATTAGTTTATCACTGAGCATATGATTTTATTTCTTTCCCAAACAGAGGAATAAAATGTCTTATTCCTTGAACCAAGAACTTTCCAATTAGCAGATGATTTTCCAAACCTGACCACAAGGAAGCAACATGTCAAATCTAACTCACAGGATTATATAGAAGGTTAAACTATAATTTAATTATAACAATCAACTTTCAGTTTCTATTAATAGTTAATGACTTGCATTTTATTTCTCCAGTGTCCATAGGCTATGTCCTAATATACTTTAGGCCTTTCAGATCTAATCATCTGCTTTCACAGAGACTAAACTTGAAATCACATCCTGTCATTTCATTTGGAGTTTATTTTATTCAGAGTTTACTTTTAACTAGCACATTTTGGAGAAATTTTCTTTTGGGAAGCAGAAGAGGAAGAGTTTCCAAATAAATATTGGGCAGTTTTGTTTTGTACAAGGTGCTTCGTGTGTCTGTCTTGATCATTAACTAACTTGGAAAATATCTCTTTTCTGTATTAGAGATGTGTCTCATATCCCATATCCAATTAGTTGCCCAGTCCTGTTGATTCTACCTTCTTGTATACTTCCCCTTCTCTCCTCTGAAGCTGCCACCCTCATCATCTCAGGCCTGAACTACTGTAACATCTTGCTGTTTGGTCCCCTTTCTTTAGATCTATCCGCAGTTCAGTCCCTATTCCATTCAGCAGTCAACTTAATCTTCCTAAAGCACTCGTCTGACCCTCGTATTCTTCATTCAATCAACCATAGTCATTCCCTGTCATCTCTAGAATCATATATATATATATATATAAATATAAAACATTCTTTTGTCTTTTAAAGAGCCCTTCACAATTTGGCCCCCTCCTACTTTTTTAAGTCTTACTGAAATTTATTAAGTCCTCTCTAAACACATCCTGTTTGTACATGTTATTTGCATTTGGTCTCTCCCATTAGTTTGTCAATTTCTTAAGGGCAAAACCTTTTTTTCCTCTCCTTGTATCACTAGTGTTTAACACAACACTTAACAAAGCCAGTGTTTAATGAATGTTTATTAACTTGACTTGAAAAAAGTCTAGGTCAGAATTTTGAGACATTGGATAACAATAATAATGCTGTATTTTTTCCTTTAGTTTATGTCCATGGATTGAGCTAAGAATGGTATTTTTCATTATTTCCTGAAAAAATAAAACAAAGTGTTTAGCTAAGAGCATGGGTCTCCTAAAGGTTCATAAGGAACAGAATTGTGAGATGGTCATTTGGAGAGGAGGAGATTGTGCAGGCACTTGTCATATCATCCTCCATATTACTCATGGGTATTTATGGTAGCTTGAAATTCCATAGGCCAAAGGCAAGAGGAAAGAGGTAGGACTATCTTCCCTTAAGGGCATGGAAACCTGCATTTTAGCTGCCCAGACTCTAGGGCTGTGGCTCCTAACCTTTTTTAGTTTGTACAGCAATTTTAACTTGGAGAAAATTTTGCAGATCTCTGTGTATTAGGATTATTAGTATATATTCATTAAGGAAAATAAATGCTAAAAAGCTACTATGAATTCATTAATGCTTTTAAATGAATTTGTATTTTAAAAATCACAATAGTATCTACAGACATTTAAAAATAGTAATATGTATATGTGTGAGACATTGTTCATTCTGCATCTTGTTTATTATACTGAGTGACAGTGAATGCTTTGTTGACGCTAAAAACCAAAATGAAATTCTTTGTGTGTATATGGATTTGCAGACTCTTTACAAAAAACTTTGTGGACCCCCTTCACCCCCCTTTAAATATTTATTTCTCTATCCCTATCATCTCTATCTTATTTCCCTAATTAACTAGCCCAGAAGAACTAGGAGGCCAATTAGGGACTAACTCCTGCCTAAAGCCTACTGCTACCATTTTAACTAACTATGCCAGGTGTCACACTAGCAAGCTTGGATCAATTAGCAATTACAACTGAATGTATTTATTTATGTAATTGAATTCATGGGGCTCTCACATATGGATTCTGATTGTTTAGCTTACTAGTTAGAGAGTTTTGGAGGGGGGGTAGTATGACTGTCGGCAATTGACAGTTTAACTCTCAGCTTCCCAAAAGTATTTCTGATAGATAAGTGGGGTGTGATTGGAAGTCTTTGTGGTCAGAATTAGGAAAGTCAACTTTTCAACTTGGGATTTCTGTTTGGCTTCACCCCCATTACCCATTTCCACATCAGGGTGCTATCTTTTATTTGCAGGCCTTCTTGAAGCTTCCTTCTCTACCCTTCCTAATTCCTGCCCTTCCTCCCTCATCTCAGTGATGAGATTTTGGTTAAGAAGAGCATGTCTCCATCAAAGTGAAAAAATTACATTCCAGCCACCAAAAAAAAAAAAAAAAAAAAAAGATGTCAAGCAACAAATTTGGAGAGAAAGGCCGATTCTAAGTTAGGCTGATGTTTTACATTAAAAAAGATACAGTCTGTTTCTGGCTTGGAGTGGAGAGTAAAGAGAGTTGAGTAGGAAGATAGGATGGGGAAAGGTGACTTGAATCAGACAGATCAGGTGAGTAGGTTTTTTAAAAAGGACTATAAATTTTCAGAAGGTCAGACAGAACTTGTCTGTTCTCCACATCTCATCCTCTAAGAACATTCAATTATGAAGTCAGTGAATATTAGCAAAAGGAGGTACAGGGAGGCCCTCTAGTTCAAACTGTTCTTGAATAGGAATCCCTTCCACAATATATCTCTAGGCATGGGGAACTGGATAGGTCTGATAATTAGTGTGTAAATGCCTCCAGAGTCCGATGCAAATACACTTTGGATTATCTACTTTGGGGACCACAGGCTCAAAGGATCATAGTATTAGGACTGAAAAGGGGCCTTAGGAGGTCTTCCAGTCCAATGCCCTCATTGTCCAGATGAAACTAAGAACCCAAAGAGTTTAAGTGACTTATTGTGCAAAGTCATATAGATAGTAAGTAGTTGAGCTGGGATCTGAAGCAAGTTTCTTTGACTGCAAATATAGTGCCCTGTTTTTTATACCGCGATGACTACTATATCATTAAGCAAGTACTTTCATTAGCATGGGTAATTGAGGTTGATCATGTGTGTTAAAAATATATGCTTTGCTTCATTATCTGTTTCTATACGTGAATACCAGTCCTCTTAGATAGTGTTTCCTAAATGGGTCTAGGTGTTCTTTTTCAGAAACTTGCTCTCTTCTTTAAAAATATTCTCTCCCTCATTGGTGGGCTGTCTCTAGGGGGTGGCAGCTCCTCCTCTCAGGGTCCTATTGGGTAACCTTTAGTGACTGGGTTTCTAATACTGTATATAGCTCCAGAGACCCCGCTGGTATTCTTCTCATTGACAGTCAGCCACTGGACATCAGTTATCTTTTACAAAAAGGATTTGCATCTCAGGTATAGGAATAGCAGTTGCTGGTTCACTCTCACAAAAACATGCAGATTCATGAGAAGAACAGGTTTAAACTTACACTGCAGTGTTTGTGAGGTACATATGTAGAAAACAATTGTGGCAAAGTTGTACCTCCTAACTCTGGCTGTCCATTTATTCCTTTGTCAAAATTCTCATGAAGTTGGCTATAGGGCTTAGTGGCATCAGTGGATGAGTTGCTCCACTGTGCTGGCTTCCTTACTGGGTGTGGCATCGCTTTGGATAGATTCAGCTGTTGCTGAGCTGGGCTCATCTGCTGTTGGACCAGTTTGCTAAGTCTTTGCTCTGAAATCTCTCCATAACTTGCAATACTTAACAAGGTAGTTGCTTAGTCATCTTCTGACTCCTCTGGCTTCTTGTAATGACAATAGATAGTTCCAGGTGAAATCTCTGGATCTTTGAAGCTTACATAATTTTGTAGCCTCCAAGGTCTGGGTGGGAGATAGGAAGCTACTGGGTTTTGTTGTTGTTGTTGTTGTTTTTTTAGACATGTCCATCATCCCCATCCAGATAAGAGATATAACTTCTTTTCTCGGGAGATAATTCTTGTTTACCTGTGGTATATATATATTTTTTGCTCCTGGTCGGAAGTGTTATCTCTTATTGGTCTAGGTTCTAGAAAATTACGTTATTGGAATAACATGGTCACTGAGGGTGATTAGGAGATGAAGAGAGATGCCCTCTCCCCAAGTGATTCCTTCTGAGCTGCTTGTCTTCTGTCTCCCCAGTTTCCCACTTGATTGAGCTTATCACAGGAGGACTCCTCTTTTTTATATAGCCCAAAAGGAGTGACTCGATCTTCTAAACTAATCACAAGATGTTTCCTATGTGGTGTCATTTGCCTTTCATCCAGTGACCAGAAGTACTCAGATCCTTTCAAATTAATTAAGGGCTTATCCACACATTATGATGTGTGGTTGTACGAAAATTTACTTTATTGCTTAATTAAGTGGGGGTGGAAATGGGATTCTACCCTTTTATATGTAAAGTTGTAAACTCTGAAATTTATGTTACAAGTGGTTTTGAAATGGTAAACTGTTCTTAGAATATTTGGATGAATAATAATGTTGAAGAAAATGAAAATTTATCACCTTCCTGAAAAGGATATTGTTCTTAAACTGAGTCCAAAAATTAAGATTTACTTTTTAAAAAACTTTTTGCTCATTTGTCTTTACTTGAATTTGTGTGTGGTGTTTTTGTTTCTTTAAAATTTGGAAAAATATGATGTAATGTTTCAGATGATTTATTGTTTTGAAAGGTTAGAGGAATAGTCACTTAATTTTCTACTTTGATTTTTGTTGCCTCTGTTGCGAATAGCCCAGAATTCCATAGAGAGGTCCAAGATTCAATCTAGCAACATTTATTATTGGAAGTACTGGAAGGACCTTGTTTGTAAAAAACATTTGTAATAAAACAGGTAGCTTGGAAGACCTGAATTAAAATCCTGCCTCAGATACTTTGCAGTTGTGTGACCTTGGTAAGCCTTGAAACTAAGCCTTAGTTTCCCCATCTGTAAAATAGATGCAGTTTCAGCTTCTGATGAGTTCTTTCCCTTTGAGAGCCTCTGTTTTAAGGAAAATGTCTTTATTCTCCTCCTTCCCCACCCCCCACCCCCTTTTTCCCAACTTCCTTTTATGGTTTATTTCCCTATTAGCATATAAACTCCTTGAGGGTGCGGGAGCTTTCTTTCTGCTTGTATTTCTGTCCTTAGCACTTAGTACAGTACCTGGCAGATTGTAAGGCTTAATATAAAATGCTTATAGATTTGACTTGAATAGTAGCACAGACTTTATAAAATTTTGAGAATCAGATGAGATAATATATGTAAAGTACTTTGCAAGTCTTAAAGGGTTAGCTACCATCACCATCACTATCACCACAAATTTGACCTATAACACCATTTCATACTTTTCTGATACTGAGCCAAGACATTGGTTGAATGGAGTGAGCACAAGTGAGCTTGCTGTATGCAGTCTTAAGGCTAGTCATGTCAAAGGACCCTTTGAGTTTCAGGATCAAGACCTGAATATTCTAGGACAATGCAAATACTTTGAGGGTAGGGATTGTTTTTTTTTTCCTTGTTTTTCCTTGTTAGTGTTCAGTAATTGCTTGTTGGATTGGATCAGTTTCATAAAATCATGGTGCTGAAGGTTCCAAGGGAGACTTGAGTGTTTCGTTGTCCCTTTTTGGGGTTCACATGTTGTTGTCTGTTCAGGTCAGGAGTCCCTTGTACAGCTAGCTTGTCCTTTGCCACCTGAAGTTTCCTCCAAGGTTTGGAGAACTGTTTCAGTTTTCTTAGGACCAGAGGAAAAGCCCAGTCCAGATTTTTCAGGGCATCTATGAATGAAGGTGATTCTTTTGAGGCATACCTTGTCTTGTCTGTTCTGAATCCACAGGGTTCATTATAGAGGAATAGGAATAAAATTGTAAGCCTCTTGAGAGAAAGTGACCTTAATTATCTTTGTATTTTCCCCAGCATCTGTACATAGGCAATACTCAAGATGTGATTGAATGGATAAATGAATTTGCCTTTGGGAAAGGGGATATATTTTATGCTGTTTGGTTTGCTACATTTTGCCCCATTTGTCACCAAAATTGAATAGTGGAAGAGGACAGGCAGTTTTCATGATACTGGGACTGTTCCTTTTGCAGAAATATGACAACCCATTAACTCTTATCATGCCTACCAATAATTAAAACTGAAATGTGATTATCAAAATAAATCAACAGAGTGCTTTTTTATTGTGCCACCTGAATTCCTTTGTTCATTCTGTTGCTATATAACTTTCCAAAATTGAACGTTCCTTGGTGTGTTTTGACCAGACCCAAGAGATGGGTAGCTTTGATGGGCTGGGGAGATAATATGACATGGATAGTTGTAGTGGATAGTTTACAAAGTGAATCTAAACTGGTTTCTGTCAGTATAGGCCAGCAGACATTTATTAAATGGCTTCTGTGCTACAGATCCAGTGCCAGGTGTTGGGGATTTAAAAATAAAAAAGTTTTTGCTCTTAAGGAGTTGATAATTTATATTCAGCTCAGTGGCATACGTGCTTAATATGGTGTCTTGGCATATAGTATGTGCTTGCTTGATTGGCAATATTAATCAAAAAGGAGGAGATACTGTTCATTTTTGCAAACTGTGGGCCTCCTCCCCCTACCCCCAATTTAGTTACACAAATCCTGTAAATGTGCAAATCACTTTGTTCTTTAAAAATCTGAAAACCATCTAGACTTAGGTTGGAGTTTAGAATTCAGCCACAGCATTTAAAAATGGACGTACGCACGTTCTTGTTTTCTATGGATTGTCAGTTTAGCCTTAGAGCCAGAGCTTAACCAGAGGGGTGTGAATATTGGAGGTGTGAGGCAGGACACCCTTTACACATCCTCTTCATGGCCTGTCAGGCTTTAATATGGTTTATTTTGCAAAAAGATGAGCAATTCAGCAAACAACCTAATATTATTTTTAGTTTTTGTATTTTGACAAGAGAGAGAATGTTTTAAACAACATTTCTAGCGCTTTTGCATGGTTTTAATGGAAGTTGTAAAATAATCATTTCATAATATGTATTAATATGAAATGTTAAATAAGAAAACCAAAGAATGAATTAGGAGGAGGGGAAGTTAAGTTCATTTAGAAGGAAAGGAAAAGGCTGAGCACAGGGTGGTGCTCGTCTGTAACCCTCTGATACTTGGGAAGTATATGGGGGTGTCCACAAAAATTTAGTGAGCCTTTGGGAGTGACGGGCCACCAGGGTGCCTAAGGAAGGGCTAAGGGGCTCAGGTTGGACAAATAGAGCAAATTCAATATTGGATTGGGAATGGGGTCTGTGAGTGTCCACTGTACTTCCAAGCTTGGGTGAAGTAGGGAGAATTAACCATCTCCCCCAAAAAAGAGAAGAGGAGAGGGAGAAGAAAAGATCCACCTTTTTCTGTGGATCTTATAGATAGAGACCTTAGAGCTCTAGACCAGTGTTTTCTGCTGCTCTTCCAAATCTAAAGGGTTTTCTATAGAGGGATAGGAATATAAAATTGTAAGCTTTTTGACAGAAGGGACCTCTATTATTTTTTTATTTTTCCATGTCAGTACATAGTTCTTGAAACAATGGCTGAGTGAGTCAATGGGTTTCTAGTAGTAAAGTCTGGAAAATTGAATTCAGAGACAGTAATGATGTCAAATAGCCTTTGATAAATTTTTCCCATGTATTCTGTTGGGAATAGCTGTGACCTTATTTTCACATTGGAGAGGATTTTACCCTTTGGCACCCAGCCTTGAAAATTGAATCAGAGACTAGGTTACAATCATAGATAGTATACCCATAAGTTGTAGCCAGATAGCACAAACACTGGAATGTCCAAATGTCAACCCATGGGTGCAAGGTGTCTGAAATCACTGGGGGGAGGGGAAATGATGTCCAGTCAGGTGACACAGGTGTGCAAGTATGGACTTGGCCTTCTACCATGTTTGGTTTTCACGATTTGAGCATGGGATATTGGCATATCCCCCAGTTATTTCACTGTCTGAAGAAGTGTATTGTTACCGTCTTCTGGTTTAACTGGAAATGCAAGGGTGAGCTAGAGTCTAGGGAGAAGTTGTGGGGGGAGGTTATTGAAGGGGAGCAGACATTTGGCTTTCTGTCTGCTTTCTGAAGTTATCATTCTCAGTTGTGTTTTAGGTACATGAAAAATTGTGAACCAAGTGAGGTGGAACTGGGTTTGGACCTAGTGCAAGGAAGAGTCGAGATCAAATTTGACAAATTCATGTACAGACCCTGGGCAAGTCACTTAACTTCTATTTAAGTTTCTCTTAGTTTCCTTATCTGCAAAATGGGCATAATAATGATACCTACCTCCTAGGGTTGTTGTGAGAATCAAGAAACACTTTGCAAACTTTTAAAGTGCCATATAAATGCCATATGGGGGAGAAAATGGGCTGAGAAAGCACTGAGGAAAATAGTCCCCTCTTCCTTATGTCATCCATAGAATAGTAATTTTTCATTTAAAAAATCAAATTTATTTGCTTCCATTGTCCTCTTGTTTATTGTATTGAGATTCAAAATTAAATCTGCTTTAAAACAATCTTGATACAACAAACATTAAATTCCTATCCTAGGGGAGGCACTGTGCCAAGAGGTTGTAATGAAAGAGATCTGAAGATGGAAAGCTGAAATTGTAGGTATTGGAGGAGTTTGAAAAAGCTTCTTTTGATTCATTGAATTTGGTAAACATTTATTGAGCACCTCCTGTGTACTCTAGGCAGTGAAGATAGAAAAATGAGAAGGGAAGACACAGACAGACTCTGCCCTTAGGAAGTTTATAGTCTAATAATAGTAGTAGTAGTGGTGGGAGTAGTCGCTCATATTTACATGGCGTTTTAGGGTTTACTGAGTGCTTTTACCTAGGTAGTGAATAGAGTATGAAGAAAGTGTATTGAAATAAGATTGGAAAGGAAACTTAGTGCAGCAGTGAGGGGAGCCTTGAATGGACTACCCTAGTTCTGGATCTTAAGAGAATAAAATCACCTCCATTTTAGGAAGCAATGTGCTACAATAGAATGAATGTTAAAGGATTCCAGTTTGTTCAGTTTCCACACCTATCAAATGAAAACTGAGACTAGATGCCTCATAGGGTCCTTTCAGCTTGAGGTCTCTCATCTAACTGAAGGGTTGATTGGCAGCATAAAAACCAGTGGCAGAACATTGGGTGGCAGTCTGTTCTGTCTTGTTCTGGGAAATGAAATCCCACATGTAATTGGGGTGAAGTGGTTAGAAATGCTGGACCTGGAGTCAGGAAGACCTGAATTCCAGAACTGCCACAGATACTTACTAGCTGTCCTTACCTCCTGTCTACCTCAGTTTCCCCAACTATAAAATGGGGATAGTAATAGCGTTTATTTCCCAGGGTTGTTGTGAGGATCAAATAAGATAATCATTGTAAAGTACTTTGCAAACCTTGGAATAATTTATAAATGTTACTCATGATGACTGTAACCCAGAAAACTGACTGGCCCCAAACTACAGATCACTTTCCAGTGGCCAGAGACCAAGCTTTTTAATTAGCATTTTGTTCTGAGGTAAATATAGGGAACTGGAGTGCCTAGTCAAACCATTGGCACCCTTGAATGAAGTAATTTTGAGTAGTTAGATAATTTTGAGTAGTTAGATAAGGATTTATCTGGGTTGAAATTCTTTGGTATCTAGGGCTACACCCATGGATTCATCTGCCTTTCTAGTCTTATCTTTTTATATCTCCACCCTACCCCTAAGGGGTTCCTTAAGTCAGCCTTCATCCTGGTTAAAGAATTTTAATTTTCATCCTGTAAGTAAAGGGAAAATCATTGAAGAAAGACTACTTAGAAAGCCTTTGGAGGAAGGAGGAAAAAGAATATTAGTTAAAAGGCTACTGCACTGGGGAAGAAGTAGTGAATTAGGCCTGAAAGTAATGAAGGAGGACCACTACATAAATGCAAAGAAGAGGGTGGATTCCAGAGATCTTAAGAAGATATAAGGTATTTGAGTGCTAGTTGGATAGGTTGGGATGTAGGTGAGAGAAGAATTTAAGACTTCCCATTCTGAACCTAGGTGTGGAGGAAGAGGATGGTGGTGACCTGAATAGGAATGGAGAAGGGTCCTGGTATATCCAGCAAAGAATTAGAAATATGGAACTGTATGTAGCCTGGTATAAGGGAGAGAGTTTAGAACTGGGATTACAGATTTGGGATTCCTCCACACAGAGGTAATAATTTAAACCTAAGTTGGGAAATCTCCTAAGAGAGGACCAAAGGTAGAGGTTTCAGAACTATCGGCAATTAAGGGGTGGAAAGAAGAGCTAGCACTGAAGGAGACTAAGGGGTTCAGATAGGTGAGAGGAGAACCAGGAAGGCACAGTGTCAATTCAAGGAAGAAAAGTCCACTGGATTTGGCAACTGAGACACCATTAAGTGACCTGGGGGGAAATATTTTCAGTGGAGTGGTGGGGTCATAAATCAGATTATAGGACCTGAATTAGGACCTGAATAGAGAGGCATTGGAAGCTGGTTGTAGCCTCTTTTTTCTAGAAGATTGACTAGGGAGGGTGAAGAGAGAGTGAGAACGGTGACTTGATGAGGTAATTGGGTCCAGGAAAAGTTTTTATAACATTGTGTGTGTGTGTGTGTGTGTGTGTGTGTGTGTGTGAGAGAGAGAGAGAGAGAGAGAGATGAGAAAGAGAATGGTTAGTGAAGAAAAGAGATAGCAAGGAATAGGATCAGGGTCCAAGTTGTGATGACATTAGTTTTGGAGGGGAGGAAGCCTCTCTCCACCTATGAAAAAGGAGGAAGACGATGGGTATAGATATTGAAAGGTTTTAATGTGTCGGAGAGAGCATATGAAGAACCTGTGAAGAATGAACCTTCATGGAGAGCAGATGGTTTTAAAGTTTGGCCTAGAAGAATGGGTAGAATTTCAACAGTTATATGTCGGAGGATGAGTAGAACGTAATTCAGGGCTTCTTAAACTTTTTCCACTCACAATCCCTTCAGTGCTTATTAAACTGTGGGTTGCACCTCTATGTGAAATCTAAGCCAATACATCCAAGTGAGGACAGGTAAGGACCCACTCAGAGAATGGTTAGTTCTGATTAATAGTATTGTGGAATGGGAAGTGGGTGGGTGCCAAGTTACAGAGCTAAGCAGTTTGGATTTAATTTGGTAGGCTATAGGGAGCTATTGAAGGTTTCTGAGCAGGGGAATGACATAATCAGCCATGTCCATTAGTGAAATTACTCTGATAGTGTATGAAGGAACAGGAAGAAACTGGAAAAGATGAGTAAGAAGAATGTTTTAGCACTACAGGATGTATGTAACGAGGACCTTGCAGGTGGAAATGAAGCAATAGATGAGACTGGGGTGAGGTGAGATTGCTGTTAAGATGACACTCAGCTTTCAATTACTGAAAAATAAAAATTGAGTATTTAAACTTTACAAAAAGGAAATTGGGAGGAAGGACTTTTCTTCTTCAGTAATGTAAGCAGGAGGATGGTAAATGTTGGAGGGAAAACTGTAATCTCAGTGAGGAAAAAAAATTCTGAAATTTTGCTTCCTTTGAGGAATCTGTTCCATTTTGGTTTCTATCCTGTTTGTATTTGAGGTCTTTTTTTTTTTAATTGATATACGAGTTTTTTTGTTGAGTACATTTTAGAGGAAAGCCCTGATAAAAAGAGTGTGTGTGTGTGTGTGTGTGTGTGTGTGTGTGTGTGTACACATGCATGTATCTGTAAGTTTAGACCTGATTGAGGTATAATCAACTATTAAACACCAGTAAATGTGCCAGGCACCCTTCTAAGTGTGAGGAATGCAAAAAAGGGCAAAAAAACAACCCCTGCTCTCACAGAACTCACAGTCTAACGGGGAGACAACATGCAAGAAACTGTACAAGCATGCTGTATACAGGACAAATTGGAAGCAGTCAGCTGAGGGAAGGTATTAGAATCTGAGGGGGATCAGGAAAGGCTGTTTGAAATTCACCATCTGCTCTTCTACAATATGGAGAGGGCACAATAATACTAAGGTGAAAAAGCTGTCACTTTTAATGTTTTCATCCCGACTTTCACACTCTTCTTCTCAAGCTGCACAATGGCACTATAACAGGATTTGTATTCAGGCATTTGGTCTTGTCCTTATTTAATTAAGAAAAAAAGGATGCCTTTACAACAAGGCTGCTTATATTTTGAGTAGTATTATGCCATCAGTGTGGGTCTGTGGACCTGATAATGCCGAGGAAGTGGGTGGTTAGTATCGAGTCTTGAAGTTGAGCAGATCTGATATTAAAGTCCATACTTACAAGTAGAATGAATGATTATTAAAATAATCTCATTCACTCTAGTAGTTCCTGACTGATATTTCCATATGTATAAAAATGATAATAATTATATGTCATCAGAGGGCAAACAGAATATTATATAGTATTTTCTTTTAAAAATATTTTAATACTCTATTTGCCTTTTCATAATGTAGAAATTTAATAGTTCAGTGATTCCTTACAATCTTATTTGATGTTGGTGGTTTATTATAGATTCTTTTGGAAGGATTTTAATTTGCTCCTGTGTGACTAAAATAAATTTAGAGCTTCTTTCATTCCCTTCACCCCCTTTAAAGAAAAGAAAAAAAATCCAAAGCATTACATCGATGACCTGGTTTGATTTTATTTTGAATAAAATGCCAAAAATGGTGTTTGGAAATGAAACATGACGGAAACCCGTTAGTGTAAACTGCCCAATAATTTCTTATAGTCAGGAACAAGAAGGCCATTAAAAAATGGGATTTATGCCAATAAAAAGGTAGTAAGATAAATTGATAGTATTCTTGTATTGCAGAGCTATAAATTTTGATCTTCCTGCTAGTTAATTATCTTATATCCACGGTAATTCACTTTTACAAAACATATGAATGGTCAGAACAGAAGGAACCAGCAGTAATGTCTTATCATCTGGAAGTTCTATCCATTTCTGGTAAAGTATAAATTGATATCAGTGGTAGTGTTATATCCTTAGAGAGGAAGGAAGTGTATCCAATTGGAGTCCTGGACCCTGAGCCAAGAAGGACCCGAGATCAAATAATTTATCTCAGAAATCGCAAGTCACAACACTTGTCTGCCTCAGTCTCCCCATCTCTAAAATGGGGCTAATTAGAGCCACTATCTCCAAGGGTGGTTGTAAAGAAAAGGAGAGAATAATTATCAAGCGCTCTGCCATCTCAAAAGCACAATATAAATGCTAGCTGTCCTCTTGTTGGCTCCTCCTGTTCCTGTGGTGATACACTGTCCTTTTCACTTAGGTTGAAAATCTTGGTTTCTTCTTATCACTTTGCATTGAGACTCTATAGTCTTTTAGGCTACATAAAGATGAATGAACTTTTGTAGCTGGACTTTTATGTCTCATTGACTGAGCTGGAGACTCAGTTCCTAACCACTTCCACTTTTGTGGTTTGTCTGATTTACAAATGACTTAGGGATTAGAAGGCAGGTTTTGCCTGACTGCCAGTTATGACCTCTGTGACCTTGGGCAGAACTCTTTGCCTCATCTGTAAAGTGAGGGGATCAGACTAGTTGACTTTGAAAGGTCCTTCCAGCTCTTGGGTTTCATCTCAGAGCTGACGAAGTTTTGGTCAAAACGCTGAATGTGGATGCGTAATATTTGAATAGAATTGAGTGGACTTGTTTGGAAAGACCATCAAGATATTTTGGGGGGAAAAAGGCGATATGGTATGTTCCAGTATTCCTCCTTTCCTTCTTTTAGAGCACCTAATAGAGTGGTAAAAGGCATTCGAGGAAAAGGACATGGCAGAGATAGGCATGTTCTTGCATATAGCCTTAGAGAGGAACTCAGGGGCACCATTCAGGGGAAGATGGCATCTTGAACTCCTTAGGCAGAGTAATTCTGGAATCTTGCCCAGAGAAAGGGGATTTCCTGGGCAGCGTCTGCTTTGAGAGTTGTCTCAATGGTAACCCCAATTTTGGGAGTTCTTATCTTTGAAATCTGGGGCATTAATATCTTCTAGAGTGGAGATTCTTTGCCTGGAGTCTCTACATTTAAAAAAAAAAAGACATTTTGGGATAACTATTTCAATATAATTATTTTCCTTTGTAAAGCCTGTGTATTTTAATTTATGCATTTAAAAACATTCTGAGAAGGTCTGTTAGCTTCACTAGATTGCTAGAGGGTTGGTTCCATGACTCAGGTTAAACTAAGGTTAAGAACTGTTGTAGAGAGAAAGATTTGTGGATATTGTGTGCTTTGTGGAGAGAAAAAAAAACCAGTCTGTATAGTTCCTATGCAGTATATATGACGTCTAATTTTTGGTACAAGATCTCAACCCATTTTGTTGGATAATGTTTTGGCATGGTAATGAATTAACTCTTGGGGCCAGTAGACTCAGTGGATGGGGAGGTCATTACTTCATTAATAGACTGCTAAGGTGAAATCTTTTTCTACCAAATAAAAGTTCTTTGTAGAATTCTCTTTGGTAAAAAGAGACTGGGGATCACACAGGCTTATAGGACCTTCTGCCATTGATGATTCTTTCTTTTCCTTTCCATTCCTACCTTTAATCTCTACCTCTTTTCTGGCTCTCTCCTCACTGTCCACTCACATGGTCAGGTTCTCTTTGATCCTAAGAATGCCTTTCCTTGTCCCCACTGTCTCTCCTAACTATCAAATGCTAGTTCTTCTCCCCAACACTGTTAGTTCTTGAAAGAGTAGTCTGTGCCCCTCTGATTTTGCTTCTTCACCATTGACCCATTCTTTAATCAGTAAATTGCTTTCCCCAAATCTGCCATTGATTCCTTAATTGTGAAATCTTTTGCACCCTCCTCACCCTCTTCTCATTCTTCATCTTCCTTGACTATTGGTCACTCTCCCTTTTTGGCCACTCTATCCTTTGGCTTCAGTGACACCACTTTCTCCTGTTCCTCCACACTGGCCCACTCCCATACCTATCTGATAACTCCTTGTTTTCCCTTCTTTGGGTCAACCTTCTCTTTCTGCTCTCTGAAGTGTGAGTATCTTTAAGAATTATACTTACTTGCCTCATCTCCTACTCTGCCACCTTCCCTTTCCACTTTCTTCTTCCTTTGCTCTCCACTCCACTGAGATTCCCCTCCACCCTTTTCCGAGACAGAATGTAAGCTCCTTGAGGGCCCCATGTATGGTTTTGGCCTGTATTCCTTTGTATCAAGCACAGAGCAATGATACCTGGCATATAGAGTAAGCTACTTATTGTTTGAACTAAGTTTACACAGTGATTCCTGGAATTGTTTACAGCACCTAAAGGAAATGTTTTATCTTACTAATTGTATACTAAGCATTTCAGGGAATTGAGAAGTGCATTCTGTGTGTTTATGTTTACTTCAAAGAAAGACCTCCTAGAGTTAGAGAGCTATTTTTCTTTTAATATTTTGTCCTTAGACTGGTTGGATTTTAATCTGACATTAGGTCTTTTAAGCAGCCAAGAACTTGCAATCTTCTTGTTATATTCAGCCAGGATCTTGAGGGTAGGGGAGATAATGTGGTACCTTGTATTTATTTAGCATCTTTCTGTAAGAAACTCAGAGTGGTTTATAGAATTCATTCTCATAAAGATCACTGTGGGATACAGTAGGGACTTCCCATCCATATTTTACAGATGAGGAACCTGAAGCAATTGAAAGACTAAGTCGCTTGCCTGACTGAAGAATACTCTTGGAAATCCAGCTGTGGTTTCCTCACTTGCAATTCTATGCTTTAGTCACTTGGTTGTAAGGCTTCATGGTGTAGCTAATATCGCTTGAGTTTGTCCCGAAGGTTAACGTAGGCTTTCAGTGTCATCCTGTAAAGAAACCTGAAAAAGAAAACAAATGAAAACTAGCACTCAGTCCGTAGCAAATGATTCATTTTCTATCTTCCCTTTCTGTAAGTAGAGAATGGAAAAATTATGTGTGTAGTGCACTATAAGCTGGAAATGGCTTGTGAGAACTAGTTTTATGTTTTCTTAAAACTAATCTCTCTCCCAGCTAAGCCTCATGTACTTATAGTAATTGAATGGGCTGCAGGGTATACTGGGAATTGTAGTTTTTCAATTCTTTGTGTTCTGAAGATTAATAATCTTGCAACCCTCTGAGGGAGATAAGGAGAAGGACGCTCTTTGACAAATTGTTATCTTGTCTTTCAGAAGTGTGCTTTGAGCAGTGAATATACCCTCAATGCATCCCTTGGGTTTTTACCTTGATCCTAAGTAATGGTAAAATATGGAGTATAGCTTTTTTTTTTTAAATGATAGCTAGTGGGAGGGAACTTTGTCTTTTATGTTACTTATTCAGTTGGAAACCTTTTGGCAATCTAAATATTAGCTATGGAATTAATGTTTTAATCACTATCACATAAGCAGACTAGACAAATGTTGTCTTCTTTGGCATTTCTATGATTGGATCTGTGTATGGAGTATAATGCCTGCCCAATAATTAAAAGAAGATTTAATGAGGGGTGCATTTGTAAATGATTTCATTTAGTTCTGTGATAGTTCATCTCTTCTTCCCTCTCTTTTCTGGTTTCTTAGATAAGTCTTTGTTCTAGAGGCTTTTGAATTGGCAGTAAATTGAAAAGGTATGTGCGCATTAATTTGGTTGAATGAAGCATTCAAGTTTAATTGACAGTTACAAGAACTATCCATTTGCTGTGATCTGTTCTGGGCATTTTCCCTTGTGTGGACACATTTTATACAGTTTGCAAAAGGCTAAAATCCCTGACACCACAGTAGTAATTTCATTTAAATGGGATTCTTTTAAAGAGAATGCCATCCATTTCTTTCCCTTCTTTTAACTTAGGCATCTAAATGTAACTTGCTTATTGTCATGTTGTGTTAGATGTCTGCTCTGACAGGAATCAGTACTCTATGAGTAATACCAACTTAGCTTTTGTGGGTTTCCACAATATGAAATGAAATTTTGGGGCTATAATAGTTACCACTGTGTATTATTTTAGTTGATTTGGTGGTTACTTACGTGTGTAGATAATTTTCTCCAAATTGCTATTTTGGTAAAATGACTGATTCCATTGTTTTAGAAAGATTTGTCTCCTCCGGCTGGCAAATCAGTTTCCCCATTTTTGACAGTTAAGCAGTAATTAGCAGTGTTCTGTCATAATTGCAGAAGCAGTTGGAGATGTGGTTGTTAGAGTTGTCTCAGACCCTCCTGTACTCCCTCTATCCTTTCTTGGACACTAGGAACCAACAGCCTGCAATTAACCCCTATATTCACAAACACTTATTTTGTCTCATCTTTCTCTTCTCTACTTTGTGTACTGGGAAGTAGGTTTAATTAGTAGAGGTAGGTCTCCTTGTATTTTCATAATAATTGCTTCAGTTACGACTGTAGTTATGACTTACCCTTATGACTTATATAATTTTCATTTCATTCAAGAAATTTGAAAATTTCTATATATTGCAGAAATGTGAATTGATCAGTTTAATTTTATAATGGATATGGATGCTAATGGGTGAACAATCATTTGTTAGTTGACACTAAACAAGAAGTCAGGTTATTTATTACCAATCAGTAAAATTCAGACATTCAGTGGTTTCGGTGGATTGGACTCTAGGGCTTTCATGTAGAGATTCTATACAAAAATTACATGAATGAAAGCCAGGTAGTTTAACGTTAAGGATGATTGTGTAAAGCAGTACTTTTGGCAGTGGTTTTATTATTTTGAAAGTTTTTAGTGGTATGTACAGACTTTAAAGTGTTTTAGGTTTGTAGATCATGTTGAAGCCTCATTTCCTTATCCTTTGGAGGAAATGGCAATTGACTTAATGGTACCAACAGTGTTGGGAATGTTCGAGAATAGCTGGGAAGAACAAGCTGAAACTGGACTGTAATGAAATGTGGCTGTAATGACAGATTAGATAGGTTAGTTTCTGTAGGTTCAAACATTGCTGAAGACCTATCAAGGTTTCTCCTCTCCCCCTTTAAAGGGGAGAGATATCCCATTATTCCTTATTGTTGGTGACATTTTTTGCAGTTTTGACTAGAAGTCTTTTGTGTTTCATAATGAGTTTATATGGGGCTTTGAACTTTAACAACTTATGAAAGCAAAGGTCCTCTCATACCTCTAGCAATGCCATCTACAAAATGCTTACCACTACCTTTGGGGTTGTTCTTAAAGAAAATAATTACCTAATAACTAACTCCTCAGGGAGTTTTAGAGTTAGGAGTTTGGGGTTTGAATTGTCTCTCTTTCTAATTAATTAACTTTTGTGACTTAGGATAAAACATTTAATATCTTTGAACCTGGGCCCCTAACTGACAAACAAGAATGTTAAAATACATGACCTCCATGGTCATTTCCAAATTTATCATTCTATCTTAGGGAAGGGCCCATATCAGATAATTCCTTTGTATTTCTCTGAACCTGATACTGTACCAATATATAGTACACACTCAGTGCAATCACTTCAGCCCTGTAGAAGTTGACTGATCAAGAAACAGGAGAGAGATCTCCACCATTCTTTCTCCCCGTTTCCTTACTCCTCTGCAGGCTCAGAGATACAAGGGGAAGAACGTTGCATTTATTTTCAAATTTTTTCTTTTTGATGCACTGATCATTTTTGCTGATTCTTTTTACACTTTTTGCCCTAAAAATATTCTTTGATGTCTGGGCTGGTTATCTGGTAGGGGAAGTGATACAGAGAGAAATATAAATGGTGTAAAAAAAATCAACAAAAGTTTATTTTAAAAAAGAAAAAAATTTGAAGGATCAAATAAAATTGTTTTCAGATTTAGATGGATTATTGGCACCTTGTCTTAATAGCAGTTTGAACTTGGCTGATAGATTTCAAAGCTGGAAGAGACTTGAGATTTGAGAATCATACTAATAATTCCTCTCTACTAGAAACAGAAATCTATTCAACTTTTGGTAACCTAGGATGGAGTGTCCAGTTTGTGGGCCAGTAGGTATCTTCTTCATATTTTGCCTGTGGTAAACTATATTTAGGCAGATTTTTTTTTTAGTTCTTAGATGTGAAAAGTTTAGAGACTGGTGCCATAATCTACCTTTACTTGCCTTCATCTAGCTAAGGCCTAAGCATTACTGCTTCTAAACTTACTCTACAGCAGGTCACCTTATGGAAAATTGAACACTCAGGCTGTTTTATTTGGAAGTATTTTATTAGTAACAAAAGTTACCTGCTGTGTGAGGTCATATCACAATATGTACATTTTATATAATTTTTCTTTTTCTTTTGGCTCATTTGTAATGCATGGCATACATTGGAATAGAGTATTTTAAAGCCTTAGAACAAGACTTGGAAAAAGCTTTCAGTCTTTTTCCCTTTAGGCCTTCTAGATGTCTTTTCAGATTTAGAACTGGAGAGACAGAGAATACTTTTGACATGACTTTCTTGCAGCGTTTCATGTCAGAAGTATTTTGGCAGACCTCATTCTTGCTAGTCTCCTCTTCCCCCCTTTCTATTTCTTTTTAAATGGCACTCTGTTCAGTAGGGTCCAAAATATGACTCATTTACAAAGTAAATCATCTTTTCTAAAAAAGACAGATGGAGAAAGCAAATGTGTGTTTTTAAAATTAATTTAATGTCCAAATTGAGTAGTTGCATTAGTAGTAGATAAATTGTTCATTTTATTATTTAGCATTTCTAGGCACTCTTATGTTCTATTTGCATAGCACTTTGCAGGCATTAGTTATTCTTCACAATATCCTTCTAAAGAAGTAGGTCATTATAATCCCTACATTTTGGAATGAGGAAATTGTAGCAGTGAGAGGCAGAAGCATTGAAGAAGTGAGACAAAATTGAGAGTCTGGGTCTCTATTATTTTACCCACATGATCTTAAAAAAATAGATTAAAATGAAATTTTCAACTCAAAGAATGATAGGATTTTTGGAGCATAGAACACTATTGAGAAGAGGAACTTTATTCAACCCCTCCTTTTGTAGTTGAGGAAGCCAAGACCTAAGAGAGTTTAATTGATTTGCTTGAGATCATTTAGGTAGCAAGTCTCAAGGGCAAGATTTGAACTTGGGTTTGTAGCAGCAAGCACCCCAATATCCCCAGGGTGACTGTCAACACAGGTTCTTAGATCTGCTTTTCTTTTCTTTTTTTTTTTTTTTTGCTTTTTGGAGGGCAACTTGCCCAAGGTTACACGGCTAGGTTTTTTTTGTTTGTGTGTGCGTTAAATGTCTCAGGCTGGATCCGAACTCAGGTCCTTCTGACTCCAGGGCCAACACTCTACTCACTGCACCACCTAGCCGCCCCCTAGATCTGCTTTTCAAAAGGAAAGCAACTCAAAATCAGTTAACAAGCTTACTTTAACCAAACAAACATATATTACCTAGTTCAGGGGAAAAAAGTCAGCACCCCGAACTTCAGAGTTACAGAACTTACAGATCAAACAGACAGGCTTCCAAACTGTCCAACCATTATATCAACACCAAATCTGTTACCAGAGAGGGAAGCATCAACACCTGGGTTTTCAAAGCTGGGGGGCTCTCAACAACAGCTTCCCAGAGTCTCATCTGGTTAAATCACACAACACTTCTCAAAGAGAGCCCCAAAGCAAAGCCTCTCATCAGGGATTATATAGTCTTCTCCTGGCTCAGAGAATGTAACCACCCTCTTGACCCACTGCCCAATCACACAGCATCAGGGTGTGGTCATTCCTGAAAACCTAGCCTCCTACCACAGGCTCCATGTGACCACATTCAGCCTATTAGGGGACAGAGTATACTTTCAAATTAAAGGTTCTCAGAGTCACTTAAGTCAGTCAAAGTCTCTTAAGCCAATCAAAGGGCCTAGGGGCAGGGAAGATCTTCAGATCTGCATTTCCATTACATTCGGCCCCAAGATCTTTCATGCCCAAACCATACACAATTTACAATTGAATTAGCACTAAAACCCACATTTTCCAGGTACATAAGAAAATCATAATATAATCTCAAAGTACAATAGTCCAAGTCTTCCACTCATGGGGCAAATGTTAACTCAGTCAAAAAATAGTCACTCTTAAGTTAACTCAATCAGTTACATCAGTTTTCAAAATACATGGTCAAAGTCTTGCTGCTACAGGGTTCTCTGACTCCAGACACAGTAGGCTTTGCTGTATAATCCTGCGTCCTATAGCCTCAACCTTTCCCCATACCTGGAATAAATATAAATGTAGGTGGCTCTTTAGATAGAGTCCTGGGCCTGGAGTTCAAATCCAAACTTAAATATTTACTAGCTTTGTGACCCTGAGCAAGTCAGTTAACCTCTGTTGATCTTAATCTACTGGTGAAGTAAATGGCAAACCACTCCAGTATCTTTGCCAAGAAAATCCTATGGACAGTATTAACATGCCATGGTCCATGGGGTGATGAATGGTAGCAAGAATTAGGAATAGTATGTCTTTGGGATCTGTTGTGTACTTTATATAGTGCCCCTGTAGTCATGGCTGTACCCCGGAAATCATCCATTTCTTTGTTTTTACACATGATGAAATGGAGTTGTAGAAGAATAAAGTGACTGGGAAGTTATTCCCACTGAATGAAGGATTGAGCCAGGCTAAAGCCCAGGTCTCCAGGCTCCTGTTCTTTTCACTACACATACTATACTCTTAACATAAAGAGCAAATATTGAGCATCTGAAGTTAGTAATGAGGAATAACTGGCTTTTGAATGTTGAAAAGTCGTCCTCAGAATTGTGGGTATAAAAGAAGGAAAATAAAAAACCCACAAAACCTCCCAGAACTCCAAATTATTTCTCTTTAGAATGCAGGATGTAAAGGCCATCCTTGTCAGTCTTTATTAGAGCACTCCACTTGGCATGCCCTGTTTTAATATGATGAAATTGAAAGACTACCCTGAGGAGCTCAGTAAATTGAGGTGGCAGAATGAATGAGAGTGAATAGTATCTCTTGAAAGTGTGGGTCCTGTTCGGAATGGGGGGGGGGACTGTGACAGTTTGCAAAACTTTTCTATTACTTTTTCCTAATTTAGTTTTCAAAGGAAAGAATTGAGGGAGCCAATTTTCTTTTTACAGCTAACACATTAAATTGACAATGTTCTCAATTAACGTTTCCTATTTTATTCAAATTGGTGTCCTGTGTAGGTAGCCTTGTACTTAAATTTTTTTTTTTTGGAAGATGTTAAAGGCTGGCTTCATGTTTTTATGTGTCCAAATATTAAGAATGACCAAACTCACAGACCTGTCAATTAATGCTGCCTGTGATTCCTTTCCGTTGACATTTTCTCTAAGGGCAGTCTCTGTTTTAAAGTATCAGCCTTAGTGTCCAGAGTCTCTGATTTTTTTCTAGTTTTCATCACAGGTCTGATCTTGGTGCCTTGGCTTCTGTGGGAGAAAATATGAAGAATTCTTCTCTTTTGAAAGTGTAGTGAAATCTTTGGATGAAAGGCACTGTTTTAGCTGCCGATGGAAATTGGGGAGTAGATGGACTTAAGTTGGTACTCTAAAAACATTCATTTTTCCCACATACGGTCTCTCAGAACCCAAGGGAAATCAATGGAAAGCAGTAAAGAGCATCATTGTATAGTGGAAAAGTCACTGAATTTGGGGTCTGGAGAGACTTGGGTTTGAATCCAGTCACCCAGACTTAACTAGTTGTGACACCAAGTTAATTGAGCTCTCTGAGCCTCAGTTACTATATCTGAAAAATGGAAGTCATAGTACCTTGTTCTGTATATTTCTCAGGGTTGTTTGAATGATGAAATGAGGGATAATATGTAAGTATTTTGCAAATATTAAAAGAACAATATACACGTTTGCCACTGTTGCTGTTACAGTTGCTATTCTAATAATGATAATAATTAACAATAATGATGAAAATACTCAATGTCAGAATGCTTATATCTTTGTGACCTGTGTGTGAACCTAAAAGGACAGGCAAATGTTAAGGGTTTGATTTTTTTTTTTACTACTTCACATATTTCTGGTTCCCTGCCCAGTTTTTCTTCACATTAACTGTAGACTTAGAAGAATTCAAGGGGTAAGACATCCAGAGTCAGTATGGATATACATCAATATTTGAAATAGATGGATTTTTTTACTGTTGTCTGTGAAGTTAATTCCCTTATGTCAGATCTTGTGTATTTCCTGGGTTTGATTAGAAAATTAGAGATTTATCCTTAAAGATAATAGAATTATTGATTTAGAACTAGAAAGACCTTCAGAGGTCATTTGATCCAATCTCTTCATTTTCTGATGAGGAAACTGAGGCTCATAGGGGTGAAGGAAGCAGATTAGCACCTTAGACCCAAGAAATATATGACCTTCAGTAAGTGAATGAAAGCCTAGTTGTGAGTATAGCAAGCCATTTAAAACTTTAATTTAACTTAAATTTAGAGTGGCTAATTTTCTGATAACATATTAGTAAGTTATGAGGTAAAAATAGGAAAATTCTAGAAACTGATAGCATATAGAATTGGTAAACTAAGTGAAACACTTTAAATGTCTTTTTTTAAAAAAATTTATCCTCCTTCTCCTACAACAGCATGGCAGCAGTGTTTCCCGTTTGTATGTATGCCTAGCTAGTGAACTGAAGAAGGTTCAATTTCTATGATCTTTACAATTAATATGCTTCAATTAGCTCAGGAAAATTTTAGTGCTCCAGTAGGTCTATTATCTCATCAAAGTGAGTACTTTTTTCAGGTCAGGTTGCATCTGCCATGTCTTTTTCTCTTGTTCCACACTTGACCGTTTCCTCTTCTAAAAACATTACAGGGAGAGGTGGGGTATCTCTCAAGCCCGCTGGGGAGAGGCTCCTTTTATGGTATGATTAGAGCTCAAAGCTCCATCTGCTAATTCTTGGTTCCCCTTTTTTCTGGGTATGTGTCTTTGATATCCTTCACATTACTTTTGATATTCAATTCTTCATTGTGACACGTTGCCTTGTCTTTGCCGTGTTTCTTCTCTTCGTTGTTCTTTGGGTGATCTATGACTTTAGGTCTTTGGAGAATGAAATATTCCCTTATTTACATATATTCCATATAGCCTCACTGGAAGCTCCTTGGTGTTAAAAAGTGAGGCCTTTGTTTCAGGAAGCAACTTGTCATTATAACAATATTTAATCCTCATCTCATCACCTCATACCTCATGTTCATAGTTACACAGTTGACTGAAAAGTACAGGAGATACATGATCCCTTTGGGGTTATTGTTTGTGCATTGTGAAAAAGCATTTGATTCAGTAGAGTGAAATACCACCTTCGAAGGGCTGCTCCATGGAGGTATCTCCTGTGTATGTGTTAAAATCATACAAATTTACTTAAAAGGTTCAACCACGGAGATAATGTTATTTGATCACTTGTGCTTAGGGAGGCATTAAACAAATGTATACTTGCCAAAGATGTTTGCCAGTGTCATGAAAAGCGTCCAATATAGAATTGAAATTTAAAAAAGATTGCCACTAGGTAGTTCCTGATACTTAATAGATGCTTAATAAATTGATGATGAGGATCTACAACTACTCCTGTTTGTGTTGATTACATCAAGGCCTTGGGTATTTCAGAATCTCCTAAATGGAATTCCATAATCATTCAAAGATTTTGACTGTAACCATCCACTCAGGAAAAATCTGCAATTGGCAGATCACATATTTTGGTATTGTAAGATGTTTCTTAGACCTTATAATGATAAAAATGTGTTAGCATATTTATTGCTTTTCAGGGTTAAATACAGGTAGCTTTCAGAATAGGCATTTAATTAGGAAAATTATTTTAATAAATCCATCCCTGAGTTGCAGTAATAACTATCACCATGTATCCAAATGGAAATCCTTCCCAGAGCTATCAAATAGCCATCATTACCTCTCTACACATCCTTTGTTTGAATTATTGATTTAAACCGAGATCTTTGTTTCTTTAGGTAAATGCACAGTACTCAACTATCTTTACAAGGTATTTTGCTGTTTATTCTATTAATTTTTATATCTGGGGATCTTAATTTTTCATTTTTGTAATTACTTTAGAAAATGGGATATTCATGCTTTTTGATATAAAAGCAGATTTAAACTCATCTTCTTTTCATTATTTCCATTCTTTATGCTGTTGGTGTCTCTGTTATGTCTTACGTCCTGTCCAAAGGAGAGAAAAACAGGAAAGACTAGCTGGATCTCAACTTATCCCCCAGTTTATATAGGCAACTAGATGGCACAAAGGACAGAGCATTAGGAAGACCTGAATTCAAGTCCAACCTCAAACGCCAGCTATGTGATCCTAGGCCAGTCACTTAACCACTCAGCCTCAGTTTCCTTATCTATAAAATGGGGATAAAAACAGACTGTTTCGATAGAGGGCACAGTTTGAATTTGGTGGGAAGGGATGATAATTAAGGGGTGAAGTTAAGAGGTGAGAGAGGAATGTGGCAAGAGGATATGGGGAGAGACAGGGTGGGGTAAACTATCTCATGTAGAAGAGGCAAGGGGAAGTGGTTGCAGGGGAGGAGAAGAACAGGAAGGCAAAAAGGCAAAACCATATTCTCATTGACTTTGGCTCAGGGAGAGAATGACATACATACTAAATGGGATATCTCACCCTGCAGGAGAGTAGGGGGAAGGGGGATGAGAGGGGGGATAATGGAGAGAAGGGCATTCTGGGGGAAGGGGAGGTTGGAGGTACCCACTTTCGAAGAGGGACAGGATCAAAGTAGGGAATGGACCAGGTGGGGGGTGGGAGGGGTAGGAGGGAAATATAAGCAGTCTTTTACAATATATCTACTATGGTAATGTTTTGCATAGCTATACATGTACAACACATACTGAATTGCTTATCTTCCCAGAGGGAGTGGATGACAAGGGAGGAAGGGAATGGATCTGGAATTTGAAGTTTTAAAATCAAATGCTTCAAATATATTTTAAAAAAACCAAATAAACTTGAATAAAAATATAAACCTAGTGAAAAAACAAAAACAAAGCAAACCTTTCCTCTGAAGATGAGAGGTTCACATTATTGTGAGGATGAAATGAGATCATATTTGTCAAGTGCTTTGCAAGCCTTAAAGCATTATAAAAATGTAAGCTACTGTTATTATTAGCTGCCTTTAACAAGGGTGCACAATCATGGCCCACCAATTATAGAATTTGGATCCTTTGATTGGTTTTGTATAGAAGCAGAGTACAAGGGCGGCTAGGTGGCACAGTAGACAGAACACTGGCCCTGAAGTCAGGAGGACCTGAGCTCAAATTCGGCCTCAGACACTTAACGCTTAGTAGCTGTGAGACTTTGGGCAAGTCACTTGACCCCAATTGCCCTGCCCTCCAAAAAGCCCCCTCCCTCCCCCCCAATGCAGAGTACAGAATTTCAGAGTTGGAAGGAGCCTGGGAGGATGATCTAGTTGTCCAGCCTCTTTACTTGAGTCAAGAGTCAGCTCTGATATCCCCACTCAGATGCTCACCTGGCTTTTGCTTATAGGCCTCCAGCAAGAGGACATCCACTGTGTCCCAAGGCAATGCATTCTACTGGCTAACTCTAATTGTTAGGAAGATTCTCCTTACCTCACAATCAAATTGACCTCTTTAACAGCGTCCTCCAGTTGCCTCTTCTCTCCTCTGGTTATTTTTGAGTATCGTCATTCAGCTGGTTCCAAATCTACTTGACTGTACAGTTTTCTAGCCCATATCTTTATATCTTGCTTGCAAGGGTAGTAGGAGGCACTACATCGAGCCTTTGCTGAAATCTGAGCATGCTGTATGTATTACATTCCACTTAGGGATCTCAAATTATGAAATATCCATATTATGTCGACATTTCTCTTATCAAATCTTGTTGTTTCTACCTTCACAATGGCTCTGGTATAGCCAACACAGCCATCGCTATTATATAGGTCCTTATGCCCTTAAGTCCTTGCGTGATTTAACACTACTGGTCCCCCACTCCTCCCCACCCCTCTTCTCCCCGCTCACCTTCCCTCCCCTGACTGCTTTCCCTTCTTAGTTTTGCCACCTGATTCCAGGGCCTCCTTCAAGACTCAGTTCAAAGCATGCCTTCTACAGTAGGCTCTTCCCTTCCCCCTCAGATTACCTTCCATTCATATTCTCTCTCTCTCTCCTCTCTCCCCACCCCCAACATACACAGGTAAGCATACATATAAAATCATTTTTTGTACAGAATTGTTGCCATTTGTAGTCTTTGCTTCATCTCCTCTGGTCTTTTATATATCAGAAAATGAATATCTATTTGACTATTAACTTTATGAGGGCAGGACTTTCTCTAAAAGCTGTCTGTTCTTCAGTGCCTAGGATAGTGGTCTGAGCCAAATAGGACTTTTGTAGTATGTTGTGCAAATGAAAGATCTTTGCTTGGATTGCCTCTAACAATGCTAAATCGGTTACACCCAAATAATAAGGGGAAAAGCAACCTACAATTTTTACCCTCTTTGAAGCCTTGACACTGTCCATCATGCTTTTCTTCTGGATTCTTTTCCTCCCCAGGCTTTCATCACAGCTCTCTCCTCATTTTCCTCTTACTTTCTAACCTCTTCTCCCCAGTCTCCTTTGTTGAATCACTGTTGAGGTTATGTGCATGCACTATGAGTGTCCCCTCTGGTTGTTTCTTGGACCCTCTTCTTTTCCTCCTCTGTCCTGCATCACTTGATTTCAGATTCTCTCATGGATTCAATTATTTTTGCTATCAAGGTGCTTCTAGCTGTAACCTCTTTCTTGACTTCCAGTCTCCAATCACCGGTCCCAGTTGGACTTCTCAAACCAGGTGTCTCCTAGGCATCAGCTTATTCAAAGAAGAATTCATCTTTCCCTTCAAACCATCCCTCTCCTCTTTTGAAGTTTGATCTTCCAGTTGAAGGCATCTACATTCTCCCAGTCACCCAGGTTTAGAACAAATCATTTCCCACCTCCATCCAACCTGACAATTCCCATCATACCTTCACAGTGTCTCTTGGGTATGTCTTCTTCTCTCCACACACAGTCACCATCCATCCTATCCACTGCAAGTCCTCAGCTCCTCACAGCCAGACTATTACAGTATCCTTCTCTTTGGTCTACCTGCTTAAAGTCTGGTCCCATCCACACCCCCCCACCCCCTCCACTCTATGGGCATCCTCCAGTCACAGCTGTCACAATGATCTTCCTTAAACTCAGGCCTGACCATCTTACTACTATGATCAATAAATTCCTGTGGCTCCTTATTACCACTACAATCAAACATAAAACCTTCTGTTTGACTTTAAAAGTCTTTTCCAGCCTGTCTACTTCCTTTCTGCTCTTCTTAAACTTTCAGCCCTACCATGTTTTCTGTGATCTAGAAACACCAGCCTTCTTGCTGTTCCTCAGATAGCCTCCATCCCCTAATCCCTTGGCTTTTCACTGGCAGTTTCCTATGCCCTGAATGCTCTTCCTCACTTCTGCCTCCTTGCTTCCCTGACTTGCTCAGATCAGATCTTACATTCTGCAGAAAGGTTTCTTGGTACCCCTGCCTTCTCTCCCCTCCACTCCTACCCACACTCTCCATGTCTCATATGACTTTTTTTTTTTAAACTTATTTTACAGATGAGGAAACTGAGGTAAACAGGATTAAGTGACATAGCTAGTAAGTGTCTGAGGCTATATTTGAACTCAGGTCCTCCTAACTCCAGGTCCAGTGGTCTATCCACTGCACCACCTAGCAACCCCTCAGATTACTTTCTAATTATGCTATGAATAGCTTGTTTGTGTGTTGTCTTCTCTGCTGAATGTGAGCTCCTTGATGGCAGGGACTCCAAAGTTTTGAGTTTTTTTTCTTTAACTTTTGTTTCTCCAATGCTTAAAGCACAGTATCTTGGCAAACAAATGCTATTGCCTGCCTACACTTTTATAGAACTTTTAAGATTTACACAATGCAAATATTATTATTATTAGTCATCTCAATTTTGCAGATAGGGAAAAGGAGTGAATTTGAGTAAATTGAGTATCTCAGTCAAGGTCACATAGATAGCAGTCGACATTTGTGAGGACTTGAATTCGAATCCTCTAACTCTCAAGACTGGGGGGTTTTCTAGTCTACCACCAACATGTTTTAACTGAGTACTTCCTATGACTTTAGCTCTGACTTGGATATAAAAGGAATTTAATAATGGTTCAGCCCTTCAGGTCAAGTTGTGCTGATAAGTTGCAGACTAATAAAACAGTTTACTAATAGAACATGGGAGATCATGATTAAATGCCATAGTAAATGGTATAGACAATGAGTCCTGTATGGGGCTCAGAGAAAGGAGGAAAGAGAATGAGCTGGAGCATTCAGGAAAGCTTCTCCCAGCAGGTGACCCCTGAGGGGACCTGTCCCCCTATAAACACACTTTATTTTCTAACTTTAGCCTTTTGGAGAAAAATAGGTCTTACCTCTTTTTTCCTCTCAGGAAGCTCAGGTGTTTTTATGGTCTGCATTTTTTTTTTCAATGAGATAATATTAGCTCTAATTTGTTGACCTTCCATACCACACTGGCCTCTTTGTTTTGGATGCTGTTTTTTTGCTAAGAGGAAGTGTCCATAACAACAACACCCAAAAAAATCCACAAATGTGATTCTCTTTTGACTTTTTGTTCCACTGTTCTTTATATTGGAGGCAGGGTGCATCTGTAAATCTGCTTTTTAGCTACCTTTTTTTTTCCTTCTTTCAGCTTGGTTCTAGCAGATTCACATTGTGGGGGTCAGGATGGCCATAGATGGGAGAGAAGGCAGGATGAGACCAAGGAATGGCAAGTAGGCCAATTTGGCTGAAACCTTATATTTGTAAAATGACAGATTATGAGATCAGGCTGGAAAAGCAGGTTAGAGATGGATTGTGGGGAGCTTGGAATACCAGGCCTAGGACATCTTTGACTTGACAGACAACAGGGCATCACTGATGCTTTTAGAGCAGAAGGGTGTATTGAGCTCTGGGATTGTGGTACATTAGAAAGACTGCTTAGGCAGCAATATAGTTTGGGGAGGAGATTTAGAAAGCTATTCGGGTAGTCCAGGCTCTAAGTAAAGAGGGTGGTAGAATTAGAGTGGAGAAAAGAGGACAAATGGTCTGAGAAATGTCAGTTATAATAAATGGGATATATGAGGTGAGAGAGAAGAAGTAATAAAAAGTGATGAAATGTTTTGAGTGTGAATAGCTGGTGAGAGGACGAGTTATTTACATATATTGAATTTGAGATCTTTGTGGGTCAACCTGATGGGATATATTCAGGGATATGTTGGAGCCAACTTGAACTGATTTTTGGATTGTTAGCTTTTCATTGTGTGAGCATATAGACATCAGAAATCACGAAGGACTATAAAAATTGTTGATGGACTTAAAGTGACAGAGGAAATATTAACAATGTGGATTACGTTTTAAAAAGGTGTCTTTTTAGAGCTGGATACTAAACACTTTAGGGCAGTTAGGTGGCGCAGTAGATAGAGTGTGGGGTTTGGAGTCAGAAAGACCTGATTTTAAGTTTGGCCTCAAACACTTACTGACTCTGTGACTGAGTAAGTTACTTAACCCTGTTTGCGTCAGTTTTCTTTGTAAAACGAGCTGGAGAAGGAAATGGCAAACCACACCGGTATCTTTGTCAAGAAAACCCCAAATGGGGTCCTGAAGAGTAGGACATAAGTGAAAGGACTGTGAACAACAATGATATTTACTAACACACCACTATCATCAGACAATTGGAAATGTGCAGTTGGACTTCTGATTAGGGGTTGGATGTAGCTTTTCCAGTTTGGGAGATATGACAATTGAGGCCATGGAAATGAGACAGTTTAGGGTGATTATGAGTAAGTTTTATGTTTATCTTTTTGACAAATTGAAATGTCCCCTTTTCCTACTTATGTTTCCGTCAAAGTCTTAGCTAGCTTGCTTTCTTTCTTTCTTTCTTTCTTTCTTTCTTTCTTTCTTTCTTTCTTTCTTTCTTTCTTTCGCTTTTTGGAGGGCAATTGGGGTTAAGTAACTTGCCCAAGGTCACACAGCTAGGTTTTTGTTTGTGTGTGCGTTAAGTGTCTGAGGCCAGAACTGAACTCAGGTCCTTCTGACTCCAGGGCTGATGCTCTACTCACTGCGCGCCACCTAGCCGCCCCTGCAAAGTCTTAGTTTTCTAGGCTTTTTTTTCTGTTACGCTTTGAATTAAATTTTTTTCTCCCTTAAATTGGGAATATTTGTCCATTGATAATATAGTAGTGGTGTATAACTCAATAATAACACGTGGGGAAAAAAAGAACCTGTTCTGCTTGAGCCATGATTCCTTCTCTCCTTTTCTTTATGGATTTGGTGTAAACTTTTGAGTTTCCTGGACTCCAATGAGATCAGTGTAAAAGTTACCACACTTGGTATGGATATGAAAGAGGTATTTATCTTTTGGAGAGACAAGCTTAATTTCTTTGATAACTTTATTCTAGGATTTTACCGTGGTGTTAGGGCAAAGTAGAAAGCTTAAAAGGACAAGGGTCTCCCCAAGGGAGCAGCCACTAATGACTTTTTACTTTAAAAAACCAGACTTTTCCACCTTCTGAATTGTACTATGTAAATATCAGTATGAATAAGATCATGGGATTATAAATCTAGACCTTGAAGGGACTTTAGAGACCTTCTACATTAAACACACTTATTTTGCTTTCAAGGAAACTGAGAAACGGGGAGGGTAAGCAATTTGCCCAAGGTTACTAACATATGTGATAAGTACCTGAGGTGGACTTTCAATGCAGGTCCTTGGATTCCAGTTAGTGCTCTCTCTACTGTACTATGTAAATAAGTTCCACTTAATTCACTGATGTGTTTCACATGATTCTGTTTTCCTTTGAATTTTTCTTGTAGTTTTTTTGAAAAGTATGACGTACTACTTTAAAGTGGAAAGAGTTCTAGAGATTTGAAGTGAAAGGCTATAGGTTTAAATCTTGGCTGTGATAATTTCTGTTTTTGTGACCTTGAACCCAGATCATAAACATTGTGGCCTCAGTTTCCTTATCTATAAAAATAAGACTACATAGTTTCTCAGGTTCCTTCTCACTCTCTGTGATCCGTACTTTCTGTAAATGATGTAAAGAGCTTAGAAATACTAATGTATGAAAAAGCATTTATTTCTAGAGACAGCTAGGTGGCACAGTAACTAAATGAAGCCTTGGACCTAGAATCAGAAAGATAGGAGCTCAAAACCAGACTCTGACACTTCAATCAATCAATCAGTAAGCATTAAGGGCCTCCTAAGTGCCAGGCTCTGTGCTAAACACTGGGAATACAAAAAGAAGCAAAAGACAGCCCCTCCTCTCAAGGAGCTTGTAATCTAATGCAAAATATATATACAAATGTGCTATATATAGGATAAATAGGAACTAATTAACAGAGGGGGAAGGCCCTAGATTTAAGAGGAGTTGGGAAAGGATTCCTGTTAAAAAAAAAAAAAAGACTTTTAGTTGGGATTTAAAGTACGCCAGGGAAGAGGAAATAAGGGGGGAGAGAGTGTTCCAGGCATGAGATAGATACATTCCAAGAAAACTGCCTGAGAAGCAAGATGGAGTGTTTTGTTCATAGAACAGCCAGGAGGCCAGTGTCCCAGAATGTGAGAGAGTGTGGGTCTTTGAGTAGTAAGGTGTGAGAAGACTGGAAAGGTAGCAGGAGGCGAAGTCATAAAGGGCTTCCAATGCCAAACACGGGATTTTGTTTTTATTTGTATTTAGGATTTAGGTAGAAGGGGTCTAGGTTATGAAGGACTTTGATTACCAAACATGATTTGTATTTAGTAGCAGTGTGAACCCTGAGCAAGTCACTTTGCCTGGTTTCCCTCAGCTCTCTAGTTGTAAGGTGGGGGTAATAGTAGCACTTATATGGTAAGGATCAAATGAGCTAATATGTATAAATTTGTTTGACACAGTCTCTGGCACATAGTAGGTGTTTAATAAATGCCTGTTCCCTTCCCTCTCCTTCCCCCACTGTGTATTTATGTGTAGCAAACATTGTGCCAAGTGCTAGGCATACGAATCCAGAAGTGATGTAGTTCATGCTCTCGAGGAGTTCACTTTACAATTAGGAGAGACCCCATAAATAAAAAAAAAATTCTACAGCACGGTAGATGGAGAAGGTCCAGTGGTCTGTAGGGTGTATCAACAGGGTTGATGGCAATGCCCTAGTACTAGAGAGTACTGAAGTAGGGTGGATGTTAAAGTCTGAGAGCCTGGGGGTGCAAGAACAGGAAAGATTGTTGTATCTAACATCTTCCTCCCTTCTAGAAAGATTGTGGCTCATAACTTCGTGTAAAGCAGTATCAGTGGCCATGCCTAAAGACATGTGTATAGTGCTGTGTACTTTGTAATTTAATAATAACAATAGCTGGAATTTATTAATTAATATTAATAGCGATTTAAGAGTTACAAAGCACTTTATAAATGTCTCAGTCTGATGTAGGTGTTATTGTTATCGCCGTTTTTACAGCAGAGGAAACTGAGGCAAGCAGAAGTCAAATGACTTGCCCAGGGTCGCAAAGCTGCTTGAGTGTCTTGTCCAGAATTGAATTTCACTCTCCCTGACTCTAGGCCCAGAGTAGAGCACAGGCTCCATGTTGTACCACTAACCAACATCTGATTCCCATAACAACCCTGTGAGGTATGGCCTAGCTATTATTGGTTCCATTGGTGTAGGTGAGGAAAGTGGGACTTAATGACTTGCCCATAGTTCATAGGAGGTGATTTGTGTTTAAGGCAGGATTCAAATCTGGGACTTCCTTACTTCTAAGACCAGCCCTCCATCCCACTGCACCATGTTGGCTTTCTAGAAAGCTTCACCTCTAAGCTTCAGGGTTCTGTGGCTTTACAAGAGCTCCAAGGAGATATTAGAACATTTCTGTATTCCCAAGAACATAACTGCCAGTGTCCTTTCCTAGAGGTGTGAAAGTGCTTTGAAGCTTTGTGTTCTAAGATTATTTATACACACACACACACACACACACACACACACACACACACACCCCTAAGACTATCTATCTATCTATCTATCTATCTATAAATAAAATAATATACTATTTTATAGATGTTTCTGTCCTTTATGAGTTTTCTATTGCAACTGTAGTTTGCTTGTTGGGGTACACTGAAGTAATACTATACTAATTACTACCTCACATTATTATTAAGCCTTTATTTAGTCCTACAGAACATATTCCTCACAGCAACCCTAATGAAGTAGGCTGATTGTTTCCATTTTTATGGAGGAGGACCAGACCCGCAAAAAGATAAAGTTACTTGCCTGAGAGTTTTGAACCTAGGTCTCTGGATTCTAAGTCTGTTCTTTTCATTATATCCTGCTTTATTGGAGGAATGGGGATAGAGACCGGCCCTCTTAATTCACTGAACCCCTGAATGAGGAAACTCTACTTCTGCAGATTGGCATCTTCTCTGCTATTTCTGGTTTTAGTGACTTGTCTTGAGCATTGAGAGATTAAGTAATTTGCCCAGGGTCACACAGCCAGTATGAGTCAGAGGTTTCACTTTTATCTGGGTCCTTCTGGTTTCAAGGACAGCTGTCTATCAATATATACCCCTATGGTACCTCTGTAACCATAGTGGAATATTTTGCAAAAAAATAATAAGCAGTGGTCTGATTTTACTTTTAAGTTCAAAAAAGAAATTGTTAAGACAGAATATGATATTCCTAGGATATTTCCTATATTCATAGGAAAGAGATTGCCTGGGGTTTCCTCAGAGATGTAATTTAATTTTACTTGGGCTTTGAGGGCCCCTTGGGGCACCATTCAACATGGATTATCTATTTTGGGGTCTTCTTCTGGAAAGCAGAGATAGATGGAAGGTGCTGAGCACCAGCCCTAAAGAATAAAATGAGAAAACATTTGTGTGAGGTGATCCCCAGGAATAACCAAGAAATGAGTTAAAAAGTATGGAGCTGAGTGAGGAGACTTTGTTTACATTTCATTGTGATCGCCTTGGTATTGGGTCTTTCCACCACTCCTAAGTAATGTCACCTGGCTTTGGAGCTGGAAGGGATCCTAGCATTTATCTAAAACCAATTCCTTTTTTTGAAGTTAAGAAACTGAGGCCCAAAGATATTAATTGGCTTCTTCAGGGTCATGCATCCCCCCCCCCCCCGCCAGGGTTATGCATTTTTATTTTATTTTATTTTTTAACAAATGCTTTATTAACTTCTGGTTTACATCATTCATTTCCGCCAGATAGGGTTATGCATTTTAAAACATTTCCCTGTTGTTACCATAGGGAAGAATTCTGGGAAGAAATAGAGACTGAGGTGTGTTGTATGGTAGGGCAGTAGTCACAAAATGATGCCCCATTCTTCAGTGAACTAAAGATGAAATGATGGCAGGTATAAGAAAAGGCAGTGGCAGTAGGTGGGGAGTGTGCCATGCCAGCCTGGGAGCCTTCAGGAAGGAAGATATGGGTTATATGCAGCTGACTGAGAACTGTGAAGTATTTTCTTATGGTTTAACCTTAGTAGGAAGTCCTGTGGCTTCCTACAGATGGGTTGCTAACGTTGATCATTATTTTATTCTTTTTTTTATTTTGAGGGTATAAAAAAGTGTTCAGACATAAATGCAAAGCATTCACATTTTGAGCTTTAAAAAATCAAGATGATTAATTTTTGAAAGGTGGGGGGAGGATGATTGATAGAAAATTTCAGCCAAAGGAAAGGGGGAAGGAAAAATGCAGTACTGAAAATCTAAAAATAATTCTTGTGAAGACCACTAAAGAAACAGCCTTTGGTGTGGTTAGTGGTTTTTAACAGGTTGCAGTAGTGAGAAATGATTTATGAAATGCAGTTGAATCTTTTTGAAAGTTGGTGATTACAAGCTGTTTGCTCTGAGAATGTTTTCTTTTATAGCTGTTTCCTTTATTAGATGCAGGTTTGCTACTGTGAATCCTAAATGAGTGAGAAAAATTTGAGCCTACCTGTTGGAGCATGTTGTATTATAGAAATTCAATTTGCGTTTCTCAAGTGCATTGAGCACTGTGATGGGTACTAAAGATAATTTTTTAAAAAATAGGCAGCACCAAGGCATGTCCTCCTGGGACTTAGAGCTTAGTGGGGGTCCAGGCAAGAGAAGATAGAAGGTTTACTGTAAATTGCTTTTAGTGGGTCTTACTACCCTGTGACTTAGGCTGAGTATACCTCCTCTCCTAAGAGCTATAGCTCAAGCATCCCCTCATACAAACTTGAAGCCTTTCTTGATAGGTCACTACAAAGGTTACAGTTGTTTTTCCTCTCCCCTGCTATCTTGTATTTAAGGCCTTTATTTGTTTTGATTCTATTCTGTATGTGTATGTGTGTGTACATATATATATTCTGTAAATTCTTATGCACATCATCTCCTCCTCTAGAATGTAAGGTCCTTGAAAGCATTTTATCATCTTTTTTATCCACAGTACCTGGAACATAGTAGAGACTCAACAAATGCTTCTTGAATTAAATAATTTATACATGGATGAACTCATTTTGGGAGTACTTAGGCTTTTTTTTTTCTTTTGAAGGGAGGAGGGCAGGACAATTGGGGTTAAGTGACTTGTCCAAGGTCACATGACTAGTAAGTGAGTCAAGTGGCTGAGGCTGGATTTGAACTCAGGTTCTCCCAACTCTAGGGCTGGTGCTCTATTCACTGCCCCCCTAGCCGCCCCTCAGTTTTTGTTTGTTTTCTTTTTTTTTTAATGGTAGAAGTGCATGAACAAAAAAGATTGGTGAACACCAGCCTAGAGAATAAAGTACAGACTCCATGTAGCATTCGGGGCCCTTCAGAATACAGGGCTTACCTTTCCAGCATAGAACCTGACCCATCATTATGCCTTTTTCTCACACTAAAACTCCCTGCAATTGTGTGGCTGTTCCTCATGGTTGAAATTCCCCATCCCACATCTGTGCCTTTCCTTTCTAGACAGGTCATTCTTCCATGAACCTTCCCTTATTTGTCCTCTGACAATAATAATCTCACCGTACTCATGTGCCTAATAGTACTTTGTTTATGCCTCTGTTATGTCTTAGTCCATTTGGTATTATGATTTTATTTTTCATATTTTTGGAAGCTTGTTCTGTTTGTAATGAAATGTTCTGTTTTCACTTTTGGCTAATTTTGATTGTGCTTGTAGAGGCATTGCAGAACCACATGGGATTTGGAGTCAGGAGATAGTTGTTTAAATCCTGGATCCTTTCATAGATTTACAGCTGGAAACCTCATCTGATCAGAGATTTAGATCAGAGGCCATGTAGTCAAAACTCCTCTTTTTACAAATTACAAGACTGAAGCCCAGACAAGTCATGTCTTTCTCAAGATCACACAGGTAATAACAGAACCAAAATTTGATTGCCAGTAGACTTTCCCTCATATTTTACTACCTCTCTGACTGTATAGCTTTGGGCATGACACTTCACCTTTTAAAGTCTAGTGTTAGATCACAGAGGGCTGACCTTCCAGTTGCCCAATAGAGCTACTGTGTGATCTTGGATAAATTATTTAAGCTATTAGTTTCCTAGGCCTCTCTTTAAAATGATATAAAATTACAGAGAGATTGCTGACTACATTGGCGGTCAGTGTTTCCCTATTCAAGAATTCCCCACATCAGTGAGATCACAGGTCTAGACAGAAAATAAAATAGAAATCATTAGGTAGATGATGTTAAAGACAACTGGATTACCAGATAACGTCTAATGGAAAAGCATCCTATTCTTTAGTTCAGCTTGCTACCTTCTGAGAAAATGTCCGAGGATATATACTGGACAAAAGTATTTAGGGCACAAAAAAAGTATCAAGTGAATTTCATATATTTATCTGGCATCTATGCTGATCTTTTTAAACTGGTGATGTAATTTAATTCTTTTTTTGCCCTTTTTTTGGAGGGCAGTTGGGGTTAGGTGACTTGCCCAAGGTCACATGGCTAGTAAGTTTTAAGTGTCTGAGGCTGAATTTGAACTCAGGTCCTCCTGACTTCAGAGCCAGTGCTCTATTCACTGTGCCACCTAGTCGCCCCAAAGTAATTTAATTCTCTATTTCATTCCTTACAAAAGTAAGGAACAACGTTTATTCTTTATAGGCTTGACTCTTAATAATAATGATAGAAGGTAGCATTTGCATAATATTTTAATTGGTTTGCCAAGGGCTTGGTTTCCAAATATTGTCTGTCTCATTTTATCTTCACAATAACCTATTGAGGTGGGTGCTGTTATCATACCCATTTTACAGATGAAGAAGTAAGTGACTTGCTTTGGGCTCGTAAGTGTCCAAGGCTGACTCCAGGCCCAGCCTTCTCTTCATTGAGACACCTAGCTTTGACATCATGAAGGCTGAGTGATCCAGAAGAAAGACACTTGGCTAATTGGATTATGTTCCCGAATTAATGTTTTTGACAAACTTGTTTCCTATTTAGTGTGCCAGTAATAGAATATCAACTCTTTTCAAGTTACTGTGGTTCTTCTCCCTGCCAACCCCTCCTTCCAAAATTGAGGTGCCAAAGAATATGAGAGTTAACACAGCCCTTATGTGTTTTGCATTTGCTGCTGTAATGTTACCAAAAACGAGTTCTTTAGTTAAAGAAGTCACCTACACAAAACTGTGCTAATTCAAGCTAATCAGATTTTTCTCTCTCTTTCTTTTTTTTCCCCTTCCTCATATTTGGATGACTTACTTCCACTTTTTAAAAAATTTAATATCATAGAGGTTTTACTACAGCTCTGTTGGTGATTACTAGACTACTATATTTTGGCTAACACGTGAAATAAATGCTTTGGGAATTTCCTGTGTTGTACATTTCAGTGAGTAATATGTTTATAGAACATCCTAAACACTTCTGTGGAAGGAACAGCTTTTCATGAAGAAAGAAGTGTCTTCTATGCCTGACGTTTCCTATTAGTAAAGGAAATGAAAATGCATTTATTTTTAGTGTATTAAAATTATGTTTTCTCCCTTTCTCCTTTCCTGTTCTTTTTCTTGTTTAAGGTCAGGGCTTGATTGGTTTTTGTTTTTCATCTGTGATAAAGTGCTAATTCCTTACCCTATCTCACTGATGGATTTGGATCTGCTGAGGACCTCAGGGGGCATTTAGTCTATCCTCCTTATCTGTAAAGACACTGATGTCTAAAGAGGTCAAGTAGCTCACCTGAAGTCACATAGGTAGTAGGTTTCAGAGATGGCATTTGAACACAGGTCTTCTGATTTCAGCAACTTTTTACATTTTCAAAGTAAATAATGCTGATCTAGATATGTGGACTTCAAAAACATTATGACACGCACAGGTACAACCTTGAGGTTTAAGTGTCAATAGTATGAATTTTAGTAGATTAGTAAGTATTTGTAATATCATAGTTTCATGAATTTAGAGCTGTTAAGGAACTTTGAGATCAAGTCTGACTCCCTCCTTTTACTGATAACTTGGTCACCCAATAAATAAAATCAACTAGTGTCATCCCTTCCACATCTTGACTCGGCTTTCCTTATTAGGTAGGCATAAGAAATGGGGAGTTTTGCAGAAGCCTCAGATGACATATGAAGGCCAGCAATGACACAGAAAAAGTTTAGAAACTCAGATATCCGTGAAATATATGTGTAATATTATATAATGTCAGCGTATTGTATGTGTGTGTGTGTGTGTATTTTTTTTTTTTTTTTGGAGGACAGTTGGGGTTAAGCAGCTTGACCAAGGTCACATGGCTAGTAAGTGTTAAGTGTCTGAGTCTGGATTTGAACTCAGGTCTTCAACTCCAGGTTTGGTGCTCTATACACTGCACCACCTAGCCACCCTGATATTTTATCTTTTAATACTATAAGCACTAATTGAAAGAAAAAGATAAAAATCAGACTTCTTGGGGTGTCTAGGTGGCATAGTAAATAGAGCACTGGCCCTGGAGTCAGGAAGACCTGAGTTCAAATCCAGCCTCCGACACCTAACACTTACTAGCTGTGTGACTTTGAACAAGTCACTTAACCCCAGTTGCTCTGCCTTCCCCCCTCCAAAAAGGAAAAAAAAAATCAGACTTTTTCTCTGGTATGAAGGGAGGGCCAAAAAGTTTTGTATGGATTTTCCAGATCATGGGCATGTTGTTCCCCTAATCTCTGAGATATGAAAGGGCTAATTTCATAAGTGCCAGACTTAGTGCTAAGTATGAGAGATAAAAAGAAAGGCAAAAGACAGCTCTTGCCTCCTATAAGCATACGATCTAATCTAATGGGGAAGATAGCATACAAACAACTTTGTACCAATAAGCTACATGTGGGATAAATAGGAAATAATTAGCAAGGGGAAGGAAGTTCCAAACAGAGGATTTTATATATTTTATATATTTAATCTTAAAGGTGATACTGGCACCACTGGAGATTATGTTGTAAGAGAGTGACATTCAGAGTTGTTCTTTAGGGAAATCACTTTGGTATCTGGAGAATGGAGACTTTTTCAGAGAAGTGATGAAGGCCCTTGTGTCAGCAGAGTGGTAGCGGCTTCTTTGAGGTGACAGAAAGAGGCATTCTAGAGAGATGATAAAAAAGAAAAATTGTCATGTCTTGAAAGAGTAAAATTGTCACGTGTTGAAAAAGATTGACTATGGAGGGGAAGAGTTGAGAAATATTGAGTAGGGGATGACACCTACTTTGGGGCCCTGGGAACTGGCAGGATAGTGTTGTACTGGACATAATAGGGAAGTTTTTAAGGGGGGAGGGTTTTGGGGGAAAAGATAAAAATTCAGTTTTGGGTATTTGCGATAATCTGATAGGCAAGTGGAGATAGGAGACTAGAAGTTAGGGCTGGAAAGTAGATTTGAGAATCATCAACATGGAGATGGTGACTGACCCCAGATAATTTGTCCTTCTGTCCTACCTTTCTAATCTTCTTAGACTTTCTATATTTTGTAATCTTGCCACGCAGGCCCACTTGCTGTTCCTTGCATAGTCTGTCACCGATAGCCTTGTCTTTGTATTGGCTGCACCCCAACCTTCGCCTCAACTCCCCTCTGACCCTCCTCTACCCCCCTTAAATGTATTACTTCCCCACCTTTGCCTCTTGTAATCCTTGACTATCTCCAAGATTCAGCTCCAATGCTACTTTCTCTGGAAGAATTTACCAGATTTTAATCCCCTTCCCTTTCAGCTTTCCCCTCTAGGGTATTTTTCATCTACTCCATATGTGCCTCTTACTTGAACCTATTTATTGATCCTAAAATGTAAGTTCCTTGAGGACCAGGGCTATTTTTTTCTTTCTTTGTATTTCCAGTGTTTGGCATTGTTGTGTCCTGGCACAGGAAATACTGGTTGACAGACATCTAGTTCCTTGATCCTCCATTCTTCATGCACTGCATAGTCTTCTTAGTTCTGAGAAATTGTGGCATAGTGAATGTTTAAGTTGGCGACACTATAGGCAAGCTGGTCTACTTGGGTATGTGCAATTTCCCTTTAAAAAGCAGTTTTTTGCAAGTTAAAAAAGTCTGCAGAGTTCTGAGGTTAGTGTGTATATATGATAGTTGAGTGTTATTTTGTGAATAGTATACTTAATATATACTATTTATGCTGAGTAAGTAAAATTTGTATTACATAAAATAATTTATAAATTTGCTCTTGTGTGTAATAATATGATGTTCCAAAATTCCCAGCACACCTAAGGTATATGCTTTGAAACCCCCTCATCTAGTCCAACTCCCTCATCTTGCCGAGTCAACCAAGTCCCAGGGATTGATTGACTTGACTGCATTCACACCAGGAAGTAAGTGTTATGAGACATATATTTTTGGACATGGTTGGTGTGTGGAAAATTGTTTTCCTTCTGTGTACCACTTTTAGAGGAAGAAGTACCAGGATTTGTCATCAATTTGAAGGTGAAGAGGAATAAAGGGCCAGGCAGAGTTAGAGTTGGTTCCTTGGCTTCTGTGAAGTGATACTTCAAATAAAAGTATTTGTTTTTAATGAGCTGCTGTCCTTGTATTTATCATATTAAGATCCAGCTGCAGACAATGTGATGGTCCCAATATGGGGCAGCGATAACATTTTTAGGCACATCTAGCTTGGAAACTTGATGTGGGTGGCTTATGATTTTTCTCCCACAGGTATAGATTGAGCAGGATTTCTGATTGAGAGAAGAATCTCTATTTGTATTACCTTTATCCTATTGTGCTTTTGCCTTTTACCTCTGATTATTCTGAGTTGGGCAGATCTGTTGGTGGCCGCTTGGGCTGCTGCCGCCGCCTTCTTACAGATGGCAACATCTGTGCTGTTCCCATTGGTTTCCCTTATTCTCCCTGCCTTAATCTCAGTATAATTTACCCTCTAGAAGCTGTTTTGTCCATCTTGTAGAAGTATAGGATAACATAAAACTCTAAATCTATTCTTGTAGACAGGATAGGTTTCAAGATGTCATTCTTGGTGGTGCTATCTTGCCATCTGCTAATTGTATGGCACTTAAGGGGGATGATGTTTGTGTAGTCTGCTATGGATAACTTTTATAATACCAGGCTGGGCTAAAAAAAATAACCCGCAAAACGATCCAACGTGTACATTGGCCTACACAGTCATATGAGTGTTAATTTGGCATTTCATATTCTTGTTCTGTCTATTTGGGGTATTTAATGTTCTACATCTCTTTGGTTGGTTGAATCCATATGTCATTCAAATGGAACCTGTGCTTTGGCATTGGCCTGACAGTCAGTCAGCCATGGAGTACAGTGATAAAATTATAAAAACGGTGTCTCTGTTCATTAGACCAGTGGAATTTACAAGCGTTTTTCCTAGATGTGCTTTGCCATTCTTCCTATTCTTTGTCATGTAAGAGGGTATTCTGGATTACAAATATCTGCTGAAAGCCAGAAGACTATATTTGTTCTTGGCTCTCTTCTCCTATCTCTCACCCCTCCCCACTAACCCCCAATCCAGTGAATCATGGATTTGTTTATTTCAAATGGATTAAATCAGGTAGCTGAGCACTTTAGAAAGTTCTAAAAATTTGGAAGCTATTTTGGAGGCAAACTGTTAACGAAAATAAACCAAAAATATATTCTTAAGAATAAGAGGCAGTTGTAATTCTGTCATTTCATTTTTCTCAATGCTAAATTACTCTTCTGCAGAGTTATGCTATTAAGATTTTTTTCGTTAGGAGTATTTGAGGTAATGATTTATTTAAAGAGATAACGTTCATGTTTATAATAGTTCTTTGTATCCAGCCCTAGTATCTCTTCCACGGACATCTCCAACTGCCTATTGGACATTGCAGTCATTCATCACCTACTGTGTGCACCCGGCTACAGTTTACCTCCCCAACACCACTCCATTTTTCTTCTCTCAACTCACATGGTCACCACATTAATTTAGTGTCCCTTATTGTCTCTCACTTAAACTATTACAGTGGCTTGTTAATGGTGGTTTTTGTAATCTACACTCGTTCCTCTCTAGTTCATTCTCTACATAGCTGCCAAATTGAATATTCCTAAATCATAAGTCTGACTGTGTCATTCCCTGTTCAGTCAACTGCCCTTGACCCCCTATTGCCTTGGAGGATCAATACAGATTTTTCTGTTTGGAATTTAAAACCCTCCACTCTTTAGTCTATCTTTCCAGGCTTTTTATACACTCCTCCTCTTTCCATTCTTTACCTTCCAGCCAGCCCACTCTGTCTAATGTCCTCAGTACATGGCATTTCATCTGGACCTACGCCTTGAATCAACTTGATTCTCACCTGTACTTCTTAGAATCCTCAGTTTCCTTCAAGGCTCAGCTCAAATGTGCTATCTCCTACGTAAGGTTTTTCTCATTGCTCCAATTTTTTTTAGGGCTTCATCCATATTATTTTATACATAACTTATATAATGTGTATATATACATATATAATGCGCCATGTTGTTTTATAAATGTGGACTTTTATAGAAGTATCTGTTTGATAGGATATTAGCTCCCAGTTGTATTTCATTCCGTGTGTGTGTGTGTGTGTGTGTGTGTGTGTGTTTTGTTGTGTTCCTTTCTTATCTTTGGTTTTTTTATTTTGTCACATCTTCTGGGAATGTGGAGAGTCAGCTTTTTGCCTAATCGTTTTTTGGGATGGGCAACTCAACAACAATAACAAAAACTCATCCCTGCAGCAGATGGCAAATATTAATCAGAGAAAGAAAAGTCCTCCCAGTACCAGTGGATTTCTGTAGTTGCTTCCAGCTAGGGTTGCTAGCTAGCTAGGATGCTGTCCCTGGCAGTATCATGGAACTGGCAGGTAGAGGTGCCAGGTGGTGGGAGTGTGCAGGTTAATATTGGTGAGAGGAAGACAGAGCGGGATTGAGAGTTTGAGAAGAGAAATAAAGTAGAGGGAATTGGTGGCAACAGGAGTGAGAGGAAGGAGCAAAAGGGTGTGGGAGGAGGACTTGTGAGAATAATAGTATATTAGTAAATGGGGGTGGAAGAAAAAAGAGGCACAGAGAAAAGGGGAAAGTGGAGAAAATAATCAAGGGTGACAACAGAAGAAGGGGAAAAGAATAAAAAGTGGAGCAACTATAATATCGTCATAAAAACATGCTTATTTTTGAGCATATATTATGTATGTAGATCAAATTTCTTTTAAAGATTAATAGATTAGTTTGCTTCATAGCAAATATGATACTTTCCTGAACAGGCTGGAAAGTCTTGTAATTATAGATATATTTTTTAAATGTCTCAAGTAAAGCTCCTATAATGAAAAGACATTTAGACTTAATAAAAGCTTGATGAATCCCAATTGGTGATGGATATGACACTCTTACTCTTTTTGAGAGGCGTTGTTATCCTTTTTATTTGCAGGGAATTATAAAGAAGAAACAGAATTATAAAGAAGGAAATATCCTCACACATCGAACATTGGAAAAACGTAGGGCTGAGAAGAGTTTTCCTGTTTGTATTGGGCTAAGAAAAGAAACAGGAGTAGTATTAAAGATGGAGAACAAAATAGCTTATGCCCTTTTGTCATTTTAGGGTGCTGAATACTAGGTTGGGTAATTTTTCTAATGTCCTTCATGGTACTAGGTGAATTTGTATGATGCTCAGTTACCTGCCATTATGTAATTGGGAATCTCTATCCCAAACCTTAGTATAGGCTGGATGGGTTATATATGCCTTCTGTGATGACCCAAGCAGAAGCAGATTACCACTGAGGGGAAATGGGTTCTCTCATATAGTTATTAATCAAGCATTTATTTATCAATCAGATATTTTAAAGTGGCTAATCAGTCCCAAGTTCTGGTGATACAAAGACCAAAATGAACCAGTCTCCACCAGCAAGGAGATGAAGAGGGAGAATATTCTAGGCTTGGGCCACAGCCAGTGACAAATCATGGAGATGGACTGTGTTATGGGAGGAACACCAGTTGGGCTTGTATAGCTGGACTGTAGTTCTGTTCACTTTTAGTTAGGAGGAGAAGGAAATGAAACTCTAGGAATTTCATTTAGAGATTCCTTTCACTTTATTTCCATGAGAATTCCTTAACTCTGTCCCTCATCTTTTATCTGTTGTCACTGACTCTTAGATGAATCTGCAGGCATGTTGTATTCTGAATAATGGAAGGAAGAAATCAGAAAGCATGGGTAGCAGTATTTTTTTTTTTGTGCCTTTTACTAGCTTTTCTTTTCTTTTTTTTTTTGCAGCATGGATAGTTTTCTTCGAGACTTAGTTTTCTCATCTGTAAATGGGTATAATGATCTTTGTACAGTATGCTCTCAGGATTATTATTATTATTATTATTATTATTGTAGTATTATGGATGTATATATGTTCTGAGTTTGTTTCTTCTGGAATAAAAGAGAGATATGGGTATCTAGCTTATTGTAAGGACCAAATCAGTACGCAAATTGCTTTAATTGTAAATCACTTGAGGGCAACAACAAGGGGTGAAAGGGTTTATTTTTGACACCATTTTGTTTTTCAGCTTTTGGTAGCTGGGACCTTAAGTCATAGGGCAAAACACTATGGCAAAGTATTGTTGGTAATACTTTGGTGTTTTGCCATTCCTGTTGGTCTAGGTTCCCAATGTCCCCTACAGTAGCTTGTTCCATTTCTATCATGTATCTCTTCCTTTGTATTTATCTCTCATCCATCTCTATTCTTTCTTTCTATCTGTCATCTATCTGTCTGTCTGTCCATCTGTTCATCTCTTCATCCTTGGTCGATTCATAGCTAGACATATACTTAGTTTAATACCCAAAGAATCCATGGTTTCATAAAGATGGTTACTCTTTTGACTAATATAGGTTACCACCTGTCTATGACTTGCTAGATCACCTTTGATAATTATTGTGGCCAAAGAAAATTAATCTAGTGACAGTTAAGGCATATGTGGCTCAAGAGAGAGGTCGGACAGAATGCTGGAGTCAGAGTCAGTTCTTTCAGACATTTATTAGTTGTATGCCTCTTGGCAGGTGCTTTAACCTCTTTGGGCCTCAGTTTCTCTTCTGCAAAATGAGGATAAAAATAGCACCTACCTTCCAGAATTGTTGTGTGGTTCCAGTAGATAATAGATAGTGGATTATAAAGCGCTTTGCCAACTGTAAAGCTTTATGTCATATTATACCAGTGTGGTTTTTGAGTTCTCTATTTCTTGTCTCTCCTTTGTGATACATTAGTGCACCACCTCTGCTTCTGGTCTTGCTTATCTTCAGTGTGGTATAATGGAAGAGAGCCTAGGATTTAGGGTCCCTGTACTTGGGCTCAGTCTGGCTCTTTAAGGGTGGCTACTTGTATTTTTGGGGGCAAGTCATTTAAGTTTTCTGAGCCTCAGTGAAATGAAGGGATGAAGTGGGAGGGAAGAGGGTTGGGAGTCAGGATGGTGAAGTCAGTGGAGAATTGCCCTTGGAGTTAAGAAAACCTGTGTTCAAGCCTCACCTCTTTTAACTTTATCATTCAATCTCTCTCAGTACCCAAGACATCTCTGTGAGAATCAGAAATGTAAAATCATGACTAATGTACGATGTTCAAGCCTTTCCATTCCAGAGGTGCTGTCCCCTCCAGTCCTCTCTCTCCCCCAATCATAGGATTGACCTTCCCCCACCCCTCAAATGTTAAAATGAGGGGGTTGAACCACAAGGATCTCCAAGTTGTCATTCCCTTCTATATCTGTGACCCTATGCCTCCAAATCTACTTATCACTGAGTATTATTTTTGGTAATGTGTTATAGCCTACTCCCATCCACCATGGGTCTTTCTGTCACTCTGGAGGTTACTCAGAATTTTCAGTCTTCTGAGATTATGCCTTTCCCATCACGTCCTAGCATACATACAGGGTTGCCTGGAGAATATTGGTGTTGAAAAGAGATGAGCTTTTCTAGCAGTAATGTTGTAGCTAAATGAAATTTAAAGAATCTTTTTGCCTCTTTCTGTATCTCTGATGCTTATTTAGCACAGTTCTTAGCACACAGTAGGCACTTAATAAATGTGGGACTCTTATCTGAAACGCTTGGTAATTTAATGTACAGACAGGTCCCAATGAATGCTAACAATGAGTCCAGTGTAGTGGTCCCATTATCCAAATTTACACTGTTTGAAGTTATAATTATGTTTAAAATATGGTAATTGGTTCCAGTCCAATGAAAATGTGCAATCAAAATTTAAAATTTTAAAAATGATTTATTAATGGAATATAACAGCAAAGGAAAATAGATTTCTGATTCAAATTTTATGACAAAGTAAATAGAATATTAAAAGCAAAACTTAAAAAGTTAAAAAAATGACTAAATATCATATAAAAAGACCCTAGAGCTTATCCTGATGATATGATGAAAATATCATTATTTTTGTTTAAAATATTTTGGTGACACAGACTGAATTATCATCTCTTCTTTTAAGTCTCATAATAAATATGCTGGTAGGTGCAGACAGCTTTATCCAAGCCTCAGCGAATTTGCATGCTTCCATTGATGTTTAAGTCAGTATCCGTAATGTTTTGCTTCAGGTCTTCAACAGCTTGAAAGATATATTCACATTTGTTAAGCGTGAACTCCTTCATTTGCCCATTTTGGGGATCATGGTTAACTTCCCACACTTATTGCTGATTGAAATGAAGATCATCACTATTCAGTTTTTCCAAATGTAAACTGAGCAATGCTGGGACCCTGCCATTTTTTAATTCGTCAAAACAGTGTTTCAGGGGCAGCTAGGTGGCAAAGTGAATAGAGTACTGACCCTGGAGTCAGGAGGATCTAAGTTCAAATTTGGCCTAAGACATGGAACACTTACTAGCCGTGTGACCTTGCTTTTGGGAAGTCACTTAACTCCAGTTGCCCTGTCTTCTCCCCTGCAAAAAAACAAACAAACAAAACCCCAAAAACAAAACAAAACAATCCAAAACCCAGTTTCCATTAGAAGAGTTCTTTCTTTTGTCTATTTTGTGTTAAGTGCTGTCTTTAAAAAAAAAAATTAAAATTAACTCATTAATTAATCAATTAAAATGAATAAAAATGAAAAACTGTTGATGATATGACACACTCTAGAACATTACATTCTCCCCCTTTCGATTGTGAGCTCCTGGAGAGCCAAGGACTCTTCTATCTCTTTTTTATCCTCAGCACTTAGCCCAGTGCCTGGCATATTTTGTTATTGTTCATTTGTTTCAGTCACATCTAACTCTGTGACCCCATTTGAGATGTTCTTGGCAGAAATGCTGGAGTGCTTGGCCATTTCCTTCTCCAGCTAAATTTACAGATGAGGAAACTGAGGCAAACAAGGTGATGTGACTTGCCCAGGGTCACATAGCTGATAAGTGCCTGAGGCTGGATTTGAACTCAGGGAGACGACTCTTCTTGTTCTAGGCCTTATGCTTGATCCATCTTGCTATCTAGCTGCCCATACGGTAGGTGCTTAATAAATGTTTGCTGAATATTATAGTCATATATGATAGGCAAGAGAAGAGCATATTAAAAGTTTCAACTAGATGATATGTGTTGTATTAGTTGAATTTTGGCCTGTATTAAATTAAACCTGGGATCATTTTATAATTTGCACTAAATCAGATTTTGCATTATTTGAACTTGCATTAATCATGACCTAGTTGTGCTCAGTTCCATGCCTTTAATGTTTGCATGCTGTTTTTCCTCAATTTCGCTGACTATTCTCTTGAACCACACAGTAGCCTTTATCTAACCCTTTTTGGGGTTTTGTTGCTTTTCAATCTTTTACTTACAGAGATGTTAATCATAGTTGCCTGTGACATTCTTACGTGTCTTTGTTTCCATTGCTCATGCTAATAGAGGGGGCGCAATGTTGTCAATGATTCTAAGAAATAGTTATTCCAAAAATATTTTAATTTTGACTTTGGCAAGATTTTCTCTTTTTTGGGGGGGTTGGGTGGGGAGTGTAGGTGGTAGAATAACTGCGCACTTTTCTCCCTTTTCTCCCTTTTTTCTCCCTTTTCTGTTCAGGTTAAAAGAGTTTGTACTCCTTTTTGACAGTTGGAAAGATGATATTTTCAGAGATATTTTAAGATTTACGCATTTATATTATTCAGGCTTCATAACCATTCTGTGAGGGATAAGTAAGAAAATATCAGCCCCATTTTACAGAATATAAAATGGATGTTTAGAAGTAATTTTACTAGCCCTGAGTTTACAAAACTAGCTTGTGGAAGAGTCAGAATTCAGACCTAGCATCTTTCAGTTTGGTAGGAGATAACCCAGCAATAAATGAAACTATAATTGTTTTGTTTTGTTTTTTCACAGTAATCTCTAGTGGGTAGGTGAGAATTGCCTTGGTCTTTGGTGACCTGAATTACTTTTATATTTTAATTTAGAGAAAGAGTAAGAAAATACACTGTGCTCAATAAAATGCAAAAGGAATGGATAACATGTTCTCTCTTTTGGAATTTGTACCTATACAAATCCATTTATCATATTGCTGTGATAGGTACTATTATTCTATCATGCTCTTCTCTGACATCATGAGTCTAGGACTCAGGGTCAGGGTGCTTTGGATCTTATTCTTGGCCCTGGTATTGTTGAGTTGTGTTTTCTTAAGTTATTATTATTATTGTTTAAAATCTCTCTCTACCTTAATTTTCTCATGTGTAAAATGGGGCTGATTTTACCTGCGGGGCACACTTCTCCCATTTTTCCCCCCATGTACATGTCAGAGCTTCTGTGAAAGTATAGCAAGGTAATTAAATATGAAAGCATTTGTGAATGGGCTGTCTTAACAGATTAGATTTGTTCTGTTTGGCTCCAGAATGGAGAACTAGGTTGATGAAACACATCTTGGTCCATTATAAGGGAAAGCTTCTTAATGGTGGGTATTCAAAAGTGGATGGAGTTGGATCTTCCTTGGTGGCCATCTGCAGTCATTATGAACCATATCTTGCCACTGGACCCAGATGACTCTGAGGCTGGTGGCTCTGCAGAGCCCTGCCTCACTAGAATCTAATTCACTTGCAAGTCATGACATCTCCTTCCTTAATGTCACCGTCCCTCTTTGAGAATGAAGGACACCCAACAATAGCAACAAACAGAGGCTGAATGGTGAGTTGGGGAGATGTTATAGCTTGCTAGAATTTCCTTAGTGCTTGAGGTTTTGTAAAGTGATTTACAGATCTATATTTCACTTGATCATCACAACTGCCCTGGGTGGACTATTCTCCCATTTTACAGATGAGGAAACCCAGAGAGACAGACTGGGGACTTGTCTAGTGTTATACTGCTAACATATCTCTGAGGCTGGATTTGAACTCAGAGCTTCTTTACTCTAGGATCTCATACTCTATCCACTGTGGTGGAACCCAGATGGCTCTATAGAATGGATTCTTTTTCAGTCATAGACTGAGGCAGCACTAGAAGTATCTTAACGGCCTTTCCAATTTGGAAAATGCATGTTATGCATAGGTGATATATTATTACTGTTGGTATTTTTTCTCTGTTTATACTGTAAATAGAAGGGGCATAATGAAGTCATCATGGCATTATCATTATTAGGATGTTTAAAGTATTGTAGCCAGAGAAGGGATCTGGGTAGCAGAGAGGACTTGTGTTAGAATCCTGATTCTGACATTGACCTATCTATGTAACTATATATGAACCTTTCTGCATGTTTGGCAAGTAGAATGGTCCCTACCTCCTAGGGTCCTAGGGTGGATTGAGATTATCTGTCTGAAGTTTTTCGTAAATATTGAAGACCCTTAGATTTGCATCCGTTGCTATTTGAATTGGTACTTTTTGCTTTGAGTCCTCTGGGGAAGGGTCCATGACAGATTTGTCTTATTTTGAGTATGATGCTGATATTAAGATTTTAGGGTTGGGAAGAAAAGTAAGTGAATATTCATATAGCAGAGGATGCTGTAAGGTTTGTCAGTGGAGGAGAGTTGTTTTGGTTGTACTTTACTTTGTCTAGTCCTCACATCTTTCCAGTATTTTGACTTTACAGTACCATAAAGTCATGTTGGTCTTTCAGTGAGCCTTTATTAAGTGCCTGCTGTGTGCCAGACACTGCTGAGCACTGGGGATACACAGTTCCTTATTTCAGGTGCCTCACAAAATGAGGAAGAAAACGTGCAAACAGTTATGTACAAACAAGATATGTATGAGCATTTATAAGGATAAATTGGAGATAATCAAAAGAAGGAAAGCCTTAGCATTAGGGGGATTGGGAAAGGCTTCTTGCAGGAGGAGGCGTGTTAGCTAGGGCTTGTGGAAAACCAGGGGAGCCATGAGGTAGAGGTGAGGAGAAAGAATTCTAGGCATGAGAGGCAGCCACTAAAAATGTCTGCAGTTGGGAGATGGGTGTATAGAATGAGAAACAGACAGGCCTGTGTCCCTTGATCACAACCTATCAGGAACTGGGTGAGGGACAAGAAGACTGGAAAGATGGGAAGGACTGTATAAATCAATTTGAGAATCAGCCTAGAGATTATAATTGAATCCATGGGAGCTGATGAGATCGCCCTGCGAAATCGTATACGAGGAGGAGAGCCCAGCTGTAAAAAAGCATGTCATCTCTAGTGACCCCTGTGCTTCTAAATAAGAGTTCAACTCTACATCACGCTTAATAGCATTACTGAGAGGGCCAGGCATCTTATTATATTTCTCCAGATATTTCCACCCCAGTCATTTCCCCAAACTTGCAACACATGTCTTGTGTAACTCTTGCAGATGAATCAGTGTTGAAAAATTTGTCTTTGCTGGTGACTTTATAATCAGGGTTCTGACATGAACAGGTGACCCTTGCCAGTGGAGATTCCAAAACAACTCATCTTTTCCTTTTGGTTGACTTCTTTTTTCCCTCTCCTTAAGATTTTAGGAAGGTCTCGGTAAAAAATTTAACCATATCACTAATAATGTAGTTTTCAGTTTTTTGTTATTTGAAAAAAGGGATATTTCCTGAAATCATATAACAAGAGCAGAAATGCAAACATTTCCCTCTCCTCCCCACACCCACACCCAATGTCCTCTTTGGAGAAGTTAGGTGGTCCGTCCAGTCCTTGGAGTCAGGAAGACTTCGGCTTGAATTCTGCCTCAGACTTTTATTAGATTTGTGACATTAGTCAAACTTTACTTCTCCCTGCCTCAGTTTGTAAAATCACAATAATAGCACATTGTCTCTCTAGGTTGTTGTGAGGAACAAATGAAATATTTGTAAAACACTTTGCAAACCTTAAGGGCTGTCTAAATACTAGTGGTTATTCTTCCTTTTCCTTCTCCTACCCTTACTATTACTGCCTCTAACCCTGAGCAAAGTGGGCTGTACCTTAAAGCAGGTTTTATAGTTCAGCCCTAGCCTACGCTGAGGCACCTTGGTTGCCCAGGTCTCGGCTCCGTACTGGATTCAGCTGTCTGTCACATGTCTCCTGATTCTTCTGACCTCTCAGAGCTCATGAGGTCTCAGCCCAGTCTGATTCTCTGTCCCCCAAGAGCAGAAAGAAGCAGACACAGTGTGGAGTGCTGGACTCCTAAGTCTGGGTGGGGAGAAAGAAAAAGAAGGCCTTCCCTCGGCCTCTCTCTCCCCGCTTGGAGATTTAAGTAGTACTTGGCCTTATACTCTCACACAGCCAGAAAACCCAGGGTGGCTTAGCTTTCTCTGCCTGTTTAGTTTCGGGAAGTTCCTTCTTTATTTTTCTGCCTTACTTCCTTGATAACCCAGGCAGTTACGCTCCCTGCTGGAGGCTGGCACTCACCAGATTGGCCTGGACATCCCTAGGACTCTCTTCCCACTGAACTTTGGTCCTTTCTTCCCATGTTTTTTACCATGTTATTGTTCCTGCTTAACTTCTGTGTTTTCTTCTTCTCCAGTCACTTCCTATAGTTATAAGAAATTATTTTTTCTTGCTCTGATCACAGTGATCTGAGTCCTCACAAAATCCCTATCCCATAGGAGAAGCGACTGTTTACTTTGGAAATTGGCCATAGAGGTTTTAAGTGAGGAAAGGTAGCTTGACTCTCTCATTCCTTGGTGTCCCAAGCCAAAGTCAATCAACCTCTCTCAACCAGTTTCTTCATCTGTTTAAGAAAGAAAAAAAAAAGAGAGGGATTAGGTAATCTCTAAAGTCCCCTCCAGGGCTAAATTGGATTTTCTTTCCTTAAGAGAACTTAATTTGGGTCTTACTGGAAGAACATCCAGCTCACTCCCCCAATTCTGTTCCTTGACTTAGCTGTTGCTGCTTGCTTCTGCCAGGACAGGCAGTGAAATGTCTTCCTCTGTTGATGGCAGCAGGTAGCCCAGTCACCAGTAGGTAGGCAGGGGGGTAAATTGGAGATTTGCTCTGATACTGTATCACCTAAAATATGTCTTCATGACACCAATCCCCCCTCCCCCCCCAGTGGGAACATGCTTTGATGGGTCCCTAGTATAGGATTCCTCTCCTTTTACTGATGGAAAAGAAATTAAACCATGGGCTAAGTGGCCCTGACGAAGATCAGAATCAGTGAGTGTTGGACTGGGGCTACTCACTTCTGCTACACTGTTCCCTCAGCTGAGTGGTGCCATCTCCCAGCATGTTTCAGTAGGAGGCAAGAGCCATTATTTGTGGCCTGAAAGTTGGTGGTGGGAGGAAGGCTGCTGCTAAGGTTTCTCCTTGGTAGGTGGAGATTCTTCAAAGGTATTATTTGCTGGAGGTGAGAGGATGGGAGGGAGTGTTGTAAAAAGGGGGTGCTAGAGAGATGATAAGGAGTGTAAGGATCTAAATACAAACTGGTGTCATTCATATACCTTACTTACATCTATCCTAGTTGCTTTTGTATCGTGCCACCAATGGCAGTAGTGACATCTTGCTATGCCAGTCAGTGGTCAAGTTGTTTCTAGGTTTTATATGGCCACCAGGGGAAGAAGTGAGTTGAGGTAGGATGTTTGGGAAGAGAAGCTGAATTTTAAGAGCCTTCTTTCTAATATCAGCCACTTTTTCAGAGCTTCCCCATTAAAGGTAACTTTGCCCTGTGGGCTGTAAGAAATATGCTTAAGTTTGAATGAGTGGTTCTACGTGAATGTTAGGCTTACCACATACCTTCCAGGTCTAAAATATTCAACATTTCTTACACAATTCTTTTCCCCTTTCACTTCAGCCTAAGGAAATCCTTCTTGCCCTATGTCTCATTATATCTTATCATTGCTCTGATGGGGCTTTCACTATTTATGAAAAACTGAATTTTGCAGGAAACATTTTGGAAAGCACAGCTAAACATACGTCATAAATTGCTGAAAAAAATAAAGCTGCAATTCCCAACTGAGGCAGTTAAAGATGTACAATCTATCTTATAAATAAAAAGTTTTAATAAAGTGAAATTCTTTTGGGATCCTCTTTGAAATCTTGCCAAAGGAAGAATGTTTTTTTCCTTTCCACTCAATTGGTACTATATAACAAGTTGTTTTCTTACATGTAAGATAAGGCAGAATTATTTTAATGCTTGCTTTCAGGAGCAATAGAAAATACTTTTCCCTGATGACCCTTCTTTTTGCTAGCCTGGGAAGGTTATTTCTCAAGATAATTATTTTATATCTTGTAACTTCTTAGGAAGGCATGACTATTGCATGTCAGTAAAATTCATTGAAAACCTAACATGGACAGCATGGGATTGCAACCATACCTATGTGAGAATAAAATAGAAAGGGGGAATGGGGGCACAGTGGTAGAGAAGGGAAGAGGATCTATATGTCTACTTTGGTGGACAGGAGCATACTTTGTTGAATTTCCAAAACTGGTAGTTTTATAAATTTTATTTTTTTCATCATTTTCCATTGTTGGAAGTAAGAAAAAAGTGAACATATTTGCTTCATGTGAAAGTTGAAAGTTAAACTATTTTCTCTTGAATTTCCTTAATGTTGTCATTCCTCTGTTTAAAAACAAACAGCATATTGAATATATTCTTGACCAGTCTAGGACTGTCACTTTAGCTACAGAGTGATGAACAAAATTTGCAGTTTATAATTTATGAGGGAACCTATTAGATTATTTTGCTTTTCCCCCCACATACAATTTACTCTGATATAGGTTTATTTTTTCTAGGACTGTATAATTTCACCTAAAGCATTCTTCTTTCACACTGCTAAAACACAGCATCTACCCTCTTTCCTTCTTCCCTGCTACCCTCAGTTAACTTCTGGAAAATACATTGCCTTTATTTATACAATGACATAAGCATAGCTTATAAATTAAACATAGAAATCCCTTGTCTATTTTGCTTTATATGAGAGTGTTTACACACACACACACACACACACACACACACACACACACACACACAAACACATATACACCCACCCATCCTTTATTCCATAAAATAATATGGCAATTTTTAGGGGCTTTCTCTTTTCCTAAATCAATGCTAACTTATACATTGTAAATAGATGTCTTTATATTATTTGAAAAATTTTTTTCCCTTACTCTCCTCAAGAAACTACATTGGATCCCTATCACCTCTAAGATAAAATGGAAATTCCTCTGACACGCGTCCTAAGCTCTTTACAGTCTTGCTCCATTGTATATTTCAGATTGATTTCACACTACTCCTTCTTGTGGTTTTAGATTGAATCCAAACAAGACTACTTTCTTATTACATGTCACTCCATCAGTGGTCTCCTTGCCTTGATTATCTTCTATTTCTAGGATGGACATCTGCCTCTCCTCTGACTCTTAGAATACCTAGATCCCTGTAAGGATCAATTTAGGTGCTGGCCCCCCCCCCCCCCCCAAGCCTTTTGTGATACTGCCCAGTGCTTGTTGATGCTGTCCCCAGGCCAGTGAATTTATTTTGTATATATATTATACATGTCCTCCCTACTATTTCTAGTACAATGTAAAAATATGGAAGATATAAATATATACAAAATTCAAATATAAAAACACATGCACATATGTGTGTGTGTGTATATATGTGTGTGTACATATATACAAAATGCTTGTTGAATTTAATTGAAAGTGGCATATCTGTTTCTGAACTTGTATTCCATTTCCATTTTCTCTCTGGCTTCCCCTCCCCCCTACACTACTCAGGGCCCTTATTCTGCTGACTAGCTGTCTAGAGACTTTGACTTCAATCAGCTCTGTCTTCCCCCTCCAAAATTTGCCTTCCCTACTTCCATCTCAATCAAAATTCTTGTTCCCTTTTGCTAGGTGTTGAACTGACTCGAATGTTTTTATCAATGGTTTGAGTGAAGGCATAGAGATTGCCTACTTAGAAAAATTGGAGATGACACAAAGCTGGGTAAAATTGCTAATGTGTTGGAAGACAGAATCAGGATCTAAAAAGATCTTGACAGGTTAGAAGGATGGTCTAAATGCAACAAACTGAAATTTAAGAAGTGTGCACATAAAGGCCTATGCTTGGATTTACAAAAAAGGAAAAGGAAAAAAGATAAAAGGCTCTGTACCAAACCCAGGTGTGGGGGAGTTGTGGCTAGATGATAATTCTTATAAAAAAGGACTTTGGGCTTTTAGTGACTTCTTGCTTTCAGGATGCATTTGAAACTATTTTCCCAGGGATATTTCCATTTCTAAAAGAAATAAGTGATTCAATATGATATCTAATTAAGAGGTATGTTTAGACACCTAGTTTATGCTTTTTATGTTCTCTGGTCACCTTTTTCAACTTTCTCTAGGGAAAAAAAAAACCTGTGGAATCAATATTTCAGTTGCTCACCATCTAAGAATTTTTTTTGGCCCTTTTTTTTCCTCCAGAGTTCTGCTTCTGTTTAAAATGAATGCTGATTATTTTCCGTTCCTGTGGTGTTCACCAACATCTTACTTAAGCCTAATTAGGTCTGGATGGATTCATAATTCTGTATTCAGTTCAGCAACTTAAACATTGATTAAGTGCATATTATGTTCAGGGCACTGGTTGAGGTGGTGGGCACACAAAACTCGGTACCACAGGGCTCTTTTTAAGGAGCTTATTTACCATATAATGGAGAAAGAAACCATAATGAGTCAGAAGTTTTTGGATGCTGCCAGCACTTTTACCTGTGAGAGTTGGTTAGATTTCATACAGGAATGGTATCTGAACTAAGTCGTGGCAGAAAGGAGAGATGGGAGAATGTAGGGAAAAGGTCTATTTCAAGCATTGGGCACAACATTAACAAATGCACGGAGCCAGAGAAAGGGTAGAAAGAACAGGTAGATGACAGAGTTTAGTCCGTTTTGGTCTGATTAAATAGAGGAGTTCTTAAAGGACAGTCATTAGAGAAGAGTCTGAAAATAGGTCAAACTCATGCTGGGGATGGCCCCGTGTCAATATTAGGCATTCATTTCAGTTCAGCTGTTATCCAACTTTGTAGACTCGGGACCCCTTTATATTCTTAAGTATTATTGAGAACCTTCCCAAAGAGCTTTTCTTTATATGGGTTGTATCTGTCAGTATTTCTCTTATTAGAAGTTAAAAATATTAATATTATTATGCAAATAATTTTGACTTCTTGAGGATCCTGGACAATAATTTGAGAAATGCTGCTTTAATTGTCAGGCAGTAGGAGAGTCACCGAAAGTTTTTGAGTAATCATTTGATGGGGGGAAGGGCTGAAGATAACTTGGGTTGTATTAGAGAGGGGGTAAGAGATAAAAACAACATAATGATCGTTTGCATTATGTAGTGCTTCAAGATTTTTGAAGTATTTTATACAGATTAATTTGATTCTCATAACACCCCTGTGAGTGTAGGTACTGTTATTATTACTTCCATTTTATAGATCGGGAAATGAGTCTGGGAGAGATTATGTGACTTGCCTACGGTGACACAGTTAAGTGTCTGAGACAGAGATGGATATTCAGGTCTTTTTTTTTTTTTTTTTGGCTTTTTTTGGAGAGGGCAAGGCTGGGCAATTGGGGTTAAGTTAAGCCCAAGGTCACATGACTAGCTATATACATATATATATTATTATTATTTTTTTAATGGTAAGTATCTGAGGCTGCATTTGAACTCAGGTCCTCCTTACTCCAGGGCCAGTGCTCTATTCACTGCACCACCTAGCCTCCCCTACTGAGATGTTTCTGATTGAAAATCTATTGACTTTAACCATCTTGTTGCCTTGTATGTATGTATCATGAGAATAGAAAAAAACTAATAATTTTAAAACCATTCATTCAGCTATTTAAAAACAGTTAAACACTGTGCAAGCAGTCTTCTGAATAGAATTTTCAATAAAATTTTAAGAACTGTGAGGATCGTAGACCAAGAAAACTGCAATCCCAAAAGGTTATTTGCCCAGAGCTAATAGAGCTAATAAGTGGAAGAGTTGTAACTGGAACCCAGATTTCCAACTTCCTGTCTAATCCCTTTTCCATTACCCATCCTGTCTCCCTTCAGATAATCTCTACATTTGTAGTATTTGAAGTACACTGTGGTTATGTTCCGTCCTCTCCATTAACACATTTGCCAAAATGGCTTTCAGTAGCTTGGAAGTGTGAAGAAATGATAGGATTTCTTTTTAAGGGACTTAGAGAAGCGTTCTTATGTCTGCTTTTCTCTCTCTCTCTCTCTCTCACACACACACACACAGCTCAGCCTTCCTCTGTTATCTCTTTTCTCTCTTTCCCCTTTTTCTCTCTTTTGCTTTCTTTCTCTTTTTCTCTTTGCCTCCCCCATATCTCTTTTTTCTCTTTCTCCACTCCATTTGTCTTCTTTCTTCTTCCCCTCTCTTCCCAAACCCTACCATTATCTCTTTTCTTTCTAAAAATTATCCAATGGTGCTTTAAAATTCTCCTTCTCATCATGCTATAACCATCCTAATAAGCACCCTTCCTATCTTGCTCCCGCTTTCAAAGACATATACTTGTACTTCTGCAACTTGGGCTGTTTATCTCAGCATTCAATGCTTGTGTTCCAGTCATGAGGTACAGGGTGTCATTGCAGCCTCAGTACAGGTTATCACTTCAGAATTCTCTAAAATCCCCTTTTGGCACATCAACTTTGGCAGCTGGGTTTCCATGAGAAAATGGCAAAAACTGCCTCCTCTTTCTTTGTGCTAAAGTTTATAAAAATGAGAAAACTCTGACTTAGAAGGGCTGATGGGCACAAAGCTTCCTCTAAAACTCATACCCAGTCGTCTTCTCTTTTGTACTTGTATAGATGACATCCTTAGCATGTGCCACTAGTGAGTGGCAGGGATTTGCTTTTTCAGAGTGTTCTGACACTTAAAGAACAGGTTAAACAATCAAACAAACAAATAAAAAACCCAACCCTGTTATTCTAACACATGCAAAGGATTTTTATTTCATTCTTGAAATTAACCAGTAAATTGAAAATTTTCCATAAAATTTTTTCTTAACATGGTAAAACAAAGAATTTAAGCAGTTAGTGAGTTTCTGTAAAATAGAAAAATAAAGGGTGGGTAGGTGGCATGGTGAACAGAGCACTGGCGCTGGAGTCAGGAGGACTTAACAGAAACTTAACTCTTACCAGCTGTGTGACCTTGGGCAAGTCATTTAACCTCAACTGCCCTGCTTTCCCCCCTCCAAAAGGCAAAACAAAAACAAAAACAAAACAAAAAAACCCCACAAACTTTTATTATTTATTTTGAGAGAGGTTTATTACTGAATAAATATTACATCTACCTTAGAGTTTGGTTTCTGGAACGGAAATACCTATGTACTAGCATCCTAAAGTTTGTTTTATTTCATGTTTTTTTTTTTTTAAGCAGTTGGGGTTAAGTAACTTGCTCAGGGTTACACGGCTAGTCATTATTTATGTGTGGGTACTCATTTTCTGAGGCCGGATTCGATCTCGGGTCATCCCAACTCCGAGGCCGGTGCTCTTACTCACTGTGCCACCTAGCCGCCCCTTCATGTTGCTTTTTATAGAGAAATGTTACCCCCAGGATACAAATGTGACTTAGAAGGTTATTAGTGCTAGATTACCTTCCAAACCTTTGATTTTTCTATACCCAGTGTGATTTCTGTATACAGGAGGAAAAGTCTTGTATAATCCATTTGTGCATTTTTATACTTAGGATTTTCTAAAGTTAAAGTGGCGTATCTATTTATTATGGGAAACAAACTTTGATTTTGTTTTTTAAATGTAAACTTTTATCTTTTAGGGTTAAAGTTTCTACATTAAGATATCTATCATAAATTTAACATTTTTCTTTTGCCTTTTTTTTTTTAAGGGGAGAAGGTAGGTCATTTGGGATTAAGTGACTTGCCCAAGGTCACATGGCTAGTTTTTGTGATAAGTGTCTGAGTTCATATTTGAACTCGGGTCCTCCTGGCTCCAGGGCTGGTGCTTTATTCACTGTGCCACCTAGATGTCCCCATTTAACAGCTTTTTAACAGGGAAAGAATTTCACCTGTTTTTTTGTAGATAAGAAATCAAAATTTACATAATTCCTTCCCAGAACAGTTAATAGATTATCTCTTATTGGGTAGAAGATCTGTTTTATTCAAAAATGGACTTTTTGAAATAACAGTCCCCTAGCCATATTTAAATGTCTTGGAAATACATTTCCATTTTGGTTAAAATCTCCAAAAATAAGTTTTATTTTTCTTACTGTAGTTTGGTTATTTTTCTCTCTCAAGCTGAATTCTTCCCCATTAAACTTTGTCAAAAAAGCATACTGTAGACTATGGATCTAAAGTATTGAACTGCCTTCAATGGATCTTTGGAAGAAAGTGTTTTAAAGTGTGTATTAGGGCACTTGAGCACAAAACTACAATTATACACTCACGTGTTAATTTTGTGTACAGTAAGAATGGCATTCAACCCCAGTTGCAAATGAGGTTTTTACTACCACTGTAAGACTGCATTTTATGAATATTGAAACAAAAATTGGCTTTAAAAGGCTGACCTGGCAAGAAAGGAAAGGCCAAATGTTTGTAGGTGGCGAGAGAACAGAAGTATACATCTGTCTATATATATATATGTGTGTGTGTATATATATATATATGTATATATATATATGTATACATACACACATATACACACCCCTATGAAGACAGGTAGACAGCCATATATACACATGTATATAAGTACATATTCTGTGTATATACATATACACACATACAGATATACAGCACACACATAGTATATATATGCATATGTATAGGCTTGGACCTTAACAGAGATGCTAAGGAACCAAAACATGGAGATGGATTTATATATGTACGAAGAAGTGTGGAGGTAGACTTAAATTGCTTGTCAGAAAAGAGGGGGGCTTGTAGGATGGGGTTAGGGGAAGTGAGGGGAAGGTGGTAGAGACATGATAGAAATCTGTAAAGTCACAAAGACTGTTTCGAGGCTGAGCACAAACTTGTTCATTGAGTCCTGGATACTAGATTTACCTTACGCTTAATGGTTTAGCTTGAACATCATGGTCTTATGGCAAAGGGAGTAATTAAAAAAAAATGACCATTGATAATAAAAGGATATGCTAACTCTAAGATGGTCGTGTGGACTGAAGATATAAAGGCACTCAAGTAGGATTTAAATGAACTCATGGTCCATAGTTCTGTGACCGATTACTGTGAGGAAGTTAGGAATATTTGGGATAACCTCCCCTTGGCCCTTCCTTGTCCCGGTCTTGAGGTCACAGAATGCAATGACCACTTCACTCCATAGTGAGGGAATATTTGTCTTTGTCCAAGGACAAAATGTTTGGATCTATTGTGGCATTCCTGTTGTTTTGATGACTGGGTAGAATAATACTATTATACAGCTGCAACTTTTAGTCCATAGGAAGTTGTTACATTCTTTATGACCTTGAAGGGCAGGCAGTAACATTTTTAAGACTATTATACATTGCAAAAACAACAACAAAATACTTCGCAGTGTATACATTTTGTTTGTATTTATTTCTCTAATGGCCATTGTATTTATTTGCTGAAGAAGTTTTTATAAGGCAGATGGTGTGATACCAACCTATAATATGGCCATTCATTGAGAACTCAACATTTAAATTAATAAATCAAAATCTAATCATAAATAACAATTTTATTGTGGTGGGAGATGGGGGAGAACAGGCATCCCAAAAGAGTGTGCTTAGTAAGGTTTGATATTCTTGGGCCTATTAGATATGTGGGAGCATGAGCTCTATTGGCATAACGTGAGTGTGTTTTCCATGGAGTTAATTTGTTCAATTTTGTCCAAGAAATTCTCCCCTTATCTCCTCTCCTTGTCCTGTCCCTGAAAAGAGGGGAGAAGGTGGATGATTTGTGTTAAAGCCAATTGTTTTTGTGCTTGGTGTATAGTATATGTCTAAAACTGTTTATTAAGTGAATGAAGGAAGAATTTTAGGGAATTTTAAAGCCTTTCTTTTTCTTATTCTTTTCTATAAGCCTGAGGGTATTTAAAAAATAATTAATTCACATTTGGTTGTGGAGGAGTTGATAGAACAATGGACTTGGAGTAAGGAAGACCTGAGTTTGAATCCTGCTTCAATCACTTACTAACTCTATGACCCTGGGCAAATCACCTAAGATGTCAGTCAGTACAAATTTATTAAGCACCTCCTATGAAATCAGACACCGTTCCAGGTCTTGGGGATATAAAGAAAGGCCAAAAACAGTCCCTGCTTTCAAGGGGCTGAAATCTGATAGGGGAGATAACATCAAAACACAATGTACAAACAAGTTATATACAAGATGAATTAGAGATAATCAATAGAACAAAGACATTAGAATTAAGAGAAATTGGGAAAGGCATCCTGTGGAAGGTTGGGTTTTAAGGAACTTTGAAGGAGAGCAGAGATGGGGGGCAGGGGGAATGACAACATTCCGAGGAATGGGGATAGCCAGTGAAAATGTCAGCTTCAGTAGTTCCACTGTAAATTGGGATCATGACATAGCATCTACCTTCCAGGGTTGTTGTGAGGCTCAAATAGGATTTTCATATATTATGCAGTGCTTTGAACGCCATACATAGGGGTGTGTGTGTGTGTGTGTGTGTGTGTGTGTCTATATCTATCTATAGAGAGCTTTGTATGCCTTAAAAGTAGAGCGATATCCTGGAATATAAATGTTAGTGCTTCCACTTGGCAAGTAAGTCAAATGTTTGCTGACTAAGGTGGTTTTTGAGGCTCTTTTGATGTCTTCCTTAAGGCAGTTGATTTATATTGGTAAGACTTCTGTATGAAATTGTTCTAATCAATATTGAAGTCCTTTTCACCATCCATTTCCCAATTTTTGCCATTAATAACTCACTTAAATAGGTCGGGTTGGAGTTCTTAACTACATGATATGTCCTTTTCTCATTCCTTTAGTTTTATTGTTCTTTTAAAAAATCCTTAAACTCTTAGATGGTTTTTGCTTAAGAGATATCGTAACATAGCTGGCAGTAGGATCTTGACTTAATACATTTTATTTATTATCTCCTATGTTCCCCTGGATTATTGATGTAATCTTACTCTCTCATCCAGTTGGTTCAACCAAACATTAGCATCTGAATTCCTTGCCATGGGGAATATTTAATCTCTTTCCTAAAGCATGAAAAACTGTATATATATTTGATCTGGCTGTGATTTCTAAAACCAAGATAGTTCATTTGGGAAAAATCACATCTGTCCCAGAAATCACCCAAAATTGAATACAGTGGTTTGGGGAGCTAATACATTCTCTTTAAGTACACTGACCTCCTGTTTTGTGACATTTAAATGAGGAGCTGGGTCTCAGATGAAAACAAACCAAAACAGAAGTTACAGAGCTTTTGTACTGTAGTTGGCTAGCGAACTGTCATCTATATTTGAAGTTGCTTTTTTGAGAAGTAACAATGCAGAACCCAAAACAAGCTGCAGTGGCCTGGAGCAAGGCACATTCATTCAGCTGATTTAGGGGCAGGGCATAGGGATGGTAAAACAGTCATGTAATATTTCTTTGTTTTGGATTGCATGAAGTATAATTAGAGGAATTCCATGTCCAACCACAGAGAGCATTCAGTTTTTAGCTCGTCAAGTGGGAAAGCTGTGCCTAGTCAGTAAAGCAGAGATGGTTTTGATGCAGATTTCTGGCACATCTGTGCTGTATAGCATAAATTTACAAATTGAAAGAATAAGTAAGATGATCAGGGCCAGGAGGCAGGGCACATAGGGTATGGACTGTTGAGTGTGGAAAAAAGAAAATAAGTACTCTTTTAATATGGTTGCTGATAACTATATTTGTCTCCTTTCTCTGTACTCGGGTAGTTGGCACACACTTGGACTATTTCAATAGTCTTCTGGTTGGTCTCTCTGTCTCAAGTCTCTTTTCTCAGCCATCTCCCAAAGAGATCTTGTCACCCTCCTGCCTCCACCCCCAAGTCTCCCCTCCCCTGACTTGACTCAGACTCTTGGGACTTTCTTATCTCTAGGATTAATTATAGACAACTCTAATTTGGCATTTATAGCTCTCCACAACCTAACCCCTTCTTACTTTTCCATTCTTCTTGTACTTTAGCCCCCTCCCAGGACTCTGCAATCCAGTAACTCTGGCTCCCTTGTTCTTACTCCAACATGACAGTCGGTCTTTCAGTTTTATGCCTTTTTATTGGCTTTCTCCATGCCTGCAATGTCTTCCTCCTCAGCCCTACCTACTGACTTCTCTGGCTCATAGGATGCCTTTCTAGTCTTCTCCCTGGCCCTTCCCACTACCCCCCTCAGCTAGCTACTAGTGACTTTCCTGGGGCAGGGGGAGGGGTAGTTTGTTTTTTTTTTACTCTCTTTATTCCCTATGTGTACTGTTATTTCCATGTTTTCTTGCAAAGGTGAGTTCCGTGAGAGAAGAGACCATGTCTTTGTCTTTCTTTGTAACCTCTTTGTATCATCTTTTAATGCCTGGCACATAGTAAACATTTAATAAATGCTTACTACTTAATTACCTGACTTAATCCTAGAGCTAATTGGGAGCTATTGGGGTGTATATAGCAGGGGAGGCGATGTGTTCAGACCCATGCTTTAGAAAAATCTCTTTGGTAGCTGAGTAGACAAAAGATTGATGTGAAGAGGGGAGACATGCAGAGAGACCAGGTGGAAATGCTAAGAGCCTAAAATAGTGGGGTGGCTTTATGATTGGAGAGAGGGAGCCATGTTTAATTACTTTCTCTCATCCCTTCATCTTGGAGGAATTTTCTTATTCCTTCCTTTTTGCCTCTAATATGGATAAAAACAAGAAGGGGAAAAAACCCCAAAGTCTTATCATTCTTTGCTTTTTCTCCTTTCCTTTTGTGCTCCTGATATACTTCTTGCAAGACCACACCATACTTTTGCATTTACCTTCTATTCCTTGTCTTGGCTTCTGTCTTCTGTACATGCCCCTTTAAAATCTAAATTGGTTAATGGATTTCTCTGTGTATCCATATCAGTCTTTTTTAGATGTTCCCCTCTTTCATCCTTCTTAGAATTATTTGCCTTTGAATCTTTAGAATTTAATTCATAAGAATTTTGACACTTCCCTTATGCCCCAACCTTTGGAATTTTAGTCCCTGGATCTTACCTATGCTCTCTCAGAATTCTTTGAGATATGTTTCCACAAAATCCAGGATATATTTCTTCCCCTTTTGGATCACAAAATCCAATTTAGGGTGATTTTTTTTTTTTACCCCAGGAACCAGGTTCTTGCATTTACTAAGAATCAGATCCAGAGTAGAATTTCTGTTCTTTTTTTTTAACCCATTGAAGGATGTCATTATTCTGACAAATCGAGAAATGACTGACTTAGCTGCTGTTAGCTGAGAAAATGTACCAGTAGATATTTGGGTAACTGAGTTTTCCTGTAAGTACTATCATGATTCTCCTTCCTCAGATTTCTTTATAATCTTTTGCTTTGGCTTTTGTCACCATTACATTTTACATGTTAAGTGTATTTATAGGTACAAACTTTTTCTTCCTTTATTTGTTTATAGGCTTCAGCTGGGTGCTCCTTGTTCTTTCCCCTCCAACTCTCAACCAAAAATAACCTAAAAAAAATACCCTCCAAAATGAGAGCAGGAGAAAGGAAGCAATGGGTTGTGGGCTTGGCTTGAGCCCTCCAGTCAGCTCTAGAGGAGCCCTTAGATGGTGAACATTAATATATTTACTGTGTGTCAGACACTCTCCTCAGATCTTTAACATTACTAGATTAGTTTATCCTCCCAACAACCCTGAGAGGCAGATATTATTCTTCCCATTTTACAGATTAGGAAACTGAGGCAAACAGATTAAATAACTAAATAATATTAAATATTAAATTAAATAATATTAAATAATAGCTAGTTAGCTAAGAGTCACAGTGTCTGAAACTGGATGTGAACTCAGGTCTTCCTGGTTCTAGGCCCAGCAGTGTATCCAGTGTACCTCCTAGCTATCTGTCAGTTATGAATAAAAGTTATGAATGACCACTGCTTTCAAACAAACAAACTCATGATTCTGAATCTTGTCTGGAGGTTTCCATTTATAAATCTGAGATTGTATTTCTTATTATGTACCACAGAACACAATTTCTCATTATATACAATAATACTAAAGTCACAGGTTTATTTTTAGAAGATTAATGAGTGACTAGGATTAATAGCCAAAGGCATAGTCCTGCTCTCAGCTAGAGCAGTTTAATTATTGGATTAAGTTGGGTTGGGAGTGTTCACTGCCCGACACATGGGTGCACATTTTAGCTGCTTTGGAATTATTATTGATACTACGTACATAAACGGCAGCATAACAGTTTTAAACTAATGAGTAAAAAGATTAAAATAGTGAATAAAAGTGGTAAGGAAATAGCTGACTTCTGTCCCTATACACGCTTGGCATTCTCACCCTCCCTTATTTAAATGATTTTACTGTAAGTTTACAGAAACTATCTCCCTTTCCTCAATTTATATTTTTAAAGACAGTTGACTGGGCCAGTAGGAAGTTAAATGACTTGCCCAAACTAACATAACTATGTGTCAGAGGTTAGATTCTTAAATTCAGGTCTTCTAACTCCAAGCCCAGCTTTAGCAATAGTGGACTCTCTTGTCTGCTGGGGTGTGTGTGTGTGTGTGTGTGTGTGTGTGTGTGTGTGAGAGAGAGAGAGAGAGAGAGAGAGAGAGAGAGTTATAGGGATAAGAATGCTATGGGCAATGCCAAAGATGAGAAAACTGCCCCTACCAGGACAGACTGGCACTTTCTCTAAAATTATAGCCTGGAACACTGACAACTTAAGTGACTTGACTAGGGTCATCGTATAGGTAGTATTTGTCACACTTTAACTCTAGGTTTCTTGGCTCAAAAGAGACTTATGTATCTGCTAGGTCACACTGGCTCAGCTATGTATTTGTATACATACACACACCTATATAAATATAGTTATGTCACATTTCAAGTATCTTACACATTCTGTCATAAGTCAATTCCATTCTTAATATGACATTTAGCATTTTAATTGTAACAATACCTCATTTGCCTAGAAAACTAATTTCTGTTTCCCCTACTCAAGAGAAAATAAACACATCTAATACTTTGCAAAAAGAAAGAAATTCAGGGGCATTTCATTCCCTTCTCCACCCCACTCCAACTTACCATGATGATGCATAGACTGTAGGGTGAGATCAGGTACATTTGTTTTTATGTGATATCTCTAGGCAATCCTAGTATAGAAAAAACAAGACTGGAACACTCCTCATATATTTTGACCAGGGTGCTGCTCCTGTGACTCAGTTGTACTACCATGTTTACTTTATTAGCTGTATCTGGTGCATAGTTGAGCTGCCAGCATTTTTTCTGAAGCAGAGGCATATCCGTATCACACTTTCCTGCTCAGTACTCATCAGTAAGCTTCTTATTTCTTCTTAAGATAAAACATAAATGCCTCAGTCTGGCATTTAAAGTCTTCTACATTTTGGCTCCAAGTTACCTTTATAGACTTAACTTCATATTGCTATCTTTCATGCAGTCTACATTCGAGCCATTTGCCTCACTAGCTGTTTCCTTCAGGCTACACTATCCCATCTCCAGCCTCCATGACTTTATACAAATTGCCCTTCCAGTCCTGGAATGTCTTCCCACCTCAACTCTGTCTTTTAGAATCCTTAGCTTCCTCTAAGGAGTCAGCTTTGACTGATCTTCCTAGTTGTCAGTATTCTTTCCTTTCCCTTATATTACTTTTAAAAATTTACACACATGTGGGCACGTTGATTTGTCCGATGGAGATTGATGACAAACACCATCTTTGTACCCCTAATTTCTAGTAGAGTGACTTGCACATAGGAGGCATTTAAGAAAAGTTGAATTGAACGTTATTGGATTACGTTGTTTCCACAATGCTTGTGGGTTACTCCTGTAATTTGCTGTGTTTGAATATAAAACAGAAGGCTTTTTGCCCAAGATGATCCTTCCATATTGTTTGTGTACATTCATACAAACTGAAAAGTCAACATGTTAAAGCATAATTCATAGGGGATTTGCTGGCTGTGTTCACTGAGCTTTACAGTCTTTTTAACACTGGTAAAAGTGTTATCCTAACTGCTTCAAATGAAACTGCAAAGATGCGTGTGAAATATAGTATTAGATATCAAATCAAAACATATGGGTGTTGAACAGGAAGGATATGTGTTGTGGCTGTATTCAGAACTCTCGCTAGCATGTGGAGTTGTGTTTTATGGAAATTCTTTGGCTAGGCTCTTGGTAGGGACATACATTCATTATGAGATATCAAGCTGTAAAATAAATAAAAGCAGAGAATTCAGCAGTGCCGTTAAGTGGTTTTTCAGTATGAACTTGTCTGCTCAACTAATGTTGGCTTCATGCAGCAAAAGGCTTTGGTGAGTCATTTTTTACTGATTGCAACTGAATTATTTGTGATTGTTCTTGGCAGTTCTGTGAATGCTTTATTCTAGATCCAGTCTTGAGGGATATAAATGCACTTCCCTTTCCCACATTTCCCCTTTTACCCTTTTTCTACTTGTTCTGAATTATGATGTTAGTGATTCATACTAGAGAGGTGTTTTTTGTTTCACTCTTCTATGTTGTTTTCTCCGTCCCCATTTCACACCAAAATGCGTTTTAAGTTTGTACCTGGTGTTTATTCTTCCTTTCTTCGATGTATGAATTAAGGGGACACATGTTCTTCGAGTTCCTGATGGGGGCATATTGTAAAATTAACAAAATGACTTCACATTCTGATTTCTGGAATAACTTTTGTGTCTATATTTACTTTTTCTTTTTCTCCCACTCTTTATTTAAAGCACATACATATTGATCATCACAACATACACACGAATTCCTTTCAGTTAAAAATAAATAGCTGCAGGTATTATATTTTATTGCTTAATAGCTAATTTTCATACTTCTTTGACCAATAAATTCAAGTATTCTTCTCACATGAATTAGCAATGGAAAAGATTTATTTTGTTCATCTGGTCCCTGTTAGTTTTGAAATGAAAGACCATGCATTTTTCTAGACATGATTGACTCTCATTGAAGAAATACTATTCTAGTATTAAGTTGTGTTTTCTTTCTTTTTTCTTTAGCATTTCATGTAAATGAAGTAAACACTTATGATGAAATTTTTTAATCTTTTCTAGCAGTTTGCTCTCAGTATTTTCTACTGGTTCTCTGCTTGTTGCTACAATCATGCCCAAGTCTCTGACATACCTAAAAAACAAACAAACAAAAATCTCCCTTTACTAGAACATATTATGCCTTGAAGCTATTTTCTCCCTTTTCTATATCAGTCAAGCTCCTAGACAGAGATGCTGGTTCCTTTTACCTCTTTTCCCCTCACTTTTCAATTCTTTCCAGTTTGGTTTCTGACCTTACCATTCAGTTGAAACTGTCCTCTCTAAAATTACCAACAATCTCTTAATTGTCCAGTCTGATGATCTTTTCTTTGTCCTTATACCTTGACCTTTCTGTCTCATTTGATGCTGTTTACTCTTCTCCTCCTTTTTCTTTCTTTCTTTCTTTCTTTCTTTCTTTCTTTCTTTCTTTCTTTCTTTCTTTCTTTCTTTCTTTCTTTCTTTTTTTAAAGCAATTGGGGTTAAGTAACTTGCTCAAGGTTACACGGCTAGTCATTATTTATGTGTGGGTGCTCATTTTCTGAGGCCGGATTTGATCTCAGGTCATCCCAACTCCGAGGCCGGCGCTCTTACTCACTGCGCCGCCTAGCCACCCCTTTTAGGGCAATTGGGGTTAAGTAACTTGCCCAAGGTCACACGGCTAGGTTTTTGTTTGTGTGGGTTAAGTGTCTGAGGCTGGATCTGAACTCAGGTCCTTCTGACTCCAGGGCCGGCGCTCTATTCACTGCGCCACCTAGCCGCCCCTGGATTCCTTTTTCAACGCTTTTCTCTCCTGCTTGTCTTTACTTACTTGTTTATACTCTCCCTTAGTGATGTCACCCAGTCCTATGAGTTTAATGTTCATTTCTCCATCGATGAGTCTCAGATCTACGTGTCTAGCCCCAGTCTCTCTCCTGAGTGACTTAGCTCTGCCTCACCTGTTGCCTGTGGACATTTCAGACATATCCAAGACAGAACTTGTTATCTGATACCTTTCCTCCAATCCACTTCTCTTCCAGAGTTTGCTCTTTCTATTAAGGGCATCACCAACCTTTCGGTATTCCAGACTCGCCTCCTGAAGTGTTAACCGTGGCCCCTTATTCTTACTCACACACCCCACCCCCACCACTTGCCAAATTCTGCAGTTCCAGAACATCTCTTGCCCCCTTCTCATTGCTCACATGGGCACTATCTTCATTCTGACTCTCATTACCTTTTGCCTGTACTACTATAATAGTTTGCTGCCTCAGAGTTTTTTCTTCCATTCTGTCCTGCAAAAAGCTGCCAAGATCCTAATCATGTCCTTCTACTAAACTTCAATGGCTCCTCATTTCCTCTAGGAGAAAATAGCAACTACAGTCCCTTCACAATTTGGTTCCAATGTTCAGTCTTTGGACCTTTGGTATACATTTATTACTCTTTCCTGTACTTGTATGTCCTAGCCAAACTGGCCTTCTTTCACATAGCATTCTTTTTCTCATCCTTTTGTCTTTGTCTTGACCCAATGCTCTCCCTCTCAGTCTTAGAATGTTCCTTTTCCTGTACCCTACTGCATAGAATCTCTTTATTTTCTATAAGATCCTGCTCAGGTACTACTAGCTTGTGTGGCTCCTCCAGCCACTTACTAGAGGTAACCCCCTCCTTCCCTCCCAAAACCACATCGTATTTATTTTATGTTTCTATACACATACACACATTTATAATACGTTATATCTCCTGTGATAGAAATAGAAGGTTTTGGAAACCAAGTACAGTTTCATTTTTTGTTATTATAGTCCTGAAAGCCCACCATAGTGTCCAACACATAGTAAGCATTTAGTAAACGCTTAATTGATTGGTTGATGCTTTCATGGTGTGTTTGTGTGTGTGTGTGTGTGTGTGTGTGTGTGTGTGTGTGTGTGTGTGTGTGTGTTGCTTGTTGTATCCATATACAGTAGTACAGTTTGATGGAAGTCCTCTGTTTGGGAGGAAATACTTTTCTTTGTTATGGGGAAAATAATTAGAGAAAGGAATTTTAGTGTGATGTTTTTATTTTAAGAAATATAATAGAGTACAATTTTGAATAGTGCCATCTCCACCTTAAAGTCGAAGCAGATGCACACAACAGATGTATATATGGTGTGCCATCTACTTTGCTATTCTTACATTATATAAAGTATAGAAACAAGTGAATTATTTAGCTTTGGCTTGATGTAGGATTCACTTTTATTTGAAATCTTGCATTAAAATGGTTTTATCACAATGCTTCTACTTTGTTCTCTTGCTGAAATTTCTGTGTAGGTTAATTTTATGCTTAAAAGACAGTAGCTGAGCCTTTAAAATTATTTTTCAAGTCAGTATTATGGAGTTTTGTACTTTGTTGGACTAGATTTTTATTAAATTTTCAATGCTTGATTTCTGCTAGACATAACTGTTCATCAAAGTGAAGTCAGGCTGTATTAGGACTATTATTGATACTCAGCACATTCATGTCAGTGTATCAATTCTTAACTAATGAATAAGAGGATTAAAAATGCTGCATAAAGGATGAAACCTGCTCTTGTCTAACTTTGAGTTCTTAATGGAGACTTATGTTTGATTTTATTTAATAATATTACTTGATTCACGTGCTTACTTTGTCCAATTCTTCCAACAGATGCCGCCTCAGTATGGTCAGCAAGGTGTGAGTGGTTACTGCCAACAGGGCCAACAGCCATATTACAACCAGCAACCACAGCCTCAGCACCTTCCACCCCAGGCACAGTATCTGCCAACACAGCCCCAGCAGAGGTACCAAACACAGCAGGTAAGCTTCAGGTGCTATCAGCTTGGTTTTTACGTACACACACGCACACAGATGCATACATGTATATGTATATATATGTATGTATATGTGTGTACATGTATATATGTATGTGTGTTATAATCACTCATTTTGTAAAGTCTTTTTCCCTGATGACTTTCTGGAAAATAAAATTAATTTGAACAGTTTCAAGTTATGTAAAATTGGAATGAATGCAAATAACACGGTCACAAAGGTTGGTAGAGGATTGTTCTTATGTTGGAGTACTGTTTCCCTTCCCTAGGGCGCTATGTTCTTATTTACTTTGATGTCATTGTATTGTAGATCACAGTGAGGCAGAGAAACTGAGGACCCTAGAGGTTTCAGTCATACCTAGACCTCTCATAAGGATGTGGCAGAACTAGAAAAGCCCTCTCCTCGATCAGTCTAACAAATGAATGAGCACAGGGAGCCATTAACTGTCTGCTAGTTGTCAAATTTTAATGAGTCCTGCAAAATAAAGTTGAGGTCACTGAAAGAGAGGGTCATTTGTAAATTTGTTATGAAATAGAAACCTAGTAGCCTATACTAGAAGACTTCTGAGGCCCTTTCTGAGTTACAGTGAGCTAGCAGAAGGAAGAACTAACTTTTGGATAATTAGAGCTGTCTGAAAATAGAGTAAACTGACTGTTGGTTTAGTGAAGCTGATGCTCCTGGTCAAGAAAGGTATTTTAAAGAACCTGGATACCTGGATGTTATTGAGGAGGTCTATCAGTAAGTGATGGCAGGCCATGTGGACTACTGCAGTTGGAAGTCAGAAGAACTGGGTTCAGTTCCCACCTCGGTGATCTGTTGGGAAACTCACTCAGAGGGCCAAAGAGGTGTGTAAAATCTGATTATGTTTGGGGTTCTCAAGCTTTGATGTGTGAACTTTTCCATTTTTATTTTTTGATAATTGGATTTCAATTGGATTTCAGTATAATTGATTTGCTTTGTAATCCAGTGTATTTTATCTTATTTGTTTTTAAACATTATTCTGACAAGGGATCCACAAGTTTTACCATGTGACCAAAATGATCCATAACATAAAAAAAAGTTAAGAACCTCTATGCTAGGTTCCATCTTAGGTTCTTTCATGATCTAAATCTCTAATCCTGATTTCCAGACCTTGAAACTCTTAAGATTCCATGGAACTTAGGTTCTAAGAACCTCTGTATCTCCATCTACTTTCAATAACAACAGATATCCAGAAATGGCATGTCATCTCTTGAGGTGGTAAATTCCCTGTCCCTGGAGCAGTGTTAGGATGACTGTCTTTCTGAGTTGTTTTAAGAGAGGATTCCTACTTTGTTTAGGGGTTAACCTGGAGAATCTCTAGGGAATTTTCGAACTCTGACACTCTGTAGTTCTTTGATAAGCCAGAGCTGTTGGCTTTATATTGTTATTCCTGTAAACCAGAAACAATATACTATTGCAATTACTTAATTTTTATTTTGTAAAATATATCTTTATGTGGCAATATCCACACCCCTCAGCTAATATATACACACTGATCCAGATAGTTTAAAACTGTACTGCTTAGCTCAGCTTGGCACCTTAGAATACCAGTGATGACTGGTGGAATAATTAGAAAGGAGGTGGAAAGGGTTTCCTGCTAGTGAAGAGGGGCATCATCTCCCTGTATGCGCATGCGTACGTGGTCCTGACGTGGATGAGATTGTCATGAGAGCCAAAGTAGGGTGCAGGGCTTTGTGGGCCTCTCTTAAAGAGAGTGATGGTAGATTGTAAATTAGAAACCATGTCATTTTTCTTGTGTTCACCATTTCACCTATCTTAGTGCTCTACCCTATAGCAGTCAGTAAATAAAAATTTGTTGGATGAACTAATCGATCCTTTAGGAAAGAAAGGAACTTCTGTGTCCTTTTGCTAAGGAATGACCATACGTGGATGTCTACCACTGCCACTTGTAATACCAAATGCAGAAGACATTTTCTTTATTGATTCTCATACTTAAAATATTGTGTAATTCAGAGAAAATAAAATTGCAAATAGAGGTCACATCTAAATTATTTCTGTTCTTTTTTCCCCCTTATGGCCATGTGTGAAATTTTGAAAAAGAGTAGGTTGGGAAGAGATGCTGAATTACTGGATGGGTAACAGGAATGATGTAAGTCATTTCATGTTCTGTGGCATTTGGGTTGTGTGCCATGTAAAAACCATTTAAAAATGCTTTTGCCCAGGCCTATATTGACGAATACTTTTATTGATCGTGAAATACTGACAGTTGGCGCCTGTAGTGTCTGTTTTTAACCTTTCAAGTTTCTTCTTCTTTTTTAATGGCAGACACATCCCCATCAACGTATTGTTCCTTCTGGCAATGTCGTTCATCATGTGGTGGCACGTGAACAAACACCTGTTTCAGTTGTTTTTAAAGTATTAACATTCTCAAAGTAATCTTATACATTTAATTTATTAGGTAATCACTCCTTCTGATTTTCCTCATTAAATGGTCATGGTTTTGGTGTTAGACACGTAGGAGGAATACACAGAGAACAGAGTCACAAAAACCCACCTAGGAGAAAATATCTGGGAAGAGATTGAGGTCTGCAGTTTTGTGCTGCAGAGAGGCCAAGCAGGATGAGAACTAAGAAAATGTTTGCCAGTTGGTAACGTGAGATGGCTGTTTCTAGCAGCTTGCCTGAGGAAGTCAGGAACAGTACCATATTACTAGCAGACATGACAATGTGTGATGAGAGCCAGTGATGTTTAAGGACAAGCTAGTCTTAGATGTGTAGACCGAGAGAGTGAGGTGGCAGGGGACAAGAGTTGGGGCAATCTCCTAGAGATGACACGGGGATTGGAAAGAAGGGCTGCTTGTTGTTCCTTCTCAAAGCAAGTGACATCACTATGTCAGGATCAGGGTACAGTGTGTCTGACTGGCTGATCAGACCAATAAGAGCTCAGAATGCTCTACCACAGGTCCAGCACAAATAGTCCATGTGAACATTTCAAGCTAACAGGAGCTAATTCTATGGGATAAAGAAAGGGATAATCATGGAAGCAGGTAACCTTGTTGTTTAATCAGGTCTGACTCTTCATGACTTGATTTGGGGTGTTTTTTTTTTTGGCAAAGATACTAGAGTGATTTGCTATTTCCTTCTCTAGTTCATTTTATAGATGGGGAGACTGAGACAAACAGGGTTAAGTGACTTCCCCAAGGTCACACAGCCAGTAAGTGTCTGAGGCCAAATTTGAACTCAGGTCTTCCTGACTGCAGACTCAGCACTCCATTCACTCTACCAACTTAGCAGCTCAAGCAGGTAACAGAAAACAAACTAAATGGATGATGATGATGACAGTGAATAACAACTCACATTTATATATCATCTTAAGTTAAAAAAAAAAACAAACCTTTTTTCACAACACTTTGACATATAGGTACTATGCGTATTATTATCACATTTTTATAGATTTAGAACCTGAGGGTCCAGGAGGTTACATGCTTTTGAATGATAGGATTGGAAAGACTTTTTCCTTTGCTCTTAGGACTCCAAATTTATTGCTGTTTTCACCAAGCCATCCGACTTCCTTTGTAAGAACACAGATAATCCACTCAAACCAATGATGTTTGAATCAAGTGTGAACTGAGGGTGTAAAAAAAGAGGAAGAACTACTTGTTTTCATTGAAGTGACCTTTTCAAGCAATCCTTAGGCATAATTAATAAATAGATGGTTTAGGACCCAAAACCAAGCCTTCTGAACTTCAGTTCATTGTGCTAAGAATTACATTCTCAAAATTAAACTGGAAATAACTCAATCCTTGGTAATTGAGAAGGTAGTTCAGGATCTCACAGTGCCTTACGGTCATCATTACAAACATCACTTTATTGTAGGAGAATTTAAAAACAATTATGTCTGGCCCTGAGTATTTGTATTATCATGTGAAGGGTCTGTGAATAGTTTTCTATTCCTAAAAGTCAATAGAAAACCTGCTTATAAAGAGTCCAACAAATATGTAAGACTTACCTGAATTACAGACTATATAGAAAATTGTTTTCTGTATACCGGTTGTGTAGAGTTGTCTGTGGACTATCTTCCTGGTTTTATAATTTGTCACCTTATTTCCAAGAGATGCTCACAACTTGTTAAGCAGTTGTACAAGGTTTAATTTGGGAGTATTTTTGTAGTGACTGTCGAAACTGCTTAATTCTACTGAGGACATCCCTACTGCTCTGACTATCATGCTGTAATATGCAAATGGTAGATTATATTTTGAATGGGTATTGAGTATATTTTGCCCATCAGACTTGGTAATTAGCTGACAATTTAAGTATAGTTTTCTTTAACACAAAATGAGTAATGGATGCTGCATTTTTATGTTGACAGATTATCTTTATTGCTCTATTTTAAAAATTATATGTGTTTCTTTTAATATTTTAAACCAAATATATAACTTTAGATAATTTCCTCCCTACATTTAGAACTGACACAAATTTAGAAACTAATGTATTGGATAGATGATTCTAAACATGTTATAATTATTTGGTGGCTTACTGATATTAAAGCACAATATAGAGTTTTATCTTTCAAGTTCTACTTTTAATGCCAAGTAATGATTATAACAAAATAACTTGACTGTGTATGTGTTTCTTTAATGTACTATTTAGCATTTTGTTCAAAGTGGAATATGTAGGAATGAATCCTTCATTGAATAAATACTTACTGTTTGTTCGCTTTAGGAAAAAACTATTTCCTCTAGCAATATATTTGCAGTTTGATTCACAATTTTATGGTGTTTTGGATCTTCTTGGATTGAATTTTTTTTTCTAAATCCATATTATTGCTATGTAAATTGTAAAGTGCCTTAGAAATGAAAGTTTATTATTTTTATTATGCTTATTATTGTTAACATATGAAATTTTTCATCTTTTCAATGGAGTTGTAATAAAATGATTTTTGGATAAGTCACTTGTTGAATTATTCTTTTATTTTTAATTTTCTATGGATTGTTATACAGGCAAATAAAATTGCTGCCTATTGGAGTTGAACATAAGAATTAGGATATAAAGTCATCTTCTGTATTTTTATTGAAAGGCTTACTGTAGGCTTATCCTTAGGAAAATTCTACAAGCAGACAGGTCAGCAAGAATGATATGTTCCCACATGATTTTGATACCCCCTTTTAGGTTTTATATTTTGAAAGCTCTTTCTTCCATGTACTTTGGTGGTTAGGAATGTTTGATATGGAGGTATATTTAAAAAAGATTGTTCTTATGTTTTATGGATAAATGTTAAATCCAGATAATTGATGTGACTTAGTCTTAAACTCCTCTTCCTGTGAAATTCATTGGGAGTTCTTAAGAATATTTTGAGGTTTGTATTTGTGGTATTGGGATTTGTCTATCCATGAAACAGCAAGCTTCTGATGGTGTAATTCCAACTGCCACCTTGATAAGAATTCAAGAGGTGCTAAATTTGTGTATCCTGTATCAGTATATTTTTTGCCATTCCCTTGAATAATTGGCATTGATCATGAATTTTGGTTTCCTTAAGAATATATCTCTTCTGTAATTCTAGTGGTGATGAACTGTCCCCAATTGCCATCATAAATTTGTTTCCCCTAAGAAATACTTGCAACTCAACTATTTGTTTAGTCTTATTTGTTTACATATTATTTGCTGAGTTTGAAAGGCTATTGCTGCTCAAGTGCCTTTTGATTCTTATGTTTGATCCTAGCCATTCCATGTGCTCTTTCTGGAGGCAAATCACTGTGGTGTATTTGATAAACCCAGTGTCATTTAGTTGCTGTCAGCCTTTATTCTTGCCTGGTGAAGTGAAATCTTCCTGTTGCAAAAGTATCTCCGTGGATTTTAAAAATTTCTTAGTGTGTGCTCTGAGATTTTTAAAAAAAATCTCTCAATCTTTTTTTTTTTTTGTGAGGAATGTGTTCAACTTTCTTTTAAGCGCTGTTGGGTGATGAGCCCTGTAGTATGTTAATATTTTATGTTGTTTTGTTGGGATACTTTCCAACCAACAACAAGTATTTATTGAATGAAACAAATGAAGACTGGTATTGTGTAAGTGTTAATTGCTTTTCACATGTTCTTCCCATTAAGCTTTGATTTCAGGATACCAATAAGTCTTTTAACATATTCAACCATGGCTCACTCCTTGATAGCTTTATGATTAGTTTATCCTGCCTGGAGGGAGTCCCAATGTATTTCTAAACCACCTGTTTGTCTGTGGATTCTACTTGATTCTGCAGTCAGGTTTCAAACTTTAAGCCTCTTATCATTCCTTGGTCTATGTTAAGAAATTTACACTTAACAGACCAAAATTCCAGTTTTATGTTACTTGGAGAAAGATCGCAAGAGATGAAAAAGCTGTTTTTAGGTATAGCCATAGAGCTTGATAGCATCTTACTCTGCATCAAATGTTTAATACTTAATAAGATATTTTAGTTTGAGTCCCTCTTTAACATCGGAGCTATGTTTAGTTCTGTTTTTCAATGTATTTAAGGCTAGGCATACCCATAATGGGTGTTGACTACTTCAGTGAAAAATCCCATATTGTGCATTGGTTGTTTGTGACATGTTTTAAATACAGAAGGGTTTTCCATGTGTACTTCACTATACTGGGGTCTGTGTTATGTATTTGTAGTATGGGAACAAGCTATGAGTACTGAACTTTGTCCAAGTCTTTCTGAGAGTCAGTAAAAAGAATAGTAACCTTTCATGTTTTGTTTAGGTCGCTAGGTCAACCATTACTGAATTAATGATAAGTTGCTCTCTGTACTTGTTTTGACATATCCTTTTTGCTCTTTGTCTAATGTATTATTTTGGGGTTTTTTTGTAAGTGTAATTTATTATTTTTTTTTTTGGAAGGGGGCTTATAGATTGTGAGTGCTTGAAATAAAACAAATAAGGACATAGTCTATTGGAGAATTCACTGGTTTTTTTTTTAATCTGAAAAATACCATATTTTATATCAGTTGTCCTTAGTGTGTTTTGGTGTATTTTAAAGGGAGAATGTTTTCCCTTGTTGATACCCAATACTAGAATTTTCCCATTACACTTGGGTCTATATGGTATGTTTTCAGTATTATGAACAAACCAACTATATGGTGGTGGGGGTTATTGCTATTATTACTGATTGTGCTAATTGCTAATGTGATTTTAAAGTTAAATGTCTGGGCAACTGAATGTTGACATGATAGTTCTAAAAGATGATCTGAACATCAGTTTCTGTTTTGATTGTTTTCTCTTGAGAAATTTTTAAAGACTACAATAAGCTGTGCTGATTTTACTTTAAATAAAATATTTAGATGACACCTTGAACTTTATGATCCTGCAGAACTCAGTATCTACATAAATCAGGTGGAAAAGAGAACAACTATATTGCTGCTGTGATTAGAATTTGTGTAGGTAGGACTGGTAATGGTTTTAAGGTTATCTGGTCAAAGCTTTTGCTGTAGATTAGAAATAAAAATTCTCTGGAAAACCAGTCCTTTCAAATGACAGAAACTATTATTTGGGTTTGTGATCCACCTGAATGCTTTTCCAGAGGCTTTGAAATAGTGTCATAGTTGGTCAGTAAATGTTTATTAAGCTCCTATATTTGTACTGTGCTAACCTCTGGTCATACCAATAGGAATAAAGAGAGAGAGAGTTCTTGCTCTCTAGGAGCTTACAAATCATACAAAAGGAAGTTGTATAGTTGTAGGGGAGGAGAATGTAGGGCATGATCTAGAAGTTCAAAGAAATTCTAAAGCAATGTAGAGAGTAGGTAATTTTTTCCCCTATTTGCAGAAGTTGGAAGATTTGTGATATCGTCAAAATTTGAGAAGGATTAATTTATTTTAGTTTGATCAACTACATCCCAGCTAGAAAAACAAAAGTGGTTCAGAATTCTGGATATCTGTTACTGTCTCACTTCTTATGTTGGCAGGTAGTGTACTAGAATTGGATTCAGGAAAAACTGCATTCAGATCCAGCTTCACACAACTTTAGAACCTGTGACCCTGGCCAGCTTGCTTAAACTCACATTGCCTCAGTTTCCTCATTTGTAAAATGAGAATTAACAATACTACCTACTATTTCCAAGAGTTTCAGTGCCTGGCCCACGGTAGAGGCTTGTTCCTTCCCTTCCTTGCTCTTCCCTTCTTCTTCTTATGAGACCTAGTTCAAAATTTGTGTCTGCTAGGAAGCCTTTTCAGATAAATTTGACTAGCACACCTACTGTTCTTTTAAGATCCTTCATGCTTTACTAAGTACTGTGTGATATGTTGTTGTTAAGTGTTTCAGTGATGTCCATCTCTTTTCGACCCCATTTGGGATCTTCTTAGCAGAGGTACTCGTGTAGTTTACTATTTCCTTCTGCTCATTTTATAGATGAGGAAACTGAGGCAAACAAGATGAAGTGACTTGCCCAGGGTCACACAGCTAGTAAGAGTCTGAAGCTAGGTTTCAACTCAGGAAGATGAGTCTTCCTGACTCTAGGCCTAGTACTCTATCTACTTTGCCACCTAGCTCTGACTTTATGGTTCTTTGTTTGTTTGCTTTTTTGGAAGGGGAAGGTAGGGCAATTGGCGTTAAATGACTTGCCCAAGGCCACACAGCTAGTTTTTTTTTGTTGTTGTTTTTTGTGTTAAGTATGTGAGGCCGGGTTTGAACTCAGGTCCTCCTGACTCCACGGCCAGTCCTCTATTCACTGCGCCATCTAGCTGCCCCAGTTATGGTTCTTAAGTATAGTGACTCAGTTTGAATGCCTCTGTATTGTTAATAAAACTAATGTTTTCTAGAATGTATTGACAATTTTAAAAGTTTTTTTTTTTTAAAGAAAAGCGTATTCTGAATTATAGAATTACTAAGAACCTGTAAAGTATAATGAAATAGTTCATGGGAAAGGGTGGAGCAGGATAGAGATTTTACTGTAGTAGAATTTGAAAACATGGCCAGATGTCATGCTTTTAAATAGACAGACCTGGTTTGGGTGACCAGTATTACTGTTCCAATTAATTTATTGAACTTTCTTTCCATGATAAATACAGAGCCACTCATATGGAATGTGCCTTTCAGTTGCCTGTTCTGTGTTCGAGGAAAGGAGTCTTATGCTCCAAGCAATAGGAAAACATCTCTAGACAATTATCACCATAATTTTAAGGTGCATTAACTTACAAAAGTGTTTTTTATTGATTTTTTTATATCACCCCATATCCTACAGCCCTCTCCCTTCAAGAGAGCTATCCAGTATAACAAATAGTACTTTTTTAAAACAAAAAAGAAAGAGGGAAAAATAGCACTGATTGGTCCAATTATCCTTTCCACATCACGGGTTAGAGGTGTATCACCCTAGCAAGCGATCAGGAAAATCTTTTTAAAATACTTTGGTTCTTCCTTCGTACCAGAGAAGAAATCTGACCTTTTTCTTTTTCTTTTATAGGGTGTTTACAGTACCTTATTGTAAAATTTGTATTAAGTGTTTGGTCCTAGTCTCTGTCTTGTCTTTTGGTTTTCGCATGTTGTCTGTGACTTCTGCAGAACTCCCCCAAATTCCCATTTAATTACTTATGCTGACCCGTGATAAATTGAAGCTGCACTGGGGAAAGTCACTATGTGGAAAAGATGTTCATTCCCAAAGTCAGAAAATGCATGCCATATACACTTGCGACCCTGGTTTCTTTAAAGAGGTGAAGCAGAAATGGCTTCTCATATCTCTTCTGTTCTTTATGATTTTGCGATATTTACTTTTTTTTTTTTGCCATGTTTCTCGGTTTACATTGTTGTAGATAGTCTTTTCTTGGCTCCGTTTACTTTACTTTGCATCAGTTCATATAGGTCTTTTGTGCTTCCCTGTATTCATCACACCCATCACTTCTTACCATACAGTAATATTCCATTATATTCATGAATCACAATTTGTTTAATCATTTCTTTCCCCAATATATCTACTTTGTTTCCAATCCTTTGCTGTCACAAAAAGTGCTACTATAAATATTTTGTTGTATATGAACAATTTCTTTTTATCAGTGTATTTTAAACATATTAACTTGCATTAACCACTGTATCTTTGTTTTCAGATACATTGATAGCAGAAGAGAGAAATCTAGGCTTAACTATGTTTGCTTTCTTATTTGTCCATGTCTCAGAACAGGCATAAAGTTCCCCAGAGGCAGCTAGATTGCACAATGGATAGAGTGTTGGAATTGGAGTCAGGAAGAAATGAATTCAAGTCTGTTCTCAGACACTTGCTAGCTTTATGACTCTGGGAAGGTCACTAACCCTTTTTGCCTCTGTAAACTGTAGAATAGGGGTCACAGCACCAACCCCACAGGCTTGTTGTATTAAATGAGGAAATATTTGTAAAGTGCTTAGGACAGTATTGGCATATAGTAGACTCTGTGTAAATGCTTATTCTGTGATAATAAAACAGTTCTTTCATTCAGTTTGCAAATATAGGATATAACAAATAATGGGTTTATTCCTTTAATAGCTGTTTTCTGAGCATCTCTTTTGTCTAAGTCTGTGTGCTAGGTGCTGTGGGGAGAAGCCTGCCTTCATGTCATTGTCATTGTAATGAGGGGCACATGATATGCAGACATTGTGACCAGGTGTATTGTGAAAAGCACATAGTGCTATAAAAGGACCTTCTACTTGGGAGGTAACAGATGACTTGGTGGAGAAGCTGACCCATGAACTGAGACTTGAGGAATTGGTGAGATCTGGTCCAACTGGCCCAGAAAGAAAGAGAGCTGGACAGAGTATTGTGAGGGAAAATGTAGTGAGTGTGTGTGTGTGTGTGTGTGTGTGTGTGTGTGTGTGTGTGAGAGAGAGAGAGAGAGAGAGAGAGAGAGAGAGAGAGAGAGAGAGAGAGATCCCACAGCTAGGAAGTATCAGAGTTGAGGGTTTGAACCCAAGTTCTTGGCTTGAGCTTCTCCATTATTTTCAGCATCCCACATTGTGAGAAATGAAGCTAAGAAAGTAGGATGTGGCCAACTTTGCTGTGCATGAAGAATTTAAAACTTCATTTTGTAGGTATTAAGAAACCATTGAAAGCTTCTAATCGAGGAAGATAGTGGATAACACCATGCTCTTTAGAAATATGGCTTTGGCAACATTATATTGGGATGAATCGGAATAACAGAGAAAGTGAAGACACCAAGTCCAGTTTAGAATGTGTTGTTCTTAGCTAAACTAGAGAGCTCAAGTTGGAGGGATGGCAGTAGGAAAAGAGAAAAAGGGATAGATGATTATGGTGATGGTGGTGGTGATGGTAGTGGTAGTGTTGGTAACTAATATTTCTGTAACTCTTACTACGTGTCACACATTGTGTTACAGTGTTTTGCAATTATTATCTCATTTGATCGTCAACAACAACCCTGGAAGGCAAATGTTTTCATTGTCCCCATTTTATAGCTAAGGAAACTGAGGCAAATATACTAGAGGCATTGCAGGTCTTAGGTTGAATGACCAGGGCACATATCCAGTCAAGATCTTGCCATTCCTTGTTACCATAAAAGATCTTCTACTTCCGTATGTATAATCTCTACTTCTAACCACTCACACACCCACAATTCTAGTATACCTTTGTCCTGTATAGGTATACGTTTTCTAAATGAATTCCTTGTTTCATGTCTCTTTCTGTATTCCAGTTTGTTCACCATTTTGGTTTTCCTAAAGTATAGCTTATTCCATGCTTCCTACCCAGTAAACTTTAGTGATGCCATCATTACCTGTAGGACCAGTCAGTCAGCAAACAAGTACTTGTTAAGCACACAATATAAACCAAGCATATGGCTAAGTGCTGAGAATATCATAATAGTGAAAATACTCCCTCTATACTCAAGGATCTCACATTTTAATCGGGAAGACAGCATGCAGATAAACATAGATGTACAAGATAGACATACACATGTTATGTTGGTAGAAGGAAATCTAAGAGTGGGGAATGGGTACTAATAAACTCTAGTGCTGCTAGATTGCAAAGACTGCAGAAAAGTATCAGAAGATTAGAAAGGTATTAGGGGGCTAGACTGTGAAGGGCTTTAAGTGACAAACATAGCATTGTATTTGATCTTAGAGGTAATATGAAGTTATTTGAGGGTGATGTCATTGAAATTTTGCTTTAAGAAAAACAATTAAAATAAATAGGTTTTTTTTTAAATTACATGTAAGGACAATTTTCAACATTTTTTTTTTTAAGATTTTGAGTTCCAAATTTTTCTCCCTCTCTCCCCTCCCCCTTCCCCAAGACAGTGAGCAAGCTGATACTGGTTTTACATGTGAAACAGAAACAACAGAGCAAAATGGGGAGAAAACATTAAAAGTGAGAATAGTAACCTATGTGGTTCTTTTTCCAGGTTCGTGGACAGCATTTCCCGTCATGAGTCTTTTGGAAGTGCCTTATATCATTGTCTTACTGAGAAGAACTAAGTCGCTCACAGTTGATCCATTGCATAATGTTGCTGTTACTGTGTATAATGTTCTAGCTCTGCTCACCTCACTCAGTATCAGTTCATGTAAGTCTTTTCATGTAGAAAAAACCACTTTTCTATCTGAGTGTAGATTAGATCAAAGTAGGGAGAGAGACTTGAGGCAGGGAGATAAACCAGAAAGCTCTTGCAATACCCTAGGTGCAAGATGATGAGGGCTTGCACCCAGGTGGTGGCTGTGTAATTGGAGAAAAAACATATACAAGATATGCTGTGAATAAAAAAACAAGGCTTAAACCATTCATACCTTTGCCCTGTCCTACCATTCCAGTCTTCTTAGGCCTTATTTCTTTGCATGTATTCTTCAATACAGCAGCATTGGCCCCCTGGCTGTTTTTTGAACAAAATATTCCATCATTTGGCTCTGGGTATTTTAAATTTCAGTTTGCTCTCCATGCCTGGAATGCTTTCACTCCTGTGTTCTGGCTACCGACCTCTCTAGATACTTTTAAATCCTATATAAAATCTCACCTTTCTGTTTCCTTTTCATCCGATATATAGCTTGCTTTGGATATATTTGTTAGCCTGTCCTCCTCTGTTAATCATGACCTCCCTGATGGTAGGGACCGTCTTTTGACTTTTGACTCTTTCTGTATCCCTTTCTTTTAGCAGAGTGCCTTGCATATGATAGGTGCTTAACAAATATAGATTGATTTATTTATTTTACAATAGATAGGATACATGGGGCTAGAGTGAGAGAAGAGTCAACGATGGTACCAAGAATATGGATGATTGCAGGACGGCTAATACCTTGACTAATAAAAAAGGTAGGAAGTCAAAAAGGTTTGGTGGGGAAAAGGTAGTAATCTGTTCTCTTTTATGGCTATGTTCATTTTTTGATGTCTAGGGGACATCCATTATAAGGTGTCCAGGAGGCAGTTGGTGATGTGAGACTGGATCTCAGGAGAGCAATTAGGGCTAGACATAAATCTGAGAATCATCTGCATATAGATTCTAATTGAACTCATGGGATGTAATGAGATCACCACAAGAGGCGGTATAGAAGAGTGCTGAATATAGAACCTTAGGGTGACATGCCAGGAGAATCAAGGAGCATATCCAGGAAAGATGGTCAGACGGTAGCAGCAGTTCCAGAATGTACCATTGTCATGAAAACTTAAGAGAGGAGAGGATCCAGGAGAAGAAAGTGATATTTAAAACAGTATCAGAAGCTACAGATGGGTCAAGAAGAAGGAAGATTGAGAAAAGACCATTAGAGTTGGCCATTATGAGGTCATTATTCTTTCTCTCTCCTTAATGTTAAGATTTTTTTGGAAAAAAAGCTGTGAATACTACATCCTTCTATTTTCTCAGATTCACCGTTTACTCAACCTTTTGTAAATTGAGCTCCTTTTCTCACTGCCCTCCTCAAACCTGGATTGTAGGTGGCCTAATATTTTTGAACATAATATAATCAGTGATCTTTTCAATGCTGAATCCAGTAATCTTCCCCATCTTGATCCGCCATCTCTCCTTATCCTTGACCACTCTGTTGACCACCCCCTCATTTTCTACCCTACACCATAATAAAAGTGTTCTTCAAAAGTTTTCCCATCATCTTCTCTCTATGCTGGAGTTTATGCTTAATAGTGGTATTGCTGTTATGGGCAGTTTTGTGACTTTTGGGAATAGTTCTCAGTTGCTTTTGAGAGTAGTTGGACTGATTCACAGCCCTGTCAGTGATGCATTAATATGCCTGTCCTTCCGCAGTTAGAGACCTAAGAGTAGTTATTCTGTCATTTGTTATTGTTGCCATCCTGATGAGTGGAACCTTAGTTATTTTAATTTGTATTTTTCTTATTATTACTGATTTGGAGCATTTAAAGCAAATCTGGTTGCCAAGCTTATATGGATTATTTATTTGAATGTATCTTCTCATTGCCCTGATAATTGTTTGACCTCTTGCTTTGTAAGCTTTCTTCTGATTTGATGTGGATTTTGCTGTTTCACAGCATGATCTTTCCCATAGATCATATTGCTATTATGTAGTCACAGAACTCCTGTACAGAGTAATAATTCTTCTCATAATCTTCAGTGAATTCCTATATCAAATTTCAAATTTCTGTCTGGCTTTTCTGTGTCTTTCACAATTTGATGCCACCCCTCTTCCTTTCCAATCATATTTCTTTTTTTTTTTCTTTTGCTTTTCGGAGGGGGAAAGCAGGGCAGTTGGGGTTAAGTGACTTGCCCAAGGTCACATGGCTAGTTTTTGTGTTAAGTGTCTGAGGCCACATTTGAACTCAGGTCCTCCTGACTCCAGGGCACCACCTAGCTGCCCTTTCCAATCATATTTCATATGATGTCTCTCCAGATGAAGGTGGGTCACATTTTTCCTGCTGAACTTGCTTTTGTGTTATTTCCTTTTGTGCCTTTTTCATTGTTGTTTTTACCTGAAATATCTTCCCTCTGTTAACTACCAATACCCACTTCCTCTCCCCCCCACCCTCCACTTTAAAGCCCTGCTGAAATGCTACTTTCTCCCTGTAGTCTTTCCTGATAAACTCAAATACATAATGCAAGTTTCTGCTTCTATTTTGTATGGTACTTTGTTTGAAACCCTTTTCATGAGAATTTCCATCTATTTCAGTAATTAAATTGATCTGTTAGGAATTTGGTTATTCCTTCCATTGGTACAGACTGTGCCTTCTTATCCTGTGTGATTTGGTTGTAATTTTAGGTGTTAAAGTTGTTCGAGTTGGTGTCTTAACCTTTTTCTCCAATAAAACCTCCTTGAAGGAAGAGATTTTCTAAAACTTTCAGTTGACCACAGTGCATAGTATAGTGCTTTGAATACAGTGGAGGCTTCATAATGTTTTTATTCTGTTTTAGCCAAGTCAGGATTCTTTCTGTATTTCATAGGACTTTGTGTCCCTATCGTCTCCTCTTTTTCTCAGGAGATCTTACGTGCTACTTTTGGAGCCACGCTTTGGACTGTTAAGCTTTGTAAAGGCAAGATCCTTTTTAATAAAGTCCTGTTGACAAAAGGGACCTTAAGTCAATATTTATGAGATCGCTTAAGAAGCCTAGTGTTGACGTTCTAATCTCTGCTTTTATGGCTTGTTAGATTTCTTTTATATTTTTTGGGGGGTAGGAGGGCGTGAAGGTAGGGGAAGGGTGCTTGAAGTTCAAGTAAAACAGTTTTGGAAGTGCCACAAAGACCATGGTTTGAACTGAGCTCTAGTTAATATCTCCCTGTGGAAAACAAAAAAGATTTAATTCAGAATCAGAAAAAAAACGAGTGCATAACACGTCAAAGCGTATATATACCTTGCTGTGAATTTAATTCGGCTGCCTGTGGTAAGTTGTGTTAATGTTGAAAAGAGCATAAGAATTTCCTTTGGGTCACAAAATACTTTGGTCTAAAATAAAAAATTTTAAAAGACAATGTATGTGCCCTTTGAAATCTGGTATGTATTGCATTGTTGTGGGTATTCCTGTAAGGTGCAGCCCTCCAACTCTTACCTCTATCTTTCTGTAAATCCTTCATTGCTTTTGGATGGTGGTATTAATGATAAGTCCCATCTGTTGTGCTGAGGGAGGACCTTGACTTGGTTCTCATGCCATTTTGTGGATACTCGTGCTATATGTGATCTGCCCGTTGGCCATCTTTTGCCATACCTGTCACATGATTGCCTACTTTTGTGTCTTCTCTTGCAGTTTTTGGTATGCTGAAGTCTCCTTATCCTCACATCAGGGCTCTCTGTTGCCCTTTGGACAACTCAGCTTTTATTCTTATGAGTCTCTGGCATTGCATGATGTGTCAGTAGAAGAATCATGTTTAAAAGATGGACCTTTGTGTCAGCAAGATGATAGCTGGCGTTTTAGGGAGCATTGCACGGTTTTCTCAAGGGCAACTCATCCTGTCCTCCTTTCCTATTTATTTCTGACTCTGCTCACTGTCCCTGTGCATCCCAAGGAACATTCGAATAAATTGGGTGGTTTATCCAGCCAACTATATTATCATAATTTGAAAAGTTGGCATTCTTCATCCACTCATTATTTGTATTGAGGCTAGTATTGCTGAATTCCAGAAAAAACAAAGTACATACCTTGTTGTGAGAAACCTTTTCGTTCAATGGTTATTGTTTGAGGAAATAGATAAAAGATGCACGAATGGACATTTAAACATTTTTGAGTTCGAGATGATGCATGCTATAATAGATTCTGGATTGAGAATTTCAGAGTCAACTTCGTTTCAATCACTTTTTTCTACTGTTCAGCATGAATAAAACATTCGTCAGTTGTTTTTTATCTTCTCATTTATACTTGCTTTTGCGATAAAGGCAAAGATCACCAAAACAACAGCCAGGTCTGTTTTTTTTTTTAAGGCAAGTAAAACTAAAGGAGTAACTAATTGGGCACAACAATTTACTTGCATTATGAAAACATTCACTATTGATTTACAAAATGACTGTTTACTCAGTGTTTGTTTTATCATATTTTCTTTTCTTTTAAATGTTATTTTTTTTTCAGAAGCTCTTCTTTGAATTGACTAACACCTGGGCTTAATAAGTTGTTTTGTATATATTTCAGAGTTTTGTATCTGTTGTGAAGTAATAGATATTTACATCTATTTATTTTATTTTACTTTTATTTTTATTTTTATCCACTTCTGCTTGCCTCCTAATCTACTTCTGTAGACCCCAACATTGGAGAGGAAGTATTTTTGAATCTGTGGCAAGGAAAAAACTGCCTTAATGCAGGAAGTCTTTTTTGAAGTTCCAGCTTGTCCTCCAGCTCTCTGTTTCTCAAACACAGCTGCTAGCATGTCAGCATCTGCCATTTCTAGGTCATAGAGTGGCAAGCTCAGACGTAATTCCTGGAACACTGCTGCTTCTCTGCCTTCTCTCACCATGTGCTGTTTTCCTCCCTGGCTTTTCTGGAATTGGTGTCCCTCTACCTCAGGCCTCGGATTCTTGCCTTCTTCAGTGTTGTCCCCTCCACCCCCCTTTCTGAGATACTGGAAAAGGCGATCCAATTATCTTTGGTGGTGCACATTGCTCCAGGAACCTCCCACTCAGCGCATCATAGCAAATGCCAGCTTGTTAGGTTTCCTGGGCTCTATTCCAAGAATCAAATAACCTGAAGGGTAGTAGACTCCTGTGCAATCCAGGTTGCCCATCGATAGAGTCTGAAAGGGGAACAGTGAGGACAGACCTTTGCCTATTAAGCTCAGCTTCTAGGAACTATGACAATTTTGTACATGTAGTAGAACCTGCTTTTCTTTTTCATGTCAAGCAATTGGGGGAGAGAGGTAGCTTAGTCAAGGGGCTTGAACCATACTGGATTGAATAAGTAGGATTGGTATCCCTGCTGTATATGGAGGAGGAGGGGGTTATGTGGAAGATCCAAGTTTAGGTAAGTTGAGAGTGAATGACTTCATTCTTAAATGAAAATCCAAAACTCATTTGAAGAGATAGCGTGTTCAAATGCAACATTTGTAGAATCAGAAAACATAGGTTCCAGTCTGGACTCTGAAACTGACTTTCTGTTTAGCCCTGAGCTCGTCACATCACCTCAGGGGACCTAAGTTTTCTTATCCATAACATGGGGATAATTATTATAATTATTGGCTCTTAGGTTTGTTAGGCACTTTTCATTTTGTTTCTTACTGCAATCCAGTGAAAAGGTCTGTGGGTAGTAGTATTCCCATTTTGCAAATGGGGACTTTTGAGGCATAAAGATTAAGTGACTTCTCTAGGGTCATGTGGCTGTTATCAGACACGGAATTTGAATTTCAGTTTGTTTCAAGTTCAGAGTCCTTGCCATTAAACTACTCTCTGTTATTTCACTGTCTACCTTACAAGGTTGTAATGATGAAAGCCTTACATAAGCCTTAAAGAACTTTAGAAATCTCAGCAGCTTTTATTTTCTGTTTAGCAATGAAAACAACATGTAAATAATATTTCTCTATTTACTGTTTTTCCTTTTTGTGATGAGAAAGGGAGGAATCTTTTGTTATCACTTGTCAGGTAATAGCCATCACTTCAGTGAACTTGATTTTAGAAAAATCGAGGAGGCATTGGAAGCAAGAATTAAAACTCAAGAAATCTCCCAGAAGAAAATATCATATCTTAGGCAATATAGCTATGTAGATAACACCTACCTGCCACTCCCACTCCCCAGCCTTAGGAAGCTTTACATGGGAGAACAATTATTTGCAAGTTTAACATGCAGTGAAAATATATTCACCCTGAATTAAAACTTGTGATAATGTACCACCCCAAATAAATAAATAAATTAATTAAAGGAGTCTCAGAAATTATTGGCAGCATTTTGACTGTGATGTGTTTTTCCTTTAATATTTCTTTATTGTTATTGTTATTATTTAAATTTCTAAGCTGGGTTTCCTAGTATTTAAATTACACAAGGTTAATTAAAATAGCTCTTTATTCTGCAACTGCTTGGGAATATTAACCTTAGAAAGTCTGTGTTAAATCACTGAAGTGATAGATTTTCATTTGCTTTATAAGATTTTGCTGTGAGAGCAAAGACAAGGCCATTTATAGTTCAGTGCCATTAATTGCTTAGCATTTAGATATTAGCATAGGAGTCTATTAATTAACTGGATAATAAAACTATTGGATTGTAGGTTGATAAAAATGATTTTGTTTTAAAGGAGATTACTAATCAAGCCTCCAGGTTATATTTGAATTTTTGATTCTTCTTCTCTCTCTTGTCTTTCCCCCTTTTGATGCATTTGGAGACTTTAACCACTACTGGAGGATTTTCCTGTAAGTTGAGGAGTCTGTTATCCTGGAGGGAGGCATTTTAATGTTAATTACTAATAACATTTGGAGAGAGAGAGAGAGAAAGAAAGAGAAAGGTGGGAGAGAGATACAGAGGAGAGACAGACAGGCATTACCGATCCCTTAATGGATGCATCAGATATGATACTGGTTTGGAATTTACAGTTCATCTCTCTCTGCTGCTGACCAGCAATTGAGCTTTTGGCCATCAGGGCACTTGGGGAATATAGATGCATATTTCTATTGTGTATCATAGATGTGCATTTTAGTTAATGGGGTTAATAATTTCGTCAATACCATTCTCCCGTGTTATTGGTTACTAACAGATATCTGCTCTAGCTGTAGTTGAGTGGAAGCCAATCTCTTTAAGGCTAGGTGTTTTATCTGTCATCCACCCAGGTAGGCATCACATCTATCAGACAGCATTGAACTGGGGCTTCATGCTAGAGTTTCTTTCCATCAGGGGACTTCAGATGAGAATGGGACCTACTTCTCTACTTCTCTTCCTTATTCAATTTGGAAATTAACATGTGGACCTGATTTGTAAACACAAGTTAACTTTAATATTCTCAAACAATAGTACACAAAATCATAAGGTTGATTTTTTAAAATTTCCTAAAGCTCATTGAGAGAATAACAGTTTAAAAAAATTGAACAATATTTGTGCATTGGTTCTCATTACCTTTAAATTCTCATTTTATCAATTAAGAAAATCATTGTTCTTCCTGGATCTTTTGTATTTATTTTTTCTTGAATTTTTTTCACTTAAGTATTTATTTTTTTGTCACACTACCTTTATTCTCTTTCAAACAAACAAAACAAACCCTTGTATCACATATGCACAGTTAAGCAAAACAAATACCCACATTGTGTCCAAAGAAGTGTATCTCGTTCTGTTTAGGCCATCGTCTCGTGTCCTAAGATATTTATGCAGTAATCTTCATCACTTTTCCTCTGGAGCCATGGTTGGTTATTTTGTTGATCAGTGTTTTTAAGCCTTTCATGGCTGTTCTCATATAAAGTGTTGTTACAATATAAAAATTTCCCCTGATTTTACTAACTTTATTCTGCATTAATTCATACAAGTTTTCCAAGGTTTCTCTGTAACTGTCCTTTTTTTTTTGTTGTTGTTGTTGTTTACAACATAACAGTGTTCCTTTTCATTTATATACCATAATTTGTTGATCCATTCCCCAATTTGGGGCATCCTTAGTTTCTATTTCTTTGAGAATATGGGAAGAGCTGCTGCAAATATTTTTCTATCTGTTCTTACATTAAAAATCTATTTGGGGTATAGGTTTAGTATATTATAACTGGGTAAAATTATATGTACTGCTTACTGGCTATTTTGATCATAATTCCAAATTGCTTTCTTTGACCAGTGCATAGTTCAACCATCAGTGTATCAATGTTCTCTTTTCCTTTAGCTCCTCCATCATTTGTCATTTTCTTTGTTTTTCTCTTAGCTTCATCAGTCAGATCATTGTGAGATGAAACTTCAGAGTTGTTTTTGTTTTAATTTCTCTAATTATTAATGATTTGAAGCATTTTAAAATAGGATTATTAATAACTTGGATTTCTTGTTGAGAACTACCTATATCTTATGATCATCAGTCCAGCATATCACTTCTGACTCATATTTTGACTTTTACAACATTTTCTACCCGTTTTTAATTTTAAGACTTCACATTTGTTCCTAGTAAATGTTTTAACTTTTTAGCTGTCTGTTTTTTGGTAATGTTTTGTATCTCCCAATGAATAGATGGATATCTCTCAGGTATTTCCCATGATAGCACTTAGTAATTTCTGTAGTTAACTGTGTTTAAAAAAAAAAAAAATTAAGTGTGTGTTTGTTTTAACTACACCAGGATCCAAGGAGAAGCAAAACCAGAAAAGGACAAATAAACAAAGAAAATAATTTGGTTAGGACTTGAAAACGTGTCATTTTGGCATTTAGACCATGGAAGCTCTTGACTGGATCCAGCTTGCAAAATCAACATTCTGAGCCACTCACTTTTGGCCATATGTATATCCCAATCTACAGTATTCAGAACTCTCCGTAGGCAGGGATCTGATTAGCTAGTCATTACTGAACCAACTATGAGGACTTAAAAAGGAAAATCTGACCTAAATGATTTTCTAAAAGGTTAATGAAAAACCACAAACGCATTTATAAAGAGCAGTGTTTTGCCAGGGGTCTACTGGAGTGCCAAATTCAGCTTTCCCCATGTTTTTTTGTACAACCGCCAGGTAAGATTGGTTTTTTACATTTTAAAATAAAATATAATGATTTAAAAAATATAAAAACCATTTTTAGCTAGCAGACTATACAAAAACTGCTTGAAGGCTAAATTTAGCCATAGTAGTTTATAAAGTTCTGACTAAAGTAATGGTGTTGTAACCCATAATCAGATTTTTAACATGCCCTGAAAACATTCCTTTAGGATAAAAATTTAAAATACAAGACATTAGTTTATAAACTAGAACCTAATGCATACTTGGGTGGTTTTGTCCTATATCCCTGAATCTTGAACACACTAGATTTAGTTAGTTAAGGAGAAATGACCCTTTTTTTTCTTCTGTAACAGAATGCTGACCTCATACATATTTTCCCTGCTCATATTCACTTGCAGTACGATTTAATAAATCTTTTTGTGTCTCCCTCAGTGCCTAGAATACTGTGCTACATATTGGAAGTAATTACATATAAGGAAACATTTTTATTGAATTAAATCAGGGAATGATTGCATATATATCCAAAAAAGGCCTAGACTCCTCATTGCAGCTAAAATACTACTTTTAGTCTTTGAAATAAAGTTCTCCTTTATGAATTCGGTCCTATCTACAGGTTTATTGGTAATTCTATGTGTAAGACTTTAAGTTTAGTATAATGAATGGATTTGCTATGGTAAGCTAGAGAAGACAAGGGGAGAGAAGGGGATGCAGGTTTAAACAAGTCAAATTTATAAATTCTCCTACTTCTCTCCTTGATTTACAATTTAAAACAACCAAGGTTGGTTTTTTTGTTTGTTCGTTTATTAAGACTCTTTAAAAAATGAGAGATTTAGGGGCGGCTAGGTGGCGCAGTGAGTAGAGTGTCAGCCCTGGAGTCAGAAGGACCTGAGTTTGGATCTGGCCTCAGACACTTAATGCACACACAAAAAAAACCTAGCCGTGTGACCTTGGACAAGTTACTTAACCCCAATTGCCCTCAAAAAAAAAAAAATGAGAGATTTAGAGCTGAGAAGGATCTTTTAGCTAGTCCAACCTTTGCATTTTACAGATACAGTAACTGTACAAGTGCCTCCAGAAGTAAAGTGTCCTGCCTAAAGGTCACAGCACACCTAGCATTCACACCCAGGTCCTCTGACTTCAAATTGGTGCTTCTTCCAATGCTATGGGTTGCTTTGAAACTTCATCTTTTTCAGCCTCTCATGCCTTTTACTTAAAAATAGTGATGGAGTTAGACCAAGACAAATTTAACTGGACTCTAGACCGCTTAGTATTTCTTCATTCATGAATTTCTCTTTTTCCTTCCAAGTGTTGCTTAGAGAAAGAAACTCTACAGGTACCATATCTTTAAGAATGGCATTGACATAGAGATGAAACTCAAGTGAAGTTACTTTTATTTTTAAAGATTTATTTTCTGTTTTGGTTTAATTTCAAAATGAGGGCTAGGCAGCTGCTATGACTCCAACTCATTGCTTAAATCACCCAGGGGCAGTTGTTCTTAACGTTTTTCATGTTATTTTATGTCATGAAACCTTCAGTAATCTGGTGAAGTCCATAGATTTCTTCTCAGAATAATGTTTTCAAGTGCATAAAATAAAATATATAGGATTATAAAGGAAACCAATTATATTAAAATATGGTTATCAAAAAGTGTTTAAAAACCTTTTTTTCTCCCAGGTTGAGGACCTTTAAGATAGAGTTGTTTTCAGGGAAGGGTAGATAGAGGAGACCTTAATAACCTTTAATAACTGACTAAAAGAAATAGAAAACAGGTTGAAATAATGAGGGAAGGGAATGAGAGACTATTGGATATTAGGTAGAAGCCTATATTGAAAAATTCCTCCCCTCCCTCCTTTTCTTTTGTTCTGAATTTGGATACCAAGAAACGCGAATATTTCAATATATAAGTTATAAGAAAAAAGGTTTCTATATGAAAGAAAATAGTTATGCAGTTTGTTTTTTAATCATAATGAAATATGGTAGAAAATTCTCATGGACTCTGTTCTTCCCTCTATTTAAAAAAATACTTCATTGATATTCTCTTTTTTTCTTTTTCTTTTTTAATATTTCTTTCACCACTCACTAACTCAGTCTCTTCATCCACAGAAACCCTCCCTTATAATAGATAAGGGTAGTCAAATGAAGCAATTCAACACATTGGTCATGTCTTAAAAAAAATGTTCATTTCATTCTGTACTTCAAACCCATCAACTTTCTGTCAAGGGGTGAATGGTATGCTTCATTCATCATTAGCATACATTCGCCACATTTCTGAAGTCTTTCAAAGTTGTTTTCATTTATCTGATTGCATATCTGTACATTGTATTCTATATCAGTGCATACATGTCTTTCTAAGTTTCTAGGGATTTATCATTCATTATTTTTTTAAAATTTTTTAATTTTTTTGCTTTTTGGAGGGCAATTGGGGTTAAGTAACTCGCCCAAGGTTACACGGCTAGGTTTTTATTTGTGTATGCGTTAAGTGTCTGAGGCCGGATCTGAACTCAGGTCCTTCTGACTCCAGGGCTGGCACTCTACTCACTGCGACACCTAGCCGCCCCTATTCATTATTTTCATATGGGGCCAAGAATATTCTGTTCTATTCATCTATCATAAATTGTTGAACTGTTCTTCAGTTGATACACACCTACTTTGTTTATGGATTGGTTTTGACAAAAATAATGTTGCTATAAATATTTTTGTACATCTGAATCCTATTCTTTTTCCTTTTATATATATACCTGATAATGGTATCAGTGGGTCAACAGGTGTGCACAGCAGTCAAGTGTGTTTAGGATATAGTCTTGCTTTCTACAAGGGCTGAAACGTTTCATAGTTTAAGCACCATTTAAGTCTGTTAGTGTGCCCATCTTCCTATCATCATCCTTTGTAATTGAAGAGGACCAGAATGATGTCATGATGTTTGGGGCAGAGTACCATGTGTCCAACTATGGTTGATAAGACCAGTATGGGCTTGGAATGCTCTACCTCAGGTTGGCCACCAATAGTACATATGAACATTTGAGGAGGAGAGGTGTCTGAATTTGCACATTTCATGATTCTTTTGAGCTGCTGCAGTTCTGCTTTGTTGATAAGAATACAATACTTTCTTTGATGCAGGCATGCCATATTAGATGGTCCTGTGCCAGTCTCATAATGTCTTGTAATCGCTTCCAAAGTTCTTCAGAGAGATCATAAAAGTGTCCTCTTATTGCTTCTTCTGACCTCTGTGTGAATGCTTGCCTTGTGTGAATTCTCCCTAAAATAGTCTCTTAGGCATCCGAACAGTGTGGCAAATCCATTGTATTTGCACATTCTGCAGTAGCGTTTGAATGACTGGCAGTTCAGCTCAAGGAGGAACCTCTGTGTTGGGTAACATATCTTGCCAGGTGACCTTCAAAATCTTCCCAAGACAATTCAAATGGACATGCTTAAATTTTTTTTGGCATAGTGCTGGTAAACTGTCCAAGTTTCACCGGCATACAGCAATGAGGTCAGGACAACAGCTCTGTAGACCTTTATTTTGGTAGGCAGACTAATAGCTCTTTTCTCTCACACTTTCTTTTTTTTAATTTTAATTTTAATTTAATTAATTTATTTATTTATGGAGGGCAATTGGGGTTAAGTAACTTGCCCAAGGTCACACAGCTAGGTTTTTGTTTGTGTGTGCGTTAAGTGTTTGAGGCCATATCCGAACTCAGGTCCTTCTGACTCCAGGGCCGATGCTACTCACTGTGCCACCTAGCCTCCCCTCTCTCACACTTTCTTTTGGAGCCTCTGAAACACCCAGCTAGCTCTAGCAATGCATGTGTCAATCTCATCATCTATGTGTACATCCCTGGAAAGTATACTGCCAAGGTAAGTGAACTTATTCCCAGCATTCAAAATTTCTCCCATAATCTTCCTTTAGTGGCTATGTTCTTTATTTGTCGTCTTTGTCAGTCCTGTGACTAAGAGGTAGAACTTCAGAGGTTTTTTAAATGTACATTTCTCTTATTAACAATCTGGAGCATTTCTGTATGGGGTTTGATAACTTATATTTTATATTCTTTGGAAATCATTCATATCATTTGATCTCTTACTGGGGAATGGTTTATATGGTGCATATAAATTCCTTTATTACTCTATTTATCAGACCTTCTTAAGGGAAATTTGATATAGAGATATCTGTCCTCCCCTCCCCCCACAATCAACCATTTTGCTTGTGCAAATGCCTTTCAGCTTCATGCCATTGAAGTTGCCTATTTTATCTTATATGATCACCTCATTTCTTTGTTTGGTTAAGAATTCTCCCCCTAGCCATTGTTGAGAAAGCTACAGCCTTCCCCTCTCCTCTAGTTTTAAAGATCTCTCTCCTCTTTGGCTAGCTACCAGTGGCAAAGGAGTTGTGTTCTTTATATGTAATCTTTTATCTGCCCTACAAAGGATAAAAGTGAATTTTTGCTAAGTCTGTGTTGAAAGGGGTCTTAGGTAATCTAGTACATTGTCTCTCCAGTTGGGAAACTAGGCTTCACTTGATCTATATGGTTGCTGAGTGATTATTACATTTTAAATAAAGTTGTAATTGGATTTTAAAATGGAAACCTTCTCTCCCCACTTCTCTCTCTCTCTCTCTCTCTCTCTCTCTTTCTGTCTTTGTCTATCCCCCCTTCAAACCCCCCCAGCTTATATAGGCTCTACAGCAACAAACCTGTTTGACTCTCTGGTTGTTGTTGGCCAACAATTCTTCATCTGTCTGAGGAGACATCTTCCACATCCAGGTCCTTCACATATTTACAGAAAGTTATCATGTCTGTTCACATCCTGCCCTGATCCACCCTCCCCTTCCCAATTATCTTTTCATAAGAATAAATAAACATCTTCAGTGTCTTCAGCTGATAATCATTTAATATGATCTATATGTCCCCACTATCAAGGTAATCCTACTAGACCTTGTTTATTAATGTTCTTCCTATGGTTTGCCCACAACTGAACAAGTACTGTGAAGCCTTATCTGTGCAAAATATGACGGCGACAGGACAATTACCTACCTTTTCCTAGAGGCACTCTGTACTTTTAATATCATGTGTTTTTTTTTTAAATTCAGTGTCACACTTATCACTCATGTTGAGCATATATTAGTTAACTAGAACTCTGGGGTCTTTTTTCCCTCCCAAGAACTGATGTCTAATCATATTCTTCTTGTAGAAACCTTTTTTGAACCAAAAGACAGCTTTTTGCCTTTACTCCTGTTAATATTTTATTTCAGTATATTTGGCTCCCATAGTTTTAGCATTTAGACTTTTTTCCTTTTTAAAATTTTTTTTCCTGCTTTTTGGAGGGGTGAACAGCAGGGCAATTGGGGTTAAGTGACTTGCCCAAGGTCACATGGCTAATAAGTGTTAAGTGTCCAGGGCGGTATTTGAACTCAGATCCTCCTGTCTCCAGGGCTAGTATTCTATTCACTGAGCCACCTAGCCGCCCTGAGATTTTTTTTTAAAATTAATTTTGACTTTATCATCCAGTAGGGTTATAGAGGTTTTTGTTCATTGTTCATTTACTTAGAGATGAATTTGTGGACAGTGGTGGTGCTATTTCTGTTAGTAATACTGTTAATAAAGATAGCTAAGATTTATATACTAATCTATAAAATGAGCTGGAGAAGGAAATGGCAAACTACTCCAGTGTCTTTTCTAGCAAAACCCCAAATGGGGTCACAAAGACTGAAAAATAAGAAAATTTACTTTTAATTCTTTAAGGACAGTAAAGTGCTTTATATACTTGTCAGATTGTTTCCAAACAGCCAGTAGAGTTCAGCACCCTAGCACAAAGTGACTTCCAGTAGATGGTCAAATGTGAATACATAACCCTTATTTGTGTTTTGAGCACCATATAAAGGCTATTTCATTTTCTTCACACCCTGAAATCATACCTTATCAGCTGTGCAGTCACAGTAATAAGATACTACCATGGTTTGTGGTTTTCTGAATATTTACATTCTCACACAAATGTCAGGGTGTCTGAAAACCATGATTGGTGGGCATGTGCCATACAAGGCATCTTGAAACTATACCAGACCATCATAAATCTTCTTTCGGAAGCAAAACTTTTATTTCCTCTCATCACAATATTAAAGCTCTTTTCTAATTTAAACTTATCTTCTGCTTTTGCTTTTCTCCGTCTGTCTGGCAGATTTTCAAATAAACGAACTCGCAGCACCGGTCAGTTGTTTATTTGAGTTTCTGTTAGAGTGTAACTAGTGTGCCCCGGGGTAGAAGAGAAGAAGGTATCATCCAAGGGATTTCTTTCATTATATCTAAACGTTGTTAAAAACAAAACTATATGTGCAATTGAGCTTCACATAGGTACATCATTTAATACAATGCTTCTGCTTAACTAATGGAAAAGTAAATATTTTATATTGTAACTGGTTATTCATTTTCATCAATTGTTTAGGTAGTTAACATATTAAAAAATGAATTTCTCTCAGCAAGAGTACTTGTAAAATTCTCCCATCATTTCCTACCTTATATTTATGTGAGCATGCATTTTCACTTTATTTTTTATATATTATTTATATTATTATTTTTGGTCAAAATACAGAGATAAACTCAATGTTCAGATATAAGACTGTCTGGTTGAAACAGATATTACAAACCTAGTCCAACATCAAAATTAGGTATATATAAAATTATTATATGATGTTAAAACATTTTCAGTGTATAGTTTTTCATTAAAATGTTATTTGTAAAGGGGCGGCTAGGTGGCACAGTGAATAGAGCGCCAGCCCTGGAGTCAGAAGGACCTGAGTTTGGAGCCGGCCTCTGACACTTAATCCACACAAACAAAAACCTAGCCGTGTAACCTTGAGCAAGTTACTTAACCCCAATTGCTTTAAAAAAGAAAAGAAAAGAAAATGTTATTTGTATTCAGCAAAATGTATAACATAAGTTGAATATGAAATCTCACAAATAACAGTAAGCATATGATGTCTTGCTTGCTCTTCTTTCTTACAGAGTGTACTGCATAAAAATTTAAAATTAAGAGTTTTGTAATTTTATATTTAGAGTTTTCATAATTACATAGAATCAAATTTTTTTATTTCATAATTATATATTATAAAATTTAATTTAGAGCCTTTGGAAGTTTAAGTTATTTTAGTTACAACGTTCTTTCAGATTAACTTATTAAATGCTTAGAATGAGTCATATACTCAGTAACCCTGTGGGTCCACAATACATTTTTTTGGTGGTTGTTGTTGAAAGGGGTTTCACAAAACAAAACAAAATGTTAGAAACCTTTGCTGTACTCTACTTTGTACAGAGCCAATACTGGATAATTTGGGGCAGAAGAGGCCCTAGAAGCTACGCAAATTGCTAAGAATTTCATGTGGGAGGAGGCAGAAGGGCTGAACTTTAAAGGAAGCTAGACATTCTGAGTGGTGGAGAACAGGCATTGACGATGAAGGTGTAAAGGTACGGCCATAGGTCCCAAGGCCAATTTGGCTGAATCTGAGCCTATGAAGGAGAGTAATGTAAGGTGACTTTGAAAAGGTATTCTGAAGCCAGATTGTGAAGTAAGAATGTTTGTTCACAGGAAGAAAACAAGCACTTGGATGAGATGAGTGGCAAAGGAACTATTTGAGAAATGAAATAGGATTCTTTAGTTTTACTTTTAAATTGGAAAATGCATAAAAATTGTAAAATGCTATGATAATCAGGTCCATGCATCTCATTTTACTAATTCAGATATTGAGGCTCAGTAAGGTTAAATACTTGCTCATGGTCACATAACCCATGACTATGAGTTCGCTGCCTGCCCTTCTACAGCATGCTGCATTTTTGTATGAAAATCAATAGAGTAAATAAAGTATTTATTGGTGATGTCTCTGGAAAATTTCAGGTGCTTTATTTGAATTTTGAATGTATTTTCCTAGGGTCCCATAGCTCATAATAATATTAACAATTATACTAATAATAACTACCATTTATATAGTATTTACTTTGTACCAGGCACTAGGCTAAGTGCTTTACAATTTTGAGCTTCTTTGATCCTCATAATAATCCCAAGAGGTAGGTGCTATCTATCATTATCGCATTTTTACAGATAAGAAACTGAGACAAATAGAAGTTAAGTGACTTGCCCAAGATCATGCATCTAGTGTCTGAGGTCTGATTCGAACTCCAGTTTTCCAGATTCTAGGCCAAGTGCCCTATTGTTATGCTACTTAGAAACCCCATTAGCTAGCAAGTGTAATGTATTTTAAAAACCACTTTATTATACTATTTATAAAAATCATTTCTAAAACTTTAGTATTTTCTTCTATCTAGCAAAACTTACTTTCTACATCTTTGTAGAATTATTACCGTTTTTGGTGTCATCAATGTAAATTTTATCTCTCTCTCTCTTTTTTTTTGGCGGGGAGAAGGCAAGGCAATTGGGGATAAGTGACTTGCCCAAGATCACACAGCTTATAAGTGTCAAGTGTCTGAGGCCAGATTTGAACTAGGTCCTCCTAACTCCAGGGCTGGTACTGGTACTGTATTGACTGCATCACCTAGCTGCCCCTAAAATTTTAACTCTCACTTCCAAATTCTGTTTATAACCCCAGTGTTCTTTCTTAGGTAAAAGTTAAACTTTCATCCAACCATAAAGAGAACTTAAGAGAATTAATTGCATGTTTTTAAAAGGCAATGGAGGAGTCTTGGAATAAGACACATTTCCTCTTATTTCTTGACAAAAACTCCAGTCACTGACATCCCATTTCCATTTAGGGTCAAAAAAGATCTCAATAAATTGTTTTAGGTCTCCTCTCCCATCATAATGTAAAATGAGTTTACTTTGAAACTTAAAGGGAAGATTGGGAAAGAGGGACTCTTCTTTTCTTTTCTTTTCTTTTCTTTTCTTTTCTTTTCTTTTCTTTTCTTTTCTTTTCTTTTCTTTTCTTTTCTTTTCTTTTCTTTTCTTTTCTTTTCTTTTCTTTTCGAGGGCAATCTGGGTTAAGTAACTTGCCCGAGGTCACACAGCTAGGTTTTTGTTTGTGTGTGTTAAGTGTCTGAGGCCGGATCCGAACTCAGGTCCTTCTGACTCCAGGGCCAGCACTCTACTCACTGCGCCACCTAGCTGCCCCGGGGCTCCTCCTTTTCAAAGATCAAAAAAGCTATGGGTTTCTTCTGGTTAAAAAAGCATTTGTATTGCTACTCCTGTTGTAAGTGGGATAGATTTTTTTGCTTTGAATAATTATAATTTTTTTTGTCCATTTTTATTCTTTGTCCCATTTCTCTTAAAAGTCTTCTTTTCCTGACACCTCCTTACTTTCCCTCTCATTTAAATCGATTGTTAAACAAACTCCCAGGGGCAGTCCTAGTTCATCTTCTTGATTTAGTTGGCAAGAAAGTCGGAAAGGTAGGATCTTGCTGGCAACTAGCTCCACTGTCTTTGGCCCAAAAAGAGAGAAAAAAAAGACATCCTTTACCTGTTTGTTCTTATGGATTTCATAAATCATATTTCAGGTGCTATAATCATGCCACTAACGTTGTTTCTTGGTCATCTACTAATTAAAATGTTTGTAGGATAACACAGTATGGCCTAGATAGATAACATTTTTAGACCCAAGTTACTTAGCCTTCCCTAGTTTTTATAGCATTTTCAATTTCGACCATAAAAGTTTATTCAGAAAAAAAAATTATTCTATCCTTTATTTTGAAGAACTTAAAAAAAAAGACTCAGATTTGAATTACCTATAGCAAAACTTACTTTCCATACATCTTTATAGAATTATTACTTCTTTTTTAGGCAACTTTTATTTTTGGCATCATTATCATAAATGTTAATTCTCGATTTCAAATATACTCCCTAAGTTCAGGAAAAAATTGAATAATTTACTGATAGTTCCCCCTTCTTGTCATTTCACCATTTAAAGGCTCATATGGCATTCTCCTACATATTTGTGGACATTCTGTCTTGTTCCCCTTTATTAGAATTCAAGTTATTTGAGGGTAGGAGTTACAGATCTTTTTCATTTTATTAACTTAATTAAGAGATTTATTGATAGATTTTAATATGATTTTTATGTATTTATTTTATTTATACATTTATAAATCATCATTTTAAAGATTTATTCCTTCTAGTCCTAGCCCCTCATTTTAAAGGGGAGAGAACTGAGCCTGAGAATGATGAAATACCATTCCTCAGAGCATCTAGTTAATTGTAAAAGCAGAACCAGGATGAATCTAGGTGCTCTAATCCCAAATATACTGTTCCTTTTACTGTGCCACATGGGTTCATTCACTCAGCTCCTAGGGGGTTATGTAGAGTTGGTACTCAGTAAAGGTTCTATGCAGTTGGTCCTCCCTGCTTAGAGGGAAATTTATGCAATTTATCCAGCTGGACAGAATTTGTTTTCCACTCACTATGGGAATAGAACTGTACTGAACTCCAGAACCAACTTAACAAGCAGTCTTTTGCCTAGTGTGATTGTTTTTGTCTTTATAAGGTCTAACATTGATAGAGGGAAGATGGGAATCTTAATCAGATTCTCTCCCAGCACCTTTTTGGACTCCTAGCTTCATAAAGTGGCTGCATTCATTCTTGCACTGATTGTCTACTATGCTTCCTTCTTCCGGTGCCTTTAAGTTTGCATATTTTCTTACCGATGCCCTATTCCAGAGTACAGATGATTGAGAAGTCACTGTCTTTCACTTAGTTTTGTGTAAATAGCAAAGATCAGAGCTTGAGCTGAGAAGAACTAGACAATCATTTTAGTCAAATTTTGCCAGTGAATAACTTTGGAGTCTTTCTCTAACATTTTAAGAAAGCTGATTTTTAGAAAACCATGCCTTTTCCCTTCTCACTTCCAACTGTTACTTTAGGAAGGAACACTTGAGAAAATCAGACAAAAAGATTTCCTTAAGTCTTGAATGAGGTAGTAGCTGCCTTCAGGTAGGTAACTTGATTACCCTAGTGAAAACAGATGCTGTTGGTGCAGCTTTTCTCTCTAGTCTATAAGCTCCCTTCAGGGTTTCATCCTTACTCTATGCCTCGGGCACTGCTATAGCCTCATTTATTCTGGTAAGCTCTGTGCTTTGGAGATATACAGTTGGTGGCAGGTGATCTGGGGGGAGGAATCTGCTGTTGATAGCACTGAAACAAACTATTCATGCAATGAGAAAATGCCAGAAAGCAGCTTGTTAAAGACTGTCTTGTCTTGGTTGAAGAATAGTGTTTAAAACATTAAAATAACTCTTCCATTCAATTGGTATCTAAAAGCCGCCCTTGGAGCCCAGCCTTTGAGGTCATCAGGATGTAAGGGGGCTAGCTCATGAATCTCTCCTTTCCTCTCTTTAAGGCTAAACACTTCAAACTCATGTTCATGTGATCTTAAGAAAGATTATATAAGTAGAAGGAAAAAGTGAGATAAATTATATTGGACACCATAGTAAATGCAAAATTTCATACCTTACATCAATATTTCCCTTTATTAATAGATTGTTAGTGTTAAGAAGGGACCATAGAAGTCATCTGAGATCTAGTTCGATTGCAGGATTTTATAGACTAGGAAGCCAAGAAGAGAGAGATGGTGTCACCATGGTCATATTAGAGCATTGAGAAGTAGGGCTCTGACTGGAATTCTACCCAGATACTCTCCTCATTGGCACTATTCATTTCTATCCAATAGGTTAAAAAATGCAGCGGTTTGATAATTGTCCAATGGAATTTGTCTCCAAAGTGTTGCTCACTTTGCCATTGTATTGACTGGCATGTATCTGGGCAGTCAAAACAAAGGGCGTATCTTTAGAATATAAATAATTATTTATTTGAGGCTTTCAAAGGAAGCACTTTAAAGATACTACTTCATTTCATCCTCAAAATATTCCCATTTTACAGTTGAGGAAACTGAAGTAGACAGTGGTTAAGTGACTTGCTCAGGGTCACGCAGCCAGTAAGTATGTAAGGTCAGATTTGAACTTAGGCCTTCCTGACCCGAGATCTTTTTTATATTATCCACTGTGCCATCTGACTGCTTCCTTAAATAAGATTGGAATTTACTGGTAATGATGATGATGATGCTAAAAAGAGTATCATGAAGACATGAATTCAAGTTCCACCCCTGAGTCTGGCTTTGTGATCTTGTGACCAGAGGAGTCAAAGGCTGGCCAAATCCACAGCATCCTCAAGTATGGTGAACCAAATTAAAATGTTGTTGGGAAATGTTACTCAAAGTAAACTGAAATACAGTTTGACAGAGAAAATATCAATTGATGGTTTTCTAAGCTAATGCATGAAGACTGGGATTTGTTTCTATTTGATTCTAACAGCCCTAGACAACTCTTTAAGAGCAGAAATTGAAGAGAATTACAGATTGAGTAAGTAAGAGTTTTTTCACCTGTGAGATGCCTCTGCTAATGAAATCACCTCTTTCCTATCCCCTATTCTAAGGGTATGTCTGTCCATATGAAATTAGTTTGTGTCTGTTTGTGAGAAGAGCAACAAGAATGAATCTTGTGAACCCAAAATGTTGGTGTACTCATTGAAAATAACATGTGTCCCCTCCAAAAAAAAAAAAAAAAAGAAAATAACATGTGGAATTACTCATAAGAGAAGGGAAAAAGTATTAGAAGTATGGCCAGCATGGGTGCAAGAAAGGAAGAAAATTCAAATGGTAGTAATGCATACTAGGTGTTAAATATTTTTATATAAGAACTGTTACTATAGGGGCGGCTAGGTGGTGCAGTGAGTAGAGAATCGGCCCTGGAGTCAGAAGGACTTGAGTTCGGTTTTGGGCCTCAGACACTTACCACACACAAACAAAAACCTAGCCATGTGACCTTGGGCAAGTTACTTAACCCCAATGGCCCTCAAAAAAAAACAAACCCAAAAACAAACAAACAAAAGAACTGTTACTATCTAGCAGCTTTGATTTACTGTAACTTCATATCTAGGTGTTAATCTTTGAAGTTTACCCTCTTCAGATTTTTTTCCCCACAGGGTAAACAGAAGACCAGTTCTTCTTTGACCTGTGAAAAAAATCACTGTCTATTCAGAAAATAGTTTCATTGGTCTTTTTTTGGATTTTGTGTCACCTACATTTCTCCCTTTTTGCCCTCCTCTCTCCCATAAAAGAGATTGATCTCTTATGACAAAGAAAAAAAAGGAAGCAGAAAATAAAACAGCAAAACTGATCAAAATAATAAAGTTTTGATGTTTATGAAATGTTCCATGCATGACATATGAAATGGTGTGTGTGTGTGTGTGTTTTCGTGTTCTTATATCTCCTTTTTGGGTCCAATTTAAAATATATATAGTTTCTTGACATTCAATTTGAATTGTTTAATGGTAGCTTTTTTCCATTTTACATTATTTTAGTCATTCGTATTCTTATGTGAGTTTACTTATTTCACTTTTTTATATAAGTTTTTTATGTTTCTCCATGTTCATCAGATATTATCTAACCAGCATACTTAAGTCCCATTATATTCATATCCATAATTTGTTGAGTAATTTCCGACTTGATGGTCAGTCATTTTGATTCCAGTTCTTTGTTACTAAAAAATGACATAAATTTAAAAAATTTTGCATGGAACTTTTGTTTTTACCAACGACCTCTTTGTTTCCATATATGTAGCAGTAGATTCTGTTGGTAAGGATATGGATATTTTAGTCACTTTCTGTAATTTGAAATTGCTTTCCATAATTGTACCAATTTACTATTCCACCAACAATATATTAATTAGTATGCACGCCTTTCCAAAACGTTTCCAGAGTTGATTAGTACTATCGATGGGGTGCTTGAACCCCAGTTGGTAAAATCACATTTCTCCCTAGCCTCAAAACGCTGTCTCAGGCAGTTTCTCTCTAGCTCCAGGGCAGTATGCCCTAACAAAATACTCATCCTTCTTCCTGTTACAATGGCCTGCTGTACTTATAGAATTTAGTAGTTTGATCCAACTGTGTACTGGCTGAAGCAGCTTTGTACTGGGTCATACCTATTATATATAACCTAGACTCAGTCATATGTATAATCCCTAGCTCATTATACACATTCTGAATCCCTCGTTAGCTTGGAATATAAGTTTATTCCCAGCATCTATCTTGTCTAACAAGACATTGATGGGGACTACTGAGTTTTCTCAGTTAGCCCTGACAGCTAGCTGACTTAGTGATGATGTTTCAAGCCTAAAACCACACCTCCAGGCAGCCCTGCTTTGGGCTATTTCCCAGTGAATTCTGGGCAATATGCCTGAGTAGTAGATATTAAAAGTTTATGTTCCTTTAAGAATTGATGACTCCTTAACTCCTCCCTAATCCCATCCTGACTCACCTATTTAGCCTAATTGGCACAGGTTTATGGATTATCCTATAAAAACTTTAACTCTACCCCTTTAAGGATTCAGGTTCCCCAAGAACTCTTGTCTGAGTAACAATAAACTTTTACCATCCTGACTTAAAGATGCTTGAGTCTACAAATTTCATTTCAGACTGCTTTTCAGGGACTCTGGCTTTTGGGGTTCCTGGACTCCCTATACTCCTTGACCTTCCCACGTCACTATCTTTTTCCATTCTTGCAAATTTGCTGGATGTGAAGCCAAACCTCAGTGTTTTTCCGATTTACATATGTATTAGTCATATAGAGCATTTTTCATACGGTTGTTTATATTTTGTAATTATTTTGAGAACTATTTGCTCATCTACATTGGCTACATTACTAGAGAATTCCTTTGAGTCTTTTTGAAAAAAACTGATTTTTGACCTGGCTTTTGGCTTGTTGTATATAAGGTGCCTTGGATAGAGTACTGGTCTTGAAGTCGGAACCATCTGAGTTCAAATCTGGCCCTATACACTTACTAGTTGTGCGACCCTGGGCAAGTCAATTAATATTTATTTACATCAGATCCCCATTTGTAAAATGGGGCACACTGGAGAAGGAAATGGGAGACCACTCATATATCTTTGTTCAGGAAAACAGGCTCACATAGAGTTAAACACAACTGAAATGACAGTGATCATGTGCATGCCGGGCATTCTAGGTACCTGTAAATCTGAAGCTGACAGATTTGTTGAGCTTGGAAGTTCTGAACTGAGATGTAGGAGAGGGACACTAGATTGCCTGAGGAAAGGTGAACCTTCCCTGGTAAAAATCAGAGCAAGTTATAGCTCCCATGTGGTGGTCAGTAATAGAATTAGTCTGTGAGTATATTCTGCATTTCCAGCCTGGGCAAGATAGGATAAATTAAAAAAAATTTTTTTTTCTTTGTGGGAGTGGGGGATATTTTATGGTTTGTTTGTTTTTTTAAAAAATCTTTTGGATTTTCTATTACAGCCTTTTGACTTTCTTGTCCTAGAGTATTATCCCCTATACCTAGAATTTTTGAACAAAAAAAGGTAAGAAAACAAGGCAAGAAGAAAATATGCAGAAACTAGCCAATACATTGACTGAATTTGATATTTTATACAATGTTCCATGCACATGGACATTTTAAGAATTGAGGGATGCTAGAGAGGGAGGGAAATATCTTCTTATATCTTATTAGTAGCTTGATGGTGTGCATTACAATTTAGCAACATTCAGTTTCGATTATTTGTGGTAGTTCTTTCCATTTACATTATCAGAGTTATTGTATCTAATTTATTTTATATTATTTTCCTGAGTCTGCTTACCTCATTTTGCAATTGGTCATGGGAGTCTTTATGCTTCTCTGTATTCTTCAAATCCACCGTTTCTTTTGGGATGGTACTGTTGGTTTACATTCATGAACTGTGATTTTGTTTTGCAGTTTGCTAGTTGAGGGACTTCTACTTGGTTTCCAGTTCTTTGCTACCACAAAAAGTGCTGCTGTAATTATTTTAGTGTACATTGGGCTTTTCCTTTTGTCATTTACGTTCTTGGAGTCTGCGCCTAGCAGTGGAGTCTCTAGATCAAAGAATTTAGATGTTATTTTTTCTTTTTCTTTGTAAAACTGAAAAATAAATTTCTATCATGGCTGTAACAATTAACAGCTCCCCCAAGTAATGATAATTGTGCTTCTGTTGCTTTCCCTTGTTTTATTACATTTCATCTTCCTATCATGAGGTGTGAATAGCATGCTTCATTATCATTCCTCTGAAGTCATAACTGGTTGTTGCATGGATCAACTTTCTTAAGTCATTCATAGCTGTATGTCTTTGTATTGTAGTAAGTCTTCAGATGTTTCTCTGAGTCCCTATTGTTATATTTCATGACTTGATAATATTCTGTCATATTCAGATACCATAATTTATTCAATTATTCCCCAATTAACGGGTATTCCTTGTGTTTCCAAAACTTTGTCAACACAGAAAGAGCTACTGTATAATATTTATGTGCATATGAATCTTTTCCCTCTTTCCTTGAGGTATAGGCCAGTAGTGCTAACATGGGATCAAAGGGGATACACAATGTAGCTTTCTGTGCATAGTTCTAAAATTTCTACAATGCCTTCTGTGAACAGTATATACATGTTCTTGCTTTCCTGTAGCCCCTCTAGCATATAACAGTTGTTTTCCTCTCTTTCTCCTGATTTGAAATGTAATTTTTTCCTTTTTCCCCGTTTGTTTGTAATATCACCATTTATGTCTTAAGTCACATATCTTTTAGATGTTATCTTGGTATGTGATATGAACATTGTTCTCTGCCCATATTCTACCAGACTTTTCCAGTTTTCTTGTAAGTTTTTGTCCAATAGTGAGTTCTTACCACAGTATTGTTTTGTATCAAATATAATCTACTGGTTTACCTCTATATTTTGCAAAATGTATAAGATCTTTTTGATCTTACTTCTTTGTAATATAGTTTTAAGATTTGATTGTGAGAGGTCTAAGTCTCCCCCTTTTAAAAAATAATTTCCATTGAGATTCATGACCCTTTTTTGCTCCCCATGAACTTTATTATTTTAACTATAAACTAATTTCAGTAATTCTGTTATTTTTATTATTTTGACTTGGCCTATCCATGATCAGTTAACATTTCTCCAATTAATTACCCTTGTCTTTGTTGCTGTAAAGAGTGTTTTATAGTTGTACTTACACGTTAGCTTTGTCTTGATAAGTTAATTTCCATATATTTTATATAATATCTAGTTATTTTAAAAGGAATTTTTATCTCTTCCTGCTGAGTTTTGTTTGTAACAATATACAGAAAGGCTGATTAGTTATTTGGATTTATTTGATATCTGTAATTTAGCCAACATTAATAAAATAACATTTTAGTGAACTCCCTAGAATTATCTAATCATATTTCAAAGAGTGATTTATTTATTTATTTACCTTTTTTGCACTTAGGCAAATACCTGGATTTCTTTTTTTCCCTAATCTTAGTGATATATCTAGCATTTCTAATAGTATGTTCAATAATATTGGTGAAAATAGACTTAAAACTCACTGATCTTACTGAAAACGCCTTTAGTTTATACCTGTTGCATATAATGTCAGCTCTTTGTTTTAGGTATAGTACTTACCAAATTAAGGAAAACTCTACATTTTTTCTAATGTTTAATATAGAAATAGGTCTTGTATTTTGTTAGTTTTTTTGTTTGCATCTGCTGACATAATGTGAATTTTGTTTTTGTCAGTCCATTCTATCTACATTTTACTAATATTGAATGTATCTTTCATTTTATGTATAAATCTAACCTCGTTATATTGTATAATCTTTTTGGTATGTTGTATCCTCTTTGCTAATATTAAATTTTTTTTTTTACCATTTATTAAGGAATATAGATGTATAGCTTATTCTCTGTTTTGATTCTCTTTGGTTTATCTCGTATTTGTTTTATGGAAAGATTTTTATCAGATTCATCTTTATTTTTTTCAAACAATTTATGTAATATTACAATGAAGTATTCTTTGATAATATTCAGTTTTAAATCTATCTGGTCTCAGCATTTTTTTCCATTGGTCTTTCACTTCTAACTTGCTTTTTTATTTGTATGATTTGTTTCTGTTTGTGAGACTATTATTTGAATCCTTCATTTTTGATCCTATTAATTGAATTTTCAGATTTTTGTAAGCATTTCTTTTAGAGCATGTTTTATTGGCATATCACTGAACAAAAGTTTCTAATTTCTTTTAATTCATATTAATTTGTTATGAATTTTCTTTAAAAATTTTTGATAAGGTAATTTAGTTTTACTCTTTTAAAATCAAATTTGCCTTGTCTCCCCAGTGATACTGTAAACTGCTTTAGGGTAGTGCCATGAACATATAATACTATAGCAATCTAATAGCTTCTGTGTTTTATTTTTTTTAAATCAACTCAAGTTCAATTTTTAAAAATTTAATTGTATTAGTTTTATTAATCTCTAATTTTCAGAATTTCTTTTTTTGGTGTTTTTTTTGTGTGTTTTATTTAGTTGACTTTTTGTTGCTATTTTTAAATGTTAAGATTTAGTTATTTTGTCTGCAATTAATTTTTAATGTTTCTTTGGTGGTACTTTACTGCAAATAATTTTATTGTATTGTGGCTAGTAAAGCATGTGCTAGTAAAGGATTTATTGTATCTAACTTTTCTAAAATTCTGTTCAAGTTTTTAACTCCTGTTTGGGGGGAGGGTAATTTGAGTCCAAGAATGAGTATATAAATTCTTCACCTTACAGTTTTAATCTATCTCTATAACAGTTTTAATGCCATCTATAGAACTTGTTTAGCTTTTCATTTAAGGATTATAGCTCTATTCAATTTAGTGTTTTTATCTGAACTTTTGATATTAATGCATTATTTCACGTATAGTTTTCAGCATATTGTTTATCTCTTTGTTTATTTCCTTTTAGTAAGTTTCTTTTTGCTACTACTTGTCTGGCATCATCTTTCCCCCCTGAACTTTAAAATTAGATATTTTGTTGTTTAAACATAAACTTTCCTTTTTTCTTCATTTTTAAAAATTCAGCAAATATATTTTTCAATTTCTAGCAGTATGTTAGCCACTGAGAAGAAGTATTATATGTTCATGGCACTACCCTAAAGCAGTTTACAGTATCACTGGGGAGACAAGGCAAATTCACATTAAAAGTTAAATTTAAAAAATGAATATAAAGACTATGTTTATACTACATATTTATCACTTAATTTGCTGTAATATTTTCTAGAAATGAGAAAACCAGTGCTCAGGGATGGCTTAATAGGAGAATTGATCTCTTAAATAGATTTATTGAGCAGGAAAGGACCTTAGAGGTTAGCTAGTCAGGTTACTACTCAACATATGAATCTCATCTACAACATCTCTAACAAACATTCCCCATACTTCTTCATCCACCTCCTTTACATTCCCCAGTGACCCATTTCTTAACCAAGACATCTCATTCATTCCATTTTTGGACAGCTCCCATTATTAGGGCATTTTTTTCTTAGGTTTGGCAGAAATCTTCTGTCTGGCAATTTCTATCCATTGGCTTTTATTGATTTTATATCTCTAGATAGACAAGTTTGGGCTTAACATACCGAAAAGTCCTTATATGGTCTGGTTTCAAGCTCATTGTGGTTGCCTTCTTATTTGTACTTTCCTAAAATGTTACAACTAGAAATGAATCTGAGCAGGTCGGAATATTGTGGGAGTATTACCTTCATCATTCTAAACAACTTTGATTGACCAGTTCTGGAACCAGCACATCATTATGCTGATGTATATTGAACTTTCAATGTACTTAGCCCCCTAGCATTTTTTTAAAACATGAGTTACTTTTTAGAATTGTTACCTCCTTTTCCTGCTTGATGAGAGATTTCTTTTTGAAGCAAAGTCTAAGAATGTATTTCTCTCTTACTATAAATCTTGGTAATTTCAACTGATCATTCTAGTCTTTAAGATCTCTTTCTGTTCTTAATTTTTTAATCTAGTGTATATGCTATCCATTTAACTTTTAGAAATCTATAAATCTGTTCATCATATCATCTCTACCTTCTTCTAAATCAGTGAGAAAAAAATTTTATGCAATAGGGCCATCAGAATGATATCAAATTTCATTAGGGAGCTCTATGCAGATAGGTAATGTATCCCTATATGAAGACAATTCAAGCATTAACAGTGTTATATAAATGCAACTATATATGCTTATTTATATACTCTTTTTTTCTTCTTGAACAACACGCACCCCCCTAGTACCTTACAGCTATGAGTTCCATTCTACTAAATTTCAGTGACGGTTTTTTAAAGATCATTTACTTATTTTGCTTATTCCTAGTATACCTTTGTACTTTAATCTTTATATCTCTCTATTTATCTATCTATCTCTATCTATCTAGATAATTCTGTTATCTATCTCTAGTCTAATTCTGGTTATTTTTTTCCTGCCCATTCCACTGAAAATTAAATTTAAATAACTACTGGGTTGTTTTTTTATCCTGTGTTGTATCTTAACAACAGAATGTGTTCTTTTCCTTTTTCATTTTTTTAGTTTAAAGCCCTCTCAATCATGTCAGCTTTTTTTCCCCAATGTGTAAATGCTTCTTTGCTCTTGTTAGGTGCTTTCTACTCTTGTTCAAGAGTTAATCACTCCTCTGTAAGATGATAAATTGCAAAGTAAGCATTAATCTTCATTGCTTGAAGCGGTTTGCTTTTATAATATAAAACTATAATAATGATATCATAAAAAGGGAAATATCATTTCTCTATTAAAGCATTTTGTGATGATCAATTTTTGCAAAAGTTTTGTTAGGGACTAAAAAGAATATATATGCTCTTCAGGGGTCCAATCTAGAAGGTATTCTAAGTCGATTTGTTTTAATTTGTTATTTATTTAGTTTTATACTTTCCCTTTTCCCTCATCTTTCTCTTAGATTTGTTCAACTCTGAGATAGGAATTTTAAAGTCTTCTAATATTATTGTTACCTCCTATGTATTCTTATTAAGTCAGTGTATACTTTCTTTGCTGTTTAGGCATTACAGCATTTAGAACACATATGTTTAGTATTGCTATTGATTTGTTGTCAGTGTTCCATTCAATATTATGTTATTGCCTGGTTTTTTCTGTTTAGATAGTGAATTTTTTTTCTTTCTCTGATAGCATAATTGAATTTCCTGCTTTTTGGATTCACCTAATGCATAGTAAATTTTCTTCTAGCTTCTGATTTTAGTTATGTGTATGTCTTTGTTTTTTACATGTGTTGTAAACAACAGAGTTTGGGGTTTTGTTTTCTTATCCAGTCTGTCAGATTTGTTTGTTTGATTGGATTGTGTAAATTAGGTTTATATTTTATGTGCTTAGTATTCCTTTTTGTTTCTGAATTAGGTTAAAAAATATTCCCCCCCAGGGGCGGCTAGGTGGTGCAGTGAGTAGAGCGTCGGCCCTGGAGTCAGAAGGACCTGAGTTCGGATCCAGCTTCAGACACTTAACACACACAAACAAAAACCTAGCCGGGTGACCTTGGGCAAGTTACTTAACCCCAATTGCCCTCCAAAAAAAAAAGCAAAAAACAAAATATTCCCCCCCTCCCCCTTTTCATCAGTTCTTTGCACTTATGGTTAGTTTTGGTTCTTTTAAAGTAAATTTATTTTTCACAAGCTCTTTCTTCCTCACCTATATCTCCCTTAAGCCAATTTAAAAGCATTTAACAAACATTTTAGTCACTCTTTTTAAAAATTACTGTAACAATCAAGCTTGTGCTCTTTGGTCATTTTTGTGATCATACAGCTATTAAAATTTGTGTCAAATAGTTATTTCACTATTACATGGGTTTGCTCAAGAAACTGCTTTTTGTGGCAAGCATGAAATTTTCTTCACTATTTTCAAGGCCGCCTGCCACCATAAATCCCCCTTGCTCCCATCCTCCTGCCAACCACTCTCATGTCTATATTACAGTTTCAAGTAAGAGATTCCATGAATTGTTATTAAGTCTATTACTATCTTACTTCAGATGATATTCCACATACTACTGCATCCATCCCCTTGTCACCACCTACTTAATTCTGTCTATCTATTTCTGGAAGATAGTTACTGAATGGTTGTCAGCTACTTCTGAACTATGTCTATTCTGCCTTTTTGTCAATGTGGCCGAGGCACTTATGTGTTTTATCTTAGATTTTGTACTTGGTCTAGTTACTAGGATAGGGGATTCAGGAAGTAATTTTCTTCCAGGAACCTCTCTTCCCAGACATGTCCTATCTCCCAATATTGATACATTTCTATTTCTGAATCTCATTTACTTCACTTGTTAAATGTGATTATTGCTATAGTGATCCCGATTCATTCTGCATTTTATTGAAATTCAGATACAATTAAGGTTTAAATTTTATGTAAACCATCGCTAATAAAAATTGGTATCTAAAATAGAATGAATTTTTTTCCGATTCTACATCACTAACCCCACATTCATTATGTCCTTGGCTAGTCATATCTTTTCCTAAAATTGAAGTGAACATAATTTTCATTTGACTATTTAAAGATTTTTCTTTGTTGATTGAATTATATAAGACCTTGTAAAAAAGTAGCCTTTTCTTCAGAATCAAAAAAGATGATCAAATAAAACATAGACCTATTCTTGGTATATGGAGATGAGGCTATGGCACAGATGGTCATTTTCCACCTTTTTTTCCTCTGGAAAGAAGAGAACCTTTACACTGGCAAGAAAAGAACAAAAATGTCTAACAGGAAATTTATTAATCTTACAAGCAAAAAGTCAGTACGTGAATACTTAGTGGCCCTTCATGAATTCCTATTTGGCCCATAAGAACTGACATCCTTGGGTGTAGGGAAGTGGTATCTAAAGTAAAATGACTTTTTTTCATTCTCCCTCACTGGCCTCACAGATCCATCATGTCTTCTACTAGCTGTATCTTTTCTTCAAATTGAAGTAAAGATAATTTTCATTTGACTGTTTAAAGAATTGTTCCTGAAAACTTGGGAAATGGGATTATTGAACTACTTTCATCAGTTTTTGAAAAAACTGTGAACAAATAAAAAAAGTACCACAAATTATAAAAGTGAAAATACCCTGATTTTCAGTAAAGGGGGAAGTAACAGCATCTGCAAACCATAGGCCAGGGAGCTTAACTTTAATTTCTGAGAAATTATAGAACAGATTATTAAAGATATAGTTAGCCAAGATCTATATAGGAAAGCAGTGACTGCAAGAGCTAACATGGCTTCCTTGAGAATAGGTTCTGCTAAAACAAGCTTATTTAACTTCCATCATTCCCCTTCCCCAGGATTGCTATGCTAGTAGGTGAAAGAAATTGTGTGTATGTTTTACTTAGACTTTTTGGTGAGTTATTTTCCAGTTGTGTCTGACTGTGGACCTATTTTGGATTTTTCTTGGCAAAAATACTGGAGAGGTTTTGCCATTTAGTTCTCCAGCTCATTTGACAGATGAGTGAACTGAGGCAAATAGAGTTAAGTGTGACTTGCCTAGGGTCACACAAACAGTAAATGTCTGAGGTAAAATTTGAACTCAGGAAGATGGGTCTTCCTTACTCCAGGCATAGTGTTCTATCCATTGTGCCACTTAGATTTTAGCAAAGCTTTTAATAAATTATTTCATACTATTCTTAGGGAGCAAGTAGAGAGTGATATGAATTAGATGATATCACAATTAGAGGAATTAAGAACTAGTTGAGTAGCTGAATAAAAGAATTCTTTGTTAATGTGGAATGTAGTGTCAGTGCCAAAAGATGTCTCCAGAGATCTGCAGTATTTAATTTTTTTCACTGATTTGGATAAAGATCTAAATGGTTTACTCATTGTCAACTTGGAAAGTGTAGCTAGCAGAGTGGATGATAAAGTTAAGGCTCTCAAAGCATTTTGTACAGCTAGAGCAATAAACTTACTTTAATAAGATGAAATTTAGTAGATGTAGTTACACTTTCGTTTTAAAAAAATCAACTCTAGGGGCAGCTAGGTGGCGCAGTGAATAGAGCCACCGGCCCTGGAGTCAGGAGGACCTGAGTTCAAATCTGGCCTCAGACACTTGTGACCTTGGGCAAGCCACTTAACCTTCCCTACCTTCCCCTCTCCAAAAAGCAAAATAAAGACTTAAAAAAAATCAATTCCTCAAGTACAAAATGGGACACAATTAGGTAGGAGTTCTGAAAAAGAGATGAGGTCTTGAATGAATTGCAAGTATTTTTTTTAAGTGTTTATTGATTTTTTTCTGTTTATTTCATTCATGTTACCCCAAGTAATTCTCCTCTTTCCCTTCATCCTTCCAGAGAACCCCCCATATGACAAATAATGTTTTTAGAGGAAAAAAAAGTCATCACAACTGATTGATACATCAAATAAGTATGAACATATACACAATATGTGGCACCTCCTCAGAGGGGTATGTTGGGAGTGTCCTCTCAGCCTTCATTCACGTTATTCTTTTTCTTTACCATTTTGTTACATTTCATTTTGACTTTTTGGTGTCTGGTTCTTTCCATTTACATGTTTGTAGCTGCTGTCTATGTTGTTTTCTTTTACTTCACTCTGCATCAGTTCATGTTGGTCTCTCCACTTTTCTCTGTATTCCTCACACATCATTTCTTATAGCATTAGTGATAGTCCATTACATTGATAAAACACAATTTAGCCATTTCCTCAATAAATATGTACTTTGTTTCCAATTCTTGGCTATCACCAGAAGAGTTGCTATTAAATACTTTGGGGTATTATGAAGGACTTTCTTCTAATTGATGGCTTCCTTGAGGTATATATCCAATAATTGTTCAAAGGACATCAACATTTTAGTCACTTTATTTTCATAATTCTCAATTGCTCTCTAAGATGGTAGACTGCAAGCTTTTAACATGAGTCTGCCATGTGATACATCATTTAAAGTTAAGAGCACAGTTTTCAGTAAGGTAACAGTTCTATTCCATACTTCCCTTGCCAGATCTAATATATTGTGTTCAATTCTGGGCATCACAGTTATAGCAGAACTTTCATAACTTGGACAGCCAGTATTGTGAAGGGCCTTGAATCTCTGTACATTTGTGGAAGGAATAAACTATGTTTAGCCTGGAGAATAGAAGACTCAAAGGCTCCATGATAGTCTCCTTTAAGTATTTAAAGATTGCCCTGTGGAGGAGGTTTTAAATTTGGTCAGTAGTCCAGAGAGATAACTCAGTAGCAATGGGTAGAAGATGTAAAGGGATAAGTTTGCATTTAATGTTAGGAAAAAAATCCTAAAAATTAAAGCTATCTACATGTGGGATAGTTTGCTTGAAATGAAAGTTGGTAGGTTCCTTACTGTTCCCCAGAGGTTTTCACACAGAGGTTATATGCCCACTGTTGAATGTTCTATTTTGGGGATTCTTTCCATGTGTGAGATGAAGACTTGATAGCCAGAGTTCTCCCAACTCTCAAATTCTGTGATGTTGTGAAAATTCTTAACCAACTCATTTGGGCATTTGGGACTACTATTTTCACACTTTTAGTTTGTTAAAAACATTTTCTCTTTGATTCATAAAAAGCATGGTTATGAAAGCTGTCATGAGTGATCATGAATTTGCAAGTTTGTTGATGAAGTGAAGAGAGAAATTACTTTGCTTAAAAAAACCTCAGAGTAAAAACCACATTCCACAAGCTTGGTCGTATTCTATTTCTACATTATAACAAGCTATATCATTCTATTTTATATCTTTGTCTTTCTGTGTGTTGAAAACACTTCTCCCTCTCTTCTTCCCTCTCTGCTGAACTCATTGAAATCTTTGTAATATCCAGAAAAACTGTTTCCAAATGTAAAGATTTTTTAAAAATTCTTTCCTTTTCAGTTGATTCTTAAACCTCATTTGTTCAACAAATAACTGTTGAATGTTTGTGTGTGCACACATATGTATATCCACTATTTTATTTTATTTTTTGCTTTTTGGAGGGGGGAAGGCAGGACAACTGGAGTTAAGTGACTTGCCCAAGGTCACACAGCTAGTAAGTGTTAAGTGTCTTGAGGCTGGATTTGAACTTAGGTTCTCCTGACTCCAGGGCTGGTGCTCTATTCACTGTACCACCTAGCCGCCTCCACACCCACTGTTTTTAGAGACCATGAAGAGCAGATAAAATAAAGAGCAATCTCTGACTTCATGGAACCTCTCTGGGCTCTTTGGGGTAGATGAGGTAGGTGGCCCTGTGCCTTGTCATATTGTGTGTGCTCATTTATCAGTGTTCCTACATGTTTTATTAAAAATAAATAGTCTCTATGGTTTTTAATATTATAAGAGTAATTTCTTCTGATTTGATTTCATATGAAGTATTTGTATACATATTTCCCAGGTAGAAAAAAAATTACGCAGGAGAAAAAAATATAGACCAACCTTAAAATGGTCTCTGTGGAAATATTTGATAGTGAAGGGTCAAGGCTATGATTTCAGGTAGTCTTGGTATTATTCATGATCTCATGTGTTGTCTTAATTAATCTTTGATTCTGAGATAATTATCTTGAGGCACACCAGGCCAACAGTACCTAATCAGTACCTAAGTTCCACTTTGGGTCATTCTCAGGGAATTTATTCGGTTAGTTTTATTTCTGAATACACTATCTAAAATGTTCTTGGCAGTTAGAGTGTTGGCAGTTTTGGAAGGAGCTAATTATTTTGAATTTTGAAAGCATGAAATGTCATCTTTAATGTCTCAGGAATATACTCTGATGTCTTCCATACTCTGTCAGTTTAGTGAGGGGGTAATCTTGTTTCTGAAAGGACAGCATCTAAATTGAAATTTGTACTGATTCCTCTTATAATGGTCTTTTTTTCCCAGCTCTCTTAGAAAGCTGGAATTTATTTAGCTATGAATAGGGAGTAAAACGAAGTTAAAAGGTTGGACATAGGGCAAATCTGTTGTTGCTACTGTTTCTTTAGCTGAAGTTTATTACAAGGGTCTGTGCAGTGACTAGAAGCTGTGTGTGTGTCTGTGTGTGTTTTAAAAGGAAAGCAGAGGTTTGTTCATTTGTTTGCCTATTGTGAAGCTGTCTTTTGCACCTTTATGTGCTTTTGTAATAGGGTGAAGTCTACTGAATGGAGGCCTTGTGCCCTGTGTTGATTTTAAGCCCTAGATGTTAATCCACAGGAACCTGCTGGTCTACGCAGCAGGGAGGACTGTTACAAGTGGAAATCTGGGATTGGGAAGAAGTGAGAGAGAGAGAGAGGGAGGGAAGGAGGGAGGGAGGGAGAGAGAGAGAGAGAGAGAGAGAGAGAGAGAGAGAGTGAGTGTGTGTGTGTGTGTGTGTGTGTGTGTGTGTGTGTGTGTGTGTGTGTGTATTGGGGGTGGGGGAAGAGTGATAATAATCATTCAGCCATCAGCTTTTGTCATCTGTGAGCCTAATTGTTACCCTCTGCTGGTAGCCAGATTGAAAAGTTGCCCTTTCAAGGGTTCCTTGATTTTACTTGACATGTGCGTGCCGTTGATATGGGACCTTATTGCCATTATAACACTAAGAACCTAAAGCATTATGATTTAATTTTGGTGCAAGGAAAGGTGGTAAATTTTTAACATAGTCATCTTTAATTTTTAATTCTGATCTGTCTCCTGATTAACATCTGTACAGTTTCATTCGGAGGGAGAAATGGTTGAATGTCGTTTTCTTGTTTATTTGGTATGCTTTTTTATCCAAAGCCTAGGTGAATCCAGACTGCACCAACACCATAGCTAGTTAAGTCTAATTTGTTGAGTTTGTACTCTGAGGAGTACAGCTATTGAACCAATGTTTCTTGGCTCCAACTCCCTTCTTTTTTTAAGAAGCTATGTAATTTAAAGTGTGTGTACAGTATGAGAAAGGGGTGGGGCAAAGAGAAGCTTTTTACAAAATTCTAGCTGAAAAATATTATCTTTCTAATTTATATTTAAGTGACATGAGCATTGGAAAGGGGAAATGAAAATGTGTTCTATTTAGCACTGAGCTGAACTGTTTGGGGGCGATGGGATGGGGACAGAAACTTTGAAGGTGTGATGTTTTCTTTTCCCTTTTCATCTCCATAATCAGAAACTGGTTCTTCAGGTTGTGGTGCCAGTTAGACGTGCTATAATGAGTATTTCACAGTCTGCCCTCCTCCTTGACTTCAGGTGTAAATGGCTGTAATAAGAAATAAATATTTAGCGTTTTGGCATCGTTCTTCAGCTAGAGTTCTGTAATGAGCAGGAACTTGCTAGTATACAGTAAGTTTTTTTATAGTATGGTAGTTTGGATTGCATAACATTGTTTTGGGAAAGGGCTTAAACCCCCGGTAATAAATACCTTTGTTAAAATGTTTGAGATCACGTAAGAAAAGACTTCAGAGTCAGTTTCTTATACTGTAACAAATTGGTGAGAATTGAAAAAGTCCTAAAACCCCTTTTTTCTTTGGTGACGAGTAAAACACTGCCAGGTAAACAGGGACAGTTCTGTGCAGCTTTTTTTTTGAATTTGCTAAATATTGAGGACATTGTGAACTTAATAATTATTTATAATGGTATTTCAGGCAGGGATTATGGAAGACAAATGAGTAACAAAACAAATTGCTGATTATGCTAATGTTTTTCAGAGGAAATACTATAGGATAATGTATCGAAATTAATATTTAGTGTAAAATGACCTTGAGACTTGTTGGAGAGTTTGGTTTCAGTTCTTTTACTCTTCCTTTACACAGCCCAGGTATTAGGCAATTTTATTTGTTCTCATAATTAAATTGTACACTGCTCTTGACTAGTTCTTTGACCATCAAAAATGTTTCTATTTTAAAAATAAAATGTTGAAAGTCATAATAGGCATGGCCTATCTATGATTTTGCTGAAATAAAACCTGTCAATATGAACATTTAAAAATAAATTCTTTTCTTGTTTGCTACTATGTCATTATCCATTGAAAGATAGTTCTAAGTTCCCTTGGTTTTGTGTTTGTCTAGGATATGTCTCAGGAAGGCTATGGAACTAGATCTCAACCTCCTATGGCACCAGGAAAGCCTAACCATGAAGACTTGAGCCTAATACAGCAAGAAAGACCATCAAGTTTACCAGTAAGACATTAATCTGCCTGTTCTGGAAATGTAATTAATATATTGAAAAATGAGCCATTGTTTATTGCGCCTGTGTTAATTTAGGAGATGGAAAGAAACCCTTGAACTAGAAATCTGTTTTTGGAATTTTACAGAGTATTTCTTTTCAAAGGGCATGTTTTTAGAAGGCAGATGCTATACGTAATTAACATTAATTCTGATGATAGTCTTTCCTAAAGGAACTCTCTTTGGTAATTATTTTAGTTGCAGCCTTTTCTATCATTGGCCATAATCAATAAAAGAAATAACATCTTTATTTTACTTTTTTGCTGGTTGTAATACCTTGAGTTTCTTTGTTCTGTTGGTCTTTAATCTATGTAAACACATATAAATACACAGATAAAAACCCCCACCCCCTCCTGGGTTCAGCCCCACTTTTCCACTCCCACCTCCTGAAAAAATTCATTGTCTGAATGATGAAATATTAAGGCATTCAATAGCCATTTTAGTATTTAACCTTTTAGCATTGTGAGAATGATTCAATTTACTTTGAGTCTCCCTTTCCTGTGTTTTTGCACTTCAATAGAAGTATTTCTCTTTTACTATTAAAAATGAGAAATCTGTGAAGTACAGCCAATATTCACTCAATGGCATACATATACAAAACTCAGTGTTTGCCTTGTGTGTAGTTATGTGCATTATATCCCTTTGAAACTCTTTTATTAATAAAATTTCTTTTGGTTCCAGATACTCCTTTTAGATAATTTCATCTATGCTTGATTTATCTCAATCTTAAATAATCTATTTATAAAATGAAAGACACTTTTCTTAGTTACTTTTTTGTTAAAAATATTCTGCTCTATTCATAGAGCAATCAGTATGGCTCATAAACTCCATTAAAAATGATTGTCGAAGAATGGAAATTAACTAAAATGCTGGAATAGCATTTGTTTTTATTTGAGCCTCAGGGATGAATGAACCAAGATATAATGTATTCGTTTATGAATACTTGAGAATAAACATTGGTAATGAGATGGTTGTTAAACACATATAAGCCACCTTACCTTACCTATTTTGGAATTAGCATTATAGGAGGTAAGTGCCAACTGTAAGGTTTAAATTTTGTTTTGAATATTCTGTTTTGCATGTGTTTTTGATAGCCCTAATTAAAAGTTTTTGTGTCTGAAAAATTAATGGACTGTTTACATTCTCAGAATATTTTCTTGACTCTCTGGCTATTTGACTGTGAATAGAGGTTAACTGGATGGACATATGTTTATTTATTGTGTTATCCAAGTTTCTAGAGCCTTTTGTTGATCAGTTGTAATCTTGGCTGAATATTAAGAAATTGTTTTATGAAATTTAAATGGGTTCCTGGGATGGACTGCAAAAAGAAGTGCATGACCTTCTTTACCTTGCCTTATTTCAGTGCTATCATTGTGTGTATGATTTCTTGGTGGTTTCTTTTTTGAAGGAGCAATTTGTGCTGTAGCAGGTTTGCAGAGAGTTCTTCTTGGCTTGCGTGTATTGTGTATATGTTGACAAGAGTCTTTTGCAGCGTGCCATGTTTTTATGCACTAACTTTTGTGTTTTGTAGTTATTGAATATGTTTTAAAATCTTCTTTTCTCCTGTTCTTAGATTAAGGGTTTTGTAAATGATGGTTGACAACCAACTGCAAAGAACAACTAATGAGGAAATGAACTGTTATAACAGATTAAATAATTGAAAAGCTCTGCCCTGGGAAGTTTGCTTGATTACCCTCCTTATCCTAGAATACTTCTATCCCCATGTCCAGTATTATAAAGAGAGAGCTGTTAACATTCATTATTGACTAATTGTTTTCAGTTAATAATTCACCGTCCTTGTAAACTGTTCAGCATTTCAATCTCTTGGGCTATTTGTGTTTGAGATCTTTAGCAGTGTGTTTCTTTATCACAGATTTTTAAGGATACTGACTCATTCTGGATGTATGCATCCTGTTGGTCAGATCTAATACAGTAATCTTTTTGGAAAACAGTAATTCTGAGGATATGACAAGAATCTTAGAAGTGCCATTTTCTGAATGGTTCCAAAGTAAATAATAGATTTTCTGATTCTTATGAAACCCATCTTGTCTGCACGAAAATCACATTTTCCATAACAGCAAGTGACTTATGTATTCATAGGGTCATAGATTTAAAGCTGGAAGTGACCTTTGAGATCTTATATCCAGTTCCCTCATTTGACAGAGGAGGAAACCGAGGTCAAGAGAAGCTTCTTTGCCCAACCTGAGGCTAAAAGATGCTACCTAACTTACTCAGGTTTATACAAGTTAATGAGTAGTAGAGACAGAATTCAAGCCTAGGGCCCCTTTATTTCAGATCTAGCCATCTTTTCCTAGCATATATCCTGTTTTTTATTCCTTACTTCCACATACAGTTTTAACTCTGACACTGGAACTGTGTGTTTATATTTTTTGTTATGTCTTAAGTTGGTGTTTATATCATTATATTTTAGTGCCTAATGAATTTTTTGTTGTGGATACATTCCATTGAATTTCATACTGGTTGTTTCCTTAAACATTTTTAGGGTGCTGCATATGAGTCTGTATTCTTTATCAATACTTATTTGAAGGGTAATTGCTTGTATATAGTACTATTAGTTGGGAAAACATGCTAGATTTTAGTTCAGAGACCTGTATTTGAATCCCACCTCTGTTCATGGTCACTTATTTCATCTAGGACCAGCTAGCTTATCTTTAATGCCCTTAGTTACCTCTGTAAATGAAGGGGTTGCACTTTGTGATCTCTCGGCACCTTCTTTAAATCTATGATCTTGCAATTTATGGTGTCTCAATAGAATCAACAGGAGCCATTGATTGTTAAGCTAGTCATATACATCTCTACCTATCCCCACACAGGCTTTTGTTTTTTGGTATACATGAGATAGTTTTATTGGCATTCACCCAATTCTACAACAAACCCACCTTACCAAGCTTGCTTTGTTTTCAGTTTTGTAGATCTAATTTGGCAAAGTTGATGTTTTAAGTACTCAAGACTGATTCACATTAGAATTTGCTGTTGGATCATTTGTAAATTCATTGCATAGTTTTTTACTCATTCTTTTCAGATGTTAGTTTTGTCAATCTATGACCATTCAGTTTTGATGATAACTTAAATAACTGATGCCAATTAAATGTCATCTATCTTCTTATTGTAGAGGTAGGGATGTTTCTAGTTATAATTCTCTGGTGAAGTGTGCAGTGAAACATACAAGATGATCAGTGGTTTCCAGAGATGTATACTAGATAATTTCCTATACTCCCAAGTCAATATATTAGAGCTAAAAACTGGAATTAAAAATACTCATTATGGGGCGGCTAGGTGGCGAAGTGAGTAGAGTGCTGGCCCTGGAGTCAGAAGGACCTGAGGTCGGATCCGGCCTCAGACACTTAACCCACACAAACAAAAACCTAGCCGTGTGACCTTGGGCAAGTTACTTAACCCCAATTGCCCTAAAAGGGGCAGCTAGGTGGCGCAGTGAGTAAGAGCGCCGGCCTCGGAGTTGGGAGGACCCGAGATCAAATCCGGCCTCAGAAAATGAGCACCCACACATAAATAATGACTAGCCGTGTAACCTTGAGCAAGTTACTTAACCCCAATTGCTTTAAAAAAAAAAACACAAAAAACCTAGCCATGTGACCTTGGGCGAGTTACTTAACCTCAATTGCCCTCCAAAAGGCCAAAAAAAAAAATACCCATTACATGAATCTTTGTGCTTCTATTTTATATATACACATACGCGCGCGCACACACACACACACACATATACATACAGATAGATAAATAAAAAATAATTCCCCCCCCCCCCTATATCTGATGTAAGTATTTTCTTTGGTTTTTCCTTAATCGTTGCATAATTGATCCCTCTTGGCAACTAGAAGCCAAAATATTTAGATTCTTCCTTGACTAGCTTTTAAAAAATAAATTAATCTTTCTAGGAAGTTAATATTTCATTTGTATTGGTGTGTATATATGTGTGTGTGTATGTGTGTGTGTACACACATAAAGCTCCATTATTATATTATCTCTCTAGTCAGTGTTAATTTTTAGTACTATATTAGGTTCTGTTTTAGAGTTGGCATATAGTTTTTGAAGTTCAATATAAGACCATTGGCCAATAAGTTACTTGTTTTTATGATATCCCAGAGTCATAATTCATATGTATTTTTCTACTTAATAGATGTACATCTTGGAAGAATGAGATAATATCCATTAAAATAATCTTCATGTTACATATATAGGAAAATTTCCCTTGTTGAAAGCTAGGGATAGGAACTCAACTGAAATATATAATACTGTGTTTTATTATTACTACAGCAATGACAATCATTACTACTATTGTGAAGATCTTTCTTATAATGAATAGAAGACAGACTTTGGAGTCTAGAAGACCTAGGTGAGTATGTCCAATGAGACATACTTGCTTGGGCTAGTCCTTCAAAACTCAGTGTTCCAGGTGACTGACCCTCTAATATTGCCATTTACTTGGTGTGGCTGAGTATGTTAGTAGAGAGAATTTTCACTCTGGAATTCTGTCCACAGCTATCTCCCTCCGCACTTTCTCCTTTTCTCACCCACTAATTCAGCTATTGCGAGTGGGTGGGTGTGCACCCACACACCTGGTGTTTTAGGTACTCAGGACTATGCATATAAATGGACATATATGTGTGTGACTATGTCTTTAGTCTTTAGCCAATGGTAGTGAAATTGCATTTCCAGTCTCTTGGTATATTATAGTTCTTACCTTGAAAACTTACTGTAAGTTGAATTCATTTTGAATTTCAGTAGGAATAAAGAGTCATAATTTATGTCATTCTCAAATTAAAAAAGAACTAAAATATGGTAAGGGGTATTTTGGAGAAAAATAATTTTTATATGTTTCTTATGCATACATTTTATATTCTATTGCAAAAGAATTGTAGATATAGCTTCTTAGCCATGCCAAACCTCATGTCTTTTAACATTAAAAACAAAACAACTATGACTCAAATTTAAAAAAAAAACAACAATCTGTGTTTTTGGAATTAAAGACATTTTCATCTGACCATGTCCAAAGCTGATACACTGAAGTGTCACATCCTAAAAGTGGTGATATGTTAAAATCCATAATAATACCCTTTGGAACTACCTTCCTTGTAGAAATAAAGGGAGTATCTCCTTAGGAAGATATATTTTTGTTTATTTTTAGGGTTTTCAGAACACTTTTGTCTAATGTCTACACTCATTTTCAGTGTTGCTATGCTAATATAAATCATTGAAAGATCACATAACTATAAATAAAAAGAGATTTAATTTTTAAAAGTTAAAGGATTTGATTGGCATCTCATTTCTTAGTAAGAGAGTATTTGGGGGTGGCTAGGTGTCGAAGTGAATCGAGCACTGGCCCTGGAGTCAGGAAAACCTGAGTTCAAATGCGGCCTCGGACACTTAATAAAAAAACTAGCTGTGTGACATTGGGCAAGTCACTTAACCCCAACTGCCCTACCTTCTCCCATCCAAAAAGAGTGTGTGTGTGTGTGTGTGTGTGTGAGAGAGAGAGAGAGACAGACAGACAGACAGACAGAGAGTGTCATAATTTGTGATTTTCCTGACTTCTTAAATAGCACATTTTGTACTTCGAGAGAGAACTGCCTCGAAGTTTGTGTTTTAAGAAGTCTAAGTAAGCACTAAAAGTGATTACATTTACTAAAGATGCTAGTTATGGATGTCCTGATCCCAGTAGCCCATAAAGTTCAAAGTATACTTCTTCCTGGGATTTGCTGACAGATGTCTTGTTTTTTTGTTTTTTTTTAGACAGTGAGAGATTGACTTGGAAAAGTTTGTTCATGTGGCATTTACAGAAGATAGGTATTTGGCTATGGGAGGTAACAGATGAAGGTTGTTATGGAAGAAGGTTGTTCTGAAAGAGAGGATATAAAGCAGTATATATTGAATAAGAATGTTTGGAAAATTGTCATTTTCAAGGAGACTTTTGGGAGGGAGGTGAACTTAAATTTACAGAAAAGAATACAGGTTTTTTTTACTTTCACTGAAATCATAAGATTGTTCTGTTCATTTACTTTCTTTTTAATGGCATTGTGTTACTATGCACATTTTTTTTTAAGTAAGGAGGGGAAAATGTAAATAATGGTTGTTTTTAACCATTTTAACTCCTTCATCAGTCTGGTTAAAAATGACCAGTTTGATAAGGTATTTAGTATGATTTAATTGAAGCATCCGTATTTTACCGTTTTTGTGTAATAAAAGTTCTTTGGTATGGAGCAGACCAATCTAAATCAGTAAAAATCCTGAAATAAAATAGTGACTGTTTCTAGGTCAAGTTCTTTTAACCTGTTTCAATGAATAAGTAATCTTTATTTGTAATGAGCACTACCATTTGCATTCCACTGATGTGTCAAAAAATCCTTTTAAAAAAAGTCAACCAAACCTTAAATGGGTTCAACTTGCCCCCAGCAATCTTGTTTACACAACTCATTCATTGAGCCTGCCTTTTTTTTTTTTTAAACCTGGATTGGGCAAAAGTGGATTTTCCAGCCAGCTAGTATGATTACAGACTGTGGATTAGTATAGTCCAGTGAATGAGAACAAGTAAGAAATGCTTTTAAGGAAAAGCCAAAATATTAAAAATTTGCATTGACTTATACTTTTAGTAATGGAAGAAAAAGGCTAACTTTAGAGGGGTTAGATAAATAGTCCTCAATGTATATTTGATTGATTGATTTAAATTAACATTGCCTATCTGCAATGGAGTTACCATGCACAATTTTTTAAAGGTATAATTTACAAAGCAGAATATAAATTTAACATAATTTACCTGAAGATGCAGGGTTAAACATTATCGAGGGCTCATGGCTCCTTGTATTATTTTGGCCCCATTTCCAAGACTGTACAACATAGGCAAGGTGGAGTTAAGAATAGATATCAGCAGTATGTCTGGGACCTAAAATGGTTTGTTGAGAGGAGAGAAAAACAGTGGAAAAAATAAAATAAATAAAAATCATTATGATTATACATTTATTAATACTTTAAAACCACACTAAGACTTTTGGAATACCCTGTGGATATTTGCAGATGTGGAAGAAGTGATTTGAACATCTGTGTCTCAGATATTTTTTATCTTTATGATTGGAAACTTAAAAAAAAAAAGACATGCTAGAATGAAGAGACAGAAAACCTTTTTCCCTATTGCTTTGCCTTTCTCTCCCTCTATGACTACAGTTCCTGGAATGTTGCACTGAAATGCCTGGAGAGAGAGAGCCTCCCTCTTTCTATCTTTGTGCTGTCCTCTGCCTGCCTTGGCTACCACCACTTATATCCCAGTATTGCTCATGGATTGACCATTAGAAATGCATCTTTCCTCATGTCATCTAAGTCAGTGGGAACCTAAAATTCAATTTGCAGACTTTCACTTTGCACACACCTTTTGAGGAATGTTTCTATTTTACTTAATGAGGGAGGGATATATATCCTGCTGTAGTTCATGATGGTAATTGTGGACTCTGGGTATTTGCTTTTATGGTTCTTTAGAATAGAAGTAGCTATTTTGGTGTATTTTAAATCCAGACTGTCAAGTTAGGGAGAGAAATAGTTCCTAGAAGTCTTTACCTGACAATAAAGTTATCTACTTTTCCTCACAGGATAGAATTTGAGAGATCTCTTCCTTTCTCATATTTTTTTTCTTTTTGCCCTCTCTCCAGTGTTGAAATAACTGAATGGTCTTGTTTTCCTTTGTTTGGGTCAAGAAATTTTAGCTGAAAATTGTTACTCTGTGAAAGAAGATTATTGACTCAACAAGCCTTCAATTTTCAGTGAATAACACTCCCACCCTCTAGCTTTAGGAACATGTCGTGCATGCATTCTATTTTAAAATACAGACTATAATTTAAAACAGGCAGCTTGATGCCCCACTGAACTTTGTTTAAGCCTGGAATAAGGGAAGGAGGGTGGAGCTTAAAGCCTTGGAAAAGTGACTAAGCTTTCTCAAATGCTTTTCTCACTTATTTTGCATTAAATTTTTTAAAAAATATTACATGATTTTGACTTGGCAATTGAAAAAGGTGTGTGTGTGTGTGTGAGTGTGAGAGAGAGACAGAGAGAGAGAGACAGAAAGAATTTGCTTTTTTTCCCCCCTAAAATTTATTTGATAAAGGGTTCTTTATATATCCATTTGATTGGTCATCAGGGTATACAAAAGTTATGGGTGTAAAGGTCAATCATAATAAAAATAAGTATTTTTATTAACATCTAAATAAAAAATGAGATTTTTTTGGCATTGATCACATGATTCTAGATAATTGAATTATTAATATAAATGTTTAAAGTAGAGCATTTTGAGAGTTATAAAAATATTTTTAAAAACCTGGCTATTTGAAAATAGTTTTATCACTCTCCTCTTTGTTGTTCCTCCCAACTATTAAACTATAACTACATTTAGATTTCAGTATGAAGTGCCTACTATGTTCAAGACTTGGTTTTTGAGAAGGATGATATTACTGAAGTGGACATTAAAAATCATATTATTTTAAAATGGATTCCAAGATTATCTGTAGTGGAGATCTCCAAAATAGAGGCCTCAGACCACTTGTATGACTTTGGAAAAATAATTTTAACCCCTCTTAGCTTCAGTATCTATTTGTAGTGTTGCTGTTTTTGAATATTGCATAGAGCACTATTACAGTTGTACACATAGCTCTAATTGGTGAATTTTCATTTATCTGGCCTTTTCTGAGGTCTGCCACATTGCACTCATTTCCAGACCATCTGTCTCTAAGCCATGTGCCTTGGCCTCCTCTTTCCCTTGGAACACAAACTCCCTGGGTTCTCCTCCAGTTCAGTTTTTTTTTCCCCCTTTCCCTATATTTACCTGTTCTATTCCCCACTCCCTCCCCCTAACCCTTGTAGCTCTAGCTCCACTTTATGTGGGGTCTGTCTTTCCCAGGCTGGAAGTGCTTGGCTACTTAAACGGCCTAGTTCCAATACTGATCAGTATGAAAGCTTTAATCTGCTCCATTTTTCCTACTCAGGCCTCTTGAAAGCCTCTAAGGCACCCTAATCACCCTTTCTTCCCAGGGTGGAATTCATTGTATTAATGTGTCACAGCCTGAACCCCCCAAACTCAAGTTCTTATAAGCATTCATAGTGGAATAGTGGGAATGGAAAGGGAAGGAATCTATAGGATTTGGTGACTGGCTGTTGACTATGATGGCAAAAGGAAAATTGAAAGATGACAAAGGTTTTGAGTGTAGGTGACTAATAGGATGTAGAGACCATTGGCATTGGTATGGAACCTGGTTATAGAAGCTATATGAATAAAGACTTTTTTAGCTTTAATGGATGGACTCATGTGGTTAATGTGGTGAACTAATGGTGCCTGAAAGTGCTGTCCAGAGGTTGGTGGGGGGAAAGGGGTCAGAGGGTCAATAGTCTCAAAGTGGAAAGTAATCAGAAGCTGGTTTAAAGTAAGCCAGAGAAAGTGAATGGAACTAGTCAGTTCAGGAAGTTGTCTTTAATGACTTATTAAGGGGTTATTTTAGGTGGAGATGCTTTGCATTTTATAACATGGTAATTTTTTATTCTGTAATCTGGTTTCATTCTTTCCATTTAGTAGCTGGTGATCTCCTTAAAAAAATAATCAACCCCCATGGAAAAGGTGAAGTATGTCCAAGTTTAGACCAGGAGAGCCAGAGTGATAGAATTATTGTACTCTGGAGGCCAGGCAGGGATTTGTGGAAACAGTAGAGAGATACAAAAGGGACCCTTGGGAAGACAGACTTGTAGTAAAGTTGGAAGTACAAGCCAGAAAAGGAAGAAAATCCGTATCTAACAAAGCCAAACTACTAGTAAGTATTATGCGTTATGCTAGGTTTGTTGAGGAGAAATAAACGTCAGAAGGATACAGTCTCAAAAGAATTCAGTATTTTAGTAGGCTTTAGTTGCACCAGAATTACAATTTCTTACATTGTTCTTACAAAAGTCCATGATGTTACTTTAAAATTATCTTAAAATTAGAAGTTGGAAGGAGCAAAAAAACATTAACTTTTAGAGGAAAACATTTTAATGATTGAGAATATCATTTGACATGTCATATAATGCCCTGTGATACAAGGAAATTTACAATTAAAGTTTTTTTTTTTTTAAGCAATTGGGGTTAAGTAACTTGCTCAAGGTTACATGGCTAGTCATTATTTATGCGTGGGTGCTCATTTTCTGAGGCCGGATCTGATCTCGGGTCATCTAAACTCCGAGGCCGGCGCTCTTACTCACTGCTCCACCTAGCCGCCCCTTTAGGGCAATTGGGGTTAAGTAACTTGCCCAAGGTTACACTGCTAGGTTTTTGTTTGTGTGGATTAATTGTCTGAGGCCGGCTCCGAACTCAGGTCCTTCTGACTCCAGGGCCGGCGCTCTATTCACTGCGCCACCTAGCCGCCCCACAATTAAAGTTTTTTAACGTACACACGATTTTCCTTATTAGATTGGAAACTCCATGAAGGCAAGGGTTATTCTCAGTTCATAATCTCTCTCCCCTGACCATCCCATTTCTCCTCAAACTCCAATCTTGTCTTATCCATTGTAGAGGTCAATTTAGATTTATGGAATAAATGATGGTACATTGTACATAAATAGTTATGAAGAACTTGACTATGAAACATTCCCCCCTCCCTCCCCCAACCTGAACTCAGACTGGGAGAGAATTTAATTTAATTAAAAAAATTAAACATGAACTAATTTATTGTATGAATTAGAGAAAAGTTGGATGCTCGCTGAGACCATCGTTAGAACAGTGTAGTGTCATTTCTTGTATTGTATGATGCATTCCTCAGACATGTTGAATATTACTGTATACTATTTTGTCCTGTATCCTTTTGTGTGATTAAAGCTTTTGTCTGTTTTGTTTTGTTTTTTTTTACCATTTTTCTTTGGAGACCCTCTCGTAATTGATACTTATCATTATCATCATTATAGCCTATCAACCTCCATCCCACTTTCAACTTACCTTTTCCTTTGATTGATTGATTTCTTCTTGGTTTTCTGAATGTCAGTGTGCTTGAAGAGAGAGAGAAGACTAATTTTTCTTTTAAAGCATTCAGTTCTTGGAGGACTTGGTACATCTTATTTTTTAAGACTGTAGTTAGTTACTCATATTATTGCCTTCTGTTTAAAGAGTGGAATCTTTGCTTAGAGAATTAAGGTGAAGGAATGAATCATGAATAGGTACTTTTATTTCAAAACTAGTATTTTTTTTAAAATAATAATCGCGAAACCCTGTAAATATTGAAGGATAATTTCTCTTCCTGGATAAAGGACTGGGAGTAGGAGTAAAAAGTGTGGTCTGGAGGCAAAGAGAACCTAACATTTGATATAGTTTGTGAAATTCAGTAGATTATCATAGTACCTAAGTATCAAACATTGGCTAATTAGACTGACCCAATTAAGAACAGTTTACAGATTAATGACTTTGGGTCCCATTAAATGGAATGTTTAAAAAATAAGCAGTTCACATTGATTAAAGCACTAGTTCTCTAGTAAACCAAAATGTTTAAATCTCTGTATTTTGTATTTCATACTGAATTTGTTTATACTAAGAATTGAGATCACTGAGCACTTTAATATAAAAAATATAACCAATGTACAAGATTTCTCTTCATTATCTTTTACAATAGATGAATAAATAAGAGCCTAAATTATTTTTGGTACTGCTCATTTTTGTGGGCATTAGTACTTTATCTCTGTGGAAATAACAACAGCAACACACATTTATATAAAACTTGAAAGTTTACAGCATGCCTTTGATCACGTATTTAATTTGATCCTCACAACAATGCTATGAAGTATTATTGATGGTTTTATTTTACAGATTAGGACACTGAGGCTCAGAAAAGTTAAATGATTTCTCCACCATCTCACAGCTGGTATCAGTAAGAGTATTTGAACCTAGTACTTTCTGAATTACAAGTCCAGCACCCTTGCATCCCTGTGGCATACTGGCTCTTTACCAGTTCCAGTTATAGGAAACTATGATAGAGAAATTAAGACCAGCAGTAATAAAGAACAGCTTGAATTTTATGAGGGCTTAATTTTTTTTTCATAAAATATTAGAGTTGGAAGAGATCCTTTCTCTATACCTGAACAAAAATCCCTTATACAAAATACTTAACGTGTTCAAAAGAAGACCTTTTGTAAGGGGCAAGTTACTGTCTCCAACTCAAGCCCATTCTTGTTTTAGACAGCCCTAGTTGCTAATCAGTTTTATTTACATCAGAACTAAGTCTTCCTCTTTTTGAACTTCCATTGAATGCTTCAGTTTTCCCCTCAAAATACTATTGCTTAGCTCATTTTGTCTTTAAGCAACTTTGTAAGGTTGACTCCAGTTTCCTTCTTATTTTAAGAGAATTTTTGTTTTGTTTTGTTTTACCTGCATAATTAATCCCTGAATCCAATGAGTTATATTACAGTAAGAGACTTGAATCTCCAAAGGTATAATACATGTTTGCATTATAACAGGACATTATAGAACAAGTTTTATAACTGTATTTGTAGGTAGATTACGTGGCAAAAATTCTTATTTTCTTTTCTTACTCTCTTCTAGGAAATGAAAGTTAGAACTTGGCCTTGCAGGGCTTTTGTAAGCAATGGTAATGAATTTGGAAGGGCACCCATACTTTGGCTTTCCTAGTTCATGAAATGTTTTCTGTGTTTTTAAATTGTTGCTTGTGATTGGCCGGCCAGATTTCTTGAGTTTTCTGTTTTCTGTGGTAATGATAAAGGAAGTATAAAAATTCTTCCTGCCCCGATGCACTTGTGTGGGTTACTTGGGGGTTAAACAGCCCAAATACCTTGACCAAAGCTATTTGGGGTGTAATTGTGTTACCTCTGTGTGGTTGTTAGTGGCCTTTGCAGTTCTTATTAGCCAGGGGATTGCTGATTTTGGTGGCCTTACAGTCTGCCAAGCAAGAAAGAAAGCTACCAGCCATAGTTAGTGCCAAGGTTGACTGCTGGAAGAGCAACATTGCTATATAATTTTAGCATTAAAGTATCTGCAGAAAGAGGTAGAATACGTTTTTGTTGACTGTGATACATCATTCCCATTTTACAGACAGACAAACTGGCATAGGTTATGTGTCTTGCTCAGTCACACAGCTTTTTTAACAGCTGAGTCTGGATTAGAACCCAGTTCTCATGAATACTTAATAAATGTCTAGCTACTATATCTTAGAGTCCAGTGTTAATGACCTTTTCCTTATCTGTCTTCCCTTCTTCCCACCTCCATCTTTCCATCTTCCCCTCAATCCTCGCCACTCTACTGTACTCATTTTTATTTTATTTCATGGTACTAGGTGTTTAGAAGTCTGTAGAATGGCAGAATACATAATCGATCGGTATGTGTGATATGCTGAATGGTGACATATTGAAAGGGAAACACTCCCTCCACCCCCATATCTTGTACTGTCCTGCCCTGTGCATTTATGTAACACGTTTTCAAAACATATAAGAATATAGTTTAATTAAATACACATTAATTAAGCCTAGGAGGTGGGGGCTGCAAAGATCAAAACTATGCAGTCCTTGCCTTCAAAGAGCTTGTACTCTCCTGGGTAGATCAACTTGTATAAATGTACAAATATTTAAGTTTAAACTAATTTGATTGAGGATGGGGGTGGAATCAAGGACCAGGCTGAAGAGGGGAGTTGTGTTTCACAGTTAGGGGAAGAGGTGCTAAAATAGTTGGGATGCATTAATTCTCTAGATAATCCTGAACTCTAATTTTAGATTCTGTTACTTCATTTGGGGGTCAGGGGAGGGTAATTTTATCAGGTAGCAGAATGGACTGACTTGAATTGACCTTTATTTTCCCCTTCCTGTCTTCTCATTGAGATTACAATAAGTAAGCAGTCAGAGTGAGGAAGAGCCCAGCCATTACAAGAGGATGGCTAGAAAAACCTAAAAGAGTGGTAGTTTTCCTCTGAAAAATTCAGGTTTCACAGAATCCCAGAACCTTAAAAGTCAGAAGGAACTGCAAGGTCATTTCCAATTCATCCTCCACCAAGGTGCCACGTTGATATTTTTAAGGCGCAGGTCTGACCATGTCACCCCTCTCCTCCCAATCGAATTGGTCTTTATTGCATATAACATAAACTATGAACACTTCACCCTGACACTTGAAGCTTTCCACAACCTGACTTTCCACCTATCTTTCCAGTTTTATTGCATATTATACTCTCTGCATTCTAGTCCAAATGACCTGCTGGCAGCTCTTCCTCATCCATACCATTCCATCTCCCTCTGTGTCTTTACCAAGGTGTCTGCCATGTCTGGAGTGCCCTCTGTCCTTCACTCTGACTCCTACCCCCATTGCTTTTAGGTGTAGGTTCACCAGTGAGGCCTTTACCGGCCACTCGAGTCATTAATATTCCCTTTCTCTTAAAATTACTTTCAGGTGCTCAGTATTGGAATCTGTTGTATGGGTTGTATCCTTAGTAGAATGAAAATTTCTTGAGGGCAGAGATTGTTCTCATCTTTGCATCCTGGGTACCTTCCACATGGATGCTTAATAAGTCTTTGTTGAATGGAATTCAAACTAGTCTTAATACCTGAATAAGACCTCCCAAGACAACATCACTAGGAGACCTCTAGTGAGGTAGGTCCAACTACCTCCCTTGCTAACCCATTATACTTTGTATAATTTTCCATGTCAAATCTGTATCTCTCTTTTCCTCCTCCTCCCCATTATTCCTAGTTCTACCCTCTTAGACAAAGCAGACCAAGGCTAATCCCTCTCAACATGACAAACTTGAAAGCTTTCATATCCCCAAAGTCATCTCTTCTTTAGTCCAAATATTCCCAGCTCCTTTAGCCTTTTCTCAGGTATGAGCCTGAGGCCCTTACCTGCTCTGTTGCCTTCCTCTCCAAACTCTTTAATGTATATAAGTGTCCTTCCTAAAATGTGTAATCCAGAACCAAGTACAATTCCACAAATGGAGTATGACCAAAAAGCAGGATGATAAAGGGATTATCACCTCCCTTGTCTTGGAGTTTCTTTCCTTCAGTCTTTCTCATTTTCTGATGAATGTTTTATAAGAATTCTAGGAATTATTTCTAAATAGTTATAGTTGACTTTACGTGAGTGGGAAGGGGACCAGAGGTAGCAGGAGTAAATATTTTTTTTAGATGTTTTCAAGACAAGTAATGATGACCTCTTGGGTAACAGACTACATGGTTCAGAAGTATTTTTACTAAGTCAGTAAGAACTAAATTTTGAGGCCTGTCTAAATAATTGAATTAGTATAGGAAAATATGCTTGTTTGAATTTTGCTTTTCACATCCCAATTGATTAGATGACATTAATTAAAGGAAATATGTTGCTTCCTGAATGAGGTCATTTTCAAGGTGGTAATTTGGTCAGAGAAAATGCCTTTCAAGCATTCTCACACTGATTATTAGTGTTCTTTCAATCCAGAGGTGGTTCTGCTTATTGATGTGTGAACTATAACGTGAGTCCCCCAGTGGTCAAATTTGTAAATGACCAATCTAGTATTCACTAAGCTCAGTAGGAGGAAATGAGACTGTTTAGGTCAAGTTGTACCCTAGAACTTTTAGATAGGTTAATAAATTTCACCTGCCCCCCACTGTTTTCATTGACTATTCCTGACTCATCATGCCATCCTCACGCCTGCATAGAATTTCCGAATCTCAGAAATTGAAAGGGGCCTCAGAGGTCACCTAGATGAATCCATACCTAAACAGGCATTCCCCATGCTCCCTCCCCCTCCCATTGTAACATCCTTAGTAGATGGTTTTCCAGCCTCCTTAGATGACCTCCATTAATGGGAAAGTACCTCAGTGCCTCCTTGAGACAATCTACACCTCTTTGGGACTTTTTAAATTGTTAAGGAGCTTTTTCATAAGATGAGTCCTTATCTGCTTGTATACAAATTCTACCCATTGCTGGAACCTGAAAAGTACGGATCCAATTTACTCTTCCATAAAAGAGCCAGTCACATCTTTAAAGATAAGTTAAAGCCTCCTTAAGACTTCTCTTACCAGACCAACCAAACATTCAGTTTGTTTGTTTGTTTTTGCTTTGGGAAGGGCAATTGGGGTTGTGACTTACCCAAGGTCACATGGCTAGGCGTTGTGTGTGTGTGTGTGTGTGTGTGTGTGTGTGTGTGTATGTGTTAAGTGTCTGAGTCTGTTTCTTTTTGCAAGTTGTCTTTTGACAGGGTCTCCAGTTCCCTTCATATTCTGAGTGACTACCTATATACATTCCAGCCTCTCATTATCCTTTAAATATATGACTGTCTCTTCATTTTTCTTGCTATTAACCTTTTAAATTCCAAAGACTGTAGTTCTCTTTGCTGGAACCTATCTCCTCATCCCTCTGGTTAGACCAATGGCCTCTATGTAATATGTACCTGATAAATATTTGTTGAATCCATGAAGTCATAATAATTTCCCAACTAACCTTTCTGCTTTCCCAGAGGTAGGTCAAATGAGACAATTGAAATGAAAATAATTGTAAACTGTAAAACTTAAATGTAAGTTTTAAGTATTATTATTCAATAGCAATAGCTGACATTTATAAATCAAGTTTTGAGTTTTATAAAATACTTACCTTGCATTATCTCATTTGTGATTGATCTATAACTCTAAGCATCTAGACCAGTGGTAGCAAACTTAAATAGAAACTGGTCCCCTGTGGATCCCATATTGACTCAGAAAACCACAAATGAATATTATCAGTGTTATGTTGTATTTTTGTTTGTTTTGTTAAATACTCCCCATTCATGTTTTAATTTACTTGGGGCTATACTCAATCCTATTGGCTGCAAGTTTGGCACTTCTTTTCTAGAGGTCCTTGAGGACAGAGACTGTCCAGCCAACTTTGCAAAATTTACCTAATAATTATTTAAAATAGGAAAAACATAAAATCTGAGAAACTGACAGAAAGTACACATGAAATATATTTGTTTGTAGTCTGTAGCTCAATTTCTTACATAATTAGCATTTTGACATAGGCTAATTTGCATAGTTGAGGTATATGCCCTTCTAGATTTTCCTAGTGGAATACATCTGCCTTCAACTTGGTATTTGCTAATAAAAAGAAGTTCCTCTTTGCAAATGTAAATTTTCAGCACTGCTGGATGCATGTTACTATGATTATTGTGGTTTAAAGTACAGAAACAGAAAATGAAAACTGAAATGATTAAAACCTCAAAGATCTCTAATTCATCTGGTAAAAGTGAATGAGTCAAGTCTACTGTATAATAAATGTTAATTGAAAATTGATAGCAAATTCATTTTTGTTTTTTCTAAATGGACCCCCAAAACTGTGACATAGTTCTACAGAGAATTTATTTTTGAGATCAAGAATATTTTTATATACTAATCAACTAATTTGTTTTTCTCGTGAATTTGAATTTTCATACATTCTATAATATATTGGATTGTCATAGTAGTGCCCACATATGCAATTCTTTATTTTTATAGTGTATAATAAATGGAGTTTTATTTATAGGTTGCTTCTGCTTAAGTAAAACAAATTGCATATGATAAAAAAATCTTTTGGGAAGGAAGTTTCATTTTGGAAACTGATGGATTTGATGTGAATAAGTATCTCAGGTTATTATAAGACTTAAAACAGTGGTTCTAAAATAAATAGTATATGCTTAAATTGGTAATACAGTTCAGATACATTCATAGATCATAGATGTAGAGCAGCAGGATTATTGTTTTACAGCCAAGGAAACTGAGTCTTAGAAGTAAATGACTCATCCAGGCTCATATAATTTTTAAGCAACAGAGTTGGAATTCAAGCCTAGGCCCTCTGACCAAAATCTGCAAAATCCTAGATTCTTTCTATTATATCTAATGCTTTTACAATCTTTTACTTTTGTTTCTTTTAAAAATATTTTCAATAGCAACTATAGAATGATTCAGTAATCAAAGTGCAAACTCACCTTCCAAATGTTATTTCAGATTATGAACAATAATGTCTATTTTGTTATCTGAATTGTTAGTGCACCATATTCAGAACATAATGAGCCTAGTAAAGCTCTAAAGTCATGGAAAATGAACATTCTCTCTAGTTATTAAATATCCCATGTATTTTAAGTATTTTTGTTTTTTTTAAAAAATTATCAAAATCCCCAGTGATTTCAGTGTAGCATATCCTAAGGTAATTCAAAATGAAAAGAATTAATATCTTGCACAAGATTGTCCTTTTGATGTTCATACTTAGTGATATCTCATAATCTTTTTTTCTTTTTCTTTTCTTTCCTTTCCTGGCAGTGTAAATGGTGTCTGATATTTAAAACTTACTGAATGCTCCAGTAAACTTAAGTGCTACAGACCTCTTGGGAAAGCTTGGTGTCCTTCCTAAGACTAGCAGTTATTGGTTTGTTGTCTTTGTTTCTGGTAGGCAAGGCCTTCTGAGGGCCATAACCATTCTTATTCAAACAATTTTTAACATATAGGTGGCAGTTTAAAATCATATCTCTAGTAGTTCTTTCAAAAAGAATTATATGAGTGGCGCCCCCCCCCCTTTTATACAGGTAGTTCTTTTTTCCCGCCACATAATTAAAAAAAACCAAAGCCATACTGGTTGGTACCTTTTCAGTAGCATCTTCTATTAAATGATTACCTTTTCCTCTAAGTTGGAAGTACTTAGCATTCACCTTTGCTAGATCACGGTGTCAGAGAGGTGCAACTTTGCTGCTCACCTATTGAGTTTACATAAATGTCATTAGACTTTTTCAGGGCTCAGCATGTAGCATAATAAAAATCCTTGCAGTGGAGAAAAAAATGAATTGTGAAATAAGGACCAGAATACTTGGTGATAGAGACTTGCTATTTTAAAAACAGACTCCCCTCTCTCTCTCTCTCTCTCTCTCTCTCTCTCTCTCTCTCTCTCGTTAGGAAAAGACTATAATATGTTATGTATATGGCTGCTGTTGCTCAGGTCACAAAATTCTGGGTTCTTGTACCACCAATTAGTTCAGGCTTTGGATCACAGTTGCCTCAGGATATTTTCAGGGATTATATTTGTATACAACCGTTGATTGAACAGAGTTCATCTAATTCTTTTCTCTTAGACTGAATACATTTAAAAATAGGTGACATATTCCTTGCAGGTCATAGCTATTTACCACGTATCCTCAGAGCTTATCTAACAGACACTTGGCCCTTTAGTAGTAAGACCACTGGACTTAGATGAATCCTAGGTTGAAGTCTTCTACCATTTACCCTACAGAGGTGCAGTGAGGAAAACATTTTAGAAATTTAAAAACCAATGAAAAACTGTTATTATGGTTATCAACATGCTCAATGGTTTCCAACCTATGGACTCTAGACTCCAGAGTAGCTATGATATTATGTTATAAGGCGGTCTACAGATTCTTAAATAAGCAAAAATATTGTGTATGTATTGAATAAACCTTATCTTGCACATATTTACATACCCATTTTGTCAGATGTGTCTAGACACTATTTTGATTAATAAAATTATATTGATTTTAAGGCAATACTGAGTTCATGGTATCTTTTTAAAATGCAATTTCTTATTGGATTGAACTAATAATATAACTTTGTGGGGAAGACAAAATTGATGCTTTGAAATTAATAGAAGGCTTATAAAATAATTGGCAAGTGCAATACATCTCTTGCTTGGTATGGTTACTACTTCTTGCAGAAGTTGTTCAGATGCCACATTTTGTGGTAGCATTCTCTGTTTTGTCATTCTGTTTGATCTGCTTAAGACCCAGACCAAAGGATGATGGACAGAAGACAGAATAGGTAATGCCAACCATTTACAATTGCTTGACCACACATCCCTAAAACTCTCCATGTCAGGTAGACAGTAGATTCCTGTTTTGTGTTCATATCTAGGCTCTGTGGTATATATGGGCAAACCACCCATCTCTCTGGGCCTTGATCTTTAAAATTGGGTTTGGGGGAGTTGGACTAGGTAAATCTCTAAAATTTATTCTGACCCCCAGTTTATTATCTCCATCTGTCAAATGGTAGTAGGAATACTTTTACTGCCTTCAGCACAGGGTAAATCTGAAAGTGCTTTATTAAGTGATAGTTGTTTTGTTTGTTTTTAGTTTTGTTCTTTCTTTGTAGACCCAGCACTTAACAGAGTGTTTAGTAAATGCCTCTTGACTTGATTAAGTGAGATGTAAATGTGAAAAGATTGTTGTTACTATTTTCCTGTTTGCTATTTGACTTGTTTTATGAAGCAAAGGTCACCAGAAAGTGGGTCTATTCCTTGCAGAGTTCCAAAGAGTTCCTGCTGTTGCCCCCCACCACTCTAATCCAGAGGGGGAATAGGTTCATTTAGACCTAGAGCAAGGGTTAACTTTTTCTGTGCCATAGTCCACTTTGGCAGTGTGCTGAATTCTCAGAATAATGTTTCTAAATACAGAAAATAAAATACAAAGGAAACCAATTATATTGAAATAGTTATCTTTTTAAAAATACAAAACAAGTTCTTGGACTTATTAAGAACTCTGGGTGGAGGGAGGGGGAGAGAGAGAGAGAGAGAGATGGAGAAATAGGGAAACAGAAGGGAAGAGAGAAACAGAGGGGGTGGGAGAAAGAGGACAGAGTTGGAGAAAGTAAAAAGGAAAAATGGGGGGAGAGAGACAAAGGAGGAGACCAAAACAGAGAACACGGTGGAAGAGAAACAAAAACTGAGAGATGGAGAGAGAGGGGAAAAGAGACAAAGTGGGGGAGAGACAGAGAGGAAAGGAAGAGGGAACAGAGAGGAGGGGGAGACAAAAGAGACAGGAGGAAAGAGAGAATCAGAGAGAAGAGGTGAGGGGGAGAATAGAGAAAGGGAAAATGGAAGGAGGGCAAGAGAAAACAGAGGAAGGAAGAAAAACAGAGGAGAGAGCAGAGAACAGGGGGAGAGAAAGAGAAACAGGGAGAGGAGAGAGAGAAATAAACGGGGAGGGGGAAGAAACAGAAGGAGGGTGAAGAAAGGGAAGGGGGAGAGAGAGACAGACAGATGCAGATGGCAGGAGAAGAAAGAGAGAGGAAGAGATAAACAGATAAGAAGAGGGAGTGAAGGAAGGGGAGAGAGACACAGAGGGTGAAGATAGTGAGGGTGGGGAGGAATCCTTCCTAATGAATAGGGGGTTACCTCTGTGGGTAGGAGGTATAGTTTCCTTAAAAAAAGCCCCCCGTATTTGTACTCTGATTCTTTACAGGGGAGCTTCTCCAAAGAGAATTCAGCCTCGAATCAGTTGACCATTTTTGTATTTTATTACTTGAGAACACACTTGCTGCTTCCTAAAGGGATTTTGTGAGGCTCTCTCTTAGCTGGGCCTGATAGTTACTTTTTGTTGACTAAGAGCCTGTCAGTGACAGCCTGTAACTTAAACAAATCTGCGTGGCTTCATCTTACGGTTATTTTTAGTCCCTAGAATCTGTAGACTAGCAAATTTAAAAGTTGGCAGTGGATGGGCCTTTTGTGTTGCTCAGGGCTCCTCTCTATGTGTTCGCCCCCACCCTGCATGATAATAATTATACTAACTCGACTCTATGGAGGGGAAAGGCTTATGTAACAGGGGTCAGATTTTTTTGCAACCCCCGTGGCCAGGGTCTCTCCCCAGTGCCTTCTGTGGCTCCCATGCAGAAATGGAGCCCGCTCCCTCAGCTGGCTTGCTGGCATTTGGCAGCCTCAGAGCTGGAGCTGGCCCCTGGCACGGCCGTGCAGCCAGATCTGCAGCCGCTCTCCATCCGAGTGAGAAAGGGGACATGAGCCTAGCTATTTTTACTTCCTGGGAATGGGAGAGAAGGAAGGCAGAAAGAACTCTGCACTGTGTAATTTAAAAAAAAAAAATCTGCCTCCATCGAGATTCTTTCCTGTTTACTTCTCCACTCTTTGCTGTCCCTGAGTGTGTTTGACTAATGTAAGTCTCCCCCAGGAATATGAATTCTGTGGTACAATCCACCTCCTAACCTTCCTGGATATTTTTATAATTTATCATCAGCTGACACCGCCTGGGTAGAATATTCTTACCACTCCCTCTGGCTGCTGGAAGTCTGAAATTACATCTTTGTCTTTGAAGTCAGGCACACTGTTAGGGTTGCTATGGAGACAGGGTGGGTAATGGCCTCCACGGACAGGAGATTGGTATTTAGCGTTTGAATGCTGCTGTACACAAGGCCTTGATTTTTAGAGTGGTTACTGAACTATCCCCTTTTAGTAAATGTTTTAAAAATTACATTTTTACATGGTCTTACTAGATTAATAGTCATGGTTTATTTCATTTTAACTGCAAGGATAAAAGCATTATTCCATTAAATGGGTGGCTTTTTTCTCCTTTGGTTTATGCATTATTAACACAAGCTTTCCTGTTTTGCTTGTAACATTTTATAGGCTTTTTCAAACATGCAGTCAGATTTGCTCTGTTGCTCTTTTATTTGGGGGGTTTTAACCCCTTCTCTGCTTGACCTTGCCTTTCTGCTCAGCCCCCAATTTAGAGTTACAGATCAAGGACTAAAGTTTTTATTTTTATTTTTATTTATTTATTTTCAGGACTGCAGAAGGTCATGCTGTTAGTCTGCTTTTCATACAATTCTGTTTGAATCGATAGACTTCGAGGAAGGGCCTACTATGTTCTCAGCATGTTCATGCAGCAAGGACTTTTATTTCAAAATATATTTTTTGCTTGAAGTAGCAATTTAATCTCAGCCCCTCCTCCTCCATAGACCAAATGTGCTGGGAGCAAAGAGGGTATAGGGTTATAGGAAAGTGCAGGTCATCACAAAGTAGCTTCAGTAGGGGCGAATCTTAGCAGTGACTTATTCTTCCGCATTGATCTGTCTGATCCTGAGCCAGTCGGTTTTAGAGAGATGTAAGTAGTCAATTTTTGACCATTTGGGGATTAATTATATGTTTTCCTAGGTTCTCCATGCTTATTCCTACAATTAGATAATAAATGTGAAAGTATTTGAAAATGATCAAATCTAAGATATTATTGTTGTTAAGACCATTTTAGTGTTGTCATTACCCTGTGAGTCAAGGAAAGGTGGCCATATCGGGAAGCTGAGTAGTAATATTAGCAACTCTTTATATAGCATTTTATGACTTAACAGAGTGCTTCTCCGTATATATCTCTCCTACTTCACACCCCCATACTCCCTAGAAATCTCTTTGAGGGAAGGCTTTTGTATGCTCTGCTCAAAGCACATTAACAGCTATTTAATTAATATTTGATTTGAATTTAATTTTGCATATATAGAGATCATAGCTTTAGAGCAGGAAAGGACCTTACAGGTCATTTTCACCCAGTAAGCATTTTACTAACTACTGTGTACTAGGGCCTTGCTAGGTAGTGTAGTGAATAGCACACCAGACCTGGAGTCAGGAGAGCCTGAGTTCAAATTTGACCTCAGACTCTTAATTATGTGACCTTGAGGGCAAATCACTTAACTTTGTTTCAGTTCCTCATCTGTAAAATGAGTGGGAAAAGGAAATGGTAAATCACTCCACTATCTTTGCTCACATAGGGTCATGAAGAGGAGGACATAATTGAAACTAATGAACAACTCTGTACTAGGCCTTGTGCTGAGAGTACTGGGGATACAAAGAAAAGCAAAAGATGGGGCCCGGCTCTTGAGGAACTTACAATCTAATGGGGAGAAGACAAGGAAAAATGCATATGTACAAATGAGCTATACATGGGATAAGTAGAAAATAATTAAAAGAGAAAGTTATTAGAATTGGTGGGGTTTTAGTAGGATCTTACAGAAAGCCAGGAGGTGGAGATGAAGAGAAGAGAGGATTACAGGGTCTTGGGGACAGCCAGAGAAAATGCCTGGAACTGCAAGACTGAGTGTCTTGTTCATGGAATAGCCAGGAGGCCAGTGTCACTGGATCCAAGAATACATGGCTGTGGGAAGAGGGAGGTGCCAAACAGGAGTTGATAAAGGTCTTTTTAATTTTACAGTGTGAGGATATAAAATAATACAAATATTACCATGAATTATACTTATTTTCTAAAGTAGGTAGCTATGGCTCAGAGAGGTAAATTAACTTGCCTTAATAGATGGTAGAGTTAGGGACTTGAACTTAAGCTTTCTGTCTTCCAAGATCATTGCTTTCTCCACCATATATCAGATGCCTCATTAATTTGGGGAGATTACTTGTTAGTGATTGTTACAAAAATATTAGAAATTTGAAAGTAATGGCTACCAGAAGACTTGTGGGTAAGATGTGGATTGTTTGTTAACCAGGCAATCAGTTTTCTAGGACTAGAAATACTTGAAAATTTGCTATCTGCAGAAGTATCCATCTTGAGCTTAATAAATAGTCTTAGTGCTCTTATAAACTACCCCAGTGAACAACATTAATTTGGTAGGATATCTAAATAATGTGGTGTTTTTTAATAAGAATGTCCTAAATAATGAGGCACCATACTTCCTATAACACCTTAGTTTTGTGACCTTGGGCAAGTCAATTGACTTCTTAGTCTCACATGCAGCCTTTTCACACTATCATATGATTTGAAGATTTGTAAGGAATTAGATGGATTTGTAAATCTGGACCAAAATTAAGAGAGTTAAATGCTATTATTTTATGATAGTTGAGATTGATTAGCATTGGTTAAAGTATTATACTAAGCACTGTAGGGATACAGTTCTCTACCTAGTCACCCAGAAGGCCTGGAATAAATTGTTTCTGAGTAAACCTTCCTTTTCTTCTGGGCTTCAAGAACCACCTCAACTGAGACCAACAATGAGAATGTCAACTAAAATGATAAAAAATAGTGATACCTTTAAATTGGCTTTGACCATGAAGCATTATCATATTTCAAGTACTTCTAGCAGGAAGGCTATTGCAGGGGCACTTGGAAATCTCCTTGGACTATGGGTCCCATGTCATGAAAAACTGTTAAAAGAAGTATATTTTGGTGCAAATAAATGCAGTTTATGCAGTCCTGCTCTTTGCTGCCTTTGGAAATGTTAAGAATTCTCACTTGCCAAACATTGATGAGAATATATTTTGGCTTTCCATTCCATTCATCCATTCCCAGCCCAAAGATAATATGGTAAGATGGAAAAAATATGTCTTTGATCCTGAATTCATTTATCTCTTTATGTGAATTCAAAAGATGAGAACCAGGGCTAGGGAAACTGTCTGATAATATTTGAGACCAAAAATATAAGTGCATGGAATTATCAGTTGTATCCTGCAACAAACTCAGTTTCAGATCGAGTCATCAAAAATACATTTATTTATAATACCCCCTGTGCATTTGTCACTGTCTTAGGAGCTAAGGATGATACAGCATTCAAAATCCGGTTATCCAAATTTATTGTAGGTAACTGTGGATTCTTCTTTTGGGGATGGTAGCTGGGAAGAGGTGGTGGTAATGTTGCTTCTTCTCCCTTGTGGCTGCTTCTAATCAATCTGAGATTCTAGTGATGGCTACTAACGGTGCTTCTATGGGGAATCTTTTAAGTGGCCCAAGTAGATTCTCAAATTCAGCTACAGTAAATTACGTAGGGGACTTGAAGTAGCGGCTGGTACCAGCCCCAAGGGAGCCCTAGACACATAGCATTTGGAAAAGCAATCCCTTCACCCTCCCCACAATGCTGTCCCAGGACCCTGGTTTCCAGAGATATAATACTTTTTATGGGAGAAAGGGACTCAAAAGAGCCCCTGGGGACAGTGCTTGGCCTCCTTCCCAGTTCTGTAATAAGGTTGCTCCTCTGCTGTTCGGCTATAGGAACATTGCATGTAGTATATAAAGAATTTTCCTGGTGTGTATAGGGTATAGTTTCTGCTGATAGTATTGAAGAACCATTGTGACTTTCAGTACAGTGTTGGGGCCTCTAACACTTACTTCTGCTCCATTAACAACTCATGCTTTACAGTTGACAAAGCATTTTCCTCACAACAGCCTTGTGAAGTAGAGAGTACAAGTAGCATTATTCCCGTTTTGTGAGGGAAAAATACTGGCTTAGCTTAAGTGACTTGTCAATGGCCTTGTTCCTAAAACCTGGTAGAACTAGCACTTCTACCCAGCTCTCCTAATTCCAGTTCCTATGTTTAACATATCATAGTGACATGAATTAAAGACAGAATATCATCACATGAGATTAACAATACACGGTAAAATTAACAATACATATTTTAGACCTGACTCGTTCACTAACTAGCTGAGTCACAGTACGCAAATAAGTTAGTGACTTAGAACCTCAGTTTTCTTAACTTCCAAACCCATTCACCTATTACAGGATACTAGTGAAATGATATATGTGAAAATCCTGGCATGTCTCCCATGCCTGGAATTTTCTCCCTCCTCATCCCTACCTCCTGGTTTCCCTGGCTTCTTTCACGTCCTAGCTAAAGCCCTATTTTCTTCAAGAGGCCTTTTGGCATCTTCATTAATGCTACTCACTTGCTTCTGATGTCATTTCCAGTTTGTTCTTTTTCTGTCCTATTTCTTCATGATAGCTTTCATGTTTTCTCCCCATTAGACTGAGTTCCTTGAGAGCAGTGACTGTTTTTTTTTCCTGTTATCTCTAGTGCTGAGCACAATGTCTCATACATAGTAGGCACTTAATAAATGCTAATTAATTACCATTTGACTTGAGTGCTTTTTTTTCCTTCAATATTTCAGTTGGGTACAGGATCTCACTGATGTTCTTATTTCCCTAGTTTGTGTAGTTTGTCACCATCTACATCTTCATATTCTGTGCTATTCTCAGCTGTGTTCTCCCCTAAAACCCTTCAGAGAGAGAGGATCCATTCTTCTGGACTGTATACAGACATACAGACATATGTGTGTGTGTGTGTGTGTGTGTGTGTGTGTGTGTGCGCGCGCGCGCGCGCGTGCATATTTGTTTGTGGTGCACTCATTGTGTCCATCTGTTACTCATTTCTCTTTTTCTTCGTGGCTATCCCACCTCCATTTCTGAGCACTTCTTTCCTAAATGAGACTGTGAATGTAGGCTACCTCTGAACAAAGGGCAGTGTAAATATAAATTATAAAAACAATATAAGGACACCTCAACTCTTTGAGACATCCAGGGTCTAAGTAGTTCTGGATTAGCAATTTTTTCCCTTGAGAGTAAAGAGTTTACCCTTTCAAGGAATGCAAACCTATTATTTTAACTCTTTTAAATGAAAATCTTTCTAAAGTCCTGAAATACAGCAGTAATGTCCTTGGGGACCCCTGAGGTGTCTTTGGCTCTTTGCTCCTATGCTAAATGGCTCTACAATTAGACCTTTTTTTAGCTTTGTATTTTTTATTCTTTAAGTTTGCTATCCAGTATTATCAGCTATTATCATTATTACTACTGTAGTTAGTGTGCCTATTGACCTCTACCTTCTCTGCCTTCTTTTCTGTTGTTTTCCTGATGTGTTTTGTTTTAACATTATAGACATTTACCTATAACCTCTACTCCACTGAGAGGTTTCTAATAATGAAGTTAAATAATTAGGTTCAACTGATAATAGAGTTACCTTATCTGAAATTTTCTGCAATATCATACATATATATGTACATATATATGTGTAATCTTTAAAATATGTAAATATATCTCATTTATAATTATATATAATATATGGACTCATTTGATCCTTACAACAACCCTGTGAGGTGGGTGCAGTCATTATATCTAATTTACATTTGAGGAAACTGAATCAGGCAGCGGTTAAGTGGCATGTGCGTCTTTACATAACTAGGAAGTGTCTGAGGCTAGAGTTTTGAAGGTCTTACTGACTCCAGGCCCAGTCAATACTTTATTCACTGTGTCCTCAAAAGAAAAGCAAATTTCTTGTAACAAATATTTAGTCCAGCAAAATAAATTCCCATACTACCTATATTGGGGAGGGAAGAGAAAATAAGAGAGAGTGTGTGTGTAGATATGCGTGTGACTTTGCATCCTCAATCTATCATCTTTCTGTCTCTCATGGATAGCATCATTTCGTTATTTTTTTTTAAAAATTAATTAATTTAAAAATTTTAATTTTTTAAATTAATCCTCTGGAATCACAAGTACTCGCTGTATTGGTCACAGTTCTCACATCCTTTGAAATTGTTTTCTACATTGTTACTGTTATCCTCTTGATTCTGCTTATTTGATTCTTCGTCAGTTCTTATAAAATTTCAAAAATTTTTCATTTTAACAATATTAATATAATATAAATTCTTCTTTTAGTTTTGCTTAACTTTGTTCGACATCAAGTCATATAAATCTTTTTTTTAAGGTTCCCCTAATCTTTTTTTTTTTAATTATCTATTTCCCTTCTTTCTTACAGCACAGTTGCTATCATATTTATATGCCATAATTTATCTAGCCAGTTCTCAACTGACAGATATCCTCTTCGTTTCCAGTTTTTCTTGCCATCATAAAAAGGGCTCTTGTAAATATTTTTGTGCAGATAGGAACTTTTCATCAATTTTTAGTCTTTTTTAAAGTATAGACCTAGCAGTGGTGGCATAGCTGGGTCAAAGGGTAATAGTACTGTTGAGCTAATTTTTGTATATAATTCCAAATCAGTTTCCAAGATGATTGTACCCATTTATAGCTCTAGTAAAGCTGGAAGTGTGTTTTCCCACAGTCCTTCTAACATTTATCATTCTTTTTTTTTTTTTTTGAGGGCAATTGGGGTTAAGTACCTTGCCCAAGGTCACATGGCTAGGTTTTTGTTTGTGTTAAGTGTCTAAGGCCAGATCCGAACTCGGGTCCTTCTGACTCCAGGGCCAGTGCTTTTTACTCACTGAGCCACCTAGCCACCCCTATCATTATTCTTTTTAAAATCTTTGTCATTGAGATGGATAGGAAATGGAATCTCTGAATTGCTTTAATTTGTATTTCTTTAATACTGATTTAAAATGTCTCATGTTATAAGCTAGCCTGGGTTTTTTCCCTTCAGAACTGCCTGTTCCTATCCTTTGACTATTTATCATTTGAGAAATGGCTCTTATTCTTAGAAATTTGAATCAGTTCCTCAAAACCTTCATTAGAGAAACTTGCTGAAGAAATTTTTCCCAGTTAATAATTTCACTCTTAATATTTGCTAGATTGGATTTGCTTCTGCAAAAATGTTTAAAGTTTATGTAATCAAAATTATTTATCTTATCTTTTCTGATCTTCTCTACCTCCTGCTTGGTCATGAAGATTTTTTTCATATTCTTAGGTATAATGTGTGTGGTCTTGGTCTAAATGTAGTTTCTTCCATACTGTAGTCTAGTTTGCAAGTTTTTGTCAGATGGTAAATCCTTATCATGGTGATTGGGTGTAGCAGCAAGCACCCCAGCATCCCCAGAGTGGCTGCCAACACAGGTTTTTAGATCTGCTTTTGTAAAGGAAAGCAACTCAAAATGGGTTAACAAGCTTACTTTATTCAAACAAACACACATTACCTAGTTCAGGGGGAAAAGGTCAGCACCCCGAACTTCAGAGTTACAGAACCTACAGATCAAACAGACAGGCTTCCAAACTGTCCAACCATTATATCAATACCAAATCACAGTTACCAGAGAGGGAAGCATCAACATCTGGGTTTTCAAAGCTGGGGGGCTCTCAATAACGGCTTCCCAGAGTCTCATCTGGTCAAATCACACAACACTTCTCAAAGTGAGCCCCAAAGCAAAGCCTCTCATCAGAGTTTATATAGCCTTCTCCTGGCTCAGAGATTGTAACAACCTTCTGGACCCACTGCCCAATCACAAAGTATCAAGGTGTGGGCTTTCCTGAAAAACAAGCCTCCCACCACAGGCTCCAGGTGCACTTAAGCTAGGGGCAGGGAAGATCTTTAAATTTGCATTTCCATTACATTGGGGTGTTTTATGTTTATGGGATACTAATACAGCAGATATTTTTGCTTCTGTATGCTTTATACCTAATCTGTTCCAAACTGTTTTGAGATTCATTGCTTTGGAGTATATTTTATATATACTAGGCCTCATTCATTCTTACTTTTAATTATTTCTTTTGAGATTCTTGACCTTTTTTCCCCTATGTATGAGTTTTATTATTATTTTCCCTACTTTTTAAAAACAGCCTTTTGTTATGGTATCCAGTAAGTAAATTTAGGTAGTCTCGTCCTTTTTATTATATTGACACATCCTACCCATGAGCTGTTATATTTGTCCAGTTATTTAGATCTATATTTATGTATGCAGTTGTTTTTAGTTGTGTGTGTGTGTGTGTGTGTGTGTATTTTTTAATCTTGGAAGGTAGACTCTCAAGTATTATACATATTCTATAGCAATTTTAAATGGAGTTTTTCTTTCTTTTCCTGCTGGTTTTTATATAGAAATGAATGTTCTCAAATGATTTGTGTGAATTTATTTTATATGCTTCAAGTTTGCTGAAGTTATTGTTTCAATTAATTTTTTAGTTGACTCTTTAGGGTTTTAAGTATATCATTATATCTGTAAAAAGGGATAATTTTGTTTCTTCTTTAGTTGTAGTTATTCCCTCAGTTTCTTTTTGTTATTGTTATAACCAGTGTTCCTAATATTATGTCAAATAGAAGTGATGACAGTACCTTACTCCAGACATTTTCTCTGTTCCTTATGCCTGGAATGCTTCCTAATGACTTCCCCGTCTTCCTTCAAATTCCATCAAAAATCCCATCTTCTCTCAGGAGTCTTTCCCAACACTCTTCTTCATTCCAGTGCCTTCCTTCTTTTACTTATTTCCTCTTTATCCTGTGTATAACTTGTTTGGGGTAGCTAGATGGCACACTGGATAGAGTACCAGGCTGAAGCCTCAAACACTTAACTAGATAAGTGACCCTGGGCAAGTCACTTCACCCTTTTTGCATCCCTTTATCTGTAAAATGAGCTGGAGAAGGAAATGATGAGAAACTTAACCTGAATCTTTGGAAAGGACCTTCCCACCCCCCACTCCCCCCCCCAAACCCAAACAAACTGTCAAACACTGAAAAAATGACTAAAAAGCAACAGCAACTTGTTTTTATATATTTGTTTGTTAGCTCCGCCTTAAGAATATAATATCCTCGAGGGCAGGAACTGTCTTTTGCTTCTTTTTATATCCCCAGTGCCTGGCACATTCTAATAAATGTATATTGTTGACTATTATATTATTATTATATTATATTACAGTGGATAACTTTATTCCTTGAATTTATTTGAATAAGGGTGTTTATAGTTTGTTACTTATAATGATAGCTCTGTCTGTCTGTGTGTGCGTGCACACACACTCACTGTCATTTTAAGGAAAGGTTCTTTTATTTCTGTGTTTTTAGTGTCTCCCTTTTTTTCTTTAACAGAAATGAGTGTTTTGTCAAAAGTCTTTTCTGCTTCTATTGATATATGATTATTTGGTTAGGTAAGTTTACAGTTTGCCTAGCATTAAAGCAACCTCACGTCCCCTTTCCTTCTAATGTCACACTTGTAATGCCTGAGAAACCAGATAACCAAGTTTCAGCTTGTTAGAATTGTCTCTAAAATTAGTCTCTGACTGAAGGCCTGAGGGGCTTTCCTGTGAGTAAGTGCTTGAGCTGTAGAGCACGAACATTGTATCATCTCTTTGGCTGCCCAGAGAGAGGCCTTTTCCCCTCATTTTCCCACAATTTTGACTTCTTTCTCAATAGGTGAGATTTAGAGAGAACTGAATACCAGGTGCTTATTGCACAGTTACTAGTCATTCCTAAGTTTATTTAGCATTCTAAATAATTAAACAGTGGTATATGCCACCATCCAAACAACAATAAAAACAACCAGTTTCTTGGATAAACAACTATTGAGATTGTCTTGGCAGGGTATTTATGTGTTTTCTTGAAGGGAGTCATATAATATACAAACCTCGCAGGTGTGGAAATAGTGTTTAGGCCTCATATCATTGCTCCCCCCCTTCTTTAACCTGTTCTAGAAGGTTAAGAACTACAAGTAAACATAATTGTACTTAACACAACTCAGTTTTAAAATGATCAAAGTCTTATATTGTAAATAACATAAGAAGATTGTATCTCACAAATTCACAAATAGAATGGAAGGGAGGTAAATTGTCTTCTTTATTCCTACTCCTGAGCCCTCATGCACTTGACTATTTAATACATAATGGACTTTCAGAAGAAATCTTTTGCTAAGGTAATCACTTATGTGAAACAAACTCATGGATACCTTACTCCTGATTGAAGGTCACCTATTACTGTGTCTCGATGATTTTATAGATTAATTACTTTCTTAAGAAGATCCCGTTATTTCTCAAGTATCTGATTTCTCAATGTTGTTCTGAAATTTTACCTAGATCAAAACTGTCTTTGAATCAATCCATCAACGAGCATTTCTGAACAATGTACTATGTGACAGACGCTGTTTAAGGCCCTGGAATGCAAAGAGAAAAATAAAGTGTATGTGATATCAAAGAGCTTATACTCTTTTAGGGAAAGAACATATAAATATAAGTAAGCATATGTACAACAGATATAAGATAAACATTGGATAATTGTTTTAATGGGGTGGAGAGGACGCCAGTAGATAGGGAGAGCAATCAGAGAAAGATTTACATCAGAATTTGGGGAGAGATATAACATGTCTCCTTGTAGCCTATCCTTTACTATTTCTTAGGGCAACACTGTGCTCCTCCCTGATTGATTTGCTGTCCCACTCTCCGGAGTAACTGTTCCAAACCTCCTTTCATCCAGCCTCCCATGGTCTCTTCCCCAGTCCTTTCAGTTGACAACCTTGCCTCATAACTTAATTTGAAAAAATTGAGGGAATTTGCAGTTTTCCTTTAACTGTCCTCCTCCTGTTCTTTCTCCTCTCACATCATTCAGCTTATCTTACCCTGCTATGCCCTCCTGTACTGTCTTCCTTGAAGAGATGACCCTGTTCCTTGCCAAAGCCAATTTTTCTACATGTATCCTTCATCTCATCCCCTGCCATCCCATCCCATCCCCTGCCAACTTCTTTGGCACATCGCTTCCCCTGCAATCCCCAATCTCTTTATCTTTGATCTCTCCTTGTCTTCTTGCTTCTTCCCTTATGCCAGCCTGCCTATGTCTCCCATTTCCCTTAAAACAAAACAAAACAAAATCTCACTTGATTCCACCATCTAGACTTGCTATTGTCCTTTGTTGCTCTTTCTCTTTGTGTCTACAGCCCTCAACAAGATACCCACTTTATTTCTTCTCCTCTATATTCTCTTCAATATGGCTAGTAATCCCATCATTCAGCTGAATGCCTCTCTCAAATTATTAGTGATTTAAAAAAAAAACAAAAAACGATCAAAATCTAATGGCCTGGGGCGGCTAGGTGGCGCAGTGAATAGAGGCCGGCCCTGAAGTCAGAAGGACCTGAGTTCGGAGCTGGCCTCCAACACTTAATCCACACAAACAAAAACCTAGCCGTGTAACCTTGGGCAAGTTACTTAACCCCAATTGCTTTATTAAAAAAAAAAATAAATCTAATGGCCTTTTTGCCATCTTGATCTTTCTTGACCCTTCTGCAGCACTTGCATCATTATTTTCTGTATACTCTCTCCTTACCAGGTTGACTCTGCTCTCCCCTGCTTCTCCTTGCTCTCAGGGCTCTCAGTCTCTGATGGTTTTTTATCCATGTTATACCCACCCCAGATGCTCTCTCCTGGCCTCTCTTCTCCTTCCTGTTATCTTAACCTGTTCTCCTGGGTTCCATTATCATCTCGATGCCGATGATTTTCACATCCCCTGAGGTTCAGTCCTGTGTCACCAATTCGAGTCTCTGCCCTTGCTACCCTTCACCTACCTTTCCCAATATTCCTTTTATTGTCAGGGGTACCATGATCATCTTAGGCACCCAACCTTAGCATCATCCTCTGCTTCTTATTCATATATCACACATCCAACTGGTTGCCACATCTTGTAATTTCTGCCATTACAACGTCTCTTGTATTTATGCCCCCCTTTTCTTTCTACTCATATATCCTTAACCCTTATTTAGGCTCCCATCATCCTTGTCTTAAACTACTACAATATCTTTCTGATTTATTTATTTTCTTATTTCTATTCTTCCCTTTGAATCTATCCTCCAGAAAGCTACCAAGGTATTTTTTTTCCCTAGTTGCTCCTTTCTACCTTTCCAGTCTAATTACCATTACTCTTCTTTATCCCCTCTTCTTCCAGTGAAGCTGGCCTACTTGTAACAAGGTCCTTGAACATGGCACTCCATCTCTCTTCCCTTTTTCTTATTCTGTCTCCCACACCTCAGCTTCTTAGTTTCCCTGACATTTTTAAGATTCAGCTCAAATCCCACCTACTGCAAGAGATTTTCCCAGTCCCTTAGCTACTCATGCCCTCCATCCATCAATTTCCACAACTGAATATGTTGCATGTGTATTTAGTTGTTTACATATGGTCTCCTCCATTAGAATGAGAATTTCCTTGATGGTATGGCCAACCTTTTTTTTTTTTAACCTTTTCTTGTATCCCTAATTCTTAGCACAGTGCCTGACAAAAATGGCTTATTAAGTGGCAAAAATAAGGAATTCTAAGAGGAAGCCTTCTTCCTCTTCCATAGCATAGAGCTTTAACCTGTGACAGAACATGGCTAAGTCCTAAAAAATGTGGGGAAATTACAGGAAAACCTTGGAGTTCCCCTGGCAGCATTTTTAGGAGTAATATTCTGTCACTTCCCAATTTGAGTGGTTATGCAAATCAGGCATGATGCCAGGTTGGTGATCTTTTTTTTTTTTTTTTATGGTGACCATGTTGTCATCCTGACTTTTTCTGCCTTCTTCTCAGTGCCTCAGATCTGCTCTGTAGCATTTGGTAATTGACAATTCTTATCAATGTTTGGTTTACAAGCTGTAATTCAATGATTTTAATCATCTTCAGACTGTAAGAGACTGTAGATAGTTAATGTTCTGCTCTATTGTGCACAACTTAAAATTGCTAGGATACTGGCCAGCAAGTTGAGTGATACTGCCTTGCATTTCTTTTCTAGTGAAGGGCGGTACTTTTGTACTCTACATATTAATGTCCTGCAGGCTGGGTATTTTGTGATAACTATATTTTGTAGGCAAAATAATATAGTGAGCAGCTGGAATATCCACATTTTCCTTTTCATATTTTCATTCTCCTTTACAACTCAAGTTTGGTCTTCTGTATTCACATAGTTAAATAACATGCTTTTTGCCTGAATAATCCACTGTTATATAGTATTATAATGTACTCTCCTACTTTTAGTCACTATACCATACCACATTTGACGACATCTTTTTCAAATTCTTTTTTTCCTTTCTTTAAAGATTTTTTTTTTCTCTTTGGAAGGGGGAAGTCAGGGCAATTGCGGTTAAGTGACTTGCCCAAGGTTATAAGGCTAGTGTCAAGTATCTGAGGCCCAGATTTTAACTTAGATACTCCTGACTTTATGGCTGGTCCTCTATTCACTGTGCCATCTAGCCACCCCTTTAAAGAAATTTTTTAAAAAGTTGATGAGGTCTGGGGCAGCTATGTGGCACAGTGAGTAAGAGTGCCAGCCCCGGAGTCAGGAGGACCTGGGATCCGTTCTGGCCTCAGAAAATTAGCACCCACACATAAAAATGACTAGCGTGTAACCTTGAGTAAGTTACTTAACCCCAATTGCTTTAAAAAAAAGGTTGATGAGGTCAAATACAAAATTTCTTTTAAGATTCTTTCATATTTATTATATTTTTGCATCATTTACTGTATTCTGTAATGCTAGAAATAAAGGAGTAGATGCCTGTGAATTTGCCTGTCAAATTCCCTATCCTAAAGAAATTGCTGCTCTTTCTCTTAATTGTGTACTTGGGTTTACTTGAAAGTTTATATGACCTCGTGGTGGCTCAAAATGATAAATTTCCATTTCTTGGAAAGAAGAAAAAATACAAGTTCACCAAAATTGCTAAACATTTTAAAATAAATTGCCTAATTTGCATAAAATTCTTTCCTCTTATAGAGACTGCTTCCATTTTCTCTATTTATGATGTGATGTGGAGGGATCACAGTCTTCCTTAGTTTCTGTAAGCAAAAAATTCATCACCTAGTGCTTACCTTTTGGTAGTGAGCCTCTCTGAACTCAGTTTTGCTGCTGGTACTCAGACAACATATACAATCCATCCCAGGACCTGTAATTGAAAAACCTTTTCAGTTTAATGAGACCTAACAATTTGTACTCCATTGGCATAGCTTTGTGTTGGTTGGAGGCCTAGGTCACTTCCATACCCTCATCAGAGATAATATCATTTGTGGAATGTAAATCAATTTTTTAAAAAGAGTCTTGTATTTAAATGGTTTCTCTCGCCCTTTTTTGAGATGAGCTGAGTTCATTGTTTTGATTTATTTCATTTTTTTAAAGCTGGCAGTTTTCTCCTTTATGAGTATTCCCTCCTCTGATGCCAGATGCATACACCACTCCTTCACCCTCTCTCCCCCCAATGTGGTATACTGCTTTTGATGGTTGGAGTGGTAAATTTTAGTTTATGTTGTTAAGTTCTATATTTTTCAATCTCCTCTTTGTCCTTTTGTCTAGCAGCACTAATTTTTGTCTTTTTCCTCAGAAAAATTTAAAAGCTAGGTAACTGGAACGATAATGTGTCTCTGACTGCTGTATCTGTTTAAGAAACCTCTTTTAGTTAAAAGAGTTAAAGTAAAGAGGGAAAAGAAAGTTATGTAATTTCATTAACCAAGCAGAACAACCTTAAAAGATGGGTGAGAAATTTCTGAAATTGAATCCTCCTTCCCCTCCTCCACACTTCCTAACCCAGATGGTAACTATCTGGGGTTTCCAGTTCAGCAAAAATCAGTAACTATGACATATGTCTCTACTTAAATACAAAATTCTGAAGTGTGTTTTGGTTTTATTATAGCAACAAGACCATAGAAAAGTTGTTAAAAGGGGACGTGAGATTTCTATAGTAAAATACTGTACAAAATGGACTTCTTTTCTCTATAAATGTAAATTTAGCCTGATGTTTTTTAATAATGTGGTGTTATACCATCCTCTGAATTCTCAATCTCTAAGAGAAAACGATCATAGATTTAGATTGTTGGCAAACCCTAGGTTAATTGGCACTGATTTGTTGTTATGTAGGGAGGTTGATTCTTTAAGATATTTTGTGGATTTTTCTAACATCTCATTGTTAACATTTTTTTCTCCTCAAAAATACTAGCCATCTAGTATTTTGCAAAAGATCTTTGCAGGGTGTTGCAGCAGTGTGGTAATTTTTTGAACTACGTCTGGCTAAATAGATTACTTCTCTCTTCCCAGATTTTCAGTTTTAAAGACACTGATTATTTTTTTTCCCTCTAAGCAAAGAGAAGTTAAGTTCAGTCTTAGATCCCCGCTGTGCTGGTGAGGGTAGGTCACCATTTGTGTTGGTCTTTTACTTATTTTCTTAGGAGGATAAAGATTGTAAAAACATTCCCCAAAGCCGGAAACAATTTGGTTAACACATTTATTTGAGGCTTTCGGCCTTTATCACTTTTGTCTCTAGTAAAGCTAAAGTAAGGACTTAGAATAAGGAGAAAGGCTAGTCATACTTTCTGCTTGTGATAGCTCTTTGTCGATCTAAAGGAGCACTTTAGGAGAGCTAGGTCACTTTGTGTGATTATGGAGAGCACTTGTTTCTCTCCTATTCAAGATGAAAAAATAATAGTTTTTGAATAAGAGTTGAGTTGAGATGACTTCCTGTCCCCTCCACCCACTTCTCTTCAGTCCTTTCGAAGTAGTTAAGAGGTCTACACTGAGTGCCTTATTTGAGCTAATTCCCTTCCCTTTTGAGGTTTAATATTTAAAACCTCTTGGGTTTTCCTCCTTTTTTACTTCTAGGCATAATGTTCAAGTTAGATCATTATCAAGACCTCGTTGAATATATTTTTATTTTGCTTGAAAATTTCTAAATCTTTGGTTAAAATTTTTTTTCCCCAGTTGGATAATTGGACTATGTTCCATGGCATCTGTTTCGGTGACAGATGTCCTTTCCTGTTTGGTCCCTTGTTCATTGTTTATGGAATTATTGCTCCTAAAATAATTTATCTTAATTTCCTAGTAAGATAAAATTATATTTCTTTCACTCTGTAATTACTGTATTTCAACCATAATTCCTTCCAGAAAATAATTTGTAGAAATTTTGTTTCTGTTGACAAAGTACTACTCTTAAAAATACTATTGCTGTTTAGGAGCAAATTTAGTTGAGTCTGAATGGGCTTTGAGCATATATTCTTTTGAGTCGATTTCCATGGTAAAGCAAGCTAGAGAGGTTAAGTGCTGTTTCTTGCCTACTCTTTATGATTCATTTTTCAGTCTAAAAAGCACTTGTCAAAAGGGGAAAACCCCAAAAGATTTGTTCATAATTAATCCAGGAACTAGCATAAGATTCACATTATCTAAATGACATCATCTCTGTCATTGGACTTGGGTTTTTTCATTTTCCATACCTAGATAGATGTACTTTTGTGTGTAAATATAGACACACACACACATATTCAGAGTATATGTAAGTGCACGCATATATCTATCTATCTGTATGCATATGTGTATATTTATATATATATAAATATAAATATATATATATATATAGACACACGTTTTTACATTTGTATGCACATCCCTTATTATAAGGTTTTTATTTACAAAAGAATTTATTTCCAGAAAAAAAATAGAGAAATCTAGTCATTCCTTTTTTTTTTTTTTAAAGCAGTTGGGGTTAAGTAACTTGCTCAAGGTTACACGGCTAGTTATTTTTATGTGGGGGCTAATTTTCTGAGGCCAGAACTGATCCCGAGTCCTCCCAACTCCAGGGCCAGTGCTCTTACTCATTGCGCCACCTAGTCGCCCCCAGAAATCTAGTCATTCTTGGGGTGGCTAGTTGGCACAGTGAGTAGGGCGCCAGCCCTGGAGTCAGAAGGACCTGAGTCCACATCCGGCCTCAGAAAATTAGCACCCAGACATAAAAATAACTAGCCGTGTAACCTTGAGCAAGTTACTTAACCCCAATTGCCCTCCAAAAAAAGCAAAAAAAAAAAAGAAATCTAGTCATTCTTAAGTTTCAGAACAAGAAGCATAGTTGGTGTTATATATTGAAGTTTATAAAATATTCCACTTAATTAATTTGCCAAAAGAGAAAATAAAATGGCTCCAAAACGAAATATTGATAGTATTTAGTGGAAGGGGAGAAAATCACCAATATTTTCAAACAGTACTGTTATTTAGCATTTCCCCCAGGATGTGTAAGATCATCCCATACATCTAGGCCCAGCAGAAACTTTGGAAGCCATCTGGTCCAACCACTTGATTATATGGACAAGGGAACTGATGCCAAGGAATGTTGTTACTTGTCCAATGTCACACCTGTAGTTAAGTATTAGAAGGGAGATTTGAACTCCTTCCTTATGAAAGTGAATGACCGTAGCCAGACTCTGTGCTGGCCTTCATTATGATGGAATTGGATTATAAACTACTAGCATTGGCTTATCGCTCATTTGATTCTTTTCCAGCATATTATACATCTGGATTTAAAACTTTTTTTTTCCATGTTAGATTTTACAGATTTCTGTAGCCATTTCACAAAATTTGGGTGGGAATTTTAAAATGCTTAGTGAATGGCATAACTGAGAAAGAAATTGTTTGCTTAGTAACTGAATTGTGGGTTTATATAGAACTGTTAAAGAATATTGGTAGATTTATTTACCTGCCACTAAAAGTTAATGGGGAATTGTTGAGCTACAACCTGTCCCTTCTCATTTAAAATCTTTGTCTTTGCTATTGAGAGATTTCTAAAATCTGTTCTTGTAAATGTAAAATGTAAAAGCAAAAGTATGCAGGAAAGCAGAAAATTGTAAAAATATTTTTAAACATTTGAAGTTCCAATAATTTACAATTTGAATTCTGAAGTTCAAATAATACAGTTCATTTTTTGTCCCTCAGGTTTTTTTTTTTTGGTCTCTTCTGTCTTATCCCTGTATCAGAGCCAATTACATTGTGTACATTGTATGGGCAATATTTGTTAGTGAGGGGAGGGGTTTTAGAAGGTAAAAATGCTATTGTTTTTGCAGGTTAACATCTCAGTGCCTTGTCCTCTTGGACAAGTTTCCAAACTTGTCGAGATTGCTGTAAGTCTAGCTTTAACCAGTATTTCATCCTAATGAATATTAAATTTATATATCAGGTATAAGGAGGATTTAATTGTTTCTTGATGTAAAGGTAAATGGATGTATGGAGTAGAATAGCAACTATATATCTTAGGACTTATTTTTTGTTAAAGAGAATATTTTTAAAAAACATTATTGTTATACATTTTAAAACAGAAGAAAAACTGAATTTTATAACAAAGAAAAAATTTCCACATAGCCAACCCATCTCTACTAGAAAAAATAGTCAAATTTTTGTCACCACTTTGAATATACCTGTATACTGTCTTAAAATATTGTCTGTGTATATAATGATAATATAGCAAGAAATCCAAATTGATTCTCTCTATTTCAACAATTGTCTTTTATGCAATCCATTCTAGCTTTGAAAAAATTTGCAGAACATTTAACAATTTTCATAATGGAGACACAACTTTACAATACTTATTGGCCTATGGTATTTCATATAAAAGAGTTATTACCTTTTCTAGTTTTTCTTATCCCTTTTCATTTGCTATTCAGAACCCTCTTCCCCCAACTATGTGATTTTAATATATAAAATTATACCACTTCCTGATACAAATAGGAAGGTAAGGATGAAGGCAGAATGCTTGTAGCGTAAAGAAAATTGGATTTGAAATCCAAGGATGTATGTTCAAATCTCACCTATGATATTGTACTCCTTCTGTTAACCATGGGCAAGTAATTTTCCATTCTGAGCACTACCTTCATCATTTGTAAAATGAAGGGAAGGTAAGATGATAGAAAAAGCATAATATTCAGTATTCAGCTTAATTAATAAAATTAAAATTATAATTAAAAATTAAGCCTGACCTGCATATTAAAATATTGCCCCCATTTTCCAGTTTTACCTCTAGTTTTTTTTTTTTAAATATCGTGCAAAGTGTTGCAAGACAATAGTATTCACATCGACTCTATGATGTTAGACAGATTGTTGCTACTAGCCAGGTCCTGAATGGTGGGAATAATGCGTCCCCTGAATAATGATTCCCCTGAAATGGTTGCATGTATGTGAATTCACACTAATCAAAGTTACAGTTACTTAATATATGATCATTGGCTCCAATTCAATAAAAATCCACAGTGGGATTTTGGATAGGTCTTACACTTAATGGGATTTATAACTTACACTAATTAAAACCTAGATGTATTCTTCCCATTTTCCAGACTTTGTATACTTGCTAATTTTTATTTTAATTGAAGCATAATCTTAAATTAAAAAATGTAAGCCTTTTGGAATACCCTGTATAGTTACAGGGTTCTTCCACTCTGTTCCTTCCATGTCCAGTGGGAACCAAAGCTACTTTATTAGCTGACAGACAAACCTGAACTCCTGTCTCTTTGTACACTGTAGCCAGATATGCAGTGGATAGTGTAGGATTTAGAACTGGAAGACCTAAAGTCAAGCCCTGCTTTAAACACTTCTCAGCCATATGACCTTGAGCAAGTCACTTAATAATCTGACAGTGCCTGTGTGGATAAAATGAGTAATGGGCAAAGTGCTTTGCAAACCTTAAAGTGCTATAAAAATGGTGGATGTTGCTGCTACCATTCTCCGGCATTTTCCTAGCGGAGGTGCATTTTGTATGGTTTGTCTTGTACCCGAGAAATCCCTGGTATGTTCAGGAGGATGTGATGGTCAGAGAGGGAGAGGAGACCATCATAATAACTTTTGCTCCTGGTCTGGGTGAGACCACACACTGTTAGTCATAGAACCATGTGTTTCTCCACACACCTTTCCCATTTAAGATGCCTGCTATTTGTGGGATGAATGAACTCTTAAATGAATGACTTCTCATATTTCTCTTTTGTTTCATATTTTTGAAAATTCCCTTATCTAACTTGGAGGAAGTTTCACGATTTTGCATTTTTCTTGCCCAGTTGTGTGAAATGGTTTCTTTCGGAGCTTTTCTGTAGCTCTGGACTCCACTGCATGGCTTATTAACTCATCTAGTGACCTTTGGCTTCCTAAGACGATGAGCTGTCAAGGCTTTTTGTGACATCAGTAGTGTGTTACTTGAATGGGTGTGTTATAATGGCTGATTCAGCTCTTTGCACTATTCAATATTAGAATAGCAGGTGTTAAGACTAATTTTGAGAATTTATTGTTATATGCTGGTGACGCTTTAGAGACCACTCTGCTTACCAACCTAATAGCCAAATGAAAGCTAATAGTCTGTTTTGGCCATTGAAGCTTAAAATCCTGCTAATTCCTTCCCCTAATGAATAATCCCTTTTCTCTTTATGTGCTGAGACTACAGAAGAGCTAATTATGTGATATCCTAGGTTAGGAAAATTAAGATAGGATTACTTGAGAGCTTCTGAAACTTAAAAAAATGCTTGCATATCAATGTAAGTTTATGTCTCCATCAAGACTATGGAACACACATTTGCTTGCTATGTAAAATTATGTCACTTGGTAGTTATTGCTTGTCTGTGAAAGGATACATTTGAAACTCTATCCTGGTTGTGTAGGATAAATTTTCTGATGTACATGAATTTTTATAATGTGCAAATCTTTTAGATGTGCTAAAATTGCCCAAGGGGAGGCATGGGAACCTAAATCCCAGTTCAAAATAGTCTGTTATTCTTTTGTTGATATGACCTGCAAACATGTAGTTTGGCTGTTTGTGGGAGAGAAGTATTCTTGGGCTGTTTTAAAATTTCAGCTTTTAGGCAAAGAAAATATATAAATAACACAAGTATCAAAGTGGATGAGGTGTTAAATAAATTGTAATAAACACCAGAGGACACAGAATGTGTTAATCTCCAAGCTGCATGATTACTTTGTGTTGTGAAAGGTTAGCTTTTCAATTGTGAGGCTTAATTACTTTTCAAATGAATATTTCATAACAGTTATTTTTTCATTGAATATACACTTACATGCTTATTTTCTTCCCCATGTGGTAGACATTAGTGATCAACAGCTTGATATTCAGTTGTTTCTTTCCACTTTCTTCACCAGAGGTATTAAAGCACTGGGTGGCAGCAGGGATCATGAATCTTTTTATTTAAAAAAAAAAAAAAGATTTTTTTAGTTACAAAGTAATAGCTTGTATAGTTGGGTGATATTTTCATTGGCATTTAGCTCATTTGAAGTTCAGTTTTTCCTTGTGCTGAATATGCATGCAAAGCTGATTAGATTGTGTTTCCATTTAGGTGTGTAAATTGTGTACAGAGTGAAAATGGGTATTTTCCACCTTCACAGGAGTACTTTTAAAAATCTTTCCAGTGCTTCTGTCTCAGGGGCTATATATACTTGTATTTTCATCTCAACTCTGCAGAAACTGACTTTAATATGGGGTGAGGTGTATCTTAAAATGAACATTGACTCTTCTATGACTATTAGTAAGTCATTTCTGTCCTACAGAGTGCATTTAATGGAAAAAGAATGTTTATGCACTTTAATATAGAAATACTCCTGCACATCGGCTTTAGAATCATGTATCATGACACTTCAGAGGTATATTTTACTTAATTTTAAAAATCAGTTTTATTATGTAGAAAATTTCATTAATTCTTTGGAATTTTCAAGATTTCCCACATAAAGGCTGTTTGCTTTTTCTACATAGACTTTAAGCATTATATAGTTAGTATCTGTGCATCTACTGTGTTCACATAAGGACAGAGACCCTCGTACTTTTTTACCATTTTATTTACAACAGATGCAGCATTCAGGTGATGTCGTATAGATAGAGACTGATCCTTTGTGTACATGTGTACCACATCATATACGATAACAATTATTTGCTTTTGTATGCAGTAAGTAATGAGACCGTTTCATTCAGCCATGTATATGGTGGTTTTATTAGATGTAGAAAACAAATTTCCCATATTTAGCCTGAAACAAACATTGGAAGTAGGCAGGTAATATGTGAATTTTGTACACAGATGCCCTAATAGTGTGAAAGTTAGCGAAGTTGTGCTGTTAATCTTGGGAACTGTGATTTCAGTTGTGGGGATGAGGATGGGGAATAATTATTTGCAATACAAATACAAATAACTTTTAATGGGCCCTTTTACTAGCTCTTTCAGCAAGTTGGTCTCTTTCCTTTCCCTTTGTTCTTTTTCTTGGTTAATGTTGGCATTGTTGTGTCTCTTTTTTAATTGCCTCTAAGTTGATTGGAAATTTTATTTCTGGCATCATTGAGCTAAAGAAGCATATATTAAATCCAGTCATTGCTAAAGTGTCCATACTTTCTCCATCTCAAAGTTTTTTCTTTCAGTTGAAATTACTATGTATCAGAGCTAAATTGAACCAATGTATACTCAGAAAACTTTATATTAGATGTACAGACATTAAAGTATTAAGAGAAAATGCCCATAAGTAGATGAATAAGGCCTGAAAATTAAATCACTTTGACAGATTAAGTTTGTGAAATTGGAATCTGGAAGCCTAATTGTATTCTTCTGGTTTCGTACTTGTCTGGACTGTCTTTTCTGTATATAAAAGATAGATTTTTATGCTTATTTTAAAGAATAGGGACTTGATCAGTAATTTCCCTCCTAGGTAAGGAAACTGTCTGCTTGTGCAAGCTGACAGCTTCTCTGCTACTTTTAGTCTTAGAGCATTCCCTGGAACAGTGGTATCAAACTCACTAAAGGGGGCTTCTAAGCTATAGATAAGGATCCCCCCTCTCCTGTTCTTCTGATAATTAGCTTAGAAACCATATATTAACATTATCTATGTTATGTTATATTTTTATTTACTTTGTTAAATATTTCCCAAATACATTTGAGTCTGGTTTAGCCTAGCTGGGAAGTGCTGTGACCCTCAGGCTGTATTTGACTTCTCTGGCCTACAGCATTGAGAGTGACTTTTTCATGTTCTTGCTGATATGTGCCAGAAGCAGGACGTAAACTCTTGGCTTTAATTTAAAATTTAAAAGCATTTACTTATCTAGCATATTTATAAAAAATAAGTCCTTCTCCCAATTTATTTCGTAGGGCAGTGTTATTTTCTCTAATATGTTGGTGTTATGACATTTTAAATTGTTTTTTTTTATGCCTTTCTAAATTTGGCTTAATTAATTTCCATAACATTACAGTATAGCATTGTTGGTTTTTGATACTTAATAATATAAGTAAAAATCATCTAAACCCTATAGGCAGAATATTTTGGAATTTTATACTTTGACTCAGAGACAAAGCAGCTAGAACTTTTATGTAGTGAAGTTTAGAGTTACTTCTAGTTATACTGGAACATTGAAATTGCAGTTAATAGAATTAAGATGCAAACACAGTTGATAATGTTGTAAAAATTCACATTTATTAAATTGTGAAGGATTAGTTCATTTCCTCTTATTTAAATTTCCAAGGAGGAACTAGTCACTTCTTACCACATCTGTGGCCACTGCTGGTCCATTTTCCTTTCCATCTTCTCTGCTCATGTCTACAGAAATCAGCCTAGTGGCAGGGTGAATGGTTTGCTGTAGCTTCACTTCCAGGTTCTAATGTCCTATAGGGATCCATTTCTATTTGAGTTTGACACCACCACTTTAGACTGATAACTAAGTCATTTACAGCATTCTTGGAGTATGAGTGTTTAGCTCCAAATTCATCTGTTAGTACTGTTATCTAGCCCATCATTCATTATAATAGCAACAGTAATAATAACATACATTAAGTATTATTTTAAATCTTACAAAATACTTTCTTCACAACAGTCCTTTGGGATAGGTAGAACAAACAGATATTACGACCTCGTTTTTATAGAAGAAGAAATAGGTTCAGGTAGATGAAGGTGATTTAATCATGGTTCCTTAAGTAATAGGTGGAAACTTTGACTATTTTTGGAAACCATATTTCTTAAAGCTAAATCCAATGCCCACTATCTTGCCTTAAGGATAAAGTGGGAGATTTGGTCATATGCTTTGCTATAAATGAGGATGCTGCTGTTTTTTATAGAATGTTATGGGTAAATATGTCTCATATATATCCACATGTTCCATATAGCAAAGTTCACTTCTATGGCCAGAAAATAAAATCCTCATCCTGACTATTTTTGTAAAATGTATGATATTGGGCCCCAAAGGGATGGATTTGAGATTGTAAGGATCACGGTTAAGTCTCCCCTACCTGAAAAACACCTGAGAGGCTCTACCCTGACCAATAGCTGACAGCTATTAAGTTTGAAACAACTTTTCTTAAAAAAGAAGTGTCCTGCCTTGCTTTGTTAGAAATAAATATTAAATACTAACAAATGGAGTAGTTTTTATACAAAATTAATAGTTTTTATTATAGTAAAATTTTCTCCATGTAAGTAAAAAATATAAAAACCAAATTTACCAAATAAATTAGTTCACACAATTAGTGTGTGTGTGTATAAACAAACACATATATGCATATATGAATTTCCAGTAGAGTATTTAAATTTGTAAGTCACTAAATACTTAACTGTGTATCAGGGGAACATGTGAGGTAAACATGAGGAAGCAGTACCAATTGAAGATCCATTATAAAACAAGATAGATTCTATCTAAGTTTATTTTGTCTTTGGGAAAATACAATCTGATTTACAAAAATAAATAAATTTACATGCAACTTTGCTGTAATGCATTTGTACCATGAATGAGGTATTTTTCTCCCTTTTTATATCATAAGCCCCCTTGAGAACAAGGACAATTCTATTTTTTATCTTTGTAGCACCAGACATTGCACAGCATAAATTAGTACTTACTGAAATTTTGTTGAATTTAATTCAAAGTATAACACTTCCTCAAACTTAGCTACAAATATAATATTAATTAGAGGGTAGCATTTATTACAAACTTGTAATATTCTTGCATGGACAAATGTTCATATACTGTTGACATTCTTTAAATACTGTTAAATTTTTTTTTTTAATTTCAGTTCCAAATTCTTGCCCTCCCTTCACTTCCTTTCCCATGCATTGAGAAGACACTCCCCCTTTGCTCCCTCACCTACACCCCCCCCCCATGCAGTACCACTTAGACATATGAAATCATGCAAAACCTTTCCAAAAGCCACATTGGAAAAAAGAAGGAAGATAAATATGCTTCAATCTGCACTCAGAATCAGTCTTTCTCTGAAGGTAGATAATATTTTTCTTTGTGCCTCCTCTGCAATTTTCATGTATCATTGCATTGGTTAGAGTAGCTAAGTCTTTCATAGTTGATTATTGTTGTAATATTGCTGCTGTTTACAGTGTTCTACTAGTTCTGCTCACTTCCAGTTTGCATCAGTTTATATTAGTCTTCCAGGTTTTTCTGAAACATCCTCTCCATCATTTCTTACAGTACAACGGTGTTCCATTACAGTCATATATCACAACTTAGAATATTTCCTAACTGATGGACATCCCCTCAATTTCCAGTTACTTCCTATCACAGAAAAAGTTGCTATAAATATTTTTGTACAAATAGTCCCCTTTCCTTTTCTCTCTCTTGGAGTGGTGTTGCTGGGTCATATGGTGTGTCGTTTTAGAGCCCTTTAGGCATCATTTTAAATTGTTTTCTAGTCTGATTGGATCAGTTCACAGTGTCACTAACAGTGCATTAGTGTCCCAATTTTTCCATATCCCCTCCAGTGTTGGTCATTTTCCTCTTCTGTCATGTTAGCCAATCTGATAGGTGTGAGGCGGTACCTCAAGAGTTGTCTTTAATTGCCATATCTCTAATAAGAAGTGATTTAGAACATTTTTCCTGTGACAATTGATAGCTTTGATTTTTCTTTTTTTCATTCTTAAAATTTCGTGTTCGTGTCCTTTGACTGTTTCTGTTCAAATTCTTAGGGAACTTAGTAATTGCTAACATGTGTGAATGGCCTTTGCCACCACCTCCAAGATTTGGGAGCTTCTAATTCTACCTGCACCTGCCTTTTTTTGTCTCTCAGCTCAGATACTGTATCCAGAGCTACCTTAGCATCCTACCACAAATCTTTAACCCTGAAATGGTCTCTGCTCGCCAGTATTCCTTGGCTGGAATATACCTTTTGTCCCCATTATGGGGAGGGACATCTGAAAAAGGGGAGAAGCAGGTCTGTTCTCTCTTGTACTGGCAGGAGGATGGTGGGGAAGAAATCTTTTCTTGATTTTTCTCAATTAGAACTAGTTAATTTTCATAATCTGGTTATACTGGGTGTTAAATAGGTTCTTGAAGTTTGACCTGGAAACTCTGTAATGCCGCTTTCACATGGTCAAAAGGTGTTCCTAGTTATAATTAATTGAATTAAAGCTGAAATTTTAGAATGAAAAACTATGCTAAGCAGCCTGTTCTAGGATCTCTACACAGTGAGCTTTCAGTTCAGTGAGAACTGGTAGCTTAGTGTACCTTTCATGTGGCATCATTATTACCACTTTAGAGCCTGTATCAATATGAATTTAAATTGCCAGGTTTAAAAAAAAACACTTTGTTAATTTGGTTATGCCTGTAACCCAAATTATAAATAATAGATATCATTTTAAAGTGCTTTAAGCCCTACAAAGCTGATGAGACTTATTTTTCTCACAACAGTACCTGTGAATTAGATGTATGAATGGTGTATGAGAAAACTGAAACTTAGAGAGGGTGAGGGACTTTCCTCTAGTAAAAGGCAGGCACTGGACCCATATCTTGGCTTCTTGTCCATTGTTCTTTCCATGTTGCTGCTTTGCTTAAAATAGTTCTTAAAAATTAAATCTGCAAAAGAGCCCTGACAAAGTCCTTTCATATAAAGAAGACATGGACATACAGGATTGTATTTTGTATCTAACTCTTTCACTTGATTGAGGAGGAAGCTTAGTGAGGCTGAATGACTTTTCCAAAGGCCTGTATTTGGTAGGGTGCAGCTAGCATTTGAACACACATGCTCTGCTTCTAAATTCAACATCCTACCCCACTACCTCTCTCTTCTGACCATCTTTAGTAGGACTTGCATTTCTGCTTGCCCTTCCATGGTGGGGGATCTCTCCACTCATTCTAGACCCCTTTTCTGTGGTCAGTACTTGTTGGGGGAGGTAAGAGTGCATCCCATGGCCATGTACCAGGACAAACTACATGACCTCTATAGAAACCTTGTCTTTGATTTCATTATCACTATGATCCAGTCAGTCAGGCATGTTCACCACCTTTATTGACCACCATGTAGGTTTGGTTTAAACATAATTTAAAAGACATGTTATGAAATTCTAGAATACCTGTGATCACAGCTTAGGTGACGCATTGAATAGAGCACCAGGCCTGGAGTCAGAAAGATCTCAGTTTGAATGTGACTTTAGATACTTGGTGATTTGGGTGATCTTGGGCAGTCCCTTTAACCTCCATTTGCCTCATTTACCTCAACTGTAAAATGGGGTTATTGGTGGCATCTACCTCCGAAGACAGAGAGAAGCGAATGATACAATAACATTTGTGAGGCAGTTGGCACAGTGTCTGCGTACATTTTAAGTGCTATATAATCACTAGCAATTCTTATTTTAAAACAAATACTGTATTCAGAAAACCTGCTCTATCATCCTTATGGGCCTAGGAAGTATCACGAAATTCAGTAATATTAGGTTATAGATTGTCAGTACTCCAGTGGACCTGTGATCTTTTCCATGTGGGTTACTTCCACCAGAAGTGGGGATTATAATGCATCCACATCTGCCAAAACTATGTGTGTTACCCTTGTCTAAGCAGTCTCTCGTGCTCCAGGAGCGCAATCCCCACCCAGGCTACCTGCTTGAATTTCCCTTGATATTTTAGAGATAGATAGATACAATCCACACTTACCAAGGAATGATTGAGATTCTTCTTTGTCATTTCTAGCTGTTACTACATGAATGATTTCATTTGAAGTTAATCTTCTGACTCAGTATCTCAACTGCCCTCTGAAATACATTTATCAAAACAGAAGGTTAGGGAGCACCTTTCAATATGATGTCCTGACTTTGCCCAGAAATTTTATTATTAAAAGGCCTTTTATAACTGAATAGATGCTGAAGACCCTAGGTCACTTTTTTTGTTTAGCGTTTTCGTGTTGGAAGAGAGATGTTTTTCTTAAACTGAACTGAAGCCGAAGGCTTTTTAACATTATAAAGGAAAAGAAGTGGGCACTAACTGGCGATTCCTGGTATGTTGATTCTGGAAGGGATGTTTAGTTTGTGAGCTTATTATGAATGTAGCAACTGAAACAGCTATGGTAATCTTAGCCTGCATTAATAGAAGTGGTGTATCCAGAGCAAAGGAAGGGATAATCCTGCTGAACTCTGACCTGGTCAAACTGCATCTGGTGTGTTTTGCACCATTCTAAATGCTGCATTTTAATATGGAAACCAGACCATATTCAGAAGAGGGCAATTGGAAGGTTGAGAGGATTAGAAACTATTAGGAACTTTACCATATGGGAGTAGGTTTAAGAAACTAGAGGTGGTTTAGCTTGAAAAAGAGGAGGCTTAGTGGGAGCATGATAGTAGGTAGGCATTAAATATCTGTTAAGTTTTTTTATGTGGAAGAGAGATTACACTTGTCTTGCTGGGACCCAGAGGGCAAGACTGAAAACAATGGATGGGAGTTAGAGAGAAGCAATTTTTGCCTCAAAGTAAGAATAAATGTCCTAATAATTGGAACTATTCAAAAGTGAAATGTCTTGCCTTGGAGGTAGTGAGTTCCCCATTAGTGCAATTAAGTGGAGTCTAGCTGACTACTTACCTACATAGGATATTATAGACAGTATTTGTAATAAGGTGCACATTGATTAGATGACATCTGAAGTGCCTTTGGCTATAACAATGCACACCTAGTCTTAAGTGTGCTGACTGTCCACCATCTCTTACAGTGTACTCCCACACACACTCACTTCCCCACCAACAAGATCATAGAATTTTATCTATGAGATGAACCTTAGAGCTCAGCTTCTGGGATGTTTATTGGAGTTCCGCTAGCCCTGGAACGCTGTATGTAAAAGCATAGATTCAGGGGTGGGGAACTTGAGGCCTCAAGACCACACTTGGATAGGTAATGGCCAGTGAATTATATATGCATGAGGTTCCCAAGCCAAGGTTTTAAAAGCTATGAACTGTCTTTACTTAGAATTTTGAGAGTAATCATTGATAGAGCTAACTGCTTAAGTGTTGATGGGATCACCTACGGATAAAATTGTGGATTTTTGGAAATGTTGAAATATAAATTATTAAATAAATTATCACTGATGAAGTAGAAATAAGGTCTATTAAAAGAGAACCTGCATGGGGCGGCTAGGTGGCGCAGTGAATAGAGCGCCGCCGGCCCTGGAATCAGAAGGACCTGAGTTCGGAGCCAGCCTCCGACACTTAATCCACACAAACAAAAACCTAGCCCTGTAACCTTGGGCAAGTTACTTAACCCCAATTGCCCTAAAGGGGCGGCTAGGTGGCGCAGTGAGTAAGAATGCCGGCCTCGGAGTTTGGATGACCCGAGATCAGATCCGGCCTCAGAAAATGAGCACCCACGCATAAATCAAATGACTAGCCGTGTAACCTTGAGCAAGTTACTTAACCCCAATTGCTTTAAAAAAAAAAAAAAAAGAGAGAACCCGCTACCACATCTCTCCAGTCAGATTGGCTAAGATGACAAAACAGGAAAATGACAAATGCTGGAGAGGATGTGGGCAAATTAGAATACTAATGCATTGCTGGTAGGGTTGTGAACATATCCAACCATTCTGGAGAGCAATCTGGAATTATGCCCAAAGGGCTATAAATAATTTCATACCCTTTGACCCAGCAATACCACTTCTAGGGTTATATCCAAAGAGATCATAGAAGTGGGAGGAAGACCCATATGTACAAAAATATTTATAGCAGCCCTTTTCGTGGTTGCAAAGAATTGGAAATTAAAGGGGTGCCCATCAATTGGGGAATGGCTAAACAAGTTGTGGTATATGCATGTAATGGAATACTATTGTGCTATATAAGAAACAAGGAGGAGACGGTTTTCATATTTACCTGGAGAGGCTTATACAAACTGATGCTGAGTGAGAAGAGTAGAACCAGGAGAAATCTGTATACAATCACAGACACAACATATGTGTGATGACCAACTATGACAAATTTGGACTCTTCTCAGCAATGCAGTGATATAAGTCAATCCCAAAAGACTCATGAAAGAGAAATGCAACATCCAGAGAAATAACTAGAAAGAACTGAGCTTGAATTCTGATGGAAGAAAACTAATTGATCTTTTTCTTTTCATTGTTTGGTTTTATTTCTTCTTTACCATTTTTCATTCCATCTAGTACAATTCGCCTTTGTAACTTGACTAATGTCTAATGTGAAAGTATTTGCAGACCCTATACTGGACTATATGCTGTTGTGGGGCTTGGGGGGAGGGAGGGAAGGGAAATTTAAAACTCAGGAACTATGGAATTGAATTTTGTAAACTAAAAAGAGAGAGAGAGAGAGAGAGAGAGAGAGAGAGAGAGAGAGAGAGAGAGAGAGAGAGAACCTGCTGACCTTAAAGAATTAATTTGATCTGGTTACAGTCATTGTGATAGGATTAGATCTACTATAATATGTTTCAAAACTTTCCATAAGTTCAGTTTTTATGAAGTGTTAGCAATACTACATAATATTGTAAGAATATACTTGAACAAAATGAGATTCTTCATTGTGGTCTTAATTTAATTCCTGCCTTTTACTAAATCTTTAATAACATGAAATAAATGTAATTTTTAAAAAAGAGAATAAGCATTACTAGTCATCGAATATGAAATTTATATGCCATTCCCCTCATATCCATTGAAAGTAGGCTTTTAAAAAACTTTTTAAAGCAAAATGGCTGATATTTATTCCTTAAAGCCCATTATAAAGAAAAGCCCAGTAAGAAAACTTATAATTTTTCCTTAGATAATTATTTCATTCATTGTGTTTGTATCCCTAGCACTTTGCACATTGTCTAGCACAAACAAAGCTCTTAATCGCTTTTATTTCCTTAAGGAAGTACATAGTATGGTTTCTTCATGAAAGAGTTGCAAAGACATGTTAGTCTTTGTGTTAGACAAGGGTTCTTAACCCTTTTTTTGTGTCATGGATATCTTTCTTGGTCTCGTGAAACCTATAAATGTATTCTCTGAATAAATTATTTTAAATTCAGAATTGTAGGAGATAACACATTTCAGTTAGTGGAAATAAAGTTGTACTTTTTCTTGTATAAACTCATAGGATACTCTCTGCTGTGCTCCTTCCACTCAGTATATTAGAGGAAAACATTCAAGAGGACTGCATCTGGAAAGGCAATTTTGGAGTATTTTATTTTGAAATTTAATTCAAAACCAGTATATTTTAGTTGTGATCATTTTTTATTTCTAGGAATTGATTTTATTACAGTAGGTAATTTAAAAGTTCAAAGTTACATTTCTGTATCTACCCAGGCTCCTTCACCATGTAATTTTGGTGTTCTATCTGCAGTGACTGTTTGAGTTAGAAAGTCTTAGGGTGTTCAACAAGATTTTGTCTCAGAAACTGTAAAAACAAGAAATAGTTGGACCATCACTTCTAAACTCCTAGAGACTTAAAAACCATTATAATTTATAATAAGAAATATTCCATTCCTGAGCCATGGGCAGAGCTTCAGAATTTAGGTAAACCTATTCATATCAGTTGAAAAGTTTTCTGTAGTTTTTAAAGAAAGAATCATTTCAAGAATGTCAGAAGCTGACATTTTTGGAGAAAAAAGTTGCATGCATTTCCAGAAATTTATTTTCTTCTTGATTCTCCTTAACTAAGTAAATAAAAATGTATTGGTTTGTTTGCATTGGCATATATTAATAACATAATTGGGGCAGCTAGGTGGCACAGTGAATAGAGCACCAGCCCTGGAGTCAGGAAGACCGGAGTTCTATTCTGGCCTCAGACACTTAACACAACAACTAGCCATATGACCTTGGGCAAGTCACTTAACCCCAATTGCCCTACCCCCCCCCAAAAAAACCCCAAAAACAAATTAATAACATAATTGTGCAGAATAATGAACATCTTCTGCTTTATTTAACCTCTGTGGTACATCCCAACCCCCACTCTCCCCACCTGGTCACCTGAAATAGTTTTGCCATGCTGATTGACTCAGTTTTTGATACACAACACCACCTTAGTTGCTTTTCTCCTCCATTTGAATGGCAGAGCTTTAAACTTTCAAAGCCTTCCTTGATAACCTTTCAGCTAACACCATGCCCTGCCAGTACCTCCGTGCAACTTCCATTCCTCAGAACAGTGCCAGGCACTGCCTGGTGGCTACTCCATTTCCCCTGCATTTCTTTTTTGTCTTGCTTTTCCTTCATTCAGTTATAAGCCTTTTGAGGGCAGGGACTGTCTCTTTCTTTTATTTGCATCCTCAGCCCTTTAAACAGTACCTGGCACATAGGTGCACGTAACTACTGTTTGTTACATGGATTCCTCCTAAAAATGGAGCATTATTTTGGAGTTTAGGCCCTGAATGCAGCTTTTATGTTTGAATAATAAGGAAAAGAGTGAGTTGTGATAGATGTTTTAGGGTTTTTCCTAGTACTACAACCGTAGTATTTTCTGAAGTGTGTATACAGGCCATAAATGGAAATAGAATTGTGACTTTGTTAGGAGGGCCATCTTCCTTTACCTTTGCTGTTTTTACTTTTAAAGGGAAGTAATTTTTAAACCTTAGGGAAGACTTCTGTTATAAACACTATTGGACTATTCTTTAATATAATAAAAGATGACTTAAATTTGGTTTTCTCTTTTTAATCCTCTGGTGCTGCTATATATTCTGAAAAAAAGTAGATGTGGTTTATTTCCCTTAGATTACTTCAAAACCAACACATTTTCTTAGGTGAATTTCATCCCTTATTCAGTCACACTACCCCAGTAAATGAACAGTCCTGAAACATTATTTTTAACTCCATTCTCAGACTCCTAGTGACATGTTTTACTGTAGCTGTGAATAAAGAAACTGAGAGAATATGTTGTAATGTATGTGTTGTGATTATGATGGTAAAGAGACTTTCTCCCAATAAAATACTACTTGCTTGTTCTGATTAGTTTTGGCATAGCTTGAACAGAGGTATTCTCTGTATCTGAACAGCATTTCCTTATGGAACATTTTCCTACCCCGTTTTGCGGGGCTAATTTAGATGTGATTTCCCAGAGGGCATCTGACTTGCAAAATTATTTTGTTCATTCAGGGACTGACAATACTCAAATTTTAGGAAAGAAAAGAGGAATGTGGGGGTTCAAGACTTTAATGAGGTAGAAAGCATAATATAGTTTTGTATTAAAGATTTTAATGTGGATATATTTGAATTCCACATAAATTTTGTTTTTGTAATCTGGATAAGGATCTTTAATACAAATAAATTCAGATTGAGTACAGTTCAGGTTTTTAAAAGATTTCAAATCTTCTGGGAGCTTTATCTTATAAACCCTGTAATAACAAAGCCATATGAGTTCTCAAATTATTATTCATATTCTTTAGTGTCCCACAAGGGAAGCATTATACACTCTTCTTTTTTGCAGAATGCCCCATTTTAAAACATAAGCCATTGAGGTGATCAAGTAGTTTTTCTAGTAAATAGTCTTTATGGTTAAGGTACATAAAAGGTTAGTTCTGGGTAAGAATAGAGGAAATTGTTACTATTCTGCTTAAGAGTGGAGAGAATGGTGATTCAATTGGATTTCATTCCTGTCAGACAAAGGCCAGTGTTATTTAGTAAGCAAAATAAATTATGACCCAAAATATATTTCTTTCTCAACCTCCTGAGAGGAAGTAGAAAAATACTTCCACTGAAATTCATTTATTAAAACAAATAACCCAGAAGTGCTTGCATGAAGAGACGGAATCTTTTGGCTCACTTCTTATTGGAATGGTGGATTTGCTGGAACACCATGGGTTTTTGGTTATATATGGGGAGTTTAAAGAGACCAGAAACAGTAGATTGAACATAATTAACATTGAAAGTATATATAGTTCTTGGGTGTCTGTAGTCAGTTTTGAATTTTCTTAGATACATATATATGGAATTCACTTTAAAAAAAAATTTTTTTTGCTTTTTGGAGGGGGGAAGGTAGGGCAATTGGGGTTAAGTGACTTGCCCAAGGTCAGATTGATAGATTTTTGTGTTAAGTATCTGAGACTGGATTTGAACTCCGGTCCTCCTTATTCCATGGCTGGTGCTCTATTCAGTGTGCCACCTAGCTGCCCATGAAATGCACTTTTTGAACGTCGGTCTTCCTGACTGCAGATCAGTGTTCTAAACATTTTACTATCTGCTTGCATATAATAAATGCTTCTTGATTGAATAAGGTTACACAGGTAGTATAAATCAGGTGGAAAATTTGTACTCTGTTCCATTAACTCTGAGTCAGAGAAAAGTCCTTTTTATTTGATGATTAGGTGTCTTCACTTTTGCCAAAACATTAAACTAAGTTGGGAATGAGTTCTAAGAGGTTGACTGTGTGACATGGTGCAGTTAAAAATTTAAGGGATTTTCTGTAGCCCTTAGTAAAGTTTACCCAGAGTGAAAATATAGATAATACCGTAAATAGAGCATTCTTCTTTTCAGACAGTTTACCAGCTCAAGTCCCAAATTAGGTCCCAGAATCCCACCTGCTTGGCTAGATGAAGTAAGGCCACACAGAGAAGGATGTGGGGTATAGTTTTCATACCTAATGGCCTTCTCACGTCTATGCAGGTTACTGTTGGTGCTGACCTCAATGCTTGGTAATGGGAATTTGGGGGACTATGTTTATCATTAAAGATGGCTTCTTAAATGTCTTAATGTATACTTGTAGCTATCGAGTAAAAGAGAGGTTTCTTACCATATTATTTGTTAATTCAGTCTTAGAGAATTCCCTGACCCTGCACTTGGGACCAGGGGATGCCTGACCTAGAACATTCATCCATTCACTGATTTCAGCAAATATTTGTGTTTCAGCTGTGTAAGACAACTAAGGGAGAAATTCTTGATTTAGTATGAACTAAGGGGTTAATCAGAGATGTATTGATCATATTTTATTTTTAAAAACATGTTTAGTTCATGAACACAAATGACCTTTAAAGAACCAACTCCTGAGGGCTGATGTTGACTTGAACTTTTACTATATTAAATGTATCCAGTATTATGTTATCCATTGATTAAATGATCACTTGAAATAATAGGTTTAAGCAGAACCAGTAAAGAGCATAAAAAATTACTAAATGTAAAGAAAAGAACAACAAAAATTCAAGCTTTTAACAGAAAAAAATTATAACTAACCTCATAATGATCAGGATTTATCCAAAATTGAGAAAATGCAACTGTTTTTCTTTCTTTGGAACATTGGAGGCCTATAGGTACAGAAATTGCCTGTGGTGTCAGATTCTCATTCAGTTAATGTGCAGGTACTTTTGCTGATCTGGTTCCTATCCCTACTCCCCTCCTCAACTCCTTCTTCCCTCCCCTTTTAACTTCTTTACCAAAACTGCTGATTCTCTGTGGAGAAGAGATGGAGCAATTACTAGCTGTGCTAAGTGCTAGGATCACAAAGACAATTTTAAAAAGACGAATTTCCTACCTTCAAGGTGCTTACATTTGAATGGTGGAAGATAATACATAAAAAAGGAAGGGCTAGAAAATTGGAAAAGTCTGACTGCCAGGAGCAGAGCCAAGAGACAGTTGAGCATGGTTGCCCTGAGCTCTTCCAGAACTCATAAATCAAGAAGGACCTCTAGTATGTAGAGACATCTTTTGGGTGAGCAAGAGTCAGGAGCAGAGCAGAGAGAGAAGTGGTGGGAAGGGAGAAGGCATGCATATTTAGACTGCTGGTTGGTGTAGTAGAGTTCTGGATTTTAATCCTGCTTGAGACACTTAGCTGTGAGATCCTGGGCCAGTCATTTAATCTCTTATCTTAGCTGACCCTTCTTTAAAATGGGAATAATAATAGTACCTACACCCCAGGCTTATTATCTGGATCAACTGAGATAATATGTGTAAAGTGAGCCACACACAGGTTAAGAAGGTTTTGAAAATGCTAGTTGTTTGGGGAAAACAGAAGTTAGCAATAAAGATTTTTTAAAAAAAGATCAGAGACTTGAGGGTAAAAAGTTGCAGTGGAAGTAGAAATTTTGAGAGGAATGGAAGAGGAGCTAGATGTTAGTTGAGGACGGGCAATTGGGAGAAAAGGCACGTTTTGGAAATAATCCCAGAAAATAAAGTTAGTACAAAGGTTAAATACAAAATTTGAAAAGAAGTAAGCAAAATAAGGAGTTTGCCACTGGTAACTACTTGAAGTTGGGACTTTTTTTAAACCTTCAGCAAAATTTGTAAAAAGCCTTTCTTTTAGGGATTTCACTTAAAGTTTTAGAATTTCTCAAGCACTTTGAAATTCCAATGATGCTAACCTTTTTGTGTGCCCCTTTAGAAATGTAATGTAATAATGTCTCCTGCTTTGAGGCATAATTACCAAAAATTCTTGAATTCAGGGTGATAGTTCATGTATGGCATTCCAGGGGGAGGTTTTTAATGCAAAGAAAGGATTCGCATTTCAAAGACAGTAAAAAGATCTGGAAGAAGCAAAAATAAATCTTTAAATTCTAATTGTGAAGCTATCTGCTCCTGTTTAATTGACACACGTTTAAACATTGGCTGTAATAGATTGTTTGCCATTTAACCAGCATTCACAGCTTTAGTTAACTTGTGCCTCTTTATAATTGCTGGGGCTTGTTTATTTTATGTTAATTTCTCTTTAGTACATAGCTCTCCAAACGCGAAAAATTTCTTGTTTCAGAGACATAAATACTCAACGTGCCTTGAATCTCTTTTTTTAATATTAAAACGTTTACACACATTTTTAGTTTTAATTGTATCTTTTTCAAATTTGGGCATTCTTGATGGTAGATAGAAAATGCGTTCATTTCCTCCTGTTCAAAGCTTCTGGGATTCAACTTCACATGGGGGATTTCATCTTCGATTTTGATGTGAATTGTATCATTCATGATTGACCCTAGTAGAATACAATTACTAACATGGTTAGTTTTGAAGTCCTTATTTTTTTTTCTTTTTAGAAACATTAACAAAATAAAAAAATAAAAGTACTTATAGTAACAGTGAAAAAGATCTTGACCTTTTGAAATAATAGGTTTCTTATGCTGAATGTTAAAAATGCCTTATTTTTATGATTTCCTGGTAGCTTTTAAATATTATGTAAGGTTTTAATTTTATTCTATAAGAATAAGGGCAAGAAGTGTTGGGGTTTTCCTCTTCTGCCCAAGAAGGTGGATGTTTACATGACTGTTTATCAGTAGTATGGTTTACATGGGAATGTGAGTCTTTCTCCTTTTCTTTTCCACGTGACTTTATAGAGCTTTCAGAGGATGAAGTGTCTGATGGCCTTTCATAATGCTAAACTATTCTCATCTCTTTTGAAAATAAATGATTGTAAATTGCATTTCTTCCAGAGGATCAGGTGCTATCAAGGGCTGCATTTGAGGTGAGTTGTCCTGTCCCTAATATCCAATAACTCTGTGACTCTGGACAAGTCAATTAATCCTTTTAAGACTCAAATTTCCTCAACTATGATATGGGGGGTAATAATACCCACATGAATTAATTCAGAGAGTTGTTGGGGAAATCCAGTGAGAAAATATATACAGAGGATTTTAAAAAACTTACAATGCCGTAGAAAAGTCAGCTACATTATTGTTGGGATTGATTTTTTCAGTTTATACCAGCAACACTGAATGTGCTTGGTCCGAGAACACTTTAGAGAAGAATAGCTGGTTGCGAAGGGCCAGTGTGGCTTCATTGAGAGCAAACCTTGCCAGTTTTTAACCTTGTTTCCTTTTTGGATTGTATTATTTGAATAATAAGTTTGGAGAATGTTATAGACTCAACACACTTCAATTTCCATGAGGTATTTGATAAAAGTTTTATATGGCATATTTATGCACTATATGGAATGATGTGGCCTGAGTGATGGTATGCTTGGGTTTGGATTTAACAAATGTTAATTAATAGATCAAGGTACATTTCTTACAGAGATCCATAGAGTTTTGCCCCTTAGCCCTTTATTATTGGTATTTTTCTCTCTGGCAACACCATAAATTTTGTACATTATGCAGAACTGAAAGTTAGAGTTAATGCATTGTGTGACACAATTGAGATCCCACAAGATATCAGCAGAAGGCCAAAACTAATAAGTTGTAATTTAATAGAGTTAAATGTCAAGCTTTATACTTGATTCAAAAATATCACCTATACAGATGGAGTGGCAAGAAAGCAGGTCATATGAACGTGGGGGTTCTAGTATGCTATAATATGCCCAATATTAGTTGTCTTATGATGGTTAGAAACTTAGGACATGAAAGCCTTTTTAACCTGTGTTCATAGTAATACAAGGTGTCCCAAAAGTTTTAGTGCCATTTTCAGCTCTCATATCCTAAAACTACAGTACCCTAAGACTTTGGGGAATCCCTTCTATAGTTCCTCTGAGGGAGGTGATGATCTCACTTGAGTAGATCATAGCTAGAGTATTATGTTTGGTCTGAGAAGGGAATTAGCCAGAGGAGAATTTAAGGAATTTAGGAAAATCATTTGAAGGATCACAGAATTAGAGGGAAATATATGAGGATAGAGGGGAGATTTGGGAGAAGCTAAGTTGAAAACTGTATCCAGGATAAGGGTGCCTAATAGTTGCACAATAAAGTATCTGACTTGCTCTTTGCTATGTGCTACAGGGTAAAGACCATTAGTTTGAAATTCAAGCATTGGGCGAAAACTACTCCTCTCTGAGCCTCAAATTATAAATTTGTTAAAAGAAGAGGTTCTGATAGATGACCTCTGAGGTACCCTGGGCTCTGATAGGTGATGTGACCTTGCCTTTTATCTTCCCTTGAACCAGCCCTCCTCCTCCTCACTCCCTATTCACTATTTCATCTTTGGGGGGTGGGGGTAAGAGAGTGGTGTAATATTAATTTTAATTTTTTGCTTTTATTACACAGCATATGTATTTTTACCAATATAATGATTTAAAAATTAAGTAACAAATGATGTGTGTACTTTAAATCCTGTGAACTAAACACATTTTTTCAATAAATAGTCTCCCTTCAGTCCCAATAATGAGTCAGTAGCAGTGGTGCCCTAATAAAATAGTGCCTTGAAATACTTTCTCTTTCTTAGGTATACAGTGTATCTTCACCATTCCCTCTTAGCAATGGAGAATAGTCCCCAAGTTTGGGCTCATAGCAATACTACTGGATAGTAATAAATGTGGCATGTCATAGCATAACTGTCTTTAAAAACAATAATTTATCCTTTCCAGGATAGCCAACCCCATTTCAAAAATTAAGCAAAAAGAAAGAAGGAAAGGAAAGTCCTTAATTGTTACTAAACGAATCCCAGCATTTTCCATGGGGTGTGTGTGTGTGTGTAAACACATCTCTTTCTGCATTTTAAATCCATTGCCTGCCCCTCCAGTTAGGAGCTTTCATTTTCATTTTTGGGGACTTGTGGTTGGTACTGTGCTGATCAAAATTTCTAAGTCTTGCAAAGTGAACACATATAGTGCCAAATCTGGAGTCAGGAAGATCAGATTTCAAATCCAGCTGCAGACATTTCCTGGGTGTGTGACACCCTGGGCAAGTCATTTAACTTGTTTGCCTCAGTTTCCTTATCTATAAAATGGGAATAATAGCACTAGCCATTCAGTAGTTGGAAGATATCATATAACCTTTAAAAAGTTCTTCTCAAACTCTAAAGCACCATGTAAGTGCTAGATATCATTAGTATTATAATATTTGTTATTAATGTGTACTCTGCTTGTTTCCTTTGCTTTTATATTGGTTCATAGAGGTAAAAGTCTCCTCTGAAAGTTTTGGTTTCATTATTTCTTATTCCATTACTTTTATATGCCAAAATTTGCTTAGCAGTTCCCCAACAGGAGGATAGCACTTTGGTGTACACATTTTGGCTGTCACAAAGAGAGGTCCAGCCACCATTTCCTAATCATGCTACCTGTATTCCTGCAGTCTCCAGTGTTTGGCATAGTGCCTATCCCATATTAGGCAGGTGCCTTTAATTCTGAACTCCTTATAGAACTTAACAGTTGTGCCTCTCCCATATTTCATGACATAGTAAATGTTTACCAACTTACTTTATCCTCTTTCTAGTTCATTCAGTTACTTTTATAGGTTTAGTATATATTCCTTTAATATGGATTACATCTTATATTTTTTATTTTAATTGATGATTTCATTGTCCAAAATAGATTCTTTTGGTTATTCATAGTTCATAGCCAAGGTATTCATTAAAAAATGAGACTAATTTATAGTTTGATGAATTCGCTTGAATCAGTCTGTGTTTTTGTCACAAGGCAGAAAGAAGTGTAGCAGGGAAAATTGTGTACATTTTCTACTTATCTCCTTTTTAATCTGTTTGAATGAAATTTTGGTAGATTGTCATGAAGTTGTACTACTTACCAAGAATAATTCTCCATTTTCTATGCATATAAATATAAAATAAAAGCTAAGGTTAATCAAAATGACCTAATTCTCTCAAATATTTTCAGTCATTAAAAAGTTCCAACTGAAGTAACTGTGATATTTGGAAACTGTCTTTCTTATATGCATACTTTTCTTCTGTGTTAACTAGCATGACTTTTTAAAAAATCCCTAGTTTTTCAAAATTATTAAAATGAGATAAGATAACTGATATAGTAGATATCTTAATTGATCAACAAAGAAAATAACATTTTAGAAATAGTCATTGTCAGCAGTCAGTGGCAGTGAATCAGTTGTTTATCTCTGACTACAAAAAATTATCCTTAACACTGAAGTCTATAATATATAAAACTTAGTGATGAAACTAACACAAGTTCTGTATTAATCATATAGAGAGAGCTTTGATTCATCCAATTCTGTTAAGTTTTGTTTTCCCATAGTGATTTAGATTTGTGTATGTAGCAGACTTCATGTGCAGACGTTGAGCTGGTTGACAGCCTATTATAATTCTTTCTAAGTTTTGCCCATTTCAGGGAAAGGAATAGAAAAATTATGGACAAGTATACATTTTAGGCAAGTCTTATATGCAGCAATAACTATTAGTAGTTCATCTCACCATGATAAAAAATTATTCTTAATCAAATAATCTTTACTTTTTTCTTCATAGCCTTACCATTTGATGAACATTAACTTTATTCATTGTCTGATTTTTTGCCCTGGTGTATTTATTGCCTCACAAAAGAGGTGTTTTTGCAAGGGATAATCTGAATTAATAGCAGTAATGGAAAAACAAATTTTATTCATTATAAAAGATGATATTTCTAAGCATTCAGCTCTGACTATAAAGCTTTGTTCTGATGGAGATGGAGAGAGGGGGAAGAGAGATAAAGACTGACGGAAACACAGTGAGAGTGAGAGAAGATTGGGATGGATGGATGGTGGGAGGGGGTGATATTGAGAAAGATTTGTGTGTTCTCCTTAGAGTGTATTCTATGTCTGCCTCCCTGTCAGAGAAGCCCAGTGAACAGAAGGCTAGCACCAGGCCCTTGCTTACTGTAGCAGGAGGCTTTCAGAATGGGCTCCCATCTGTTAGGTCTGTGTACTGATAAAGCTTGCAACAGCTGGCTTGGCTCTCACTTAATCCATTCATCCCATCTACAGATCAGAAGGTGGCCTGTTTCTGCTCAGAGGCCATTGGACCTTGGAGACTTGCCTTAGCCCTATAGCGTTCCCATTAGTCCTACAAGCAAGTATAATGATATGGCAGAAGGGTTAGCAACCTGAATATAGGGGTGGAGTGAGATGACAGTTGTAAGGAAGTATTGTGTGCAACACCAATGAAGTGTCTTCCTTTCTACTTTTGTTTGGGAGAAAACCTATTTTTAACATGAGATTTTAGCAATGATTAAGACAGCATTATTCTATTGATTTAAAGAAATTTTTAAATAATTTGTCTCAATTCAAATGCTTCCTGAATCAGATCGTATATCATTTGTAGTTAGCCCTTTTGAGTCACAGGGGGCCTTAATGAGACCCAATCAACAGGGAATATTTTTACTTAGATAAAACCTCTTTCTGTACAAAAATGTTATTTCAGGTACTTAGCAAAAAAGTACTCAATTGTATACAATGTAGAAAGATTCAATCTAACATGTAAGCAGTTATTTCTTCAAAAAAGTTTTACATGATAACTGCCTGTGTGTAAAGTTAAGTGTACTAAATATAGCAATATATAAAATTAACTATTTGTAGATAGTTTGGTTTTATTTCTTAGATACTTATACCTGTCTCATTATTGATTTAAAAACATCTTCTAAAATATTCATTTGAATATTGGTACTGAATTTGTAGTTTCCAGTCTTTGAAATCACAGTATGTATATAGAATAATGGAGCTACTTAGAAAGAACTGCCTTAAATTTATTAAAATTGATATTTACAAGCTGAATTTACAAAGATATAACATGCTGCTGTTTTGGCCTCTCTGCTGATTGGTGACATCAATTTTTATACATATAAACTGTCAAAAGTGGAAAGATTTTAATATTTGGATTAATTACAGATCCCAGGAAGAGAACTATATTGAAAGTTATGTTAAAATTATCCTCCTTAATTCCAAATAGTGTCTCATTTTTTATTTCCAAATTTAAAATAGATAATAGCGACCAATCTTGATAGTGTTTGTAAGGCTGATATATGTTCTGAATGTTATTGACTTGTAAGAAGTGTGCCATATCAAGCATTACCTTAACATCTTACCATAATTATTGAACAACACATGTTTAAGCCATCAAGTAAGTATTTTTGAGCATCTACTATAAGCTTGCATAGAATTCGAAGTAAAATCATGGATATTTGTGGATTTTATATTCAAAGCTTTTATATTCAGTTGTATTCAAAATTTTGTATGGGCATTTAAAAAGTAATGAACATGCTAATAGTGATTGTCTTCCATCTGTCACTTGTTTTGAAGGGATAATTTATAGAAAATGTGCATACATAAGAACTCGATTATTTCCACGCTCTGTGTATGTACAGTATTCATGGATCCGAATGCCAACCGAGGAACCTTTTCAGTGCCAAATGACTTTTTGATATCTAAAAAAATAATTTTAGTGGAACTTAAGTTAATGTCTTACTTTGTGTACTTTAAGTATCTACAAGAGGCAGATGAATATGAAGAACATGTTTTAAATAATGATACTATCCTAATAAGAAAAGCTTCATTTACACATAAATTTCTATAGGGGCAGATAGATGGATCCACATTGCTCCTTCACTTCCTAAAAGCTTGCCATGATGCCTTGTCCTTCTCAGTAAATACTTTGACCTCCTCTCGAAATGATAACTATACCCAGTCACTATTATACAGAGTTCTGTTTGGTACCTTTCTGACTGTATAAGACAGTTTTGTCCTGGCCCTCTACTCACCTATAAGCTCCTACAATCAGAAGCCTTGTCTCCTCTATAATTTTTATTCTCTCTCTCTCAACCCCCTGCCTCCAGCCCTCTAGAGTGTGCCCCATACAGTAATCACCAAAAATTAGTTCTAGGACCCCAGATCAGGTCTAGAGTAAGAAGTAACCTCAGAGGCTTGCTAGTCCAAACCTCATTTTACAAATAAGAAAATAAATAAGAAAAAAGCTGAAAGGAGAGACTGGGTGGTGCAGTGAATGCACCATCCCTGGAATCAGGAGGATCTGAGTTCAAATTTGGCCTCAGACACTTGACACTTACTAGGTGTGTGACCTTGGGTAAATCAGTTAACTCCAATTGCCCTGCCCTTCCCCCTCCAAAAAAGGGGTGGGGGGGGAGAAAAGAAGCTGAAAAAGGTTTAGTGATATGACATGCCTGAGGTCACACAGGCAGTATTTTAACTCAGGACGAATAGGTCATTCAACAGTTAATGAGCACCACCCTTTTGCCAGACACTGCTTAGCACTTGGAATTCCACCGCCCCCCCCAAAAAAAGTAAAATAGGGCTCCCCTTAAGGTGCTTAGGGAAGATGAAATATACATCTAAGGGGGGAAGGAGAGAAAGGGGGGGGGGAGAGAGTCACTTATACAAAATTAATACTAGTTACTGTGAAGAGGAAATAGGCCTGTTGTTGGGTGACCAGGAAAGGTTTCATTTAGAAGTTTGTCTTTGATGTGAATACTAAAGGAAACGAAAGATTCCAAGAGATGTGGAGGTGTAAAGGGAGGGCATGCCAGGTAGGAAAACTCAATAGTACAGAGGCTAATGGGAGGTGGGGTGCATTAAGGACATCCGTATTTCTAGGTAGCTTCATGTATAGGAAAACTCAAAAGTTTGGAAGAACTGGTCATTGTAACTGACCTCATGATGAGGTTTATCCTGGAATAACAGAAATCAATTATTATAGGTCCCTTTAAGTTTGATAGGAATTCCGAGAGTTTGTACTTCGAGATTCTAGGATCACCAAAAGTCACTTTATTTGAAACATTGCTTTTTATTCTTTTTGCTCCTATTCTCAATTATTTTTCTTTATTGTCCTTTCAAAAGGCCCTCCAAGTACTTTCTTCAACCAGGATGAAGGGGAAGGTACTGTTGGCTTTCTATTCACAACATTTCTCCCATCTGTCCCCTTCTCGTCTTCCACAAGAGCACAAGTTCCAGCCCTGAGGAATGGATGACCTTGTACTTGGCTTGTGGCAGTGGCCTTCTTATTAGCCCACCTATTTCAAGGTTCTTCCCCTCTACAATTCATCCTTTATAAAGTTGCCAGACTGATTATTGCTAAAGCATGGGTCTCACTATGTCACACACTTCCTAGTTGAGAAGTTTTCCATGACCTCCCCTCTTCCCTCTAGAATAAAATTCGAACTCTTCTTGTTGGTTTTTTAATCCCTCCAGAAATAACCACCCCCCCCAACCCCCAATTGTACTTTGGGCCTTTGCCCTTTCATGGGAGTTCTCCTTTTCTAGGAACACATTGCTCCCTCAACACCTCCACCTCTTTGGATTTCCAGATTCCCCCACATACCACCTCCTGTAGGAGAGTGCCCCTAGCCCCACTTCCTCCAGCTGCTAGAGGCCCCTGCACATGAGCTCTTCTTTACTTTGGCATATTTTGTGTTTGTTTAGAGGAAGGATATTTTTCTTTTTTTTCTTCCATGGAATATAACCTTCTTGAGGACAGGGACTGTTTCATTTTTGCCTTTGTATCCTCTATGCTTGACACAGTATTTAGCACAATTTTCCTTTTTTGTGCTTACCTATAATTTCATCGTTGTAGGAAACTTTGAGTATGTCCTCTAAGCCTCTGTCCCAAAGCAGGTGGATTATTGCTCTGCAGCTTACTCTTTTAGAGGAGAATTACCCTGAGCACAGAAACATTAAATTACTCGTCTGTGGATGTTTCTGTGTTGGAGTAAGACCGGAACCCAGAGGTGTGTCTGTCTCCCCCAAGGGATCATACACCATCAGCTTGTGCAGCGTCTGCCCAGGGCCTCGTAAGTACTTAATAGATGTATGTTGGCAAACAGCCAGGAAAGAGAGAGGGTGGAATATGAGTGTCATTTGTTCCTTATGGTACAGATTGAGTAGTGACAGGAAGGCAATTTTTGAACCAGCCATTTGGAATTCTTTTTTGGCCAGTGATTGGCCTGGGTCAGTAGCAGAGCTGTTGAAAACCCTTCAGATTCAGAGCAGCCGCCTGCTTGCAGAGATTAAGGCTTTACTAGCCAGAAACATATGGTAATCGGTCGTTTTGATAAGAGATCCTTAGTCAGAGTTACTATAATATTGTCAAGGGTTGCCATTTAAGTGGGATAGAAAGGGATACCTCTCACTATGTGAAAGGTATCTTTTCCCATGAGAAATAAACAAAAATAGTCTTAAACCCCACAGCTTTCTGATGTAGATAATTTCAAGGCCAGATCTTTTTTCCCCTCCTTAGAGAATTTGCAAGAGTCAATGAGATAATAACTCCTTTGACCCTGTAACAAATTCAGGCACAATCTGAACAAAGTAAATACCCACAGTCTAGTAAGGAACCTTGTTTTCCTTAGTTCTTTGCCAGATCTAAGAAATTACATCTTTATTTCAAGAATCTAGCTGCTGACTTCCAGGTCACTGTGGATGTGGATCAAATTTCCTTTAGTAATGATGAGATTGGATTAGACTCTCTAGAGAATTAAGATTTCAGGTGTGCCCATTTTATATTTTAATCAGTCTTGTAAGCTCCTATAACTGCAGACTGGACCTGAGTACATAGCAGAACATGCTAGTCTTCCATACATTCTGTCAAAATGTAAAAGCAACAAACTTTAGTGGAAATCTTGTAATCATATATTTCAAGCCTTGTTAATATCCCTATTTGGTCAGATTTTTGATGCGATGAAATTTAGTGAATTCTAAGCTGTTTTCTTCTGTCAGTAAGAATTGTTATGTCACATCTGTTTCAGTCATACACGTTGCCCTTTTAAAAATGTCTTTTTTTTTCTTTAATTACTTGAATTAAACATGTAGCTATTGATGTAAATTTAATAACTATAGTCTAGTGTTTTCTGTAATAACTTTGTAGGCAAGCTTAGGTGGTACAGTAGGTAGAACATTTGCCTGGAGTCACAAAGACTGGAATTCAAAGTCAGCTTTAATTAGACCTGAAGCCATGTAACCCTAGGCAAATCACTTAACTTCTGACTGCCTCAGTTTCCTCATCTATAAAATAAAGATAATAATAGCAGCTATCTATTAGGATTGTCATGAGGATCGAATTAGTTAATATTTCTAAAATACCTGGTATACAGGCACTATATATGTGCTAGTTGGAGAACTTTTGCCTTCAAATTCATTCTCATTCTTCTGAATTGTGTAGCCAATACTGATAGTATATGATGCTATTAAAAATTAAAAGCACAGATAATTTTTAAAATGCATTATTCCTGCTTAATGTAGCAGAATGTTCTGATGGAATTGATTTTACCACAACTGATGTTAGGGGAATTCCCCAACATCTGAACCTTCTAGGAAATTTTTTTATGGAACTGATCCAATCACTAAATAAGTATGATAATTATAGATGAAATATAATGTAGTGTTGGAGAAAATACATGGGTTCCAAAGTAGGTTTATTTTGATTCTTTCACATATTTCATCCTGTGGTTGTTTACAGATTATCTCTTCCAACTGCCTTCCCCACCTCCCCACCTGAGAAGTCAGATGGTGGTAGGCGATCATCGTTTCATGCTACTCATAGTTAAATGACGTTCTTCTGAGGTCGAACATTGCTATTAGATTTAAATCCTGAGCAAATTGTGGGCACTTCTGCTTGAAAACTTTTTTTATGTCTGAAAATAAATGTATATCTTTGCACTTTCACATATTTACAATTTGTGTACATTCATGTATATAAATCTATAGATAATCATCTGCTCTTTTGAGTGTCTCTTGTTCTTTGTCATAGGCTTAAGAAAGCATGATGATGATAATGAAATTTTGCCTTTCTCACATCAACCTTGTCAGGCAGCTAGACTATAGTAATGTACCTTAGTTTCCAAAATATATAATATTTTATATATTTGAATTATGTAACTAGTCACTGAATGAATGAAAATCTAGTAATGGATTTTACAAATTGTATGGGCTTGGTAAATATTCGTTTGAGTTCTTGTAATAGAGGAAGCACTTCAGTTTTTGTTCATTGATTAAAATAATCTGATTTATTCATTTATATAATTCCCTGTGTTTTACATTTTTAATTCTCCTAGGTAAACTCAACATTATAAAATTAATTGTCAACTGATCAGAAAATGCTTTCTAGTTCTGTATGTAATCCTGATGTGATCATAGATCAAATACTACAGGCAGTCTTGATTTCAGATAATAAGCACTAAATTAGACACAGTCAAGGAAGGACAAAGAAAACAATAAAGTATGCAGTAATGTAAAGTGTTATATATGAATGCAACTTTTTAAAAATTTGAACCCTTTGGTCTAGAAACATGAAGTCTGAGAAGGGGGGCATGAACTGGTATATATATATATATTTTTTAATTTTTTTTTTGTATGATCAACTCCTTGGGCTTGGGGGTTGGTGGGGTGAAACCTATAGAATACTTTCTCAGAATGTTTTTAAATGCATAAAATAAAATGCAAAGAATTATAAAGGAGACGAGTTACATTGAAATAAAAATGCTCCCCTCCCCATCCAGTTTTGTAGATATACTAAAATCTATCCATGGAACCCAAAAAGGGTTATGAACCTGGGGTCTAGAAGAATATGATAGATGTGAAGATGAGAACTTTTAAAAGAAATTTCAGAATACCAGAATTTGGGACTCTCCACTGAAGCAAGATAATTATTTTGGAAAAAATAATAGAAAATCCAGCCAAATTCAACAAGTATTTAGTAACTAACTCCTATACATGTTAGATACTGCTGGGTTCTGGGAAACAATAGAAACAAAGAGTACTGACCCTCTAGGGACTTATATTCTGTTGGAGATGAGAGGGAATTCTTTATCTATCTGTCTGTCTATCGATCTATCTATCTCTGCATTTAAATTATTTTGTTTTTACCCAGTTACATATAGAAACAAAGTACATATAAAACCAATTTTTAATATTTGTTTTTAAAACTTTGAGTTCAATATTCTCTCCCTTCCTTCCTCCTCCTCCTCTCTCCCCCCATTGAGAAGGCAAGCAATTCAATATAGGTTATACATGTGTAGTCATAAAAAATGTATCCATAAGAAAACAGAGACCAAAAAACACTAGAAAAACAAAGTAAAAAAGTTTACTTCAATCTGTATTCAGACACCATCAGTTCTTTCTCTAGAGATGGACAGCATTTTTCATTATAAGTAATTCAGAATTGTCTTGGAGCATTGTATTACAAGAATAGCTAAGTCTTTCATAGCTTACAGTATTGCTGTTACTTTGTACACCGTACTTTTCACTTTGCATTAGCCCATGCAAATCTTTCCAGCTTTTTCTGAGAGCATCCTGTTCATACTTTCTTATATTACAGCAATATTCCATTGTAATCCTATACCACAGCTTGTTCAGTCATTCCCCAGTTAATGGGCATCCTTTCAGTTTCCAGTTCTTTACTCCCAGAAGAGAGCTGCTGTAAATATTTTTTTTGTACATATTGGTCCTTTTCAGGGGCAGCTAGGTGGCGCAGTAAGTAGAGCATTAGCCCTGGAGTCAGAAGGATCTGAGTTCAAATCCGACCTCAGACACTTATCGCACACACAAACAAAAACCTAGCCGTGTGACCTTGGGCAAGTTACTTAACCCCAATAGCCCTCCAAAAACAAACAAACATATTGGTCCTTTTCCTTTTTGATTTTTGGGATACAGACTTGGTAATGGGATTACAAGGTCAAAGGGTATGCCTGGTTTTATAGCCCTTTTGGCATAGTTCCAAATTGTTCTACAGAATAGTTGAATCAGTTCACAACTCCACCAACGATGCATTAATGTTTCATTTTCCCCACATTCCTAGGGCGGGGATTCTAAACCTCAAGGATATAGTCTTGGACCTTTTCTTCTCTGGACTTTAAACTAACAAGAAAAAAAATTAGCCCTGCATTTTTAGAAGTTGCATTTATCCAGCTTATAAAGTTGTTCCTTTCACCTTAAAAATATTTCTTTGAAACCAATTTGGAATTTGAGGGTTTTTTTTTCTGTATCTTTTTTGTATTTGTTCAGCTGTGTTATTGTGCTAACTTTACCCTAGTAGGGTAAATGTCATCACTGGAAGTAGTAAATTCTATCTATCTATCTATCTATCTATCTATCTATCTATCTATCTATCTATCTATCTACACCCCCTGCCCCCACTTTGGACCCTTATTTAATGATAAAATAGCGATTGAAACTTTACATATTCATCCAGGAGAAGAAAACAAGAAGAGTTCACTACTTTGGTGTTCTCTGTTGGCCAAATAATATTAAGAAACAAAAACTGTGTCAAAAGCCATTGGTTATACTACCATTTTATGAAGGGAACAGAAAGGAATATATTACAGTTCCTCAGTTACTTTCTCAGCCTCTTAGAAAATAAACATATCATGTTTTCAAATAAACTTTGTATCCCTAGAAAGTGTACAAGCTGTTGCTTCTCTCCATGCCGAGGGCTGTAGAATTATAGAATATAGAATTTAATTCTTATAGAATTTCTTATGAAAGCCTCGAAAGAGTTTCATGCCAATGAAATGACCATGCAGCCAAGATCTCTTGAAGAATTTGTGATGGTTGGAGTGGTTTAGTAGTTTAATTTGTGTGCTGTGAGTCAGAAAACTAGGAACTGACCTTCAGCTACCTTGCTGCTCATCACTTATTTCCTCTTGGACTTTATGAGACCATCTCCTAGAACTGTTCCAGACGCCAAATGTAAAACTTTAAAAAGTTTTTCTCATTGATCTCTATTCTTCTGTCCTTCAGTTTCTGCCCCTTATCTGATCTCACTTCCTTCCCTTTACTATAAGGTTTAAAACAATTTTCATCCTATGTTCTTCATAATTATGTCTTACCCAATACTAATGGGAGGTTATCCCACCATGAATCATTCCTATGCAAGATTGGATATTGCAAAGGATCTGTCCTATGCCTACTTTTCTCTCTAAATTCTGATAATCCCATCATCTGTCATAAATTTAACATACCAGTCAACAGGGAATTGTGCAGGCACAGGGGATCCAAATATAGAGAAGGTAATAGTCCCTACTTGCATTGAACTTACATTCTAATGGGGAGTGTGTGTGTGTGTGTGTGTGTGTGTGTGTGTGTGTATACACATATACATGGCATAAATAGAAAGGTAATAAAAACAAGTACATTAAAACCACCTAAATACTATACAAGGTATTTGGGCAAGGAGGGCACTAGCAATGGAGTGGATCAGGAAAGAATTCATGGAATCATTGGTCCTTAAGCTGCATCATTAGGGAAGAGAGAAATTTTATGAGGTATAGATAAGAAGGGAGTATATTCCATGCTTAAAATGTGGACATTGCAAAGTCCTAGAGATGAGAGATAAAGATTCTTCTCTGAAGAACAGAGTGCAAAGCCATTGTGGTAGGACTGAAGGTCAGCAATCATCTTTGTGCCAACAACTGGTAGATGGCTGGCTGGATAGATAATTTCTAGCTAGCTATCTCTAATTTTACTTCTCATCTTTGGTACCACACTACCAACTACCTATTCGATATGTCTACCTTGATCAGATATATATGAATAGAATGCTAGACTTTATTACATTTTTCTCCAAACCTATCCCTCCTCCGGAATTCACCATTTTGGAGTACTACCATCATTTAGTCACTCAGGTTTGCAACCTTGAAATCTTCCTTGATTCTTCCTGATTCTTCAGTTCCTATAAACTAAATAGTTTACAAGTCTTGGTTCTATCTCTACCACATCTTTTGAGCATCTCCTTTCCACTCTACTCACACAGCTACTCTACTTCAGGTACTTAGCACCTATCACCTGAACTCTTGCAAAAACCTGCTGCCTACAGTGTCTCATCTCTCCCAGTAGTACATTGGATATTCCCAAAGCAGCTGAGATAATGGATGTAGTATGGGAGCTGGACTTAGATCCTGATACTAGCCATGTGACATCCGGGGTATCATTTAACCTCATCATGTCTAAGAAAGTTCCCTATGCTTTACGGAATTTATATTTGAAGTGACAGACTTGACTTAGTGGAAGGGATTCCTACATGGGAAATCCCTATAGTGATGAAATCACAGATTAATAGGTTTAGAGCTAGAAGGTATCTCACACAGGTCAGTTAGACCCCTCCTCTGACATAGAAGGAAGCTGAGGTCCAGGGACATTACATGATTTCTACATATCTGGAGCAAGATTTGTACGTAGGTCCTTTGACCCTGGAGACAGTGATTTCCCCAATATGTTAACCAAGCTATCTCCTTCCTTTTGGTATAATGGAGAATATGAAGATGGGACATATCGTTGAACATCCCAGAATGTAGATAGAAGACACTTTATAAATATGTTAACAAAGGAATTATTATTGTTTAACTATACCTGATAAAATATGTGGAGGTTATGTGCTGAGATTCATCTCCCAAGGTGTTTCTAATCTATCAGAGCATTTGCTTTGTTTTTCAAGAACTAGTGAGTGAAGGATCTCTGCCCATCCCTTTTCTCCATTTCCCCCCATCCCTCTTATCTGAGATGACTAGCTGATTCTAGAAATAGTCTATAGCAAAACCAGCAAGTTTCAAATCCATGACTTTACTGTTTGTTATTTGCTTTGTGATTCTACCCAACAAAGTAGTTTCTGCTTTTGTGAAAGCTTTATTTTAAATAGAAACTTTCCTTTTTGATTTTCCTATTTTACCTGAGCTTACCTATATCTTCTTGGGGGAGGAAAAAACCCACTATTTACCTTTTTAGGAGACTAGTTTTACGGATTGAATGTGAGAAGTTCATTCACGTGCCTCAATTCTCTGTTTACCCAAAACATGTGCACGCTAGTTACAGAAATGGTTTAACTGATTTGAGGCTTGTATTGGAGAGTTCAGGCAGTAATAAATCTCAGTTGCATTTGGGTAATGTATATATTTGGAGTGACAAAATAAGGAGAAATGGGAGGTTTCTTTTTCCATTCATGTGCTTATTATGAACACTTGAAATGCTAGCTGTGAAAATAGTTAAATGAAGCTTACTCTGCCAGTCCTTGTCTGACTCATCATTATTTCAACCATAAGTAGTATTATTTCATCATAAGTAATAGGGTAAAGCCAGACTGAAAAGGATAAAATTGAAGAGAGAGCTACAACAGTTTGCTTTTCTCTGCCAGTTAAAGTTGCTTTTAAAAGGTAACAGATTAAATGTTGGTGGCAGTCTAGGCACATCGGGGAGGGACTGTTGGCCAACTGCTGCATTACTACTTGCCTGAGACCTCAGGATTCTGTCCCCATTAGCCTTCTCCTTCACTTGAGGTCTACTGTGTTGACTTTAATGTGTATACATGTGTGCACATGTGTAATTCAGAACCACTCTTAAAACACTTATGTTGGATTTTCAGTAATTATTTTATAACTGGAATTTTCCAGGTTATTATTGATATAGATTTTTTTTTTGCCTTTTTTTTTTTTGGAGGGGGGGAGCCAGGGCAATTGGGCTTAAGTGACTTGCCCAAGGGCACACAGCTAGCAAGTGTTAAGTGTCTGAAGTCAAATTTGAACTCAGGTCCTCCCAACTCCAGGGCTAGTGCTCTATTCACCACACCACCTAGCTGCCCCTATACAGATTTATCCCATAAAAATAGAGCTATCTTTGTAGCTAGGGACAGAAACAGGGACTGTACCCATGATTTCTTCTGTCTAAGGAGCTCTTCCAAGGTAAGGAAACTATATATTAATGTAGGTCAGCCCCTTCTTTTCAACTTTGAGATGTGCCTGAGTCACTAAGAGGGTAAGTGACTTGGACATTGTCCCACAGCCAGTGTTTGTCATACCCAGCTCTTCCTAGTTCCGAAGTCTGCTCCCTCTCCACTATCCCACAGTACCTCTCATCACTGTATTGTTTCTTTGATAACTGATTAGAACAAATGGTTATAAAATGCCAAAGTAAGAAGGGAGTCAGTATGGGCATATTGATAAATGCAAAAATTCTAAGACCAGTTTGAATCTTAGTGCCAACACTAGCTATCATTATATCAGCAAGCTCTAGTTTAGAAAAGTGCTTTCATATTATTTTTTTTTCTTCAGTTGAGAAAACTGAGGTCAAGGAAAAATGAATACCTTGCTTTGGAGCTAGGCTCTGAACGCCACACTCAAGGGAGGGAACCGTGCTCCCTCCCCTAGGCGGTATTGCCTCACCACATTGTTGTGAGGCTCAAATGCTATGAACTAATGTACGAGAAGCACTTCTCAGACTTTGAAATGTAACATAAAAGGCAGTTATTACTATTAATTAAATTTTCCATGATCACATAACTAGCAGGCAGAAAAGTTGAGATTTGAACTCTCCCTTTTCTAACTCCAAGCCCAGGATTTTTTTCGCTACACATGTACATGATGCTCATAAAATTCATCCTTAGTTTTTAACACAGAGGCAAATATTTGGCCTTTTTAGTTAAAAAATCTGTGAAAAAGGATTCTTTGAAACTCTTTAAAGTTCCATGCATATTTTGCAGTTTGACCCCATTGTACTTCATTTTTTTTTTAAAGCAATTGGGGTTAAGTAACTTGCTCAAGGTTACACGGCTAGTCATTATTTATGTGTGGGTGCTCATTTTCTGAGGCCGGATTCGATCTCGGGTCATCCCAACTCCGAGGCTGGCGCTCTTACTCACTGCGCCACCTAGCTGCCCCATGTACTTCATTTTCTAATAGGATTTCAGCAGGAGAAATCTTTACGGTGTTCCAATTTTCCTAGTGTTTTTATTCCCCCCCCCCTTTTTGTTTAACTTGCTTATAAAATTTGTGGTACTTGTTGATAGACTAAATATTCACACTATTAATTCCAGTAATATTAAAATATACTCACTACTTCTTCTGTAGATTACATCATGCTTTGTAAGATGACTCCAAGAATAGGTGTGTGGAAATGTAAAGTACTATGGTCTCTTTTGGAAATACTGACAATTTCTTAAAATTTCAAAATCTGATCTGACCAATTTTAGTAATCTGGTAGAAGGGAACACCTAGTATTTCAGTTTGACTTAAGTGAAAGTATATTTAAAGAAGCAAAGATTTGCACCTTTATAAAAATGATAGATCGCTGTTAAACTAAGTAATGATCTGGCTTTCAGTTCAATGCTTCCTTTTATCATCAGTCCAGGCTTTTTCCCAGAGTCCAATCTATTGATTAACATTAGTCTGCTTCCCAGGATGCCTGCTTTTCATTGAAATGTCACAAGCTTGGGATACTATACATATGCCAAGAAAGAGGCCTGAACTCTGTCTAATGCTGCCTTGTAAATTATATGTTTGCTGAGTGTTTAGCAAGTGTAATGGCTTTGCAACCCCCCCCCCCTAAAATGTTGAATGAGGTCATTTTATACCTCCTATGAACAAATATTGGGAAGAAGGGGCGAAATGATGGGGTCAAATCCAACATTTTGCTTTCACTTCATGGATTGTAATCTTATGGCATGAAGCAGCCAGATACACAATGAAAACTAAGAGTGAAAAAAAAAATTGTCTTTACCATAAACTCTTAAAGAATTAATAAAGTAATGATTTTTACAAATGCATCAGAAAATGACTGTCAGTTTTAATTTGGAATTTCAAGAAATATATTTGGGAGGCAGTATTTCACTTTGTTCCCTTCTGGGTGTTTTTTTTTCCATGGTACTTATGGTGGTCCAGGTGCAAGCTTTTAAATACATATGGTCAGTTGTAAAGCACAAGCTTTTGTGTTATACAGCTTGGTAATTATGTTAATTGCATTGATGGATGCTAGTAGGAATCTAATTGAAACACTCAGAATAGGAGGGAAAAATGAAATGTGCAAATAGATACTACTTTTTTCCTCCAAGTTATTTCATATATTTTCAGATTGTTATACTTGTAATGATAGTCCTGTGGGGGAAACAAACAAGTTTACCAAAAAATGTAAGCTTATAACAAAGTACTCCATTGTTGTTCTTTATTTTCTTGCTTTCTCTTTTCTTTGGGCCATAGGGAACATTGATAATAATGGAAAATGTACACTTTTATTAGAAATATGCCCATATAGATGGGGGAGGTGGGGAAAGGGTGTTTGAAAGGGGATCTTGTCAAGGTATTTTCCCCCTTAGACCTCTGTTAAATTTAGAAATGTTTGTTTAATACAGCTCACACTAGACTTTGCATCCGTAAATATTATTATATTATATACACTTAAATATTTCTAAAGAAGCATAGGAAATTTGATCTGTGAGAAGTGCTTCAAATAAACTATTGCTTATATCTTTCCCAAGAAATTTTTTTCACACACCTTTCATGATTTTAAGATTTTTATAAATATTAAATCAAAATTTCTCTTTCACATTTTAAGTAATTACTAGAATCTTATACACTTTGGGGTTATCTTCCTTTTTCCATTTATTTGCTTTATCAAAGAAAAGTAAGTTAAAAACTTTTTATCACTAATATTCCATGGAAAATTAATTGATGCTACAATTGATTGTTATTATCATACATTGCAAGAAAGCCGTGCAGAAAATCCATAACATGGATGAAATAAGTGACTGATAAACTTTTGGATATACTTATGTTTCAATCATTTAACTTAATTTTTTCATTATAAGAAAATCGTGAAAATATGTGAAACATTTGTTTTTTAGGTTTTTTCAGGTTTATGCATCATCTCTCTAAGCTAAAAACTCAAAATTAATGGTTCCCCAACATATTTTTTGAATTGGATCCTCCTAGTAGCTATTTAAAATTTAAGTTCATAACAGAATATTTGATTAAACAAAATACAAGGGAAATAGCAATGAATCGTATCAAATATAACATCTTGATTCTTAGGGGTAGCAGCTTTGGTTCTACATAACTTCCTGTAGGACATATTAACCCCCACCCGAAAAGCCAAAAAATCAGGGAGTTCAGAAGCATGAATACTTTTTTATACTTATAATGATATTGTTACCTAGTCTTAAAGAAAAATACAAATTATAATAGTAAACAGCAATACTGTCATTTCTAAATAATTCCATTTAATTAAACAAGCCTCTGTTAACCTCCTCCTATGTTTTTCTCTCACTGTGCTAGACAGCTGTTGGTGATACAGAGATAAAAAAGTGGAATGGTCTCTGTCCTCTAGGAGCTTCCATTCCCTTAGGGAGAAACAACACATATAGATTAGAACATAAAGTTCATACTCAAATTACTAAAGACCTGAACTGGGATGGTTAGCAGTACAGTGTTAAGCCATATACTGGAGAGGTCTCAGATCAGGGCAAACAGAAATGTGAAAAATTGTGAAATTGTCCATGTTACATGATGATCATCTGAAGGAGCTGGACATGTTTGGCCTGGGGATAAAATGACAGAGGGAAGAGATAATAGGAGTCATCTTTTGGTATTTGAAGTACAGTCATATTCAAGAGTGACCTGACTTGTTCTTATTTGACCTTGGAAGACAGAACTAGGAGTTATGAGTATCATATAAAAAGAAGTAAATTTAGACTCAATGTCAAGAAAGATTTCTAATAATTAAAACCAACCAAAAGTGGAATGTCTAGAGAAGTGAATTGTTAGTCCTACTTGGATGTATTTAGACTGAGGTTAGATGACCACTCATTAAATATGTTTATAGTCGAAGTTCCTTTTTAGTGTAGAGGTTGCATTCTCAGAGAATCTTTGCAATTCTTAGGTAGATTTCATGATTCTGTGAATGGAGGAGATGGGGTGGATGGATTTTGGGGGTAGAATCAATTTGACTTGGCAACCAATTGGATATGATGGAGAGAGAAGAGCTCATGGTTATTCTGAGATTGTTAAACTAGTAGAAACGATAATACCCTTAAGAGATATAAGGAAGCTAGAAATAAGCAGGGAACCTTTGAATACTCATTGAAAAATAAATTTATAATTAGATCAATAAGTTAAATAGGAACAATGCATTTTGCTGTTGTTATAGCTGATACTTGGGTAACTACTGAACCATCTTGCAATTTAAAAGATGTAAAATCATTGGTTTAAAAAATAAAGAGATTCTCCCCCTCCCCCTTTTACCTCGCTAAAACACTTGGGTTTCATTTGTCATAGTGTAATGGGAATTAATTTATATCAGTAACTCTTTAAAAGAATATCATTGTAAAGGTGTGTTTTCCAGATTATGAAAAATTTTAATTTATGATTAAAACTAGCTTTGACTAACAAGGAAAAATGTCCTAATATTATATTGCTAATATTTATTCATAAATTATTTGGCTGAACTAAAGTTATACTTATTAGTAATTTTAAAATAATGCTTTGGGCACTAGATGCAATATGATTTTTCACACTCCTTTTTCCAAACAGATTACAATTGGACTAGGGGACTTTCAGCCATCTTGGTAGTCTAATAAATCTTTCATTTGCCATAGATACTTCATTAACTAGTGATTTGGAAAATACTTTGAATGATTTGTTCATTTGAGGGGTATTCATATCTGCTAGATGTATTCCCAGATATAGGTGGTGCAGTGGGCAGAGTACTGTGCTTAGAGTCAGGAAGACCTTGAGTGCAAATCTAGCTTCAGAAATTTCCTAGTTCTGTAACCTTATACAAGTTACCTAAACTCTGTTTGCCACTGGAGAATTAAATACAAACCACTCTAGGTTCTCTGCCAACAAAGCCAACATTATAGTTAGACAACTGAAACACTTAACAATAACGAAATTTCTATATATTTTGCATATTAATGAAAATTAGAAAATTGGAAAATATATTTTCTAATGAGTAGCAAAAAGATTTAGTGGATGGATAGCTGGTTTCAAGTTCTGCCTCTGCCAGATAGTAAAAATATAAGAAGAAAAATCTTAAAGGCATCAGGAATTGAAATGGGGTCATTTAAGAAGAACAGAAAAGAAGTGTGAAAATATTTCTATTAATTTTTTGAGAGCTGCAAGAGAAAATTGTGTTTTAAAGAGTGCTTGAAGTTGAGAAAAGTTTGTGAAGGAGAATGAAAAGTGTTCTTGAAAGTGTACAAATCTAGAAAATTTTTTTAAATGGGAGCAGAAATTTTTTTTTTTCTAAAAGCAGTTCTAGGCTTTTAATTAGATGTCAGCAGAAGTGATCAATAAGTTACAATCAATTCTTACAAACCCAAATTTAACATGATCAAACTTAAGCATGTATTTGCCCTAGTTCCATCAAAGCATTATAAGGTCAGAATCATGATAGTTTTTGCTTTGTATTCCTTCCTTCCTTCCTTCCTTCCTTCCTTCCTTCCTTCCTTCCTTCCTTCCTTCCTTCCTTCCTTCCTTCCTTTTCTTTCTTTCTTTCTTTCTTTCTTTCTTTCTTTCTTTCTTTCTTTCTTTCTTTCTTTCTTTCTTTCTTTCTTTCTTTCTTTCTTTCTTTCTTTCTTTCTTTCTTTCTTTCGCAATTGGGGTTAAGTAATTTGCTCAAGGTTACACGGCTAGTCATTGTGTGTGGGTGCTCATTTTCTGAGGCTGGATTCGATTCCGGGTCATCCCAACTCCGAGGCTGGTACTCTTACTCACTACACCACCTAGTGGCCTCTTGTATCATTTCTTCCAGGAATGGTTATGTGTTTTAATGTCCATTGTCAACGTTTTTTGAGCAAAGCCGGGGTTGGTGGAGAGTTGATCAAGTCTTAGACTATTGAAAGTAGGCAGTAAAACAATTTGTATGCCAGATAAACCTTTAATTGTGGACATATTGCCACCACATTGTATTCAACTGATAAAGATATTCAGAGGCAGTTTTAATGACTGAATTACCTAGTTCTAGTGTAGCAGGATCCCTGTGTAACTGAAGAATCAAACAGAAACTTTGATGTCAGGATCTTGTATAGGTAGTATGTTATACACTGAGTTAGAATTTTGAGAAATAACTGATTTGATCTTGGCTTGTCACTGGCTTCCTGATTTCCATTGGATATGCATAATGACCCTCTTACCTACAGAAGAAGCTATCTTCCACAGAATATGTAGATAGAGCCTTGTATAAAATTATTTATCCTCTTAAAAGTGCTATCATTTTCCTTTAGCTAACTGTCATGAAAATTTTAGTAAAAAATCTTACTTGCATAAATTTAGAACCTGTTTGAATCGATTTGACCAGAGTTACTTTCAAAATATAAAATGTTTGGTACCATTGGTACCTTGGTACCTTCCAAACATGGTTTTGGGGACAATTGTATTTTTTTTCTAGAAGTAAGAGAAAACTAGCAGGGAAAACCATTTAATATTTTAACGTAAAATTTCAGAACTGCTTTCTCCAAATACAACTTATGAATGCAAGTTGGAAAAACAGAAGGAAGAAATTGCTGACATTCCATAATTACTGAATTTCTTTTAGCACTAAATTAAATTTTATGTTGGAATTTGAGGGCACAGGGTTATGCAAATCTTAAAGAAATTTTGAAATATAGTTAACTATAAATGGGTTACAAGGTACTTCAGTAGTACAGTTCATAATATTTCTTACTAGAATTGCCATCCATTATCATTTCACCTCAGGCTAGTATGATCTGGGACCTCTCATGTGTAACAGGATATGTTTTAAGAACAAATTTTAGTCGATTTCCAGGTAATAGGGTAGGTTATTTACTAAACAGTACAGCAGCCTGCTTAGGTATTCTTTATAGCTGATCAAATAAATTTTTTCTCCAAATATCTTATAGATTAAACTCACTTGCAAATGCTGGCTTACACTACTTTTTTCGGTTTTTGATACTAGTATTGTTGATCCTGTTGATAGGAAGACATTACTCATCAGCATATTTATTGTCCAGCTGATCTGTCATAGTGTAGTATGGTTTTGCCTGAACCCCGTCTGCCACGACCCCGCCCCCCCTCCGTGTGTGTGTTGTGTGTGTGTGTGTGTGTGTGTGTCTGTCTGTCTGTCTCCCCTTCTAGCTCTTTGTTTCTCTAAAATCCATGTTTGAGTTTATAAATGCTAGTAATTTTCATTGTGACTTTCTATTTACATTTAAATATTACTCAGGCTGAAAAGCATTATTCCAAGATGAAGATATTTATTTATTTAAATATTTGTCAACAGTTTAACAACATTAAAGGAGTAAAAAAAACACATTGGGCATTATTAAAAGTGTCACCACTATTCATGTAATCTCCTGTATCAGAAAATGCTAAAGAACATCATTGGAGTTTCGTCTAATATTGAGGGATTATTTGGGTCACAATGTGAATTGATGTACAAAGAAGTTATTCGTAGTACCTAGTTGTTTTTTTCTCCAGTTGTCTTGATTTCTTTCCTTCCCACTGTCCTTCCCTCCTCTCCCCCACATTGGCTATATTTGTTATATTACTTAGGCTTTTATAGTCCCATTAATGGAGAAGATACAGGCAATTAAGTTGAATGGGAATTTTTTTTTTTTTTTTGGGCGAGGGCAATTGGGATTAAGTAACTTGCCCAAGGTCACACGGCTAGGTTTTTGTTTGTGTGTGTTAAGTGTCTGAGGCCAGAACCAGACTCAGGTCCTTCTGACTCCAGGGCCAGCGCTCTACTCACTGCGCCACCTAGCCACCCCGTTGAATGGGAATTTACCCCAAGACATAGTTGCTTTTGCTTTTTTTTTTCCTCCTAAAGGAAATACCTAATTTGAGGGTTCGTTCTTGTCTTTTGCCTTGGGCATTACTGTGTTGGTATGTAACTATAATATGAAGTACAATTTTAGATTGTTTTATTAGCATATTTTAAAGTTTTTGTTTTCTAAATTTATTCCCAAATGAATTATTGAATTAGTGCACAGGCTATGTTAGAATAAAACACACACACACACACACACACACACACACACACACACTCTATGGGACATCACCATTTAACAATATAGAATACCTTATTCTTGATTTACAAACAAGAAGGGAATGAAGAATTTTGGATTTAGGGTCAGTTTTAACATTCACTTAAGACTGTTGTGTTTGGCCTCCCTTATGTTAAGAATCAAGAATGAACATGGATAACCATAGTCACTGATTGAATTATAGAGTTTGTAGTTTAAAGCTCTCATTTTATAAACAAGGAAACTGAGGAACTGAGAGTTTAGGTGACTTATTCTAGGTCATATAGCTCAGTGGTGATAATAATGAACATTAATAAAGATTGGCCAGGAAGAACATCTTCTGCAAGATGAGCTATGCAAGAGAAATACTGGTTACTTTTGTGACTACAGGATTATGAAAGCATCATGTTAGAAGCCTTGAAAGGGTACTCTATAAGGAGACAAATTAGGACTCTACATAAGGCTGAATTTTCTAACAACCAGAGCTATCAAAAATGTAAACTGTCATGATAGAGATTGTAATATCTTTGTCAGGGGATGTTTAAATCTAAGGTTTAGCGACTATGTATAAGATATATTGTAGAACTGATTAACATCCTGAAAGAATTTTTACCTTTTGGTCTTAGTTATGTCCCTCTGAAAAAGAATCATACAATTAGAAATTTATTGATTGAATCAGAAATATTACATTTATTCTAAAAGCATTCAAAACATGAACTTGGAGAATAATTGCTTAGCATCATAACAAAGACCAGGTGGGAAGATTTGGTCTAAATTGAGAGGCTTCATTACTAATTTTCCGACAACCTTTCTCAGTTTGGTCTTAATTCCTTCTACCTGCCTAGTACTTCCTCTCAGGCCTGACCCAGATCAATACTCTCAGCTGTTTTCTGCTCATTCTCCTTCTTTTCCCCCATTTTGGAGTGGGAGAGGGCAGGACAATTGGGGTTAAGTGACTTGCCCAAGGTCACATGGCTAGTAAATGTTAAGTGTCTGAGGCTGGATTTGAAGTCAGGTCCTCCTGACTCCAGGGCAGTGCTAGTTATTCACTGTGCCACCTAGCTGTCCCAGCTTGTCAGTTTTCTACCTTCTGTTTCCCCCTTTACCACTGGTGTTAATTCCCCTGGTGTTAGTTCGCCATATTAATTTTGCCTTATTGCCCCCATAATTTTATTTTTGTCTCTCTTGCCCTCCTAACTACTTCCAGTCTGTGATTCAACTGCCAAGTTCTATCAGTATCATCAACAACAAAAACAATAAATATTTATCTGTATTTAATCTATGCCAGTAACTTTGTTTAAGAGTTAGGGATTCAAAGAAAAGCAAAACCACTTTTCTCCCCATCAAGAAGCTTACTTTCTAAAGGGAGACAGGCACAACATTAAAACAATTTTATGTACATTGTAAATTCGGGGCAATCTCTGGGGGATGTTCTTTCACCTTTTTTCCCTAGTCAAGCTCAGACTTGAACTCAAGGAACTTACGTTAGAACTTGTCCCCCTCTTTTAGACAGCTGCTGTGATTATAGTGACCTGGAGGCATTAACAAGTGAGTGATTTACTTAAGGTCTGTCTCTCAGGCCTTAAATCTAGAAATTTCTGACTTCTAGACCACTTTCTAACCCTATCCTTGACTGATCTTGTCCTATTCACATATGTGGAAAAGTTACTCAAACAAAACCATGGTTCCCATTAAAGCAAGAATATATTAGCATTATGTAATACTGCCTTTCTTTCAGAGCCTTATTTGTCATTGCCATATCATTGGTTATGCATATGACTCCTGGGCTTTGGGGCTAACAGAGTTATTCTGACACAGATCTAAACCCTGTACTTAGTGATGTAGTAAAAAATTCATTGGAAGTTAAATCAGAAATCTTAGTAATTTTATATTAACTCTGATGATTAAGGCAACTAGATGGTGAAATTCACAGAGCACAGGACCTGGAGTTAGGAAGACCGGAGTTCAAATGTGGCCTTGGACACCTATTAGCTGCTAATTTCTTTGGGCAAATTATTTAAATTCACTGACTTTCCTCATCTGTAAAAAGAGGAAGGTAGGAGCAGACTGCCTTGGAGCTCTCCTTCCAGCTATGACTTAACCTCTCTGGGCATCACTTACTTCAGTAGTAAAATGTGGATAATAGTCTCTCCCTCACAAGGTTATTTGGAAGAAAGTAATTTGTGAACTAAATTATATAAATGTAAGCTGCATGTGAATAATGGTAAGAGAGAATCCGGATGCCAGCTGAAATATTTAATCTGGAAAAGTCAAATTGCACTAAGCTAGGACAAGAGCCTTCTTTCTAATTATATGCCATTTGCTTTACATTTCAAAATCATGAATATGACTAGGCTTCAATCCTTAAATCTTTTGTGGGCAAGGACTGGCTTTCCTTTGTCCTTACATCCCCAGTACGGAACATAGTGTCTTCCACTTAGTGGATACTTAGATAAATGCTTTTGGATTGGATTGGGATTTTAGTGGAGCAATTAGCTATGTGCCAGGCATTGTGCCAAGCACTAGTGCTACAAAGAAAAGCAAAAAAAAAAATCCCTCCTCTCAAGTGGGGGAGACAACATGTAAATAGGTATATACGCGAATGGATGGAAGGTAACTATAGGTAAAGGAGAAAGGTCTCTAGTTATTGGGGAGGGGGAAATTTTTTTTTCCTGTAGAAGATGGTGTTTTTTGGGAGTCTTGGATGAAGCAGTAGAAGCTATAAGTCAAGGAGGAAGAACATTCTGGGCTGGGGAATACCAGGTGCAAAGCCTAGAGGCAGAGATGGGATGTCATATGCAAGGAACAGCCATTAGTATAGCCAGAATGTGATGGGGTTCTTGGAAGGGAGTAAAGTATAAGAGGACCAGAAAGGAAGGAAGGGGCTAGGTTATAGAGCTTTAAGTGCAAACAAAGGATTTTATATTAGATCCTAGAAGTATTAAAGAGCTATTGGAGTTTATAGAGGATGTGGGTGACATTGAGAAAAATCACTTTTGCAGTTTTATGGAAGAGGAATTGGAATGGGATTGAGATTTGAGACAGACCAATTAGAATTTAGGAGATGGGTGATGAAGGCTTCTGCTAATGTGGTGGCTGCGTGAGTAAAGAGAAAGGGGTGTGTACATGGGAGAAATGCCTTTAAGGTAGAATTGACAAGATTTGGCCCCTTGGAAATTTAGAAAAGTGAGGAGTGGAGGATAAAACCAAGTTTGTGAGCCTGGGGACTGGGAAAATGGTGATGCCTTCAAAAGTAGTAGGGCAATTAGGAGGATGGAGCAAATGGATTTGGGGGTAAAAAAAAATGAATTCTTTTCTAGGCAGCTTGAGTTTGAGATTTCTATAGAACATCCACTCTGAAATATCCATTAAGGAGTTGGTTGAGTTCAGGAGAGAGATGAGGTCTGCATACGTAGATCTGGAAATCATGTGTTGAGGGATGACATTTGAACCCAGGGGAATTCATGAGCTCATTAAGTGAGATAAGTTAAAGAAAAAAAAGAGAAGAGAGCCCAGCACCAGACCTTGGGATACACCCAGAGTGAGGGAGGATGAACTAAGATCCAGCCAAGAAGGTGAAGGAAGGGCTCATCAGTCATGTCTGGGAGGAGAACCATGAGGAGAGCTGAGTGATAAAAATCCAGTGAAGACAGTTTCCAAATAAAGAAAATGATCGACAAGGTCTCAGTGGAGAGGTGTGGAAAAGGATTGACTTAAAACATTTACGTAATAGTCATCTTGACAAATTGGGGAAAATGCTGGAATCAGAGGAACTGGGTTCAGATTCTGCTTCTGATGCTAGCTAACTTTGTGACCTCTGCAAATCATTTAATATTCCTAGACCTAACTTTCCCCAGGTGAAAAACGGGGAGTTGGGTGGGGTATCCCCACTGTTCCAAAGGAAAGACAAATCTCATAAGAGAGCCACCACATCTGTACTTTTACAAGAGATAGAGATGCCAGCTTTAGGGATATTAGTTATTGCTCCATGAAGCAATTGCCATTTGAGCTAAACCTGAAAGTATGGTTTATATTTCAACTGGTAGTGCTTAGGGTGGGGTGGGAGAGCCCAGAGAGTATCTGAGTATCTTTAAGAACAGTATGCAAATAAAAGGGATATATGTTTTTGTTGTTGTTGTTGTTGTTGTTGTTTTTTAAACCTTAATTCAAAGGAAGTAAGGGAAGACTGAGGCGGGGTGGGGGGGTGGGGGGGTGTGGGAGGGATTTTGCTCCATTCCAAAATGAAATATATTGAATAGTTGAATTGATTTTCTTAAAGCTTTCAGCACCCACTTACCAATTTACCCCCATTAGGTTCATTAGACCCTATTGGCTTTTTGCACACACACTTAATTTACTTGCTTCACAACAGTATTAGTTCATCTATAAGCAGGACTTGAATAAGGGCAGAACCGTTCTTTATATATCAGTGTCAAGTTCTAAACTTGTCTAATTCTGCACAACATTAATGTGTATTCACTCTCATTCGTAAGAATAACCATGTATTTCAGATGCAGTAAGGCTTCCTATTAGTTTAGTCAGAGCATCTCGTGTGAATGTATCTAGACCTAGCATGCATATGAGCGTGTGTATGTGTGAAAATGAAAAATCTTTTCTCAGAGCATTTAATCCCTGGTGGTGAGGAACTAAGCACGGTCTCCTTTGTTTTTAGCTATATAAATAATCAGTGGTGTTTCCCAATAGGCCATTTTTCAAATCTTGGTAAGAAAAAGCAGAAACTACATATTCCCTTTATCCTCCTCCCACCCTTTTAAAAAATACATGGCCACTTCATTATTTTTGGTAAGGCCTCACCATGGGGAATTTAGGGGCCCAGAATTGGTGTAGAAGAAGGGAGAAGAGGGAGAGCTTAGCTGTTAATTGCTATCTATTTCTTTCTACAGCCAAAAAAAAGAAGGCCCCAAGGCCAAAATACCACTTAAGATATCACTTTATGATGCTAGTTCTTTTAAAAATCTGTCCTCTTTCTTCTTTTATCCTTCTTTACCCACCTCATTTTTAAACTATAATACACTGAACTTTATTATGAGACAAGATCAATCTGTTGTGGTTAATTTAACTGTTTTGTGGATAAAGCAATGCATTGTTTATGAATGACTAATTTCCAAATGAATTAGACTAAAAGTAACTGAATATCAGATGTATATTAAAGATGATATTAAATTTCGAGCCCCTTAATGGAAACAAGTTAAAAATAACTCATTCTTTATAGAGCTATTTATAATTTGAATAGCTATTTCCTTACAACCTTGTGAGAAAGACCATACAGGTGTTTTCATACCTGAGGAAACCAATGCTTATAAAGGTTAAGTGATATGTCACATATAAGCAGTAGAGCTGAAAAATAGATAACTCACATTTATGTAATTATTTTAATAAGTACATTCCCCTCAACAGCCCTGTGGGATGGATAGTTCAAGTATGGTTAAGCCCCCTTTGACAGCTGATGAGGTGGATTGACTTGCCCTCCACATCCCTCCATCTATCTGTGTTAGGTCTTCTGGCTCTAAGTATAGCACTCCTTTGATTGCACCACCGTCTTTGTTATCAAACATTGAAAAGTTAGCACTCCCTCTTCCAGTGACTTTCTCCTTGTGAACTTGTATCTTTCTCCTACCTAGCCATGCTCAGTAAATTGTAATGGCAGCTCCTTGATTGAGAATAGGCAGGTTCTAGCACAATGTCATAGTAACTGGTGCTTAGTAAATATTTGTGGAAATTAATTATGAGCAGTGATTTTAAGTTATTTTCAACCAAAGCTATAAATGACAGCTTTCAAGAGAGGGGACAAAATATGAAAATGTAACTGCCAAGAAATGATGAATATGAATAAATCAGAGAAACATGGGAATATTTGTTTACATGAACTGATGTTGAGTGAAATAAGCAGACCCAGGAAAACAGCAGACACAATAACATTTTTTTCCCCAAGACTCTTCTAGGGCAGATTTAGCAAACACAACTCACAACACCCCCCACTGTGGCCTAAACCACATAAAAACTATAATCAGAAAATATGTAACAAAAGAAATAAAAGCACTATAAAACATAGATATTGTTAATATGTGGTTTTCTAAATCAGTATGCTAATTGAAGGGATACTTTGGTACAATTTAGTGGCCCCCAGTTCTATTAGATTTTGACACTTTTGTTTGGAGGTACCTTAGGAGAAGAGGCTCTCTCCATTCAGGAAGAATGCTTGCTAATTATTTGCTACTCAGGACAGAGATGCTTAGAGGTTAAATGACTTGTCCAATACAAACATTATGTATCAGAAGCAGGAATTGAATCCAGGCCTACTTGATTCTGTGTTCTGTATGATGTTGCCCCCATAGACAGTGATCTCAGGAATTCAACTGAAAAGGTCTCTAAGAATAAAAAGAACTGTGTAATGAAAAACAGAATACAACAATAATAGTCCCAAGGAACAGATTATGAAACATACTTCCCTCCTCTAGGGTAGAATGGTGTCAGGCTCACAATATGAAGTGTTTTTGCTTAAGACTATTTCTTTGTTAAAGGAGGGCTCAGTTGGGAGTTAGGGAATTCTGGAAATGACTGTGATATAAAATAATAGGCATAAGTAAAACATTTTATAGGTGTAAAAAAAGTCACTGCCACCTTTTAGCTCAATAAACAGTTATTAAATGCCTACCACATGCAAAGCATTTGTCTTTATGGAGGAAAAAATAATCCTTCTGCTTTATCCCTTTTAGAAACCATATTTAATTAAAAACTATAGAAAAAGGGTATTGGTTTTCTGTACTAGTTTCATGTGTTATATCTTTTTGTTGCAATCAGAGTCTGCCTTCCATTGTATAAAGACTTATAGTGTATAAGCAGTATTAATTTTGTCATTTTGTCTTTGTGGATGGGTGCTTTTAAAAAAGTAAGCTAATATATTCAAATTTAACGTGAAGCTCTTGGCTCAGATTTTAATTCTTGTTCTCTAGAATTGCTTGGTCAGTAGTATTACTACATAGTATAGTAAACCTTTTTATTGTCCCTCCATTCAGTTCATTTGGATTTTTGTACTATTTTCATCATAGTTATTATAAACTTAATACCCAGCAACCACTAATAGTAGTTAGAATGCTGAAATTACTAGGTCCTCAGTTTTCTGACTCTTACTGTTGGTACCAATCTCGTTTTCTGAGGCATTGTGGTGAAATAGAAAGCTGAATTTATTGTCATGGGACGGACCTGAGTTCAGATTCCACCTTGATCTGTGTAATGCCTGTGTAACCCTGGGAAAGTTGTCTTCTAATTTTCCCATTTTATAGAATAAAGGTTTTGGACAGTCACTCTAAACCTCTAAAGTCACTTCTCACTCTTGAGTTGCTGTTCCTGTGATACAATGGAATGGAAAACCTCTTTACCTGAAGCCATGGCCCCAATTAATATTGTCATTTAAATTTTTTACCCAATTTTAACCAATTTTTTCTCTAAATCAGTGTCATAATTTATACTCATGATCCGGTAGCATTGTAAATTACTGAAATGCCATCTAGAACATCACAGAAATTATGTTTGGTATTAAGTACATTTTTTGTTTTTCTTGCTTCTTTGAACTCCAAAAATTGATGGCTAATCCCATTTATGAGGCAGTTGTGCATGTTCTGATTTCTGATATCTCTTGTCTTATGATGATAATGGGGTCCTTAATTTTTTGTTGTTGTTGTTGATAATTTAATCTTTTATGTGTTTAAGTTGTTGTCAACCTAACTAAACTGAATAATTCTTGGCTGGTGATTTCAACAATGCTTTCCATGTACCAGGTAATCATATATTTCTTACTGAATTAATTGGTTCTTTGAAAACTGACAGTTTGCATAAGGGGGATGTGTATTAATGAATTCATCCAGATATTTGTTTAATCATATATTAATATAAACTAACTGCCAAATAATAATTGTTACATAATTGGTCATTGGTAATATGCTATAGTCTTCTTAAACCTTCTATGCCATTTAGTTTTACTCTCCTAGTACTATTTGTAGGGAGAATTGAAGTTTGATATAGTCCCATTTCTCTAGTAATATTATTTCTCTTTGGTGGTCACAGAACAACAGTCTCAATTGAGAATATTTATTGAGGAATTTAAGTTAATGTTTATGGACTATTTCAAAACTGATTCTTTTGGTGCCTTTATCCTAACCCCTCTTCACATATTGCTTTGTTACAACTACTGCAGATGTAAAAATGGACTACATAGAGGACTAAGTACCATTGTAGTGGGAGCTTGGGGTGGAGCTCTGTATTGATGCTGAGCCTGAAAACTTAACACTTTTTATCCAACCTAATAGTAATGACCCTCTTAACATTTAGCAAGACTGGTCTTTGGAAAATAGACAAAAGTAATCTTTCCATATACTCAGAGCCAGCAGAGTAGAAACTGCTTGTATGCTTTTGGTCCTAGCCTTTGAGACCCCAGGGATGCTTCTGTCCCATTTGTGGACCTCTGATTTCACTGGAGGAGGGAACTCAACCCCTAATGACTAAACTTTCTATCACTGATTCAGAACTTATTTCATGGCACAGTTTTTTAACTTACTGTGTTTACAACATTTTTTGTTACAGACTTAGATTTAGTTACCCTTTTTATATTCCTCTCTATTTCCAATCTTTAGTCATTTTTATACCACCCCAGCATTGGGAGTGCCAGTCTCTTATTATTCTATTTCACATAAACCTTCTTTCTCAATTTACATTAATATATCTCATAATGTATTTATTTAACTTTTATTAAATGTCATAGTTATGAGGGAATTTAAGATTATGAACAATCTTTAAAATGTGTTATTTTAGGGGCAGCTAGGTGGTGCAGTGAATAGAGCACCAGGAGTCAGGAGGCCTGAGCTCAAAATTGGCCTCAGACATTTCTATTTCTTTCTTTCTCTCTCTCTCTCTCTCTCTCTCTCTCTCTCACACACACACACACACACACACACACACACACACACACACACACACACACACACACACACTTACCTTGGTCAAGTCACTTAACCCCAACTGCCCTCCCAAAAGCAATAAAATAAATTTTAAAAAAATTTATTTTGCTGCTATTTTTCACTTGGATTTTTTTTTCTTTTAGCAAATTTCCCAAATAGTTTTTTTAAATTATGTAAGTATATAATCTATTGAAACACATTATCTACATTTTAAATGTCATCTGTTTATCACTATTGCTTTATAAGAATATATGGACTGTGTAGCTTATTATCCCTGAATCTCTCTTCCTCTCCCTTTCTCTGTTTTCTCCCTCCATCTCTCTCTCTCTCTCTCTGTCTCTTTCTCTCTCCCTCCCTTCCTCTCCTCCTTTTTCTCTCTGTGTGTATCTCCTTCCCTCTCTCCCTCATGGAATGGTATGTGCCTAGTGGTAAACAGATATTTTAAGCTTAAATTACTTAATTTGATTTCTAGTAGAGTTGAAATGTTAATAAGGTTTTTATATTTATACAGTTACCAACTGATATGAGGAAGACCTCACCAAATTTTGATTTGTGAGGATGAAAATATCTAGTATTTAAAAAGTGCAGTTTAAAAAAATTTTCAAGTCAACACTATAATTCAACCTAATTTCTAATAGAATCTTTCCAAGACAAGATAACTCCAAAAATGTTTTTAAAAGATAAGAATATAATTCATAATTCATTGCATATCAACAACCCATATAGACCTTCTCATCCTGCACATCTGTCTATGTATTTCCATGAATCATCTGTAAGAGAATCTGTCCAGCTAGAGGCATGGGAATCATAGAAACTTATCTTGAGAAAGACAAAAGATGTTAGAGATCATCCAATCCATTTTACAGATGTGAAAACTGAGGTCCATAGACATTGTCATTTGCCCTGGGTTGAAACTTAGCACTCTTATCATACCATACAGTTTTTGTGCAGTTCTTTGTGCTGATAGAGTGTTCTATCAGCAAGCAAAGAATGTGCCTTGCACAAAGTATGTAAGTCTTAATCCTTAAATTGATTGAAACTAGCATGCAATCTTTTTAAATTTTTTAATCTATACCAGGGGTGGGGAGCCTATGACTCTCTAGGTGCAGGCCTTTGATTGAATCCACCCTTCATAGGACAGATCCCAAGTTTTAACTTGGACTTAGTCAAGAGGCTGCACCCAAGGACCTATAAGACCACATGTGGCCTCCAGACCACAAGTTCCCCATCCCTGTCTGGACCTTTGGTTTTTATTAGGATAGGTGAGGAAACTCCAGTTGTTTGGGAGCACCGAGAGGTTGTGATCTTACCAGAGCCACACTGAGTGGGCCCCCAGAAGCAGAAGTTAAAATTTCTCTGACTTCAAGGCTGGCTCTGTCTGTTGAGCTAGCTAGCCCATCTTATTGACATAAATTCTAAGTTGACTTTTTCCCAAAAAACAGGTCTTTCTAAATAGGAAGAGGTAAATATCAGTATGCTAAATCGTCACAACTTCCAAGTTAGTGTAGTCCTAATTAATGAGGTTTTGCTCTACTTCTGCATGGCTTGTGTTTTTTAAGTATATTAATGTGCTGCCACCTGTTTTGGCTTATTTTTGGTTGTGTTAAGAAAAAAGGTTGAGATATAGGTGACTTTTACCATACTAGGATTATGGAAAAATTTAGAAAGTGAAAGTAAAATATTCTGGGTGGGTTTTTTTTTCCTCTACCCTCTTCTTTTTCTCCCTTAATTATTTGTTAAGGCTGAATGATAGAGGTAATCTCTAACTCAAGTTTGGGGTTACTTTATAAGTCTACTGAAGAAATATTGACTTTTAAAAATGAAACCATAAATCAGGGGTTGGGTTCGAGAATGAGATAAATTAGAAACATTATGATATAAGTATTTATTTGTAATAAGTTTTGCTTTCTGGAGTCTTAATTTAAGGCAGAGGAATCAAAATTAGCCTAAGTGAAGTGATCTGTGTTCCAGAATGTTAGAAGTCCCAGCTCCACACCCACTGAAGCACCTGCCTTCCTCTTCAGAAGAGAGGTGTGACCAGGAGAGTTCTTTAGTCCACTGCAAGCTCAAACCTGCTGCATTTGTGAGCTCCACCTGTACTTCTGTATTCAAAAGGAGGGAAGTCCTAGGCCAGACCATAACAAAACTGGGGAGGACTCCTTTAGACAATAAAACACTCCTGAATCACTGATTGATTTTACTCTAGCTCTTTCACGTTAATTATCATTTAAAAACTTAAGAATGAGGACTGATAAGAAATAGGAGATGAATTCACCTCCCTAAATTATTTTCTCTCCTTGTGGTTCAGGCCCTGTATATCTGGAAGAAAACAAAAGATTTGTTGTTGCTGCCTCACTTCCTTCTCTTTGTGGCCACATTTTAACAAGTTTTTAAAAGAGGCTGGAGCCTTTAGGGAGGTTATGTCTGTGTCTATGTATTATGAGGTGGGTTATTGAAGGTGAGAATGAGATACTACTTTTTGTGAGAATTGGCTAGATTGGTAGGATCCTGAGAGCAGCTGAAACCTGTAGAGACCCAAGCCCTTGGAATGCAAACTACTGCTAGCTACAGTTAACCTGTTGGTCACCCCCTCAAAGAGAATTGCCAATAAACCCTCTCTTTTCCATATTACCTCACATTCCTTATTCCAGATGTTTCCATGTGTATCTCCCCTCTACAGAACTAAATTACTTTGGCCCTGAACTCCCAAAACTGCCTTACAAGCTACCATTAATTCATTTAACTTTAATATTATTTTAATTATTTAAATGCACAATGAATATCACTGCAGGGAGGGGAGGGCCCTGAAGTAAAGAAGACCTGAGTTCAAAATAGACCTCAGACAGTTACTGGCTGTGTGACCCTGGGCAAGTCATAGTTGAACTGGAAAAGAGCTTGAGACTTAAATGGCCTTGGGCAAAATAATGTTCCTTTCTGCCCCCTCATTTCCTTCCCATGTAAAATGAAAGTATTAGATTAAATTATATAAGTCCCTTTTTTCCAGCTCTAAATCTAGACCCTAGGATCCTATAAAACATGGAGAATTTTTTTTTTTTGCTATTGAAGCAATTTCTAACTTAAAATTTTTTTCCCCTGAGTTTTGTTCAAAATCAATCTATTTTATATTCATTAGCTATGTTTCCTATCTTAGCTGCAAAAGAACAAATTCAGGAACTTAGGTGAAATGAAACTTTTTTTCATTTAGTTGGTTAGAATGTTTCTGGTTTTATTCTTGTGTATTAGTTTAAGAAAAAAATATATATATATGTATATATATGAATGACTAGTTTGAAACTAGTTCCCAACATTAAAAAAAACCAAATACACAAGGTTTCTTGTTGTCCTTTTCACTTTGTCTTAGTTAAAGAAAATAATACATATCTCTTCAGTGTATTGCACTAGAGGAACCTTCTATATTATAATAGAGTGCAAAATGAAGATTATTCCCCACAGGTAAACACAGAGACACACCCATATGTGGTATTCACTGTGTGAATGTTTTAATTTTAAAGAAAATTAAATATTTTTGGTTTAGGAATCATTAGGCTACATTATGTTCTGCATGGTCATTAAATTTTTCTCCCCACTTTTCAGGCAAGATAAGATTTTACATTTGTGGGATACCCTTCTCTGGACATATTTACATGTAGAATAAATTGCAATTTATCTAGAAAGATTTGAATCTGAACTTATTCAAATTTAGAATAAAAAAGCTAGATGATCTTTAATGGGCTGTGATTTTATGGGACCAAATAAGCTCTAAAATTCTATAGGACACTCTTCTGTTTTTAAAGATATCCCTGTTAGAAGATTGCATTAGCATCTTCAATAAATCATTGTAATTTTGAAGAATCCTTGTAGTTTTTGTTGTATTTAATCTAGGCCCCTCAAGCAGTGGGTTACCTTTCCTTCAGTCATGCATAATGTTTAGTATTAAATTAAAAATTAAAGACACTTAAGGTTCCCCCTACTCATAACTTTTCATAAGTAGTTCCCTTTTTGCTTATGTTTTATTTTCTAATAATTTTTTGTTATTTAAGTGCCTTTTGATTTTCTTTAAATCAGATATAAAAATACTTTAAAAATTTTAAAGTACTAAAGAATTGCACATTTTCATTAGCATTGCATTTTGGAGAAAACACAAGGTTTGGTGTCAGACTTTGTCACTTACTAATTCTTTGACTATGAAAGTCATTTATTTTTCAGGGTTTATTTCTTAGCTTTTAATGGCATTCAACGTTTATTGAGTACCTAGCATATGCAGGTCACTCCAGCCTCAAAGTCAAACAGAAACATCCTGTCATTTTAGACTTACATTGTATCAGAACAGGTATGTCCACAGATGAGTGGATATGAAATACATGCAAATGAAATATGTGCTAATTTGGGGGGAATGGAAGAGCAGGAACAACTGATTGGAGGAATGGAAAAGTTGAAGAAAGGCTTCCTGGTAGCAGTAGTAATTGAGACTTGTGCTCCAGAGTCTTAAGGAAGCTTAGGGCGATCATCAGGCAGTGGTGAGGAGAGAGTATAACATGGTAATGTCATGGAATGGGAGTAGTTTGTGAGCCAGTCATTTTGACTGGATTATAGATTACATGAGGGAGACTAATGTGGCATCAGTCAAGAAAGAAAGCTTGGATTCAAATGACAGACTGAGGAACTTGTATTTTATCTTAGAGACCATAGAGAGACAAGAGTAAAATAGCCAGGTTTGAGTTTTAGAAATCCAGATTTGGCTGCTGTTTAAGGATGGACTCAAGAGAAGAGAAACTGGAGACAAAGACCAATGAGAAAGCTAACTGTCCAAATAAGAGGTAATAAGCCCCTGAATTAGAGTGGTGACTGTGAGTAGAGAGAGGGAATAGATGGATGTGAAAAAATGTCATAGAGGTAGAATTAACAGGACTTTGCAGGGTGGTTACATATATATATATATATATATATATTTTTTTTTTTTTTTGCAGGGGTGGGGGGAGGAATAGGGAAGGTAAGAGAGAACGAAAAGATGAGGAGAACTCCAAAGTAAAATATCTGGTTGACTTGATGGGGTGATGATTACCTACGCAAAGAAGGAAGTTTGGAGGTATGTCTTAGAAGTGGGGGAGGAATAATTAATTCCAATTTGTATATTTGTATTTCAAATGCCTTTTGGGATACCCAGATAGAGGTGGTCTGCTGCAGGATTGTAGCTCCTAAGAGAAAATGAAGGCTGGATAGATACAGATTGGGAAAGTATGTGTCTATATAATATTACCATGAGAGAGTGCATAGAGAGTGAAGAGAACAGGACTTAGGAACTAACCCAAGGCTGTATCCATTAACATTTGTTTCATTCTGTGGTGTCCAGGGTTCCTTCCGGTTATGACACTCCATTTTATTAGTTACTTCCAGTAACACTACCACCTTCTCCTTACCTCCCTTAACATTACTCAGTTAAAAGACTTAGTATGTGCCTATGTACTACTATGGAAATTAGCTAGAGAGAAAAAGAAAGGCAGAAAGAATATCTGCCTTCAAGACACTCACATTCTTAATGGGGGAAATCACATATAAATAACTAGACACACACAAGTTAAATTCCAGTTAGACTGAAGGGAATCTGAAAAGGGAAGGCAATAATCTCAGTTTAGGAGGTTGTGGGGGACAGTAAGAGGTACTATGAAGGTTTATGAGTAGAAGATGGGATTAGAGTTAAATCTGAAAGAAATCCAGGAAAACTCAAAGGTGGAGATGAGAAGGCAGAGTGTTTCAAAAATGAAGGACAGACCACCAGGTAGAACAAGTAGGCCTAGGTGCTGGATTGTAGAGTTAGAGGTGGGGAATAAAGTGTAAGAAAATCAGAAGGTAGGAAGGGACCAGGTTATAAAGAGCTTTAAATGCCAAAGGAGTATATTTCTAGAGGTATTAGGAAGTCACTAGAATTTATGAAAGAATTGGAGTGAAGTGGTAAGACTTTCTGTATTAGAAAAACCATTTGGCAGAGGATGGATTGGAGTGGGGCAGAGCTTTGAGACAGTGAAACTAATTAGAAACCTATTATAGTAGTCTTAGAGAAAAGTAATATACAGGATCTGAACCAGAGTTCCTGCTGTGTGAGTGGAAAGAAGGGAAAATATATAATTGATATTGTGAACATAGAAATGAGCAGATTTGGCACCATCTTTATTTTATGTGCATGATGAAAGGAAAGTGAGGAATTGAGGATAATACTGAGGTTTTAAGCAAGCCAGGGTGTTTGAAGGCATGGGAGGTAGCCTTGATAGAAATAAGGAATTTAGGGAAAGAGGTTAAGTTTCACAGGAAAAGATCAAGAGTTTTGTTTTGGATATGTTGAATTTGAGATGTCCATAAAGTTCAAAGTTGTCCATAAAGCAGTTAGTGGTGTTAGATTGTAGTTCAGAAGGGTGAGGGCAGGATATTTAGATCTTGAAATTATCTGAAATGATGTTAATAACTGAATCCTGGAAGTGGATAAGATTTCACTAAATGTGAGAGTATGGAGACAAAAGGAAGACGAGAGCCCAGGACAAAGGATGTCTTTTAATTATGGAGCAAGCATTAATTCCATGTGGCATAGTGGGAGATGTGGGCAGAGTAGAGCTGGATTGAAGAGGATGGGATTGTCAGAGTGTGTATGTCTGTAGCCAGGAAGTCAGAATCACTGAAAGGGGGCAGTGTATGAGGAGAATGAGAATGAATCTAGGCAGAGTATCGGTCATTGGAGAGAGGTCCATGGAAGGGGCCATGTGATTAGAGTGTTCTATGGCTTGTTCTCTTGGAAGGTTCTAATTGTGTGTTGTAAAACACTCACTTAAATATGTAAGAATAGGAAAAGGAACCTGGTCAAGACCCTGACTGAAGACCGTTGCATGTGCTAGAGAAGTTTCTGGAGGCCACACAATTCAGGAGGTGGTCCCCTCTGGGCCTCCTCAAGGTCCTGGCTTCCATGACCTGGCAGTGGTAGACAAGGGGTGGTAGATGCTAGGAAGCTAAGTCTCTCTCTCTCTCTCTCTCTCTCTCTCTCTCTCTCTCTCTCTCTTTTTTTTAAGAAGTGGTGAATTGTATTTGGTCCCAGCAGTCTTTTTTTTCCTTTTTTTTTTGGAGGGCAATTGGGGTTAAGTAACTTGCCCAAGGTCACACGGCTAGGTTTTTGTTTGTGTGTGCGTTAAATGTCTGAGGCCGGATCCGAATCAGGTCCTTCTGACTCCAGGGCCGGCGCTCTACTCACTGCACCACCTAGCCGCCCCTGATCCCAGCAGTCTGAAAACCACATTCCAGAACACAAAATGTTGTTGGAGGACATACTCATAATAATAAAATAGCTGATTTTAGGGGAAACATTGACATGAACAACAGCAAAAAAGTGCATATTAAAAAGATGAAATGGATCTGTGCCATGTCTTGTGGGTGTATCTATCAGTGGCTGTGCTTTCATGTCTGCCTTTGTGACAGAAGATCCCTTCAATAGCTTGTAATAGCTGAAGCAGCCTCACTGCAGCCCTGTAGTCTTACGGCAACATACAGGTCAGTATCATAAGAGTGCTTTCAGAGATTGATTTTCGTTGTCGCTGTTCTGCTTCTCTGAAATGACCCCAACAGGAGCCATGAGTGCCATTCAGCCATCTTTAGAACCAGCATTACCTAGAGTTGACTGACCAAACCTATTTGGTCAGGTCAGCTTGATGTTAAATAGTGACAACAGAGGAGTTGTTACCTTTGTCAAGGGGATGTGAAAAACCTTAATACAGGCGAAAACATAAATACCAATAGCTTTGGTCATGCTTAATTGCTTCTTTGGATTTGTCGAACGATTTGGCCTAAGTTATATGATTGATGTTGAAGGCAAAGACTATAGACTAGGAGAATTTGACCAAAGTGTCTATTAGGATTTCAGTTTTAGAGAGTTGTATATGTGTGTGGGAGGGAGAGGGGGGAGGTGTGCATATGTATATGTAGTAGTCTATGATTTAAAAAAAAAAAGTACTTGTCCAAACTTAATGTTATGAAGTGATCTCAGCCGAAATCCTGAAAATGACTAATAGTCAATCAGAAGTCTCAGTCACATGGATGTGTTCAAGGATACATATTCTGTATATCTATATAGGCAAATAAATGCTGCTGTAAATATGGCACTGAGCCTGGAGTCAGGAAGAACTGTGTTCAAATGCACAATATTCGCCTAAATTTAAAGCCTTCCCTTTGTGCCTCAGTTATATCCATATAGTAGCATTCAAGGTCAAGGAATTCTAAGCTCATGTCACTTATCAGAAATCCCACCAGCCATGAAAGTGGCAGAAGCAGGTGCTGTTGAGTGCTTAGAGCTTGGTCTGACATTAAAGATGCCAAGGTCATTCAATATATCCTGGACCTTTGCCCATCAGCTTGACTTTTGGCTTGCCCTGGACTTTATTGACTCTGGAAGAGGGAATGAGACTGAGGACTTTGTGCCACTCTGCCTCATTTGAATCTAATTCAAGAGCAAGTCAAGACATCACCCCATGATTTCATTGTTCCTTTTCAAACTGAAGGATGAACAGCAACAACTTAACAGAAGTTAAGGTTTATTTGAGAAAGATGTTGGTGTTTGTGCCCAGTATACTAAGTAAGCAGATTTGATTTTCTTCTCTTGAATAGTAGGAGCTTCTATTGACAAGCCCAACGTACAACTTTAAAGAGATGACCATGATTCTTCTTCTAGATTTACATTGAAATAATCAACAATATACAGATTTTTTTTCAATACTCCTTCAGAATTTCTCAGAGCAGTAAAAGATTTGGACATGCAATTTTTTTTTTCTCAAATGGAAGTGCTTTGCAACCTTATCCAGAGACACATGAGTAGATTGGTTTATTCATTTATTTTTTCCCATTTCATCCCATCATTATTTGATTTGGACCAGTTTAGTTTTACAGACCTATTTCCACTAAATTGTTATTTGTTGTTTTTTCCTTACAAATCAAGGAATAATTTAGTGTTGTTGTTGATGTCTTCCGTTTGAGGTTTGTTATCTCATCTTCCAACCTCCATTTTGCCATGTTAATTACATGATTGCTGAGCTAGTGGTCATATAGCTATTAATTTAGAAAACAAACACTAAATTTGTATATACAAAAAATTTCCTTTAAAAATCGTATAAAGTGGGGCGGCTAGGTGGCGCAGTGAGTAGAGTGTCGGCCCTGGAGTCAGAAGGACCTGAGTTCGGATATGGCCTCAGACACTTAACAGGCACAAACAAAAACCTAGCCATGTGACCTTGGGCAAGTTACTTAACCCTAATTGCCCTCCAAAAACAAAACAAAACAAACAGAAAAATCTTACAAAGCAAAGAAATAATTTGTTATATAGGTCCTTACAGTTATCTTTTTTCTAGTACTAGTTTAACTTTTTAAACATGGCAACCAAAAGCATACTAAGAACTAAAATAATAGATTATAATTTATTATTATTACTAAAAATAATAATAATCTCTTTTCATCTCTTTCGCTAGTGTATTTCAGATAGAAATAATCCTGTGACATTAATCTTTTATAGTTACTTTTCTCTAGACTATTGAAAAGATGGACAAAATGTTGAATTTTTTGTAATTTAATATTGGGATCAAAGCTCCTCTTCAATTTCAGTTACTCTACAGAATGCAGTCTGGTAATACACAGCATATAAGGAAAAAAAACCCAAAAAAACAAAACCAGGACCCCATCATTAAGCTTTCTTGCCAAAACTTCCTACTGAATAAAGTAGAGATTTGTTTTTTTCAACATGAATGAATATATTATTATACAATTCAAATAGATGGATAATGTGAATTGCATCTTTTTTTGAAATGTATCTACAACAATAAATTTAATTTATGAGACCAGTTGGGAGATAGAGACTATCAGATAGTCAAAAAAATTCCAGTAAGTAATAGTTAATTCATATAGTCCAATGTGATGTCCTTGGTAGTAACTCCCTTGCTCTCCCATACAGTCCATACACGCTTTTTTTTTTTTAAAGCATGAATGGTATTAAATCCCTTTTAAAGGGTAGTTTAATAAGTAAAGAGAATCATTGATTGGAATGTCCCCCTCCAAAATGTCCTTGTGTGTAAAACAAAAACTCCTTTACTTCCAGGGTGAATTTCCTAAACTGAAAGACATTCTTTATAAAGAAAAATAGACTGTATTGTAAATAAAACTTCATTCCAAAAATAAACAAAGTTTTAAGAATAAGCATTTGAGTTTTATAGCAAAGATGCTGCAGTTTTACAGGTAAAAAGTAAACTGCTTTAGAAATCCTAAAGGTGGTTATTTTCAACATGTGATTATTGTGGTTTTGCATTTGTAAATATTTTAAGATTACCCTCTAAATTTTCAGCACAGGTGGAATACCTAGTCTAACATATCCTTTGTTTTATTTGTACATAGTTGTTTTCATGTTGTCTTCCCCTTTAGACTGAGAGCTCCTTGAGGGCAGGGGCTTTATTTTGCCTTTTTAATTGTTGAGTACCTATATTTCAAGCGTAGTATTACACATATTTTTTCTTTATTTGTAACAAAGGAATCCCTCCATTGCTTAAACAGAGTATAGGGGCGGCTAGGTGGCGCAGTGAGTAGGACCTGAGTTCAGATCCGGCCTCAGACACTTAACGCACACAAACAAAATCCTAGCTGTGTGACCCTGGGCAGGTTACTTAACCCCAATTGCCCTCCAAAAACAAACAGAGTATATCCCTGTCTGTCCCTTCTTTTATGAAAAATTTAATTTGTCTTAAAGCACCTAGTAATACATGCAACAGATTTAAGTAACTCAGGGGCTCAGTTATAAAGAGTTTTTATAGAGATGGGGACTGTCATTTCAAGTCAAATCAACAAGTCAAATGCCAAGCCCAGTACTGTACCCTGGGGATGCAAATATGAGCAAAAAGGAAGATAGTCCCTGACGTCTGGGACCTTATGTCAGGTGGATGTCAGCTATAAAAGAGAACTTTAACAAGACTTTCAACTTGCCTTTCTTTTTTGTTATTTATCAATCAATCTGGCTAAAATTGGCTCTTATTTTCCAAATTTTGATGATTGTCACCTACATTTCTTATTCTCTTCCAGTCAAGGCAAAGATTTTTATATTATTCTGACATCCTTCCCTGTTGGTCCCCTTCCTTCTTATTCTTTATTCATATCCAGATATTTCTATAGTCATTATCTGCCTCTTTGAGTTGTGAAATTTATAATTTCTCAAAATTCTATAGCAGGCCATTGGCAGTAGTAGGTGAACAGTGGTGTTACTTGGAAGGGAATGGGAAGAATCTTTCCGGTTAGACTATGTGTAGCTGTTTTTGGAAACCCCAAAACTTCTAATGTCTTAGTTAACTGGTGGGAATAACCAGTTCAGTTGGAATTTCTCCAAGTTTTTATTCCAAACTTAAAGCCTTTTAGTAGATGAATCGGGCCAGTTATTTGGGGTTTAATAATGGAACTGCTTGTTTTTAAAAATGGATACCTTCGATTAAAGTTGCAAGTGACTCAGTGGGTAATGGAGACAGTGAGTGAAAAAGGCTATAGGATATTTCCATTGATGATCCCCTCTCAAGAAGTAATCTAAAGCATATTAAGGAAATGTGTGATTGGAAAGAAAGATAGAGCTGTGAAATAGGAAAAATCAGATGGTCCATGTACTGTCTTTGAAATTTTACAAGATCTAGTGGAAGCATGTTAGATGTTTCCTCTTTAGAGTGACAAAAAATGGACAAGAGTTTTCTTTGGATCAAAAGCCATGACTGGCTTTTGCATCAGTGGAGACAATCAATGAAAATTTCAATTTTCTTGGAGATAATACTTAGGAAACTTAGGCAATAGCTACCTGTGTGACTGTGGCCTTGAATTAATCAATAAACATTTATTATACACCTACTATGTGTCAGGCATAGTGCTAAGTAATTTACAGTCATCTCACTTAATCCACACAATACCCTTCGTTGTACTGTTATTGTTGTTCAGTCTTGTCTGATCCTTTGTGACTCCCATGGACCACATAGCATGGTAATACTGTCCATGGAATTTTCTTGACAAAGATATTGGCGCAGTTTCCTATTTCATTTTCTATTGGATTGAGTCAAACAGAGGTTAAGTAACTTGCTCTCGCTTACACAGCTAGTGTCTGAGATATTTGAACTCTGGTCTTCCTGACTCCAGACCCAGTGCTCTCTCTATCCACTGCACCACCTAGCTGCCCCCTAAGTACTAGGGCTAGATACAGAAAGAGGCAAAAGGAAAAACCCTTCCTTCATGGAGCTTACAATGTAATTATTATAGCCACCTGTACACCACCTAAATAAAGTAGTAAAGATGGTTGGTGCCTTTTTTTTGAGGCCAAAGTGAAAAGCTGGTGTTTGTGTTTTGTAGTAATAGCTCATGTATGTGTACATATATTTATATATTCCTTGACAGTTAATAAAATGCTTTATATATGTTATCTAATTTGACTCTTGAAATAAGCCATTTTAGCTCTCTGAGATGGTGCTGAGGGTTATTCAGCTGGGGAATGATGTGATCATGCCTCTGTGTTGAAAACACATTACTCTGGCAGTTGTGGGTGAAGGAAATAAAGTGAAGAAACAAAAGGATGGACATTTAGGTAGGAGACAGTTATTATCTAAGGGTGATAAGGGACTGATGAACCAAGGTTGTAGCATTAGAAGTCAAAAGGTAGGGATAGATGGAAATGATATTTCTGAGGTAGTATCAACAGGACTTGCCTTTTAATTGATGTAAAGGGGGTTTGAGCCAGAGTGACTTCATAATATTTCTCCAGTAAAAGTGGAAAATTGGGTGGCTAGGTGGTACAGTGAATAGAGTGCCAGCCCTGGAGTCAGGAGGACTGAATTCAAATCTGGCCCCAGACACTTAATACTTACTAATCGTGTGACCTTGGGCATGTCACTTAACCACAATTGTCTACTTTCCCCCCTCCAAAAAATTTTTTTTTTAATTGGAAAATTAGTAAAAGGACAGCTTTGGATCTGGGGGGGGGGATTAAGGGGAGTTGTATTTTGGACCTACTAAGCTTGAAGTATGTGGGCAGGACTTTAACAGTCACATTGAAGAGTGGAATACAAAACAAAAGCTGAAAATTTAAGTAGGTCCTGTGATAGCTCACCTTTATATAGAGCTTGGTCCTCTTATCCCCATTGAATTCATATTCATGTCTTTAAATCCATTCTTTGCCTCCTTCTGTATCCCAAGCTGTAACTTCACAAGGCATTTTGCTTTACATGGGTTTAATGTATTTCTATTTTGTTACAGTAATTTGTGTATATATCTTATCCCCTTACCACACTGACTAGCCTAGTCCTTTCTATGTACACATCATCTACTTACATTGCATTTACATACATTAATCTCATTTAATCCCCTCCACAATAAACTTGGGAAACAAATGACGATTGATCATATAATTAATTGATCTAGAGCTTTGAATGCACCTTAGATATCATCTGGTTCAAGGATTAGCCAGTTTTTGTGTCATAGATTCCTTTGGAAGTCTGATGAAGCCTTTGGACCTCTATTGAGAATAATTTTAAAAAAATCATAATCAAAGGAAATGTTACTTTCAGCTGGAGGTCAGTGAAAATAATGTTGTTTTTTTCCATTCAAAATGTTCCTGGTTCTCCTGCAATTTATCAGTGGATCCCATTTCCGCACCCAGAGTCAGAAAGATTTGAGGTCCAGTCTAGCCTTAGCCATTTACTGTCTGTAATTCTGGGTAAATCCCTGTTTGCCTCAGTTTTCTCATCTGGGAAATGGCAATATTAATAGCATTTACTTCCTACGGCTGTGAAGAGCATAACAGATAACATGTGTACAGTTCTGGGCCTACCTTTAAAAGACATATGATGCTTAATAATGATGATGATGATGACTTTTACATAGTACTATGTAAAATAATTTAAATATATTTACATAATATTTAAATATACATTTATATAATACTTATACATTATCTCACTTGATCCTCCAAATTACCCCATTCCTGACTCGAGGCCCACTGTACTCCCTAGCTGCATTATTTATTATTATTATTATTATTATTATTAGTCCAATCCCTTATTTTACAGGAGACATACTTGATACCCATAGAGATCAAGTGACTTGCCTGGGGTCATACAGTGTAGTAAGTGCCAGAGCTGATATTTGAACTTAAGACTTGATACTCTTTATGTTCAGGACTCTTATGTAGTCACCCTACTTCCTTGTGATTTCCCTATGATCTCTGTACTTGGCTTTGAGGTCGGCAAATGACTCCACATATTTGAATAGCCCAGCAAGTGAGATGCATTAGATTTATTATGATCTACATTTTACAAATGAGAAAACCGATTTACCCATCTAGCAGGAATTGCTGGAGCTGGGACTTGAAACCAGGACATCTGATTCCCAAATCACTAGCCTTTTTATTTGGCCTTAATATTTTCTTCTCCCTTCATTCTTCTTTCCCATTTCCCCACAGTCCAATTCTCTTCCTTTCATAGTCTCTAGAGAATCTTATATGGAATTATTTTTAAAAGTTACTAGAATGTTAATTATCTTTCATGTTTCTTCTTGGTAGTCTGCATGGTTCCCTTTCTTTTTCCCCTCCTCCAAGCAGAAATTTGTCCAAACATACAAATTCAACATAACTTGATAGAACTGTTTTAGTTCTGTATCCAGAGTCTGAAATTTGAACTAGACGTACGTTTGGAAAAATAAGACTTTAAACACCCACCCTAAATGAAATGCCAACCGCGTAGGTTGGACCATTGTGAATTGTTTTTGAGTTGTTGAACTGGATTCTCCCTTAAAGGGCCCCTTCTCCCTCCCCCCCCCCCCCCCCATGTGTATCTGTATATGTCTCTTTCTCAGCTATCTCTCCTCCCACTTCTCTTTCCAGGCTGGCCTGTGTGTCAGCTTCTGAGTTAATCATTCATCAGCCTGACAATTTTTCTATTTTTATTGGTTGCCAGGGAATAGGTTTAAGAGAGGGCTGAAAATGTGTCGAGAAGACCCCTTATTTGCTACCCACCCCCATTTATTTTTGTTTCACTTCTAACTGGGTGTGTGTCTGTGTGCCTAGACTTGCTTTCCGTCTGTTTTTGTAACAAGAATGTGTTCAATTAACCATTTGTGCGTCAACTGATTTGACTTGGCAGTTACTGAGGAGAGATAGAGGGGAAACAGGAGAAAGAAAATGTAAAAAAAAAGAAAGAAAGAAAGAAGCCACCAGGAAAAAAGGGCGAGAAGGAAAAACGAGTAATGATTAAACAGGGCATAATTAAGACGACATAATATGAAATGCTCTTCCTTGCCTTGAACCCTAGGTCTAGTAAGTATAAACCAAACAGAACTACAAAGATGTTGTAGGGAAGAAGTGGGAGAGTGTTGTGTGTTTGGTAAAGTAGAGATTGCAAAACACACACACACAAATATGTTGAGAAAGAAAGCACAAGAAAATTCCCAGCAGGCTTTTCTCTGACTCTTCCCCTCCCCCTTCAGAGCTCTGGAGGTTTTTATGGCAGCTTCTCTCCCTTCCTCCCCCCTTCCCTTCCACCCCATCTCCCTTACCCACTACCCTCCTCCCCTGATACCCTCTCCCCCCCTTTTCCTCCTCTCTTTCCCCCTCCCCCTGCACGTAGGCTCTTGGGGGAAAAAAAGTCTTCCAGCCTGACTAGAAAATCAGCCTTGTTTCCTCAGAAACCGCAGCTGCTGCGAGCAGAAAACACGTCAGGCTGGCCCTCCAACACGCACAGATGTGCCTTTGTAAATCCCTCTAAATGCTGAGGATTGCGTGCTGAGGGCACATAGCCTCCTCCCATGCTAGCCAAGGCTCCAATGCAAATGGCTGGGCCTTTCTCTCTTGTCTTGAAAAGTCACCTCTCCCTCTACTTTCCCAGGTTTTTATTATTATTTCTCCCTTAATTGCGTTATGGGGTGTTGGCAACCACGGGGAAGCAAAAAATCAGGCCCAACCTAAAACCCAAACTAGGCATTCCACTCCCTACTGACTTTTTTTAAACACACTCATTACCTTATTACCAACCAAAGCCCGTGTGAGTGCATATGTATATGTGCATATAGACATACATGTGCGTCTATATACATATTTTCATATTTAGATGAATAATGGTTAGTCATGCCTTCAGGCAGAGAATGTTCAAGCCTGTTGAGCTTCTAAATGTCATTTGGTACAACTCCTAAAACGATAAAAATTGGCACCCCGAACGGGGATGTGTGCGTGTGTGCTCGTGCACAGATCTGGTTTAGAGGAAGCAAAATATAAAACAGATTTAAACAGCAACAGCAAAAAGTTAGGCCATGTGCATGTACTAAGTGCCTACTAAGTGCCAAGCACTGGGGGTGGGGGTGGGAGGTGGGTGTAATCCCCAAAAAGTAAAGCCAAAAGACAAGTACACGATTTAAGTCAAAATGATCCTGGGGATTTTGGGGGGGTGTTTTACCCAATGTCCCCCCTCCCCCCAACTGCTTCTTTTACCCCCGTCTCTCCCCAACCCCTTTCTCCAGCGACCTCTTTACAAAACAAAAAAATCAAACCACCCAACTTCCAAGGCTGGATGAGTCGCAACTCGTTCTGCGTAATTAAAATGAGTGGATGATGGTTGAAAAGGGATGGAAAAGCAGAGCAGGGGAGGGAGGAAGCTCCTAGGGTTGGAGCACGCTCCTGCTGAAGCAGACAAAAACAGGTCTGGCGGATGGGCTGCGGGGGAGGGGCGCGCGCCTTGCCATTGGCTGGTTTCTAGGCTCCGGAGCAGCTGTGGGAGCCCGGGCGCGCAGGATGGCAGTTACTGCTCAAGCACTTTGCCTCCATTTGTTTAATAGCTGCTAGTCGGAGCCAAATGCACGCTCATCAACCTTGACTGGCGGGAAAACCGACTCAGGGCTTTTTTCCCCCCTTTTAATCTAAAGCAAAGGACAGTCTTAAAGCTAGCAAACTTTCTCCCCCATCCTGTTCTTACTCAGCGTATTCCAGAGGATCCATGCTGAATTTTTTTCCTGCGTTCCGCCCCCCCCCCCTTTCACCTTAGCCCACTTCTGTCATTGAGATTCCCCCTTTAACTCTTGTCATCTGCTGGAAGTATTTTAAAAGCCCATTTTGTTGTGTTTTGGATACTTGACAAGCTGGGCATCATAGCTAATATTCTACAGTTGCAATCAATCAACATGCACTTATTAAAGTGCTTGTGTGCCAGGTACTGAGCTAAGCCCCGGGGGTATAAAAAGGGGAAGAAACAACAAGAAAAATACCCTGCTTACCCCCCCCCTTCCCGCCCCCCCCAAAGACAGTGTAAAGTTGTACAATGCAAATACAGGACTTGATTTTAAAATCTATTTTTATAGTTCGTTTGGGGCAGTTTACTAGAAAATCCTCTCTCTAATTGAAATACAGATTCAGAGCAAAGTTGTTAACACTTCTGATCCTGCCCCCAAATAATATAAGTTGGTACTTTGGAAATTAAATCAATTCCTTTTTTAAAATTATATTCCTGATGTTAATTTGCTTCATGAATTCCAATAAACTAGGTTTGGGGTGTATAAACAGAGGTCACTAGGTGAATGTAAATTTCAATCAGTTCACCAACTCTGATTAAGAGGAGAAATTTAAGGTATGTTTTGCTGGTGAATTGAGAAACAAAATTTAAGAGTATTGGGTCGTTAGTTACCACTGCTTTTTTAAAAATCAGAATAAAATTTATTTGATAGGGTATTTGCTGGGCATTTGAGTGTGCAGGGTTAAATTTGGGAGATGTTTTAGTATGTATGAATATGTAAGAACTTTTTTTAAAATTGAGTCACTTAGAAATTTCTTTTGGATCATTGTTGTTTAGTGGTGAGGACGTTGATGACTTTCATTTTAAATTGAGATGGGTCCATAAGGTGACTGACTTGAGAAATACTTTTTTTTTCATTCATATTTTCATGTGAGGAGACATAAATAAGCAATGGGGTGTGTAGTAGGGATAGAAGTATACATTTTCTTCCTACCTAAGTAATGAAGATGAGTGGTAAATGTGACAGGGGAGGGGCTCACTAAGCTGTCTTCAGTCTGAAAAGATTAGCGTCTATTTTTAGGATTTTGAACCTCTGGAGTAATACTGGTTAAATTGGCACAGGTTAATAAGTTGGGGTCCACAGAGCCTCTTAGCTCTGGTACTCTGAATTCTGAATTAAGTGGAAAACCTGAATTCCATATCTCAGAAGATATGCTTACAAACCTGAAAATAAAACAGATCCAATTGTTAGCTGATTATGTTGAGCTTTTTGAAAATCTGTAAGGACAACTTCAGATTGCCCAAAGATTTGAGTTAGAGATTGAAACCTAAATATTGCTTGCAATCTCACCTATATATGTCCTTTTATTTTTCTTTTTGATCCTACTTACCCTAAATACTCTACTGTTACACTGACCCCCACTGGTTAAAGTTGGTCTGAGATTATTTCTATTTTAATGTATTTGTAAAAGGTGTCATTTTATACTATCTCAAATAGATTTTAAAACAATAGAAATATACTGAAACCCTAAAATAGTCCCCTTACACATGCAATTTCCATAACTATTTGTTGCCTCAGTTTCTAAGGAGATAGAGTAACTCTTGAAAGTGTATTTAGTTATCTGATGCTATGCTAGATACAGTGTATAAGTATTACCCCTCTCTAGCCAATTTGCCCATTTCAAGAAATGCTTAGTGTGAGTGATCATGCTATAAATGTAGTCATGTGAACATTGAGCTCGGATTACATCTAAGTGGAGGCATATGCCTCTACCCTATTGTCATTGAACTTGAGAGCTCATACTGTTGAAGGGACAAGATTTGTTTTAAGCAGTCTGATGTGGCACTGAAATCCAGTTTGGAACTATGTGTGGTTCCATAGCTTTGTCTAAGCATGAAAACAAAGACATGCAATTAAACTGTTTCAGGAACTGAAATCAGCTTTCTTCCAACACTCCTATTATATCATTAGATGTGTTCCTATTAATGAAATGATGAATTGAAGACCTTCCTGTGTTTATGTTGTTGGCCTAGCAGTAGCTTGGATTTCCCATGTCTAGACAAAAATTGCACCCATTGGAGATGCCTGGGACAGCTGTTTGTAAACTCTAAGTAAGACATGACATAAATGAACTATGGCTAAATCTGTCAGTGACTGGTTTCCTTTTAAATTCAGTTGTACATTGTTTATTTCAAAAAAGCACCTTTTGTGGGAAAAGCTGTAAAGCATTTGTATGCATGAACAGAGTCCACATTTCTCAGAAGTGTTGAAAAGGCCTGCATGGACTGAGAAACATAGAGATTAAAGCCTTAACCTTTCACCTTAGGGAGCACAGTTCAAATCCTCCATTACATCCCAAGTAAAATGAGCTTTATGATATAAACTCTGTCTACTGCTTTTCTTAGACCACCATTCATATAATTGGGACTCAATTCCCAGCTCCAACAATGGAAAACGAGAGGCAAAATGATGGGTTTTCTAGACCTTTCTTTAGAGTACATTAATTTGTTTTTTTAAAAAATACAGCACTACAGAGATCTGAGTTGGAGAGTGTGGTGAGGGAAGGTTCTCTCCACAGTTTTGTCATGTCCTTCAGAGTTAGAGAACTGGGTCTTATTTTCCTTCTGAATACACACTGAAAGGGTCCATGCTACTGTTGTGTTGACAGTTTTTTTTTCTCACATACCTCCTTTATCTTTAAATTTTAGTGTTTTTTAATGTAACATTAAACAGAAACCCACTGTTATTCATGCATAGAAAAAAAATCAAACTCTGATAGCCCACTGAAAATTAGCCAATCTTTTAAAATTTTCATATTGAAAAATTCAGCTCTAATCTAGAAAACTGTGAAACACTCATGTATACAGTAGTCAATCCTGAAAAAAACTGAATAACTTATAATAATAGAGGACTAAAAGACATTCTGACCAACAACAATAGAATTTCATTTTAAACTTTTAGCCTTTCAAAACAAGCATGGGAAAATTACCATATAATGAAATTTTAAAAATTTAAATGTTAGTGAACAGTATAAAATGTTAACCTAGCTGTAAACAATTTCTTAGCTATTTGCCATCATGCCAATTATGAGTACTTTCATATTTAACTATTACAGATTTCATTTTACTTCTAAGACATTTCATGCAATCTGTTTTACAGTCTATCCATGGTTTTCTTCCCCTTCTCAAAAAATCTTTATAGTTAAAAAGTTCTTTTAAAACTATGGGAGTAAATTTAAAAATCTTTTTTCTCCTCTAGATTTACTTTTAATGTATTCCCCAAAAAGAAAAAAATTGACCTGATTTTTGCCAAATAGTGTTCCTGAGAGTTTGACTAAGAGGATCATTCATCCTTTCCAAGTTTGTTCCTCAGGGAAGGGAAGAAATTACATGTCAACGATCTTCCTACCCAATGATGTTCTCTCACATTGTTGTTTAACATCTAAGAGCCTGCAGTGTTCTGGATGCTATTTCGGATAGATAAAAGAAGTGGTCCTTGATATGAAGCCGTTTTCTTAGTAAGGCAGATCTGCAGATCAAGGGCACTTGCTTTTTTAAAGTGAGTGCCAGTGAAGTAGTTGCCTTCTCCTTTGGGCTAACTACAATCCCCCTAGCTATTCAACTTTGTTTCCCCTCTAATTGTAGCAGGAAATTCCAGCCAACCAATCCCCAATTCTAGAATGGAGAGCTAAGTGTTTTTAATTAATTCTCTGGGTGTACAAAGGTACCCATTCCTTCTGTATTTCCAGAGTGCTAAAGACTAGGGATACTTTAAAGATGTTTAAGGTACTTCTCTAAAGAATTAATGTTGGGTCAGTTTTCAAGTTGTAAAGCATCTCTAACAGAACCAGTCCTAACCTTTTCCCTCTTACACGATCTTAATAAAAATCTGTTTTTATAAGATAAATTCATATAGACTTTTTTTTTTATTCCTCTGGAATAAATTAGCATACTATTGTCTTGAATTCTTCCTATAACTAGCTAGTTTTGTGGTCCTGGGCAAATCTGGTTCCTTAAGTCTAAAGTGGTCATAATATACTAGCACTACCTCAGATGGTTGTCATAAGGATCAGTTAAAATAAAAATATGTAAATAGATTTGCAAACTTTTAAAATCATATATAAATACTTACAATCATCATCAGCAACAGCAACCTTCCTTTTATCCACCCTGTTTACATCTTTATCTCAGTATTTTTTTCTTTGCTCATCTAAACTTCCTTGGTATCCTGTTTCAAGCAAAAAGAAATGCCTTATTTTCATGAAAGAAGACAAAGGGTATCACAATAAGGATTAGACATGCCAGAGTGAAACCTTATTTTGTTTTCTCATCCAGAATTAGATTTTGTACAGAAATAAATAGGAAATGACTAAGAAATTATTGACTTACATAAAGCCAATGTGTTGACCTTACATATCTTCTACTACAGTGTCTGCAACTTTTTTTTTTGCTTTTTTTTTTTTTTTTTGGAGGGCAATTGGGTTTAAGTAACTTGCCCAAGGTCACACGGCTAGGTTTTTTTATTTGTGTGTGCATTAAGTGTCTGAGGCCAGATCCGAATTCAGGTCTTTCTGACTCTGGGGCTGACGCTCTACTCACTGCGCCACCTAGCCGCCCCAGTGTCTGCAACTTTTGTTAAGGATAAGGAAACAAAGGCCTAGATACTGAGACAGAATTTACCTAAAAATGGCAGAACTTGAACTGAAATCTTGATCTCAAGACGAGTACACTCTTCCTTGATGCTTCTCTTCACTTGGTAGGTCCTTCGTCCTTCTTTTTATAGTTTAATTCAAAACAATAATCCTTCCAAATTGGTCCTATTTGAAACAATTACTGCTTTGAACAAAAAAGTTAGCTGGTTCCAAAGCTTTGAGATTAATTTTTTTAAACTGTATCTAGTCATCCATTCTCTTAATCTTAAGTGATGACATGACTTTCCATTCTGAAGTTATAAGAAAAGAAAATCTCGAATAATGTATTTTATATACTTAAAGTGTTAATAGAAGATCATCAGAGAATTTTTAGGAGCTATTTGAGTCTCCTTGGGGCAAATACTTTTTTTCCGAGTTATTTTAACAATATATGAAGTTGAAACTATAGTTCACATTCTCTTACAGTGAATTTGTTGGTAGAATTTCTCATAACCAAGAAAGGAAATATTTCAACCTAATCCCTATTAATATAATTTCTCCCACTTCCAAACTTAATTCATAATGGTACAAACAAACCAAGTCACCAAACATTATAAGGCCTAAATGTAAATTTTTAACTATGCACTTTTACATACTGGGGCCTCCTTGCCCTGGAATAGGAAACAGCTTCATTGACTTTCTCACCCTAGAATACCCCGGTACAAGGCTGAATCTCTCCTTTTTGGTGTGTTCCTTCTGTAACCATCATTTTTCGAGGGAGTCTTCTACTATCCCTGTTCTTTGATTTAGTGACTAACTCCTTTTCTTCCCACCCAACTTCTCTCCCTTCCTTCAAGGTTTTTTTTTTTTAACTTTGTAAAATAATTTCAACTGTCAAAGGACATTTTCAGCTTCACCTAATCTATTATTAGTCTGTGTCCATGATGCATCTTGACACATCCTTTATATTAATTGTTGTTTTGTTATTCTGTCATTTCTGACTCTTCATGACCCACCGTTTGGGATTTTCCTGGCAAAGATGCTGGAGTGGTGTTACCATTTCCTTCTCCAGCTCATTTTACAAATGAGAAAAGTTAGGCAAACAGGGCTAAGTGACTTGTCTTTGGTCATATAAGTATCTGAAAGCAAATTTGAATTCAAGAAGATGAGTCTTCCTCTCTCTAGGCCTGGCATTCTATCCACTGTGTCACCTAGCTGTCCTATTAATGTTTATTTGACTTTACCTAATATATCTGTATCTATGATATCTACGTCACAAAAGAACTCAAAAACCTTTATATTTGTTATTTGCTAATCAGAGTGACAGAAAACTCTATAGAAGGGTGACTTTATTTGAAAGAACTTCACTGACAAGGTCACTAGTGCCCTTCTGAATATGTCTTTAGTTATTTTCGTAGTCCTTAGAATAAATGTGGCTTTTTCAAAGTTTGTTTGACTCTGTTTCCCCTTGTACTCTAATTGAAAAGAAGACAATCTTAAAAACTATTTGTGTTAAAAAAGAGACAGTTGTACTTTATGAAAATGAATGTTCATTGGGTTGAAATATTTTGTTTAAAAAATACCTGATATGTGAATAAAGAGACAGAAATTGGTTAAATTATTAGAGAATTTTATGCTATTAAAATATTTATTAAAATTGGAAATACACGGGGGCCAAGAAATATTTAATGCTTTAGATATTCATGTTTACAAAGTTTGGACAAATTGCAGCTGTCATTGTCTTCTCACCCCCAGTAATAGCCAAGAATTTTCTATAATGCCATTTATCTATCCAAGGGGCTAACGTGGTACTGCCTCAGAATTTAAATTCCTTTTGACAGTATTTTTAGGGGCCGGGGGAATAGTCTTTTTTTCCCCTAATGAAAGCCTTATTTTATTTTTGGATGACTGTGGAGAATCTTTAAAAGAATTACAGATCTTAACTTGAAAACTGAATTTTAAAAATGAGTATATATGGAGGAAGATACTGACTAAAAACGTGAGAAATATTATTGTAGAATTGTAAAATATTGTATACTCAGTTTACAGAAAAGTAAACATGAGTGATTATCTTATTTATAGAAATCTTAGTCTTTTTTTTTTTTTAAACGATTCACCAAGAGTGGTTATTGTAAATAGTAAGACCATCTGCTTTCAGTTAAAGCCTAATTAAACATCCCTGGCATTGAAGGGCAAGAGTCTTATGCTGATTCTTGTGTGTGATCTTTCAGGCCTTCACTGTATGTAGTTATTGTTTCATGGATATGCCATAATCCTCTAACACTAGAACCTATGTAATAATTACCCAGGTTATGATGGTTTCTATACTGTATAATGCCGGTGATTGGATAGTCTTCATTTTTCTTCCTGACTATTTGAAGAAAGTATACTCTTAAGTAGGCCCTGAAAGATGGAAAAGACAGGTTGGTTGTCCAAATAATGAGTGTGATTCCCCCTCAGTTACTGTACGCTGAATGAGAGTCCTTAGTAGACAGAGATTCCATCTTTTCATGGTGCCAAAATCGTGATTCAGGAATGAGATTATAGGGATATCTTAGCCTCCTCATTGCCCCCCAGAGTCCTCTATGTCACTCAACCTCAAACTGTACCAAGGCATTTTCTTTTCTACTCTATACTATAAATGTCTTGGGTACTTCCCCAGAGGTAGAATAAGTTCTATTTGCTGTATAAAGTTCACAAGGGCTCTTAAGGTTTTGTTTTTTTTTTTAAAACAGTTTCTTCAAGTTTTACCTGTTTTCTATGCACTCAAAGGGTCTCTTTCATTTTTTTAAACTATTGCTTAGCATAGTGCTTGTGCCCTGAAACTTAGTAGTTTTTAACGAGTGCTATTTGTATCAAGAAAGAAATCTAGTCCATTGAGAAAGAAATAATACTACCTAGTAGAAAGTGGAAATAGTCAAATATGGGTCCCTTGTATTAGACCAGTGCTTGGGGTGAGAACAATGGAAGTGATTTTCAGTTACTTAGTTCCATTTGGCCCCAGTTAGGATTAAGACTGTATCTGTGATTTCATCATTATTGAGGAATTGAGGATGAAGAAAGTTCCTTTATCAGTGAAAGCCTGCACTTTTTCTGCTCCTTAGACTTAGAGCTTTAAGTGGTTGTGACTTGCCCACAGTCACATAGTCAGTATGTGCCTGAGGCAGAAATAAACCCAGTCCTTTTGGGGCATCAAAGCCAATCTATCACACCAAATTGTCTCTCCTTTGATTACTGTTAGTTATTATTTAGTGGGATACGGAGAATATTTTGTAGTCGTTGTTAGATATATTCAGATAGTATTTATTCTACTAAGCAAAATAAAACAGTATAAGAGACCATTGTATGTTCTTTCTACTACCAGCTAACCAAATACAGAGCTGTTTCAACAAGCTGTGTCCTGGAGTTCCTGTGTTGTCTGTACATGCTAATAAGGAAAATAAGGAGAATTAATAAGCAAGGGTAGTATGCCAGCAAGGTTTTATATGGTTTCTTGAAAAGCTTTCCAGTCCTTTTATGGATAACCATAAAAATTAGGAAAAAACAAAGCAGTTGCCTCAGTTGCTAGAATTCAGAATTGATAATTCGGTTTGGGCAACAGGGGGATGAATATCACAAAGGAAGCAGTTAGTAGCCTGCCCTTAAATTTGTTTTCCTAAATTCTCAAATGTTTGTTATCTCGGAGACATTATGAACTAATTATTGTCCACTTTTCCTCTTTAACATGCTTAGAAAACATTTTTAAAATATCCCTAATGTGGAGAGGGCTCTTGTTCATACAGTATTTACATATACAGCAACACTAAGGCACTACTGTCAATAGCAATGTTTTGGGTTTTTGTTTTGTTTTGGGTTTTTGTTGTTGTTGTTGTTGTTGTTGTTTTTGTGTTTTGGAGGGCAATTGGGGTCAAGTAACTTGCCCAAGGTCACACGGCTAGGTTTTTGTTTGTGTGTGCCTTAAGTGTCTGAGGCCGGATCTGAACTCAGGTCCTTCTGACTCCAGGGCCTGCACTCTACTCACTGTGCCACCTAGCCGCCCCTTGTTTGGTTTTTTTAAATTATTCTTAAGGACAGTTTTTCACATTTGGAAATTCTTTAAATCATTTTAGGCATCAGGTGACTTAACTATTTGATTAAATCTTGGGAAGAAGAGGTAAAAGACTTGCCTCTGATAAGCTATAAGCTCTAGTCTGTTGTGTAGTTATATTGAATCCTGTCTGTTCCTCCTGTTTCCACATAGCCAGATTTGGAATTTCATATAGTTATTGATAGAATTTCCTCTCTTGAATATATTAGACACACAAAGACTTATCCTCCCTGCTTCTTCACTCTGTTTTTCCTAGCCTCAAGCCTATGGTCAGGTGTGTTCTTCTTTTAGACATACTTGACCCACAAAAAGATATAAATTCTTCCTTTTCCTTCTTCCTATTGGAAGAACCCTTTTCTGGGTCCTCCTTAACCTTAGTGACTTCTGTCAGAGATTATCTCCAGTTTATCTAGTATATATCTGCTTTGTGCCTAGCTGTTTGCACATTGGCTCTCCCATTAGACTATGAGCTCCTGGAGAGCAGAAACCGATGGGTTGTTGTTGTCTGTTTCTTGCCTTTTTTTATATCCCCAGTGTTCAGGACACTGCTTGGCATATATCACACATTTAATAAATGCTTGTTGATGTGACTGATGCAGCTCTTTTTTCCTAGCTTCCTGCTTTCAATTAAAAGTACAGATTAAATTGTTGAGGAGTTTCAGTACCACTCCCCCCAAACTAAAACCTTGAAAGCTATATGTGTTGGATCTAGTTTTTCACATATGTAAGGTGTAGCAAGGTATATAAAGGAATGTTAAAATACTTGATTCTGATTCCAGCTTTTAGATTAACTCCCTAATTTGGAAATTGGGGCAATTTTTAAAGCTTTTTGAGCTTCATTTTTCACATTTCTGAATAGGGAATATTCTACCTGGCCACCCTTTCTGAGATTCTCCATCCTTCTCCCCCCTCCCACTAGATACATAACTGTGGGGTCCAGGTCCCTGATTGGTGAGCATTCACTTATTTTATGCATATCCAGGTCCACCATGACAGCTTCTGATCATGCTGCATCATAAAGCTTTCACCTCTTTTCAACTATTTCAATTATGTCTTGTTTTCTTCTATATGGATGTCAGGTCCTTGAGGTTAAGGGTTGCCTTGCTTGCTTGTTCATACATGCTTTGTCATTCATTTTCACTCATTACATGTCAATATTGTAAGGGATTAAAAGAGAAAATATTTTTATAAGTATTAATAAAGAGCTACATCATTATAAGTTTATTATAAAATCAAGAAAATGTTTTAAAATAAATTTTTGGAAATATAGTCATTTCAATTCATTGGTAAAGTTTGTAATTCAAAAGAACACTTGTGAATCATTTTTGTAATACCAATAATAAACCCCTGGTTAAACTGATTTATATAATAATAATTCACATTTACACAGTATTTTAAGTTTTACAATATATTTTCTTCATGACAGCCCCATGAGGTTATATTTTGTCTTAATTTGGGTGAGGGGAACACACTGATAGAAGAATTTTAAACATACACAAACACACACACACACACACACACACACACACACACACATTTTGTCTTAATTTGGGTGAACACCCTGGATGTCAAATTCAGTTTTAGAGACAAAAAAGGTGATTTAAAATTTAAATTTAAATTAAAAAAAAAGAGTAATTCTGAAACTAGGTGTGGAGTTCCTTTATTTATTTACACATTTCTTTACTTCTGTTTTGATGAGTACTTTGGACATTTAAATGGAATTTTCTGCCCAACGTGGTAAGATTTGACAGTAGGACGTTATTGCTACTTAGGGGCAGAGCAAAAGAACTGTGAAGGGCTCAGTCATTGCTCAGATTTCTAATTTAGAATTAATAAGTTTATTTCACAAAGATTTAACCCTTGAAAAGTGCTTTACAGATTGCAGGAAGACACTTTAATTATTGAGTGAATAGAAGGACATGAACGATTACCGAGGGGACAGTATGATCTCATGGAAAAAACACTCATATCTCTAAGATTCTTGGCTTTGCTATACTCTCTAATGGTATTAACTTGGATGAGTCACTATTCTGCCTTCCATTTCCTTATCCAAAGTTTACTTCTCTCCCAATCAATCCTGATACAGTGAATAGTAATTCTTCATACTTGTTTACCAACTTCTTTATACAAATTAAAATCTCTTTATGGATAGCATATCTTTTTCTATATCTTTTGTCATGAGGAAAGCTTGGTCATTATGTCCTAATTTTTCGTATTAAGAGGCCCCTAGAAGAAATGAATAATTTGCTCCTTAGCATAAAGTTCCATTTGACTCTCCCTATTCAAGAATTCCTTTCACATAACTCCTCTAGTTTATGTCTAAGTGGTATTGAATGAACGGTCCCTTTTTGAAAGACTGTGAGAAAAATGAAGTGATGATCTCGTTTTCTTTCAATAAATAGAAATGACCCTTCTATTTATATTTCAGTTTAATGAATACCACCTGAAAATTACAGCTGGATGCTTAACTGTATTCTGAATGGTTAATGATACATTAAATTATTGAAGACAGCGCTGTGCAGTGGGAATAGCATTGGATTTGGTCCCGGAGGACCAGGGATTGAATTTTGTGTCTGCTACTTCTTGTTCAGTTGTTTCAGTTGTGTCTGACTCTGTGACCCCACTTTGAGGTTTTCTTGGCAGTGGCAGGGTGGCCTACCATTTCCTTCACCAGTTTATTTGACAAATGAGGAAACTGAGGCAACCACAGTTATGTGACTTGCCCAGGGTCATATAGCTAGTGTCTGCTGCCAGATTTGAACTTGGGGAAATGAGTCTACCTGACTCGAGGCCAACTACTTTCTTTCCTGTGCCACTTTACCCCAAAATTGCTACTTTTTTTTAGTTCAGACAAGTCATTGACCTATCTTTCCCTCAGTTCTTTCTTTGTAAATTGAGGACTTAAGACCTGGATGGATTTCTAGCTAGAAGCATTACATTGGAGTCCCCAAGACCTGAGTTCCACTCTAACCTCAGACACTTATAAACGGTATGACCCTGGGTAACTCACTTCTCCAGACTGCCTCAGTTGCCTTGATAGTTATGAACTCCTATCTAATAGGGTTTGTTTGTTTGTTTTTTTTTTTGAGGCTGTACTAAGATAAAATTTATAAAAGCATTTAGTATAGTGGCTGGCATAAAGTTCACTTAACTAGTACCCTACCATTCTAGCTGTATCTTATGTTCTTATGAACACTGATGTTTCCTTGAATGAAGTTTAGTTTTCAAGATGTCAGACTCCAATCTTAACAGCAGTTGCACAAATTTTTGTTTGCTTTGTATTTGTGGGAGAATGCTAAAACCCCAACTCTGCCTCCCTTCCCCTCAGTAATAACCATATACGAGAAGGGTGTAGGATCAAAACTGTGTCTAAAATACCAAAGTCTAACATCATTTCCATCATTGATGCTGTATCTTTTTTCCATATTTTATACGCCATCTTCTGAAATTGTTTTGAAAGTGTATGTTCTTCTAGATTATTCCTGGTCATTTGCTAACAGCAAGAGTACCAACACCACCACAACCAATGAAAATTATCCTCTCTAAATTAATGAGTATTAGATGACTTAAATCTCTACTATATTTGAAATTGTTTAAAAGCCCTTTTTTGTATTTTCTAATTATGCTCTTAATTGATACCTTTTCTGCATTTGGGGACTTGACGTCATTCTCATTTTTTTTAGTTTGCATTTGTACAGTAAGTCTTTAATTTTGTAAGCACCACATATAGTTGAACTAATATGGTCTTTGAAATATCACATCATTGGAGCCTCTTCATTGTGTTTTCATATTGATGGAGACAAACTCCCTATGATTCCATTAGACTTATTCAGTCTATTTCCACTAACAGACTTGTGTCCCCTTTCCATTTGCACTTTTAAAATTATAATGGTGCTTGCATGAAGAGATAAAATAAAATCAATGTCACCATTTAGTTGGCTACAAAGTAAATTTTATAAGATGATTTGTTACAGTTTTTTTCCTCCTTGCTAATCTTAGTTGTTAAAGCGATAATAGGTTTAATGGGCTTTTTTGTTCTTTGGTGAAAAGTTGACTAATTTTCTTGTTTGATTTTAAAAAATAATCTGAAAAAATTCTGAAGCCCACCTTTCCCACATTTACTGAATACCACCTGAAAAATCGAACTGGATGCTGAAATACCTTCTCACTCCCACTAGAGGGGGATTCCTTCCAACCTACATTAGTAGACTTTTGAAGAAATAGTGTGGGATAATCTTTGGATGGTATTGCATCTTTCTTTAATAGTAAGCTGAAGTTAGTATTCAGTTAATGAAATCAGTTGTTCTTTTCTGTTCCGTACTATACAGCATTATTTATAAAAAAAAACCAGAAAATAAAGAATGCAGAAATAGAGTTGAACACATTAAATAAAAACAATCACTTTATAAAAAGTTCAAGACCATTAATGCTAGAAGGGCCTTTACATAGCATAATTCACTACCTCATTTTCTGTCTAAAGAAATTGATTATTAGAGTGATTAAATGACTTGCCCAGTATTATTATTATTATCATACAAGTAGTTGGTAACATAGTTGGGTTTTTTGTTTGTTTTTTTGCTTTTTGGAGGGGAGAAGACAGGGCAGTTGGGGTTAAGTGACTTGTCCAAGGTCACACAGCTAGTAAGTGTGTTAGGTGTCTGAGGCCAGATCTGAACTCAGAACCTCCTGACTCTGGGGCCGGTGCTCTATTCACTGTGCCACCTAGCCACCCTATGTTGGTTCTAGGAACTGTCTCCTGACCTTAGTCCAGTGCTTTCAAAAAAATTTTATTGGACAATACACAAGGGTTTTGTTTTTGTTTTTGTTTTTTAAGCAATTGGGGTTAAGTAACTTGCTCAAGGTTACACAGCTAGTCATTATTTATGTGTGGGTGCTCATTTTCTGAGGCTGGTTTCGATCTCAGGTCATCCCAACTCTGAGGCCAGTGCTCTTACTCACTGCGCCACCTAGCCGCCCCAACACAAGGGTTTTTTAAAAATATATTTTTACTTTTTAAAAATTGATTTAGAAGTTTGACAATGCCTCTTGGACGAGGAGGGTCAGGTTTTTTTTTTTTTTATTTTATGAAAGACAAAAATAATATAGAGCTAATAGAGATCTCAGAAGGCCCCTGCTTCAAACCTCTCCTTTTTACAGTTAAGTAAACTAAGTCCCAAAGAAACTAAATGATTTGGCCCAGTTACACTAGCAGCAAACAATATCATAATCAGAATTTGAACCATGGTCCTCTGACTCTATTGTTCGTTTTCTTTCCATTGCATCATGCTTGCTAGTGACTGGGTTTTTTTTTTCTTTCTAGTATCATATGTAATTAGAATCATAATTTAAGATATTGTGATCGCTAAACTTATCCTCAATTCCATTTGTAAACTTTATATTTAGATAATTTTGTTAGTCAAATTAGAGTTAATTCCACTTTTTATGTCAGTTTCTTGATTTGTACTTCATTAAGGGAATATAAAACTAAAGTTGATGTTGCTAATGTATAATTGCATACTTTTATATGAATTTTAAAAAGCTTAAATGCATTTGAAAAGGTGCTTTATCTGTGTATAAGTGATATGAATAAATATGGCGTGCATATTATGCTCCACTGACAGTATGGAATAGTGTTGTTGTTGGTGATGGTTTGTTTCAGTCATGTCCCCACCCCATTTGTGGTTTTCTTGGCAAAGGTACTAGTTTGCCATTTCCTTCTCCAGCCCATTTTATGGATGAGGAAACTGAGGCAAACAGGATTAAGGGACTTGCCCAGAATCACATAACTAGTAAGCTTGAGTTATGAAGTTGAGTTAAAGTAAACTTTAAGTTATGAAGATGTTTTCCTGATTCCAAGCCCAGTGCTCTATCCACTGTGTCACTTAGCTGCCTGTGTAGTAATTATTTAGAGAGCTTATTTCAGAGACAGCAACACTTGAGTTCAGAGTTCTCAGACCCAGCTATGTGAACCTGGGTAAGACACTTAACTCTTCAGTGCTCTAGGCAAACCTTGAAGATAATAAGTTTCCAAGCAGTTCAAATATAATTGATAGATGGAGTTTCTTCAGTGAGAATTCCTCAAGACTTCACATATCCGGAACCTCACAATCCCCTCAGAAGTGCTCTGTTCCCTGTTCTTCAGCTTGACAAATGAGTGGACTATAAGAAATGCCCACGTAGCTGGTTCTAGTGACACCTCAGATTCACTATGTCTGAAATGAGATTAATCACCTCCCCTTTGGATTCTCCCTGTTTCTGTTGATGGCATTACCATTCTTTTAATTAACCAGGCTAGAAACTTCAGTTATCCTTGACTTTTCCTTTCTTCCAGTTCTGTGAATTTGACCTCCAAGATAGCTTTAGGATCTGTTCTCTCTTTTCTGCTCCCAAGGACGCCTTCTAATTTAGTCCTTATTACCTATTTTTGACTTTCTTCTCTAATTGTTCCTTACAAGTTTCAGAACGTACACATCTCTCTTGAGGCAGCTTATTGTTTTCCACTTTGGACTAGTTCTAATCCTTAGGAAGTTTTTCTGGACATTAATCCTAAATGTGGTTCTATACAGCTTTCACCCATTCTATCTTCACGTACCATCCTGGGCTAAATCAAGTACAATCAAGTCAACTTGAAGATCACGGCCCCTTCTCCATGTGAAACATTTCTAATTCCTTCAACTGATTGAATTTCTTCTGTGGCATGAACTTACCATCCTAGTTACCTTTCTGCACCCCCAACATTGTCTTTCTAAAAATGTGATACACAGAATGGACCACAGTGTTCTAGATAAAGTCTGACATGGACATGGTATCAACTCCATTTTCCTGGAAGTTATGCCCCTCTTAATAGTAACCAACATAGCAGCATTTTCAAAACAAAATTTGGCTGCCATAACACACTGTTGCCTAATTTTAAGCTTTGTAGTCTATTAAAATGCCCGTACTTTTTTTTTTTTTCTGAACAGTCTGTCTATGTATGCCTTCCCCACTTTATACTAATGACATGCTTCATTTCTTTTTTGTTGTTGTTTTTTCCAGGGAAAAAACTTTACCTTTAATCCTATTGAATTTCAAACCCAACCCTTTATTTTAGTCTGTCAGAATCCTTTTGAATCCCGACTCTCTGTTCCATTGTGTTTGACCATCCCTTTCAGGTGAATGCCATGTTTGTCTTTTATCATAGACATTGATAAGAAGGTTAAATAGCATGGGACTGAGCACATAGCCCTAGGGTTCTCCACTGCAGATCTCCTGCCATGTTGACATGAAACCGTTAACAACTATTTTGTATCTAGCATCCAACAAGACTAGAGTCAGCTTGATTATATTATTGTCTAATTCATGTCTTTGTCCTTTCCATAAGACTGAGAGTTAATTTTCTCAAACACTTGCTTTTCAAAGTGTCTTGATTTTGAAGATCCTCCATTATCTGGCTTCTAGCTTATTTTTCCCGCCTTGATTTCTTAACTTTCCCCCTTCAAATATTGTTCATTTAGGCTAAATTTGAGATGGAGCCAGTAATTGGCCTTGTCCTACTCTTTGCTCCATTACCCACAGGTTCTCACAGTTCTGGAATGGGTTTTAATCAAACATCTACCTCAGCCTTGTGTATACTCTACCTCTGCCTTGGGAGCAGAATAGAGAGAACAATGAAACAGTCCCTGACCCCAAGCAAGGCATGTATATTCTACTGGGGGATATGATACTATGATACATGTTAGTAGAAATAAAATATATACAAATTACATATAAGATATGGGGCAGGGGAGGTAGACATCTAAAGAGGCCTTATTGAGGATTCTCTTTAACGTGGTTTTGAACAAAGTTAGGCTTCTCTTAGGTGGAGATAAAAGCAAGAATGCATCTCAGGCGTGCTAAGCAGTGTGAGGGCAGAAAAGTGAATATTGTGAACAAGGGAATGATAAAATTAGACCAGTTTGACTGGGATGTAGAGTACATGGTGAGAAAGAATAGTACGTAAAAAACCCAGAAAAGCAAAGTAGAAGCAGATTATTACAAGACTTTTAAAAGTCGGATACACTTGTACATGATTTTAGAGTCAAGATAGAAAGAGAGTAGTTTCTCTGTTTGGGTAGTGCCCTAGACTGAGGTTTTAGGAATGTTATTTTGGTAGCTGTGTGGAGTATGGGTACAAGGGAAAAAACTTGAGGCAGGGCATCCAGTTGCCTTCATCTGGGTAGGAGGAAATGAGGGCCTAAATTAGCATGGCTATTGCGTGAATGGAGTGAAGTGGATCGGTGGGAGAAAGATTGTGGAGTTAAAATCACTGAGATATGGCAACTTACTGTATGTCAATGGTGAGAGAGAAGGAAGAATTGAGAATGATTCTTAGGTTTCAATCCTAGGTGATTGGAAGGGTTGTAGAATATCAACAGAAATAAAGTTAGGAAGAAGGGAGGGTTTCATGGTATGCAGTGAATATGGAACCAAAGAATGTCAGGACCATGGCCTCGTCATGTGTCAAGAGCAAGGGCCAGTGATCGGATAGCTGTGTTCCTTTGACATCCATCCATATTAAGAGACCTAGAAGATAGTTCTCAGTATGTATGATGGACCTTCATTGAAGGTGGGCCTGGAAGATTTAGACAATAATTGCATATGATAAGAAAGAATGTTTGAGGGGATGAAGGAAAGCCTGCACTAGAGTGGTCACTGTGTGAATGAAGAGGAAGGGAATGGATTGGAGAGATGTGTGGCATAGACAAGACTTGTTAACTGATTGGATATGCTGCTGGGAGCCATGACAGAGAAAATCCTTCCCTTCTATCCAGGTTTAACACCCGAGAGGCCTCTTTCTTGCATAATTTTGATCTATCTTCCTAGCAGAACTAAGCCCTCCCTAACTGAATTTCTCTGCTTAGCCTTTCTTAAACATTTTGCTTCCATTATTGTTATTTGTGTATATCTAATTCCTCTAGCAGATTCTATGTTCCTTGATTTTCTACTTATAAAACTGATGCACTGTCTTAAGATTACAGGGTAGATATTGTTGTTGAATTGGATACCATTTACTTTCTACAGTGAAAAAGACTTAAATTTATTGTTTTTTCTTTTGTGTAAACTTTTAATCTGTGTGTTCATAACTTAAATAAACCTGACTACCTAGTGGGGAGTCTTAGACTCATTCAATTCAAAGGTACTTTCATAATTGAAATCGTTATTTACCAAGGGCATAATATCAAAGCACAGTTTCTGGACTTAAATAATTAGCTTTGGGAATTGAAATGTAAACAAATATCATTTGTTACTTTGCTTTACTGTATCCATTGCTTCAATAATTTAGTCTTTAGCTGTATACATCTGCAACATATGATTACTGAATCCATTTCTTTTTATTTAATGTTTCTTCTTCCTCTGTTCTTTACCTAAGTCACATTCTCTTTGAATATTGTGTACTTTTCACTACTACCCATCAGGTGGTTGTTTCCTTGTACTTTTCAGGAAAACACTTGCAAAACAGAGAAACACACAAACCCAGTCTGTAATTGATTTGTTTCTGTATTTTGTTTTAACCACTCTCACTTTCCAACTGGATTCAGTTCTTAGTGGCATGATTACCTCTCTATTTCCTTTCCTTTAGGAGAGAATCCAATTTTGTTTTATAGCATATGTATGGGGATATTTTGACATGGTATAAACTGGCAACTATCTGTATATCTATCTACACTTGTGTGTGTGTGTTACACACACACACACACAAACTGCAAACCCATATTCCTAAAAGGTTTATAACTGTTATTGAAACCTACTACTTCAGACCAAATTTTGCCATGCAAACCCTTGAAGCATTTCAGTTTTGTAAACATTCTTTTCACCTTATGTGCACTAGATCTCTTTTGAATAAAAAAAAAAAGCTTATCCACCAAACAAGAACTATAGTGCAAAAGAACAGCTGTTATTCCTCCTAGTTCCATCAGCTAATGAATTGTCTTCTAACTTACAAGACAAGCAATGAGCAATTTTACTTATATTGTTACCTTAGCTGCTTCCTACATCTTACCTATCAGCTTTTTCTCTGGCTTTGCCTTTCTAGTCTCTGTCTCAGGAAGTCTTGCTCTGCAGCATTCCAGAGTTTCAGGACAGTCTACTTTGTTCAGGGTAGGACAAGAAACTACTGGTTAGCTTTCAGGTGTGATGAAACTTTTTCATGGAGCATAAATCCCAATTATAACACTTGTATTCATATTGTGAAGGTAAAAGAACATATTGAACACTTTCTGATTTTGATGTGGGGTAGCAAATATTCAAATGGTACCAACCCTTCTAGACAGTTTTGGTGGTAGATAAATCACCTTGATTTTCTCTGTTCTTCCAGGCAGCTGGTATCAGTGACTCAGATACATTAATGAGCAAGCTTTTCTTCCTTTAGTAGGAGTTTCCTCTGTTACAACCAAAGCAAGGGGCTATGGAATCTTTGCCTAAATTCACAAGTGTTTTCATATTCAGCCCTTGAAAAGACTGGGAGACACACAAATTTCATTCCTGGATGTCTGAATTTGATCAGCTCCTTTCCCTGTTGCAAGGTTGAAAGCTGTATCAGAATTCTTAGTGCCAGACTAAGTCTGTGCTCTGAGTTCTGTGCTTAGTTAGGCTCAGAGAAGATTTTTGTTAGTTCCTAAATGATTTTTCTCCTTATAATTGCAGGTTGAAGTCTTGGCCTCGGAGGATGCCGCCTTTGGACTCAAGGTGTGTAGTTTGCTGTAGTTTGTTAACTGGGTCTCGTTAGCTTAGCCAGTTGGATTTGATGACCTCAAAACAAAATAATTTCTCATTTAACCTTAAGATTCCATTACTTAGATCTTAAGAAATTCCACTTTTTTCTTTTGAATTGAATACAGAATTAGAGGACCTAATATTTCCTTTTATTGTTCTCTCATCAAGGGGGGCAGGGGTGGTCAGATATTGGGAGGATTACAATAATAACTCCCATTTCTATAGCGCTTTAACATTTGCAGTGTGCTTTACATAGATCATTTCATTTGATTCTTTCTTTGGTTCATAATCCATTTGATTATGATAATTAGGGAAAGAAAAAAAAGAGGTCACTGACAAGTGACATTTAAATTTGAGTTGCCTCAAGTGGTAGCTATTAAGTGGCAATCTTTAGTTCTCCATTTCATCCTCATTTTCAGTAGTTACTTAAGCAAATTGCGGACAAACATTCAACATTATAATGTCAAATAACATATGACAGGCTATTTTTCAGGAACTGGTTCCATTGTACAAGTTCATTGAGCTTACCTTAACAGCAACTGTGAAATGACTTGAGGATGTAAAGAATTCTTTCTTGTCATAATTTCTTAATTGTAGCAAGTGGTATAGTTATTGGCTTTTGCTTTGGAAAATTTCTGTTTCGATGAGGAATGGTGATGGAAATGTTGGGATACATAGAGGCAGTAATTAATCCCTGTTTTCAAGACCAAAATGTTGAGAGTTACATAAACAAATCAGCTAAACAACTGATTTGAAAATGCAAAATTCAGCCTGTTACTCTGATAATTACCAAATATTTAGATATGGATATGAAATTACAGTAGTTCATTACCCGCTTTTAATTTTTTTTATTTAAATGTTTATCATGTAGACAAAACAACATGTTATCCTCTGTTTTAAATGATCTGATACAGTGATGTGACCAAAAACCTGGTATTTTAAGGTTAATAATAAATTTTCAGGGCTCACGCATACCATAAACAAAATTAAACCAAGGGAAAACAAGCTAAATTAACACCTGATATGAATCTAAATAATTGATAGAATAACTTAAGGTTATGCCCTTAATATATAATTTTCATGTTGTGATATCTGACAGAATGATTTAAAATAAATTATTTAAAATAGTGCTACTCTAGTATTGAAGTATTTCACATATGGTAGTCTACTATATTTTCCATTTTTTATTTAATGCCCAGCATGCATACAGAATATTCATTGAATATTTAATAAACCTAGAGGGTCAGCCCTTGTGAACTTATTTCCATAATCCTTCAAACTAGCTGGGTAAACAGAAGTATTACTGAAGATTACTGTAGCCAGTAGCTCTCACAGTCTGACCCATCACAAAAAGGACTGTGCTTTTGTTTTTTAACTGAACTTTCAGGTCATCTTCATAGCCTTAAAATTCAACCCTTATGGAGGTTGAATTCTCTTTTTAATAATAACTAATTTAGGGGTTAGGGAATTAAATTAGGCAAATCTAGTGCCAAGGGAGTAGGGGAGGTTCCAAGGTTCCTACTTTTGGTGTCACAAAAGACTTCTTTATACAAAGACCTGGAAGTTCCCTTAAAAAAAATAAAAGTTCAGGTATATAACTGTCTAGGTTTTCTTTTTCCTTGTTTGTTTTGGACATTTATGTCAGTCTACTAAATAGTTCTTCTTTTATGAAATTTCTAAATTTATTTATGAAAAGAATTCAGTGCCTGGCCTACTGACTATTGTCAATAATGTCATATTGGCATAAAAATGACATATCTATGAATGTATATAGTCAACCTTCCAATTTTGATCTTTAAAGAAATAAATTTGGGGTGAGGGTTTATTGTTTTTTTAAAAACGTCTCTCAGCTCTACTCTAGTAACACTGCTTTCTCCCCATCCTCTCAAAACACACAAACAAAATTATTTGAATTTAAAATTATAGAAAAGAAATAATGAATCTTTGGAGAGTTTTGTATGTTATCACTATGATAAAGACGGTAAAACCAACTTTGCAAAAATTCAGAGAAGCATTTGAAATTATTATGATTATTAATTTTATCTTACTGTTAACAATAACAAAATCTCTGTAATATAGGTATACTACATTTTTGTTACTTTTTTCAAAGATAGTGTCTCAGTGTCTCCTTTTGAAATCATTATCTAAACTCTACCATATTCCCCCGGCATCCAAGTCACTGATAATTTCTAATTTAAATTAGCGTAGACCCTATTTCAGAGTTTATTGGTGCATGCACATTTGCAGGAAGCCTGTATTTAGAGTACATGGGCAGACCTCAACTTACAGTAATTCTTATTTATGAAATTCCATAAATTATGCCCATAAGTCAGTATGCCTTTTGTGCCTTTGGATTGTTCTCAACCTTGCTTTGGCTCTCTATCTCCTAAGTTTGGGGAAATGGTGACCCAGAGCAAGGAGAATATGGAAAAGATGGAGAAAATGGTGTTTTTAAGGTGACTTCCAGGTTTTGAAAAATTAATATGTATATTCCAATGATTGGAATAATGAGATAGATTTCATGTGACTGGTAACCTGACTCTCGAGGCAATTCTAGAAAGATGTTTCTCCAAAAATATTTTTAATGAAGTGGTTGCTTTGAGGAATGATACTATTCGGGTATATAGGGACAGTTATCCTTCTCTTAATGTAACATCCCATACTAAATCTTTATGAAATAAATATGTAGTCGTTAAAAATGAAAAAGCAGTGTTTAAGTGATTGTCACACTCAGCTAGCATAATAGAACAAGTAAAATTATGTCTGAAATAGAAATACTTTTTAATTTGTGCTTTTGTGCCTTTTTTGACCACCCTTCAAGACAAAGTCCTAAAATTACTTGACACTCTGAATGAACAAAATGGTAAGGAATCAGGGGGTAAAAAATCCAGTGCAAGTCAGTTCATGCATTTCAAAGGCAAATAATCTTTGCATACCAGAAGTGTAAAAAGTTGAGCTGCTCCTCCTGATGAGACAGCAGCTCAAGAAAGTAGAAATACTTTCTGCTATTAAATATAGAAAGACCAATAACTTGATTTTTAATGCCTCTATGTTTCTGTGGGAAAGTTGATGAAGGGGGAAAAAAGTAAGAAAAGAACAGCAAAAGAAGAATTCCTAGGTCCATTTTTAATAGTATTGTCAGGTATCCCCAGTCTCTCCTGGTTCTTCTCAAGTAGCCTTTCAAAGCCAATTTAAAGACATTTTAGTAACTTCTATGTCCCTGGTAAACATAAGAATGTTGTTGTTTTGTTACTCTGCCATAGTGGGTATAGTCTTAGGTGGTTGGTTATTGTATAATATCAAGAAGAAACATAAAATTGTGCCAGTCAATCTCAAACTTTTCCTGCATCAGAGCTCCTTTTTAGTGTTAGGTTAAAATATTCACAGACTTCTCCCCCTACCCCTATGATTGTAGATAAGTAATAGTGGTAGATTATATTTGTTATGGTAAATACACAGTGGCAAAAAGCTATAATTAAATTTAGTTATGTTTTAAATCAGTTTGCAATTTATCATTAATTATAATATCTAGCATTTGCATAACACTTTAATGTTTACAAAACACTTTACAAACATTATCTCATTTTTTCTTTACTACAGCCTTGGGTGGTAGGTCCTATTATTATCGCCATTTCACCAATTAGGAAACTGAGTCAGATGTCAAATGACTTTCCCAGGGTCACATAGCTAGTCAGTTCTGACAATGAATTGCTGACTCCTTGGCCAGAACCCTATCTACTGTGCACTAGCTAACTAATTTATTCATCACGACAGCATTTATTGTGCTTGTAAAATGGAATTTGTATATGTATGAATCACTTTTCAGACCACAGAGAGTATGTTTTTTTCTTTCATTGAGCCATGTTTTAGGTGATCTAAATAAAAATGGATAGATTTAACAATTTAAGGACACCTTATATTAAAATTGCCACTCCTTCCATCCACTGCTTGAGAACCCAGTGATTTGATGGAAGGAAATTGGACTACAAGTCAGGTAACCTGGGGGGGGTCCTATCTGCCTTCTTTTAGTAACTAATAGGGTTTTTTCCTTGAAGAATCATTTTAACCTTTCTGGGTTTCAGAGCCCTTATCTCCAAAATGAAGAAATTATCCCCTACGATCTATTAGAGACTCTTCAGGTTTTGAAATTTAATGATTTTTATGATGGATTAAGAGGACAAAATGGTTTATTTAATTTTCCTGTTGGTGGTCACTCTCCTAAATTGTAGGCATCATTACCTATATCTCATCATTGTGTTCTATGGGAAAATCCTTTGCTGTTTATATGAATTTATCTTCGAGTGACTCTTCTAGGAGCATAAACCCCTTTTAAGGGAGATTGTTTATGTCTGTTGGATTTTTCTAAATTCTTGCCCTGAGCTTTTAAATGAGCATGTTGCTAGGATTATTTCTGGGAAGTCAGGTGGCACAGTAGATAGAGTGCATGACCTGGATCCAGGAAGACTCATTTTTCCTGAGCTCAAAACTGACCTCAGACCCTTACTAAACTGTGTAACCCTGGGCAAGTCACTTAACCCTGTTTTGCCTCAGTTTTTCCCATCTGTCAAATGATTTAGACAAGGAAATGGCAAACCACTGCAGTATCTTTGCCAAGAAAACCCTCAATGGGGTCATGAAGAACCAGACATGACTGAAAAATAACCGAACAATAACAACAACAAAGTTTGGTCCTCTGGAGGAAGGGGGCTAGTACAACTGTATTTTTCCCTCAAGTATCATATTTCCAAAGGTACTTTGAAAATTGACTCCTTTAATGCTGTTAAAGTTGTTACTTCCCGCTTTCTAAGCATTGTTAAGGCTTCTTCAGCTCCACTTTACGACCTTGTCCTTTTTTCTTTCTAGTTTCATTCTTCTTACTCATGTAGCACGTCAAGGTCATGGTGGCTCCACTGTCAGTCATTTGTTATAGCTGTCTTAATAAATCTTTTCTATTTGTATCTGTTAATTCCCTTCCATTTTCATTCTTAAATGTTCTTAGGGTGAACTGGCTTAAGAGAATCTCTCACCAAGAAACTTTCTGTTGGCTTCTCACAGTTTGATGAAGTGTTGCTGCTGAATTACATAATAATTGTGCTTCATGCTTAAATAAATACACTAAAAGAACAGTGGTAGCTATACCTTTTAAATGAATCTAAACACACATTTTAAAACTTCCTAAATGTTGTAATATTTATAAGCAGAGATGTCAGTGTTAGAATTCATATTATAAAATACTAGAGACTAAGCCTTTTAAATAAGATGTCAGCTGAGCAATTAAATTGCAACAGAAATGTATATAGAATGACTGAAAACATGTTTTGAATATCAAAGTGAATCCTCTCCCAGCACCTTTCCCCATACTGGAAAAATGATTTCTCCTTTCTCTAGAATCTCTCTTGTCTATTATCACATCACTAAGCATTTGTAGTTTTGTTTTCTCTTTCCAATACTTTATATATTTATTTATTTAGTTAGTTAGTTAGTTTTTGGAGGGCAATTGGGGTTAAGTAACTTGCCCAAGGTCACACGTCTAGGTTTTTTTTTTGTTTGTTTGTTTGTGTGTGTTAAGTGTCTGAGGTCGGATCCGAACTCAGGTCCTTCTGACTCCAGGGCTGACGCTCTACTCACTGCACCACCTAGCCGCCCCTTTTCTTATATTTTTAAGGAGATTTTATTGATCCCTTCTTTTTCTTGCATCATTATAGTTGGCCCAATTATCCCTCCCCTTCCCAGAGAGCCATTACATATTTTAAAAATTATATTTTTTAGAAAGAAAAAAAAAATCAGCACAACTGATTGCTACATTAAAAAAAACCCCAAATGTGTGCAATGTCATTTGAATATGGATTCTGCTTAATTTTTATGATTTTTTTTTACATTTTCTTTTGATTTTTTAGCATGTAATTCTTTCCATTTACATTGTTATATTTACAACGTATATATTTTTTTCTCGACCCTGCTTACTCTATTCTGCATCAGTTATCCTTCTCTGTATTTATCACCAACGTAGTTTTTTGTTGCAGTGTTACTCCATTACATTCCTATACCACAATTTGTTTAGCCATTCCTCAATTGATGGGTGTCTATTTTGCTTCCAATTTTTTCCTAATTACAAAGAGTTCTGCTATAAATATTTTAGTATATATAAGGACTTTCTTGTTATTAATGGCTTCTGTGGGGCATAAATCCAGTAATTGTGTCTGGTTCAAAAGGTTATAAACAGATTGGTCACTTAATTTGCAAAATTCGAAATTGCTTTCTGAAATGGTCATACCATTTCAGAGTTTCACCAGCAATATTTTAGTGTTCCTATCTTTCCACAGTTGTTCCAGCATTGATTATTATCATTTTTGGTCATTTTTGCCATTTTGTAATTTTTAGGTAAATTCTCAGGATTGTTTTGATTTGTATTTCTTTTAGTGTTAGTGATTTGGAGCATCCTTTTGAAAACTATTTATATCCTTTCTCCTCTTATCTCTTGGGGAAAGAGTGTTCGTTGTATGTACATACATACATACATGCATACTTACATACATACTTACATGCATACATACATGCATACTTACATACACACATACGCACATGCATACATACATACATACATGCATGCATACTTACATACATATACATTTAGTTTATATATCTTGGAAATGAAACCTTTACCAAAGAAATTTGATACAATGAATTTTTTATTCTAGTCTACCACTTGTCTTGTCTTAGATGTGTTAGTTTTGTCTGTACAGAAACTTCAGTTTCACATAACCAAAGTTATTTATACTCTCTATTTGCCTCTGTCTGTTGCTAGATCAAGAATACTCATAGTTCTGAGCAGTAGATGGTCTGCTTCTTTTCTTTTCTTTTTTAATAGTATGGTCTTTAATATTAAGGTAGCCATGCCAGGAAGAAGACATTCCATTTCAGCTCCAGGCATTTTCTTTCACTGTCCCCCATGCCTGGAATGCTCTTCCTCCTTAAAACCTATTGTTTTCCCTGGAATCCCAGCTAAAATCCCATATTTTCCAGTCCTCCTTATTTCTTAGTACCTTCCTTCTCTTTTTTTTTTTTTTTAAAGCAATTGGGGTTAAGTAACTTGCTCAAGGTTACACGGCTAGTCATTTGATTTATGCGTGGGTGCTCATTTTCTGAGGCCGGATCTGATCTCGGGTCATCCAAACTCCGAGGCCGGCGCTCTTACTCACTGCGCCACCTAGCCGCCCCTTTAGGGCAATTGGGGTTAAGTAACTTGCCCAAGGTTACAGGGCTAGGTTTTTGTTTGTGTGGATTAAGTGTCGATGGCTGGCTCCGAACTCAGGTCCTTCTGATTCCAGGGCCGGCAGCGCTCTATTCACTGCGCCACCTAGCCGCCCCTACCTTCCTTCTCTTAATTATTTCTTACTTCATATATATTTAGTGCTTGTTTCATGTAGATGTGTAAAGTCTATATATCTATATATGATCTTTTCATATATATTTGTTTATTTATTGTCTATTTCATTTGATTATTAAGTCCATTGGGGCAGGGTCTGTCTGTTTGCTTTTTTTTTTGATCCCCATCCTTTAGAACAGGACCTGGCACATAATTGGTGCTTACCAAATGCATATTGATTGATTAATTTTGTATTAACATTTTATTTAAATGAAGAAAAAGAGATGCCTTTTCTTTTATCTCACTCAGACAGACAAGATTTCCTTTCAAAATTCTTGATAGAAAAAATTATGGAAGATCTATGGGATTATTTAGTTAAGATCATTAAATTTTGGGAATACATTTTTCATGAGGAAAAAAAACATTTAAAAGGAATAATTATCATTTGTTTATGATTTTATACATAGACCCTAATGGAACCCCAGAACTGCTTTAATACCATGGGAATCCTTTGAACTGGTTTTTTCAGTGGCTAGGCTGGCCTAAATTGAGTCTCAGGAATTAGAGTCTGTTTCTACATATAAGGGTAATTGTTCCAGTTTATCACATTTTATTCAACTAATTAACCTTCTCCAGTTCCACCTTTAACAGTCAGAGCTTTATAATCATTACATACTTTATAAATTTAGCAAAGCATCTTCCTCAAAGTATAGTATCATGGACCCTACTCCTCTACTTTTTGTCTTCTAAGTCTTTGTCTCATATTAGTTAGAAAATTGACATCAGTCACAAAGATCTGGAAACCTGGCCTACTTCTCATATATATTGGCACTGTGACTTTTGATGAGTCATTTAATCTCTGCATTCTAGTCAACTCACTTAAGACTTATATTGATAGAAGAAATTTCCTCATCCTGAACTTTCCTTTGTCAACGAAATCACATTCTGTCCCTATCCTTTTTTTTTTTTTTTAACTATCTCAAAACCTTCCTCAGTATGGCTAAATTTTATAGGTAGAAACGACCAAGATCCTTTTATAGAGAAGGAACCAGTTATAGGGGAAACTTTTGAAGGAGTAGTTTGTTGAATTTGACTGAGAATTCCTTTCCATTAGCCATGTGGGACAATTTTCCTGCATCTTTTTTAGCATTGTTGCTTGGAGATTTCAGTTCCAAAGAGATCAGACAACTTGAATTATTTATTTAAAGCTAGGCATTAGGATGCAGATATGGTAGGATTTGTAATTTTGGATTTCCTAGAGAATAGTTGAACAGAACATGCTTTGAAATCTATTATTTCTGTCAGATGCTTTTCTTTAATTTATAAAATGTCATTTATTAGCTGCCCTTGAAAAAATAGATAAACTGATCTATTTATTATTCCTTGAATTTGGAGGGAAAAAGTAAAGATAAACTGGTCTATTATTACTATTCCTTGAATTCGAAGGGATTTCTTTTTTCTTTCCATTCCTTGGTTTATAACATTCCTCCTTGTAATGGCCCTACCTCATCTGTCTCAGCTCAAAATTCTGCTCATCTTTCAAAGCCTAGTTCTTATCTAACCTCCTTCATAAGGCTTCTTCTCCTGACCACCCCAACTACAAGCCTTTAAGTGATTTCTCTGAACTTCTGTGTTGATGAGAACCTTGCTCACTACCCACTTAGTTTAAGTGGACATGCTTTTACTACTTTATTGTATATCTGTGCATCTCTGTAAGATCAAGATCTCTATCAACTTCTAGCAGGCCACAGCTATATTTTCTGTGACTTTTAATGCCCTATAATCAATCCCACTTTGTTGATGATAATCATATGTTGTTTAATATAATAGGGACAAAAGCTAGTCGTGTACTGTTCCTTGTCACATATTTCTAGAATAATATGGAATCTCTCCTTAGCCGTATTTTTCTGTCTGTGCCCTACCCCCCCCCCCATCCCAAGTTTCATGGGAGCAGAACTCCATTTAAAAAAACAACTTTTGACCTAGCCTTCCCAGTATCTAAAACTTAAAAAAACAAACAAACATTTAAAAATAAAACAAAACCAAACCAACAAACTGGACCTGTGATTTTATCAGTGTTGAAAGTTCCCAGTAAGGACTTTTGCCCTAGAGTCACAAAGCTAGTGTGTGTCAGTGGCTAGGTCTCTTAATTCGTCTCATAGGTAAAATATAGCGGCTTTTTTTTCCATTTAAGGTTCTATTGGTAACTTTTGTTTTTACCACACCTAAATTTTCTCCTGTATCCCTCTTTCTTTCCTTTCCAAGAGAGCAGTCCCTTTAGTTTACTTTTAAGAGAGGAAGCAGAAGAGGGGAAAAAATTTAAAAACCACTAAATTTGACATCATATGTAATACCTTCCCCTTCTTCCCTCCCGCCACTTTTAATAAAATGGTACTTCATTGTATTTAGTGATTTCAATTAAAAAGCACAATCTTCTTGGTTAGGGTGCTACCCTACTGCTTTTATCGCAGTCAAGTAACATCCCTAACCTTTAAAATCTTATGAACTTCACCTCTTTCAACTTCTCTAAGATCTGTTGGGATTTATTTTTTCCCGCATTGACACTACTGTTATCTAGTTAAATTGAAGTTAGTAGCATTTTGTATTGAAATAGAGTTCAATTGAAAATAATACAGACTTTATGTCAAGACCATCAGTTGCAGAAGTGGCTTTATCTTACCATAGCAGTAACTTAAATATTTTTCTTAATGCCACTTTTTCAGATATACATTAGGAGAGACGGAATTTTTCTTTTATTTGATATTTTTTGTTTTTTATACCACATTTATTTCCAAATATACTCCCCTTTCACCATTTTCCTAAATAAGAAATCTCTCCCTTTAACAAAGATAAAGAAAAGGAAAAACCAGTTCAGTAAAGCTAACCAACAAAAAGAACCCTTTAGAGAAGTGAGATGCTTGTATTCCTCCAGTGGGATCAGTCCATGAATAACTAGAATGCCCTGGTTTTTTAATCCTGCTTTTGTGCCTTATCATAAACTGCCTTGTAATGTAATTAGTTTAATCATTCTTTCTATGTTGCTTTTCTAGGAATGGAATTAGGATTTTGGTTTGATTTATAAAGTAAATGGCGGTGGAATTTAACATTTGCAGGCATGTCAAATAAAATAGAGTCTTCATGAGATGTTTTTAAGGCTAACTATAATCAGAAGATCACTTGAGGTAACCACATTTGTCTTTGATTTCACACCTAAGCTTTTCATGGAGTACTCTTCTTCTTTTCTTCCATGGGACATTCCCCCCGCCCCCCAAAATCTGTTTCCTTTTCTACTTTTTTCCCCAAACAAACCCAAAATAAATGATGGAATTGTGCCATTATGTATAATGTGATTGATCAACTGAAGCCACCAATTTTAAAAAAGTAGGAAGGAATTTTACAAAGTCACTGAGGCCAAAGTACCACATAAAAGATGACCAGGTGGCATCTGGGCTCCTTTTCTTAGCCACATTATTTTTTTGGTGGGGGTGGGGGTGGTGATAAATGTTCATTTAGGTTTTTCAGCTATAAGATGTAGAAGTTGGCATGAAAGAATTTAGGTGCTGTGCTTTCGATTAACTCGTGCAACCCTTTAAATAAGGATCCGCTATAATTATCTAGGAAAAAACTGTGGAAGACATTTGTTGAAATAGTAACATGGGATTAAAAAAACAATCAACCAGAGCAGTTATTCTGTTTAGCTAAACTAGCAGGGATTCTTCACCTTGGATCCATGGACTTGTTCTTTTGTTGTTTTTAATATTTTGTAAACATATTTCAGCATAATTGGTTTTCTTTGAAGTCCTACATATTTTATTTTATGCATAAAACATTATTCAGAGAAAATCCATGAGTTTCTCCAGACTATCACTGGGGTCTGTGACACAATAAAGTTTAAGATTGCCTGAGCTAAAGGGTCATAGCTAAGCTGACATATTTCTAATGAGATAATAGCAATATCAAGAAGCTTTAGGCATTGCTTGAGAAACCAGACCTCTCTATGGTAGAGTAAGTAGTCTGTGTCATGGGTTACTCATAATGGATTTTTTTTTTTTTTTAGTTTCATCCAGTTGACTTCCAATACAGTATTCTATTTGATAAAGCCATTGATTTTTGGTACGTCAAATGTGGCTTTTTAGAATTTCCTGCTGTTTTTTTTTTAAATATGCCCAAGTGAAAAGCATAAATTAATATTCTGTGAAATGACTTCTTTTTCTTTGTAAATTTGTATTAGTTCTAGTTTGATTAGTCCTGTTAAACACTCCTTTCCAATTTCAGCCTCCTGATTTAGAAGGATTATAGATTTAGGGCTGGGAGGAGGAGCCTTTGAAATCATCTAGGCCAAATCATTTATTTTGTAGATGAGGAAGTCAAAGTAACCAAAGTTAAATGACTTGACTAGGGATCACATAGCTAGTACATGTCTGAGGTAGAACCAGGTCTTTCTAATTTATAGTTCAGTTCACTGTATACCAAGCTGCTTCCCAGTGCCTTCCAGGTTTTAGATTCTAAATTAATCCTAGTACATATCGAATTTCACTTTGCTGATAAAATCACATGAATGTTGAAATTTAAAACAATGATGAAGGGTAAACTGTAGTTTTCAGTTTTATCATTTGGATTTAAGGTGATTATTTTCATAAACTAGATTTGGTGGAATCCCAAACATTTTCCCCAGGAAATACGTCTGTGTAAATGTGTGTGTATGTGTGCTTACTTTTTGAGAAACAAGAAGAAATGAATATTTCTTGGATTAACAATAAGTGCAAGAATAAATATGCCATTAGAAACTAACCAGGACATTAGAGATGAGTTTTTAAAATTTTTCTGCAGTGTATAATTTAAGAACCTTGATTATTTAACCTTATAGCAAGATTAAAAAAAATAATTACAGTTTTGTAAAACTTTCAGAAAATTTTGGGAAAATGAAGTGTGAGGTTCATTTGTGGTTTCTCTTATATTGCATTTGTACGTCATTAGTAAAGAGAATTGGGCTAATGATTTTTCCTTGATAAGGGGTTATAACAATTTAAAATATCCCTAAAATTTTATAATTTTACTTTGGTTCTCATGCTTACTTTGAATATTCTTTTCTTTTGTTTAGGACTTTCCTAGCCTCTACTTCTGCCATCTGCTGGTTATTGAAGCACTTGCAGGTTTTGTTTTGAAACAAAACTACTTTATAATAAACTAGTTCTTATTTGGGAATGATACTTGTAAAATATCTTGATCACTCTGCAGTATTTTGATATGCTTACTTGTTATGTTTCTTTTATATCTTTAATAGGTGTCATTAAATTATTCTTTGACTCTCTTTCGAGGGAAAAGGGGACAAATTCATGTCAGAGAAAACTGGCAAATGTAAAATAATTTATTTAAATATATAGTGATGACTCTAGAAGGAAGGTTGGGGCTAAGAGGATAGAGCCCTGGGCCTAGAGTCAGGAAGACCTGAGTTCATATTAGACCTAAGATACTTGCTAGCTGTGTTACCTTGGGCAAGTCACTTAACTCAGTTTACTTCTGTTTCTTCTGTAAAATGAACTGGGAAATGGGAAACCACTGCAGGGTCTTTGCCAAGAAAACCCATGGACAGCAGTGATCCACAGGATTATGAAGAGAGAGAGAGAGAGATAACTGAATGACCGAAGAACAATAATTACAAGCCTAAAATAATGGATAAGTAAACTTTTTCTGTGCCAAATTCATAAGTTCTACGTAATTCAACAGTATTTAACCACCATTGATAAATATGTCATATTTTTAATCTATAGATTCTTTGGCATGGTTAATGGTATGTTGGATTTAGAGTCTATAATGCCCTGGCTTGCATTCCATTAAAGTCACTTACTAACTGTGTGACCTTAGGAATGACAGCTTCTCTTGGCTTCAGTTTCTCATTTGCAAACTGAAGATAATCTTTTAGCTTAATTTGAGCTCCAAATCTGTGATGCTATAATTTTTTCCCTAATATCTAAACCTCATTGAGATAAAAATAAAGTATTTTTTAAACTAAACACTGGGAATTGAAATATAAGCAAAAAGAAATTCAGCTACTACCTTATTGGAGCTTATATTCTATTTGAGGGAGATATCATATACAAGGGAAGTGAAAAGGGGAAAGTGGGGAGGGAGGAGATACACCAGCATGCCAGATAGTACCAGCATAGTAAAGAAACTTAGGCCATTTTTCAAATGGGACATTCCTTGTGCAAATCAACAGTTGGGAGAGTAGGCCTCCTTCAGTGAGTAGGCTGCTGGGGATGGGTGTAGCAGCAAGCACCCCAATATCCCTAGGGTGACTGCCAACACAGGTTCTTAGATCTGCTTTTCAAAAGGAAAGCAACTCAAAATGGGTTAACAAGCTTACTTTAATCAAACAAACATACATTACCTAGTTCAGGGGAAAAAGGTCAGCACCCCAAACTTCAGAGTTAAAGAACTTACAGATCAGACAGGCTTCCAAACTGTCCCAACAGTACATGCATCAATACCAAATCACAGTTACCAGAGAGGGAAGCATCAACATCTGGGTTTTCAAAGCCGGGGGGCTCTCAACAACGGCTTCCCAGAGTCTCATCTGGTCAAATCACACAACACTTCTCAAAGTGAGCCCCAAAGCAAAGCCTCTCCTCAGGGTTTATATAGCCTTCTCCTGGCTCAGAGAATGTAATAACCTTCTGGACCCACTGCCCAATCACAAAGTATCAAGGTGTGGGCTTTCCTGAAAAACAAGCCTCCCACCACAGGCTCCAGGTGCACTTAAGCTAGGGGCAGGGAAGATCTTTAAATTTGCATTTCCATTACAATGGGTTGAGAAGACCAGAAAGTTAGGGGTAAAGCCATGAGAGGGAAGTTTTTATACATTGTAATAATTTTCTCTTAATTTTCTAGAATAGTTAATTATATAACCTAGCAATGAAAGAAATAATTAAATGTTTCTTTTTTAAATAGTGAAAAGGGCAGACACAGCATAGCAAGAATAACTTCTGTAGCCTTAAAGATTTTCTAAATATGCCCATATTGAAATTGTAGGTGGGTGGGGAGTTAGACATATTAAAAATAAACTTAATGATTATCATTTTCTACACCTACTTTCTAGACCCCTCGTGTTGTAACAGTATATTCTTGAGCACTGTAGGAAATGAAGGGATGAACAAATAAAATTCCCTTCCAGACAGGTGACTTGAAGACTTTTATGTTTCATTTCAACCCTGTATCACCAGATTATAGAACTAGAGTTTAAGAACTCCTCAGATTTGTCCATCTAGTCATTCCTCTTATTTTACAGATGAGGGAACTGAGGCTCAAGGAGAATCAGTGACTTTTCCAATATCATAGAATGCATCAGAGATAGATTTTAACCTCAATTCATGCCTGAGAGCAGTCTCCAAATCCTGAATTAGAGAATTTAAACATATAATCAGAATGAAACAATATTTTCCTCTATATGTTGAGAGTTATGGCATATGTCAGTAAAACCTGAGTAGTGTAGGTTTATTGGGTGACTTGGGCATATCACCCAAGCCTACTATGTAAAGTTTAAGTTGAATTCAGTGTTCTTTCAAGGTTTATGCATCCTTGTCAGAGAGCATCGAGGTTTAGAAACTTCATATGGATGCTTTAGCATCTGTAGTTTAAGGGAGTAAGCATAGAGTGCAGTAGAGAGAACACTGGACTGGGAATCGGGGCCTGAGTTCTAGTGACTTACTGCTTAACCCTTAACCAAAGGTTTTCATTCTTTGGCAGTCTCAGTTTATTCATCTTAAAAAGTGGTACTCTGATCTCTCTTCTGTTTCTAATTCTGTACACCCTAAAACAAAGCCTAAGGTTGTTGTCATTATTATTTTCACTTTTAATCTATTTTTGTATTACTGTAGATTTTAATTTAATTTAGAAATATTTGGATCAGAACCAGAAGGGCAGCTCTCAGGCATTGGCAGGCTCAAACTATATATACAAATTTATTTTAAATGTTAATAGAAATCAGTGGAAGCCCAGAGACCTTAGAAAATAACAGTACTCGTCAATGAACAACCCTGCCCCCAGAAGCTTTTGTCATCACCATCACTTACCATTACGGACTTCAGCAGGGCATGCATCTCTGAGAATACTCAGTGCCTTTCTATGCCGTCCCACTTCAAATAGCTGTCCTTAGCTCCTCGCATGTAGTATTCATTCATCCCTGGCCCTTTTCCCATTATGTCTTTTCTCTGCATTCTCTTTCTGTTCTGAGCTTCTAGAAGATGACATTTGTTCCCTTTTTGGATGATCTGATCTCTAACATAGCCCATATGGAAAGAAAATTCAGGTCTATCCCTGGCAAGTTTGTTTGTAGTCCTTAAGACTTATACCTGAGGGAGCTTCCAGGAGCTAGAGGAACTCTCTCCATTGTACTTTAGAAATGGGTCTGTTGGTCTTCCTATATGTGTGTGTCTCTTCCTATCTCTCTCTCTCTCTCTCTCTCTCTCTCTCTCTCTTTTTCTCTCCCCCTTTCCATATCTTTCACTTGCTGTTCCTCTGTCTCTCTCTCTCTTTGTCTCTCTCTATCTCTCTCCCTCTCCATTTCTAAGACTTGATAATTTATCATCCTTCACATAGATAGAAGTGTCTTCTATCTATGGCAGTATTTCTCATTAGTTTTAGGGATCTAGATATAATGGGAGGCATTGTCCTTTCTTGCTAATTTTCAGTTGCAGCCCTTCATACCCTGTAGCTGTGCATGGTTATTCAAATTATTTGCAGCTCCTTCCTGAAGCATGGAGGAAGAGACGTGTGATTGAATCTTAAAGTACCACCCATGTGTCAAGGAATATTTGTCATTTTAATTATATTACATTGATATATAATTTCCAATAATATTCAGTATTATTATTATTGTTTAGTCATTCTGTCATGTCTGAGTCTTCATGATCCTGTGGACTATATCATTCCAGGCCCTTCTTCACTCTATGATCTTCTGAGCTCCATGAGTCCAAGCTCATGTTTGTTTCTTCCATGACATTATCTATCCATCTCATCCTCTGCTCTCCCCTTCACCTTTTGCCTCCAATCTTTATCTGCATCAGAGTCTTTCCATTAAGTCCTGTCTTGTCATTAGGAGCTTTCAGCTTCTGTACCGTTATCCCTTCCATATTGCTACTTTCCCCATCACAGTTTCAGCATATTGTGGTTGGCATAAGAAATTGAATGTGAACTTTTCAAAAGTTTTGTGGAAGCCTCAGTTGATAAACAAAGGCCAGGTTTAGAAACTCACAAATGCATAAAATATATGTATCATTGTATGGTATCCACATAGTTTATCTGTTAATACCATATACACAATCTCTTTTTTAAAGTTAAAATAAGTAAAAAGTTAAAAGTTTGTGAGAAGAGTGGGAAAGCCAATATATGGCACACAGAGACCAGTATTTTTACTTAACATTGACCCATATATAACCTATGACCAAATACTTAATCCACATTCTGTAACAAGATACTGTAAATACTCCATAAAAGAAAAAGTTGAAAAATCTGATTTCTCTGGTCCAGAGGAAGGGCCAAAAAATTTTATGCAGATTTTCCCTATCTCAGAGGTGTCAGCCACTAACTAATCCCTTAGATGTAGGATAACTATATTCATCTTTCTGTAGAAGACCCTAATATATACTAATCAAACTTGTACTTTATTTTTATTATTCAGAATAATTTATGTATTAATCTGTTTTTTCAGTATCATGATTTATAAATTGTGGACTTTCTGTAGGAATATATTAGATTTTTCCGGATTCTTGGGATACTACCAAATTCTGTCAACCAGGATTCCCCACAATCAGGATCAATGACTTTCAGTAGACAATTATATATAAATTCATATACTTTTTTCTTTTTCTGTTTCTGGTATTTATTTTACATGCTTCCAGTTCCAGGCAGTGATGACTCTTATGCTGTAATAACTCACTTGGAGAATAATTTCCTGTGGCTATATTTTCATCTTTATTTTCAGTTATAGAGTGTTTTCCTTTTGTATTTTGATAATATATTTTCTTGAAGATTTTGTTAGCAAAAAGTACTAAGCAAACATCGGTTTGAAAGTCTTCAGTCAGCTCTAATTTTGAAAGTGATGATGTGGTAGGAAAATTTTAATTCTTTAAAATCTTGTAACCAGATAATACCAGGTACACAACTTGGAAGCAGGGCTACATTGATGAATGCTTGGCAAAGCTTGAACTTAACAGATTCTCTTTGCTTAAGTTAAACAAAAATGCAAAGAGAAAGTAAATGTTCAGGTGATAATTTTGGGGAGGAAATTTATTTTAAAATCAGTGTTTTATTATTTTATTGTATTTTCAACTTTTTCTGCCTTAATTTTAGAAACATATTTCTGTATCAATTCATACATAGTTCTTTAGTTGAGTAAAGAAAGAAATTAAAATTATTTTCTTTTCTTCTTACATCTCAATTTCTGCCTTTCCATTCCTTTGCCCCTTTCCCATCCCCATGAACCCTTCTCTGTATTATGAAGAGACTCTAGTCCCTGGATTTTACACTTGGTTGAAGATATATAGATGCCGTGCTTCTCAAACTTGCAGATGACACACAGCTTGGAAGGGATGTTGGATGACAGAATCAGGATCCAAAAATATCCCCAAAGGTTAGAACGTCAGGTTGACTCTGATAAGATGAAAGTAAATAGGATAAATCTAAAGTTCTGTACTTGAGTGAAAAAAAAATCAGCTCAAATAGATCATTGAGGTTAGGATGGGGGAGCACACAGAATTTACTTCCCTTGAAAAATACCTAAGCATTGTCGAGAAAGCCAGTTCTCTGACAGCAGAGTGTGATAAGGCAGCCAGAATGGCTACTGCTGTCTTAAGGCTGCATTAGGAAATCTATAGTGTCCGGTCAGAGCACATCGAAAGTGCTGTTCTAGAAAGGATGTTTTATAAGCTGTAAGATACTCAAGAGGAAGGGGACCAGGAATTTAAAGAGCCTTGATCATACTATATACAGGATTAGTTGAAGGACCTAGAGGATATTTAACTGATCGAAAAGAAAACTCAGGATATTCTATCTGTGTTCAAGGTTATAAATCGAAAAGAGATTATACTACTTTTGCTTGATCCCAGGGGGCAGAGTTAATACCTATGTATGCACATTGGAGAGAGGGAATTGGCTCCATATAAGGAGGGTTTAAAAAACAAAACACTTCTTCCTCACAATTTGAGATTTCCAAAAGACTAATGAACTGCCTTTGGATGTCATTAATAATAATAATTCATTTGGCCCTTTAAGATCTGTAAAACATTCTTCTCTTAACAATCCCGTATCCCCCTGTAAATATCCTGGATAGATTCAAGTGAAGTTTACATACTAGTTAACGTGAAAGTTGTACCACAGATACTGGATCAGGTGAGACTTGATTAGTTTTGTGATTTTATAAGCCTTACATAGGCCCCTATTCTGACTATTTTTTAATATACATTTATTGCTTTGGAAATTAGAAAGGATTGCATTTCAAAAAATTATTTTGGTTCTGGAACTTGTTTTTATCACAGAAATAGTTGACCAATTAATAATTCATTGACCACATGTCAAGCTTATCTATTCACTGTGTTTAACTTAGGGGATACAAAGAAATAGCAAAAATCCTTCTAAACCTTTCAAAGGCTTGCATGCTTTTGTTGAAGAAAGCATGTATATAAATAGTTACAAAGCAGATACACATAGAGTTGATGGAAAGTAGCCTTAGACAAAATGGCCCCTGGCAGCAGGAGGTTAAGGTGTGGTGACCAGCAAAGGCCTTCTACAGAAGCTAGGCATTGAGGTGATTCTTGAAACAAGCCAAAGATTCTTAGAGGAAACAATTGTAACAAAAAGTGTTACTGGTATGAGGAAGTGCAGTCCAAAGACATGGAGACAAGAGCATAAGACTACATCTCAAACTTTAAGGGACCTTACAAGTCTTCATGCATGGAATAAGTTTGGAAGAGGGTCAGTTTTGCAAAGCTTAAGAAGAGAAATTCACGACTAACAAACAGTTAAGGAAAATCTCGTGATTTTTCCAGGTTTTTGAAAATAAAGCACTTTATAAATTTATAAAACAGTTTTTTCTTCTTGTCTTTCCAAAAACCTCCAACATGGACGATCTCCATCTTTTCTCATTTTTGCTGATTGACTGAGATTTGAAACCTCAGATTTTTTTCAATATACATATATCTCATTGTTAGTGATTTGGAGTAGGCTTTTATGTGGTTGTAAATAGTTTACAATTTTTATTTGGAGAAGTATTTTTGATGCCTTTTGATTACTTATCCTTTGGGAAATTCACCTTGCTTGTTGAATCCTAGTTACATTGATTTTATTCATAAATAATCCTATCAACTTTTAACAATTCTCACTATTTATGAATTATTCTTCTAAAAAGAAATAGAAACAGTTCCTGCCTTTCTGTTGGGAAAGTTTGCCTTTCTATTGGGGAATTTATCTAATTGTTTGGGAAAACAGTGTTCACATGTGAGCACAAATGTATACACATGCTCACAAATAATAAGTACAAGTTAAATTTTTTTCCGGGAGAGATGTTCTTAAGCAGTTGAATTGATCTGTCAAGAATGTGTGCAATTTGATATGTGTATAAGTATGAGGTATTTAACACTGAAGAAAATAGGATTTGCCAGGAAAGATTTTATATTTTATTTCTGGAAGTATGTGATACCGTTGCAAAACTCTATCACTCAATCAGTAAGCATTTATTAAGTACCCACTTAATAAATAGCCAGGAACTTTGCTCTAGTCCTTTTTATACAAGGTTATATTTGTTCTATTTATTAATATAGGGTTTATTTCATATAGACATGTATACGTATACATATGTATGTATGTAATGCTATCTCCTATGATAGCATGTATATTCTTTGCCTGTAAAGACTGTTTTATTTTATCTTTGTATCTTCAGCACTTAGCTAGATTAGACTGGTTCTTGGTAATTGATTAATTGATATATAATAAACTATAGTGATAAAACTTAACAATTTGGGGTATTTACACAATGAACATATTAAATGACTTTTAATAGGCATTTCAGTGGTTCAACTACTCTTCCCTTAGTAGCTAATCTCTTGGTGATTGGCCTTTTGAGTCTTAGCTAGGTGAGTTCTCAATCACCAGATGTAGAATGTCACAGGGACTATATTTCAGGCCTTTCTTGGTTGGTAGAATTTGGCAAGTTTTAAAGTCTACTGACAGTTTTCAAAAACCCAGGGTCACCTCCATCCTCCCCAGTGCCTTTCACTTCAGGTGGGGTATGAACCTAATGACCTCTAAGTTCCCTTCCAATTTTTCAATTCTTTATACTCTGATTTCATCGAGGCCCAGGGTAAAAGCAAGAGGAAAACTTATTTTAGAAAGAAGCTATCGAGGTAGATCCTGCTTTATTGCTAATCTCACCTTCCAAGAGCTTTGTGCATAGTAGGTGTTTTAAAAAATATTTTTTTGAATTTACTCTTTTTAATTCAATTTCTGTATCTATATATTTATTTAGGGAGGATGATACTTCTCCAAATTTAAGTAGCAACTTTGTTTAGTATGGTCTTTATGATCTTAGATCCTCTTCAGTACTTAAAGGATCTATAATTTTGTCGGCATTCATTCCTCCTTCCCTCACTGACAGTAATCACAATCCCTTATAGTAAAAAGTCTTTGAGATTTGTTATGGTCAATGTGAGCATCTCAGAACTTTCATAAGACTGATTCTTAGACAAAAGACATGCCAGGCCACCGCCACACACCCACTCAAAAAGCTTTACTGTTTAGAATCTGCTTGTGATTGTACTCCACGGGCATAATTTCAAAAACCTGAGGTCAATTCCCCAAAAAGACAAATCATCCAAGAAGGAGATTAGTAGAGCTATAACTTCTGCGAGAAAGAAAATACTATTTTTATTCGAACAATTGTTTATCCTGACTTCTAGTGAGAATGTTTGGTTGAACTGAAATCTGACTACCAATAAATGGAATCAGGGGCGGCTAGGTGGTGCAGTGAGTAGAGCACTGGCCCTGGAGTCAGAAGGATCTGAGTTTGGATCTGGCCTCAGACACTTAACGCACACACAAACAAAAACCTAGCCGTGTGACCTTGGGCTAGTTACTTAACCCCAACTGCCCTCCAAAAAGCAAAAAAAACAAAACAAAACAAAACACACACAGGCACAGAAAAAACCTAGCCGTGTGACCTTGGACAAGTTACTTAACCCCAATAGCCCTCCAAAAAGCAAAACAAACAAACGAATGAATGAATGAATGAATGAATAAATAAATAAATGGAATCAGCCTGCATAACTCAGAATTGCTAGTTCGGTGTGTCTGAAATATGCAGTGTTGTGATATGAAAATTAGAAATACACTTTTGTAAGTATAAGAAGTTAAAGACTTTCTTCTCTTTAAATAAATATCAATATATTCTGTTTCTATATCATCTGTTTAATCTTCTGAGGCATCCCAGTGTACTCCTTCACCTCTCTTTACAAGACAGATTTTAAATGGAATAGGCAATTTTTGCTTTCTAAGCCAAATCTTTTGTCATCTGATGCTGAATAAATTTATTGACCTCATAGTTTTAGTTCGTTGCAAATACAAAATTCTTCAAATATTCTACTCCTTGGTTACTTTTTGAAAAGATGTCAGAAATTGAAATGTGACATGGAGAAATGAATGCCAAAAAGTAGTACTTTCATGTCAGGGTGGAGCTAAGCTGAAGGAAAGCTTATTTATCTTCATAGTCTGAGGACTGAATGAATAATTCCAGTCTTCTGTTCTCTGGGGACATTATTTTGGCACTGTTTTCTGAGGACTTAATTTTCTAGTATTAATAAAAATAAAAATGTGTGAATTCTCTCTTTTCCTTCCCCCACCATCTTACTTATGTAAACCTGTTGTATAGAGGAACCAAAGGTTTTTTTTTTTGGTGGTCTATGAAATGCTTTATAGTTACTTGTTAGTATGTTAAGTAGCAAGTTTTTGTCATTCAGTTGAGAAGACAGAAAGTTAATATTCCCAAATAGAATAATATGGGCCTATTTTGTCTCTTCTGTATGAAATTTTAGTGCTTCTTAGAATGGTGTCATCCTTCTCTCCTCACCCTGAAACCCTCCTGGCCCCACCTTCCTCCACCCCCACATTCCCCCTCCCCCCACAAAAAAAGGAACTTAGCTTATTCTCAAGACTTTTTTGATCAGTGAGTCAGTTGAGAATGTCTGGTGTTGATAGAGCCAATATGTGGAGACTACTTAAAAGCAAGTATAGCATTTATATGAATTAAATAAAATATTAGGCGATTATAAAAAATCAAATTAAAAAAACTTGTTGAATTAATACTTACATACCAGATGTATTCCTGATAAGTACTTGGAAAAGATATTCCCAAGTAAGCAATAAAATTACCATTTTACAAGTGAAGTAATGTATCCTGTGGGTACATTTGCAAAGAAATGCCAAGAAAAATACATGGAGAGTTCTTGAAGTAACAATGCAAATAAAACATTTAACCCCTGCAAATGTAGGGTTTTTAACTTGGAAAAATGCTTGAGTCATGTAGGATATTATGTTACCCTACCTTTATGCTTTATTTTGTGACTACCAGCTCTTTATTTAACCTTTTGGTGTATTCATTACTTGATATATAAAATAGAGTTAGAATGGTCAGACTGCTTTATTAGATTGCAAAATTATTTCAAAAAACATTTTCCTAAGCATCTCTTTTGTGCTAGACTTGTTGCTAAGTGGTAGGGATACAATGCTTTAAAAAAAAAAAAAAAGACACAGCTGAGGCCCTAAAGGAGATCTCATTTTACTCCAGGGGATAGGAGGTATAATTAGTTAAGTGCAAAAATAAGTATAATACAGGGTAGATTGTGATGAGGGCAAAAAAAGTAGTCTGGGTAGAATCTTCTGGGAAAATTTGAAGAGGAAAGAGAACATTTTTATTTTGGAAACATACATTTACATATTGACACCTAGGAGATGCAGTGAATGGAGTACTAGGTCAGGTAAAACTGAATTCAAATCCAGCTTTAGGCACTTAATAAACATGTGACCCTAGGCAAATCACTTAACTTCTGAATGCCTCAGTTTCTTCATGTATAAGATGGAGATAATAGTGACAGCTACCTCTCCTTGCAATGTGGATAAAATGAGATGCTCTTTGGAAAATACTTTGTCAATTTCAAAACACTGTATAAATGTTATCATCAGTTGTCATCACCATCATCATCATCATCATGGAAAGCTTCGGGGAGGAGATGGCACCTGAGGAAGAGGAATACATTTTATCTAGACATTGGTTAACCAGAAATGTGCCGGTAAATGTTTAACAAACAGTTTACAAGAGGGAAAAAGTTAAATACAATATATTCTTAAATTTAATCTGCATTATTAACATTTTCTTTAACACTTTTAAGTCTAGATAATAATTTTTTTGAAATAATTCAAATTTTGCCCATGTGGTGATTTCTGCGGTATAAATGCTCACATTAAAATTTCGCCATCAGCTTTTATGAACTGATAGGAAATCATTCGTGGTTAATCTATTCCAATGTACAAAGTGGGGAGGTGGCATGTTTAATTTGGAGAACAACTTATAGACCAGTTTTCCTAGATTTTGAAGGGGAATAATATGAAATTAGGCCAAACAGCAAAATTTGAACTAGTACAGGATTGTGGGTGGATGCTGGAAGAAGAAATTCCACTCCCAGTTTCCCATATTCCCCATGGTCACTGTCTGATTCTCTATTCTTTCAGGTGGAGGGGAGGCAGTTTTCTCTAGGTCCAAATGAACCATCCTCCCGAGCACTGCCAGTCTGGGTAGCCTGACCAGTGCCCCTGCCCTTCAGGATACCAATGATCAGTGTGATCAGGTAGTTAGGAAGGTGTCAGAAGCAGTGAAGAGTCAGAACCCTCCTCACTCAGCTTTCATCCATTCTATTTCACAGTTTGTTTTATATTCGATTAATGTTGCTGTTATCTAGAGATCTTCTGCTCTTTCTCAAGAAATACATCATTTCCGCTTCTTCCTCTACTCTACCCAGCAGTTGTCTTGCTTCCTAGTTTCTCAGCCCCTGTCCTTTACCATGGCCTTTGTCTCCAATCTACCTCAGCCATGCAGACCTTCCCTCTCCCTGTCCCACCTGAATTTCCCTCAGGTTCTGAAATTCCTCTGATGACTTTGCTGAAAAGCTATGTGGGAACCCATCTGGAAGGCTTTTTTTAGTGCTCCCATCAAAGGAGTTGGCAAGTGATCCTCTAGCAAGTAGTTGAGTGACATGATCAGGCTTATGCTTGAGGAAGATTATTTTTGCAGCTTGATGAAGATGAGGAGAGAGACAAGGGAATCAGCTATTGAGAATCTGTTGGGAATAATCAAAGTGCGGAGAATTTCAGCAAAGGAGATCGATGGAAATGTTAATAGAAAGGTAGAGACATATTCAGGAAATGCCAAGGTTTTAGCAATAGGACTTGGCAACTGACTGTGAATGGGGAAGAGCAGATTCGGTGACTTAGAGCCTTTTCTCCTGGGGCCGCAGTTGTCCTGACTGTCACAGTAGTTACTCAGGATGGCCTTTTCATCATTATTCATTTGTCAAGCCCCTTCTTCTTTTTTTTTTTTTTTTTAAGCAATTGGGGTTAAGTAACTTGCTCCAGGTTACACGGCTAGTCATTATTTAGGTGTGGGTGCTCATTTTCTGAGGCCGGATTTGATCTCGGGTCATCCCAACTCCGAGGCTGGCGCTCTTACTCACTGCGCCACCTAGCCGCCCCTTTTAGGGCAATTGGGGGTTAAGTAACTTGCCCAAGGTCACACGGCTAGGTTTTTGTTTGTGTGGATTAAGTGTCAGAGGCCGGCTCCGAACTCAGGTCCTTCTGACTCCAGGGCCGGCGCTCTATTCACTGCGCCACCTAGCCGCCCCTTGTCAAGCCCCTTCTAAGCTCTAGGCTCTGAGCCATGTGTAGGAGATACAAAGACAAAAATAAAGTATTTGTATGTGTGCCCCCAAGGAGCTTGCATTTTATTGAGAGAACATCGTGGTTACATGTGGTCCACCTTTCCTGCTAGTCTCCCAACTCACATTCATTTTGGGGGTTATTGAGATGACCCCAGAATCAAGGCTCTCTTTGAAAGCATGTTCTTAAAACTATACCTGCTGCAGCCCTACCAGTGTATTTGCCTTTGCTAGGCAACAGGAAGATACAGTTAGCTCAACACAGAAGTATTTACTGGAATCATAGATTTAAGAATAGTAGAAGGACATGCGGGAATCATCCCTCATAGTCCTAGAGTGCACCATTAGTTTATTAATCACTTAGTATGTGCCAAGCATTGTGATCAGCGATTAGAATTTTTAAACAAAGGCAAAAATTGGCCTCTTCAACATACAGATTAACAGGTACCCAGAGTGTATGGCCATTGTGGAATGCAGGCGGGGGAGGAGTAGACACACATAAGGAATACACATGAACAACAACTTTGATGTCCTGTCTCTTCTTCAGTATTCTTATGGATGGAATTCCCTTGGTTCAGCATTTCTGCCAGGCAGGTTGCTTCATTTGGTTCCTTTGACCTACTCCTCTCCAAAGCTAACTCTTTCACTTCGAGTTTCATGCCTTTACAATTTAGGTCACTCAGACTGTTAAATCACCTAACACCTTTTGCAAGATGAAAATGATCCATTCACAATTTGAAAGGCGGTATGTGCATCCTTTATGAGGTAAAGTGGGAGTCTTAACAACTCATTGTTTCTGTAATCTGCTTTTATCCTCATTGAGTTTGGGAGACTCAGCCAAAGTTGTGACTTCTCCAGTATACACATTAATAAAAGATAATTTGGAGGGGAGCTAGCTGTTGGAAAATCAGAGAAGCCTCCATGTAGGAGTTACCTCTTGAGCTGACCTTTGAAGTCAGCTTGGGATTTTGTCCCACAAGTTGGAAGAGGGTACATTCAAAAAAACCTCTGCAGGTTGGGAGATAGGCTGGGGGTGTGTATGTGTGACAGTAAGAAGGTCCGTTTTGGCTGGATTCATAGTATTCAAAGGGAAATATAAATTATCAACTCAGCATGTTGGAGCTTGGTTATGAAAGGGTTCACATGCCAAACAGAGAAATTGGTATTTGATGCTAGAACCAGTAGGAAGCCTTTGGATTTTATTGAATAGGAGAGAGCCGTGGTGAAACGTGCTTTAGGAGTATCACTTGGGAAATTGTATGGAGGATCCATTGGACAGGGGAGATCAGAAATGGTGTGTGTGTGTGTGTGTGAGAGAGAGAGAGAGAGAGAGAGAGAGAGAGAGAGAGAGAATTTGTAAGTGTTTCTATCACTTTTATGGATGAGGAATATGAAGTTCTGCTGATCACAACAGTTAAGTATCTGAGACGATATTTGAACCCATGTTTCTTGCCTCCAAATATAATGCTATCTTGAACTACTTTACATTAGAAACAAGGTAGTTGGAAGATACGGGTCAGCCTTAAGGGAGAATATAATGAGCTCAGTTTTAGAAATAGTACAGAAAAATTGGGAGATGGAAACTTGCTCAGGGAGAAGCTAGAGCTGTCTAGATAGATTTTGGTGTTCTCTCTATATAGGTGGTATTTTAAAATATTCTATTTACAATGAAAATTTTATAATTCTAAATAATGGCTATCTTGTCCTTTCTGTGTTTCTTTCACTGTATATTAGTAACCCATTCCCATCATTTCATGTGCTCTTATTGGTGTTTTTCCTACAAGGGAAATACTAAGAAGAGAGTTTTACTATGTACATGTTGTATGGGTATGTATCACTAACCCCAGGTAGGTGGTATAGTAGATAGAGCCCCAAACCTGAAGTCAGAAAGACCTGAGTTCAAATCCAGCTTCAGACACTTACTGTGTGACCCTGGGCAAGTCACTTAACCCTAGTTGCCTCAGTTTCCACATTTGTAAAATGGAGAAGGAAATAACAACCCACCCAAGAAGAGTCAGACACAACAGAAACACCGACAGGTGCTGCCAGTGAACCTAGAAAGCCTGTAATAGGTATGTGCTCCCAATGTTTGCCATGTCTTTGACCTTCCTCACAACCCCCCAAGCTCACTTTGTTCTTCAAAGTCACCCAGTAGAAAGTGAAATGAGACCTTGATTCAGTTAAATTCACAGAACCTCAGAATCCAGTGGGATATCAGAGATCACCTAGATCAACATACGCCTATTACTTACTTTTCAAGCTCTAGATATTAAGGATATAAAAATTTAATAAAGCACAGCTTCTCCTTTGAAGTAACTTGCACTCTATAAGGAAGGATAAAAAACATCCACAGAAAACTGTAGTATCACGCAGAATGTAACAGCTCTAAAGTAGATGCACAGAATCTCCAGTAGGAAACTTCTGGGCCATGTAGTCTAACCTTTGCTGGTTAGGAATCACATCTGCAGTGTTTGCAATCAGCAGTCGTCCCACCTGCACTTGAAAAGTTCCAGTGAAGGGAGTAGAACCACAGCTCTGTGAAGTAGCCAGTTCCAAGTTATTAAGTGTTTTTTCCTTCCATCAGCCTAAACCTTTGCAGCTTCTACCCACTGGTCTAAGTTTTATCCCCCGTTTCTTGATGCTCTCCTTTTTTGACAGGCCTGTGAGTATTTATTTGTACACAATTGTTACATGCCTCCACGAGGCCATCCCAGGAATTCACCCAGTTCCTTTAGGTAGTCCTCACCTAGCATGATCTAGGTGCTGTCATGGATAGATCTGCATTCATATCCTGTCTCCAGTACTTATTAGTTGTGTGACACTGGGCAAGTCTCAGTTTCCTTCTCTGTAAAATGGGGATAAAAATGGCACCTCCCTCCTAAGGTGGTCATAAAGATGAAATGAGGTAATATTTGTGAAAGCATTTTGCAGTCTTTAACACTATTTAAATGCTGGGTATTGTTAGGTTAAGAAATCAGATAAAAATGTATTTTTAAGATATTTCAACATAGGCCGAAGCCAGGAGATCATTTAGGCAATTCTACAAAGCATTAAGAAATAGGATTTTTAAAATTAAACATGAAGGTAAAACAATATTTTAAGATTTGCAAAAGGATCATTGAAATAATTTTGTTACCTTAAATTTATCATTTCATTTTCTTTTAAATCTTACAACTATTCTCTCTGTCTTCAACTTCTCATGCTTCCACATTAACCACCTATTTCTGATTCATCCAATTCTGATTTTATTTCTATGATAAAAATTTTCACCCCCTTTTTTTCTGCTCTGCTCAAGTGAATATAATGTTATATGTTCCATTTTCATTAGGTACAAATTTATTCTCTTGGCATATCATACATAATTGCTTAATTAGGGTCATGTGTCAGTTGAATTTAAAAATAGGGGAAAGTCCTTCATTCCCTTGTTGCTGAAGAATAAGTTAGAATAGCAAAAGTCAATTAAAATTATTTTGTTTTGTTTTCAGTGTCCATGTGAAAAATGGATAGATCGGGTACATAGTTGAGAAATCTAGACATTTAAAAAGGCCCAGAGGACTCTTGATAGAAATTTAAAGGACATAAATTTTTATTATTAAACAAGAAATATTTCTTCTCCCAAATATATATGGTTATTATAAAAATTTTTAAATATTCTATTTTGCATTTAATATAAGCCATGAAATAGAACGTATAATGACATCATATCCATGAAATGACCTTTTTTCCTTTCTGATTGACAGTGGAATTTTTCATTATATGCTATTTAACAATCTGTGCAAGCTTGCAGGAGTACACGCATATGACTATATACGTACATGCAGTAGTATATATTTTCTATTTATGTATGTATATATTTTTTCCTGTGCATAAGATTTATTAAGAAGTTTATCCCCCAAAGAATAACTTTTAAAAGGAAGAAGGAAATGGAGACCTGCCAAGCTTGTTGGCTAGAGTCATGGACAAGAGCAAGGCCTGTCTGAACTGCCACTCAGTTTTTATTCTGTGAGTTTGCAGGGTTGGTGATTAGAGTGGCTTTCGCCCAATTATGCTGTGATTATTCCGCTGCAGTGTAATTGACTGGGGAGATATGCTAATACCTGTCATTTGGGATGATAAAAGATGAGCGGAGGACGCAATGCATTATTTAGCTGGCTGTGTGATAGATGAGGGATGCGCAGAGTGCTTTAATTGCTGAGAAGAGAGGTTAAGCTGAACGAACAGATGAATTAGAAATGAGTTTTTTTTATGGCTTGTGGAAAAGTGAAATAAAGGAAAATGTGCCTTAAAACTGAAACAGCACATGGAAACGAGCACAGCAATACTAGATCTTCTAGGCAGCTCTATTATCAATTTAAATATTAAAGGAAAATGCAGTTTAGAGTTTAGTAAATAATAATAGGAAGAAGAATGTACAGTAAGTTCTCATAGTGAGTCAAAAAATCATTGTTAAAGGAAATGTTTTTATTTGAGATGACAATATTTGCGATTTGAAACTGCTTACATTCAAATTATGTTTCCAATTTGAAGAATATTTTAGATTACATTGAAACGTAATTTCTTAAGCCAGTACACCAGTTGTGAGTGCTTTGCTTTGTTCTTCAGGTATACCATGTGAATGCATACATTTCTTGTATCTGCATACTTAGCAAGAAAAATAAGCAGAGGAAGTCAAGATTATACATATATATTCATAATCACCGAAATAATATTACTGAGCATATATAAATAATTCTCAAGTGATAAAGATCATAGCCATTTAGCGATTACAAATAATGCACTGCACAAAAGGTGGGGTTTCCCCCCATTAAAAAAATACTAGTTTTCTTTTTATACCTTTTTGATGTTTTTGACTCCCACAAATAACACATTTTCCACATTTTAGAGAAGTCAGTTTCTGTATTCACAAAATAATAGTTTGCATAATGTTCATATGATTGAATCTGTGTATGTTTTTTTTAAAATTCCAGTTGTATGGCCTTATTGGGTAGTTAATTTATTTTTTTAAAATGCAGTAATTCATCCTTCTAGTGATTGTGAGACTTAGAGATGCATCAGACTTTTTTCCTAGTAGTGATGTTGAAGAGCGTTGTCTCATACTGTGTTGTTTCAGACTCACAGATGATGCAATGCAAACGCAGTTTGAATGGCAGGGGTTGCATTTTTATAAAATGGGCAAAATGACCCTTGTGGATTGTTGAGTTCTCTCCCGGCAGCCACACTGTTGGAAACCTGTGTGACTTGTCCAGAGTAGTACAATTTATCAGGAAATCACTCTCAAACAGGTTATTGAATGGTAATGGATCTGTCCAGGAAAAACATGCCTGTTGAAATGGATGTCAACTTTAGACAGATGCTATATGTCTACTACCAAAGTGAGTTTTGTTCTAACTGATCACCTTCTCCCAATATAATTGGTACCTTGTCTTCACATTTTTCTGCAATAAACTAAAGTTTTCATGGGGAACTACCATGGTCAACATTGAAATTTTGAATCTCAATACAGTCTTATGTAAATATGGCTTTTTGAGTCAATACCATTTATACTTAAGGACAGAACGTGCAAAATGCTCACCTAAATATTGGGTGGATTTGTTTGGAAGAAGATACAATTCTTTCCTCAAAAGAGCTTAGTAAAATGTGCAATCACATAAACGTAGAAATGTCATAAAGCATATTGTGACTGATTATGTCTGTACAGTTTCAAAGCAACTGGTAAGTAGAAAAACCATTCAGACTACTCAATGCTCATAAAGATTTGTTTTTGTGGTGGTGGTGGTGGTTTTTGTTTTTAATAACCACATGCAGTCAAATAATTTTTTGTATAGCTTAATTTGCTAGCTTAATTCAGACCAATAAATGCCAGCCATTCAAAAACATGTAGGATAAAGTGTGTGGATTCATTTGAGCAAGGTGGAACAAATTTGGAAATGCTAAACTTAACTGGAGAAACAGTGCACTATAGTTAAAAAATTATGGGGGGGGGGGGCGTCTAGGTGGCGCAGTGAGTAGAGCGCCGGCCCTGGAGTCAGAAGGACCTGAGTTTGGATCTGGCCTCAGACACTTAACGCATACACAAACAAAAACTTAGCTGTGTGACCTTGGGCAAGTTACTTAACCCCAATTGCCCTCCAAAAAGCACACCAAAAAAAAATTATGGAAAATAGAGTTTGAGGGACCTGGGTTCAAATCCTATATGTGTTATTTACTAACCTATATTTAAGTCATTTAACTTCTATAGACCCTTGGTTTCCCTGTCTGTAATTGACTGACCTCTATTGCCCTTCCAGCTCTAAATCTATGAACAATCATCAGACATTTATGAAGCACCTAATGTGTGTCAGGCATTATTTTACTTGCAGTAATTCATCCTTCTAGTTATTGTGAGACTTACAAATGCATCAGACTTTTTCCTAGCAGTGATGTCGATCGTGTATTGTGTTGTTTCAGACTCACAGATGATGCGATGCAAACGCAGGTTGTGTGTCAGGGGTTGCATTTTTGCCTATGATCTTAGAGGAACTAATTCTTAGACTGAACTTTAAAGAAATGAATATGTGATTTTACTGGGGAAATTTGAGAAGTCTTTTTCATTTATTTACTTATTAAGTTCCAAGTATGTTCAACACAGTAGACTAGAAGTTTGAGGCAAGAACAAGACAAGTATAACCCTTCTATAAGTAACTTGGTCCCTGGTAGATAGAAAAAGCATAACAAGTGAGTGAGACATTAAGATAGTTCATTTTCATTAATAATACAGAAATAGTAATATAGAAACCTATCTAGTTTTATTTAGCAACCTATTTGCCATTTGTTTTTCCCTAAAGGTAATTAGTTAATGAGTATCCTGACCATTTCTGTTAGTATCTTGGTTCAGAGTATATCTAATGTAGAAGTGAGTCTAGAAGCAAGTGATATTTTTATGCTATTTATTGATTGTGTATTTTATTTCTATACTCTATAATTATAAGTAGCATATCTCTGCTAAAATCCTAGAGATGCCCCTTTGCTTTTGATGGCCCTGCTGGGACAGCACAAACTCTTTTTTTTTTTCTTACGCAATTGGGGTTAAGTAACTTGCTCAAGGTTACAAGGCCAGTCATTATTTATGCGTGGGTGCTCATTTTCTGAGGCCGGATTTGATCTCGGGTCATCCCAACTCAGAGGCCTGCGCTCTTACTCACTGCGCCGCCTAGCCGCCCCTATTAGGGCAATTGGGGTTAAGTCACTTGCCCAAGGTCACACGGCTAGGTTTTTGTTTTTGTGGGTTAAGTGTCTGAGTCCAGATCCGAACTCAGGTCCTTCTGACTCCAGGGCGGGCGCTCTACTCACTGCGCCACCTAGCCGCCCCTGAGAGCACAAACTCTTGCAGGTCCTATCTGGTTGGAAAGAAATTTAAGATAGCCCTAGAAACTGACATGTCGTCTTTTGTCCAAGAATAATCTCTTCACTATGGGTTTGACTTCCTGGAAATGAATGTTTTTATACCACGACTACTAATTGAAATTGTCTGTTAAAGCAAAGAAATGCTATGAGCTATGCTGGTTCAGAGGGAAACCTACCCATATGAAATCTTGGACCTTGAAGCATTCAATTAATAGCATGAAGTAGTTCTTTTCTACTTTTTTGAGGGTAGCAGTTATGTGTTTCTGTCAGAATTTCTTGTTTTATATTTAAGTTCCTCCCTGTGTAAAAACAACATCTATAAAAGCCAAACTCAGAAAGAAAGCAGCAGAAAACTATTTTGGAATTTCCTTACCGATTTTCTTGCTCCTTAGAAAAACACTGTCTTACCAAGAACATGAATTTTGGGACTAACCCAGTACCTTAGAGATCATCTAACCCAAGTCCAACCCCCTCATTTTATGAATAAGGAAACTGATGTCAGTACCCTTCTAGTGACTACAGCCTACGTCATAAAGTAAAGACGTTTAGTATCAGAATCAAGAATGGACCTCAGATATCCTGGATCCCTGTGCAGTAGTGATTTTTCTTTTTGTGTTCTTACAAATACACACAAATACAAAAAGAGGTTTCTGTATGAATCCATGAATCTATTTCCCATGACTTAATACCCACCCCCCCACACACACATAATCTACACTTTATTTTCAAAACTCTTCAGCTTATCTGTTTCCTTTTGACTTTTTTTTCTGTTCTAATCAGTGAATATTAAAAAATAAACCTCTAGTGCTAATATTGTTTTTACAGCACCTCCATTTATCCCTTTAGCCCCCTTCCTCCCAAAGAGCCATCCTGTATAACAAAATAAATAGCTAATAAGATAGATAAAAAGAGGAAGAGGGAAGAATCAATACAAGTGATAAACATGTATAAAATAAAAAATATATACAAAGTCTACACCTGTGGTGTCCACACCTTTGTAAAGTAGTAGGGGAGTTTAATTTTTTAATGTCTTTTCAGAGTCATTATTTCTTTTATTTCTTCTTTCCATCTTACCATCTACATGGTTGCAGTTTTGCTTTGTTTTGTTTGCTTTTCTGACTTCAGTTTACATCAGTTTTGTGAGTTTTCACATGTTTCTCTGCATTCAGCACATTGTTTCTTTGTACAGTAATATTGCATTATATGAAGGTGCTACAGTTTGTTTAGCTGTCCCCCAATCTGTGGGCAGCTAAGTATTTTATTTCCAGTTCTTTGTTTCTACAAAGTGGGCTGATTAAATATTCTGGTGTATAAGTAGATTCTTTGCTTTATCGTTGACTTCCTTAGGATATATGCCTAGTAGTGGAATCACTGTGGACATTTTAATGACTTCATTTTCATAATTCCATGTTGCTTTTTAGAATAGTTGGACCTCCATTATCAACTATTGTCTTCTTGTGTGAATTTCTTCTCCCTTTATTAAAATGTTAGCACTAAGTCATCATAAATCTCCTGTTAGTTGCTCAAATAAATTTACCTGTTTAAGGTTTCTCTTGACTCTTGTGTTTGTGTTTTAATGTTCCTATTTCACTTCAATCTTTTCATCAGAAATGCATTAAAACCCTTTATTTCATTAAAGGCTCATTTCTCCCCCTCTGTAGGATTATAACAAACTTTGTAGGGCAAGTTATTTTTGGTTATATGTTTATGTCTTTTGTTTGTTGGAATGTTGTATTCCAAGATCTCTCACCCATAATAGAAGCAGCCAAGTCTTGTGTGATCCTGACTGGTTCCTTGCTAACTGAACTGGGATGCTTGTAGTTAATTTTTTCCCCCTCCTTTCATATGGGAACTCAAGGTTGGGTCTATGAAATTCCTGGGATTCCTTTCACTAGTTGACTTGTGGAACAATTCTATCTTATCTTTGCACTCTAAACCTGTGACTTGAGTTCAAGTTTGGTCCCTGACATGTATTCACTCTGTCACCTTGATGAAATCATTTAACCTTTTGTACTTCAGACAGTTTTCCATCAATGTAAGTAGCCAATAAGGGCCTAACCTGGAGGGATGATAAGTTTCTTTTTATAATTGTTCCCTGTACCAGTGAAGTCACAGCTAGTTTCTAGACCTTACCCTAAACTAGATATTGGCTAATATACCACTCAAAGAGATATGGATCATTTTACCCTATGATAAGGCCTTCATTTATTCACTGAGTTTATTTTTTTTTACCCACATTTGTTTCTTTTTGCCAATGAAATGGTGCTTATTTTCCTTTAAAATCTAATGGCTTGAATTTATTCCCTTTCTTAACACGTGTAATTGGAGTTCTAAAGTTCTAAATAAAGATCCCTTCCAAAGTATTTTGTGTTATTGTTTGTATATCTGAAATATGATTAGAATAAACTTGAAATAAGAAACAGTAAGAATGACTTTTTTTATTCCAGCAGGAAAGCTCTAAAATTTTTGCCAGTATTTTTCCTACAGAGAGGGAAGGCATAAAAAGAGAATAACTGATTCTTGATAATTGATACATAGTTGCTTTCTGGTACCAATTGATATGTTTGTCAATCCTTGGTTGGGAGTAGAGCAACGGCGAAAACGATTTATTCTTCACGTACTCAGAAATATGGTTGAGGATTTTTTTTTATGTGAAGTTCTAGACACATACAAAAAATGTTGAAAATAATAGGATGTATTTGACTGACAAAGTTGAAAATAAGTGATAAGTATCTTTATTGGATCTCTCCATCATGCCAGCAGTTTTATTTATTGTGTTATTGGCTCCTGAGGCTTTGCTACAGAGTGGGAAAGGTAATTTCTTACTCTAGACTTTCCTTACTGTGCACTTGATGTACTTCTGGGGTGGGTGGTGAATGCTGTACATTTCATTTTTGTTTCCAATGTTTCTGTCGTGAGATTTTGATGATCTCAGTTTCTTCTTCCAGCAGTTTTGTCTGACACAGATCTCAGAAATCTTCTTAGCCACTGGAGTACTAGAAAACAAAGTCTGTGGCAACTCTAGCTTATTTTATAGCCATAAAATGGAAAACATCCATTCCAAAATATAGTGTTTAAAAAACTCAGTATCGTTTTAACATCGCGGTTTTGTGTCTTATGAACCAGAAACAGAGAGGTTCAGTTTACCAAATTCAACTGTAATTTTACTGACAATTTACTATGGAATATAATTTCTACTAATAAATAAGATCTATGTATAATGCAATATATGATCTCCTTTCCTCCCCCCCAAAAAAAGACTTTTTTCATAAGGATAAATGACATTTATTGAGATCTAGTTATATGCAGCATGAATGAAAAATTAAGCTGGTCTTCAAAACTCACTTATAATTTATTCAGAAAAATAAGATTTGTCTATATACAGTAAAACATAATAGTGTCAAATAGCATATAGTAAACGCCACTGAGTGTTACAGAGCATTGCTGGGAAGACTCAGACAAGGGAGGGATCATGGTGGTTGCGTGGGACAGTTGGAATGACTTCCCAAAGGAGATCAGTGAGGCTGGGTCCTATGGAATGCTTAGCACTGAGACCCCCAGCAGGAAGGGGGTGAGGTGTGGGAAAGTACTGGGCATCTCAATCCAGAGAAAACATGAGCAAAATCTGTAGTGCATGTTGTGCATGTTTTGGAGATTTGAATACCCAGGTTTGGCTAGAACTGTAAGGGTTTGTGTCATGGAGTAGTAGTAGATGCACTGTTGAAAAACTGTCTTAAAGTTAGAGACTTTGGAAGGTGTTGAATGCCATGGAATGGCAGTTTGACCTTTAGGTTTGGCTGATCATTTAAGGTTTTTAAAACAAGAAATTGTTATTTGTAAAGTAGTCCTTTAGGAAATTTGGCAACAGTGGGTAGGATAGATTTTCAGGAAGAGAGCTCATTCTGTTTTTGTGAATAAGATTTAATAAGTGGCATATCTGGATCCATGAAATAACAAACCATATAAAAATACATTCTTTTGCATTTAAAAATGAAATGAAACCTGCACTAAAACTTTTGAGATTCTTTGTATAGAAAAAATGATTTATATAAAATAATCTACCAAATACAGAATTTTATTTTGGTTACACATAATTACAACTGTACACTAATTTTTTCCTTTGTTTCATATTTCTTATTAAGATTTGTTATAAACTAGTTTGTGCAAGACTGGAGTTTCATTGAATAATGTTTAATAAAGATGGTTGCTCTTTGATTAGGATGAACATGAGCACTGGAGGAAAAATATGAGTACTTATTCTTAGGTTTTCAGGAAAGTTCGCAGACTTAGGTCTTTTCAGGCAAATTCTGTTACTGCAAGGAAGACAAGCATCATTTTTATATTTATGACTACTTTTGGTTCTCCAGTGTTTCAGAGGTAATAAAATGCTTTCTAGTAGTTTAAATGAGATGTAATGAATTTGATTTTAGGGAGAGCGATGAGGGGGGAAATTTATTTCAGTGGTTGTTGCTTAATCAACATCTACTCTGCCACTTCACATCAGCTTCTGTCCTTTCCGAGTGAATTAGTTCTTGTGGGCAGCACGTCAAGAGGAAGTGTATTGTTCTTGGCAGGGCACTTGAATTTCTAATTACCAGATTCCTGACTTAATTGCAATTACCTGGACACCCAGGCAGGGTGAACTTTTGGAAAAGAATGTAATTAGTGCAAAAGGAACCTTGCTGCCAACTCCTTGTCTAGATACCAACACTAAACAGAACATTGATAAGTTCATATCTATAAAGACAACCAATCAGTCCATTTTTAAAAGTTCCTAAAGATAATATTGTAAAATGCTTAATAACATTGAACTTAGGCTAATGTGTGAAAGTTAACTAGAGAATTATCATCTTGATTTATAATGTGGTAGAATTTTCATATGTACATATCTTTAAGGATGAATTATTTCTTCCCATTAAATGTGACCCTCAAGCTCAGAAATTCTTGGTATTAAGGTACTGACGTTAGCATTCTGCAATCCCAATTTATTCTTTGATTTTTATAAGAGGATTTATTAAAATTAACATTTGAATTTTAAAAAGAAAAGTTTAGATCTGGTATAAAAATTTGTCATACTCAGAAAGACATTGAGACTTACAAATTTGCCTAAGTTCCTCAACTTTTCAAACCTGCCTACTTTTCTCATCGCCTTTTAAAGATATTTTTACCCTCTTTATTTACAGACATTGGTGATACTGAGAAAGAATTAGCTGCTAGTTATTATCTTATGTTATAATTTTCTCCAAATAAAATTCCCAACGTCTACTTTTAAAAAACCTGTCTTAAAACCCACTAAAATAATTTTCCTTCTTCTCATGCTAGAAAAAATGGTGGCAAACTCCTGTATGCATTCTATCCTTTCTTCAATTTTTTGTTTGTTTGTTTGTTTTAATCTAGGCTGTCCCCTGTTACAGCTTGAATATTTTTTCTCCTCCCCACATTCTACTTTTAAACACTTCGTTTAGACCTTTGGTCAAAATAAACTACCAAGAGGTGTTTTGATACAGGTAAAGAGATCACTGGATTTGTATTTAGGAGACCTGATAGAACTATGGATAAGAGCCTTAATCTCTGACCCTCAATATCTTCATCTGTGAATTGAGCATAAGAAGCCAGTAGCATTTATTAATTACTTATTATGTGCTAGGCTCTGTGCTAACTTATATGGATTAAAGAGAAAGGCAGACGCAGTCTTAACTGTTCACGAATTCACAGTTTAATAATTCTGAGATAGGATTATTGTGGGAAAGTGCATTGTAAGCTTTAATACACTATAAAAATGACTTATTATTCAGCTTTATGTACTTTCCCTTTCCCCTAATGTTACAAAACATCTTGATATACTATTTTTGTAGTTATATATTTATAAACATAGATAGTACCTATATTAAGTATATAAATGTTTGTTGAGTACTTGCATTAATTTCATTATTACTATTTTTTTTTAATCTTCTGGTCTCAAGTTTCCATGCAGAAGATTTTTAAATCTATATATCAAGCTCCTGGGCTTCATTCCCCCAATCACCAATGGCCTATTGAACATTTCCATAAATGCCTTATAGGCATCTTGTGGTTAACATGTCCAAAACAGAACTTACTACATTTCCTCCTAAACACCTTCCTTTTCCTAAATTTTCTATTTCTGTTGAGGGTATTACAATCTTTCTAGCCACCCAGATTACAACCTCTGCATCATCTTCAACTCTTCTTTCTTTCTGACCTCTCATCTCCGTACAGTTGCCATGTCTTGGCAGCTTCTTTCATTCATACTCCCACCACCCCATTCCAAGCTCTCATTATCTCTCACTTCACTATCAGTCTTCTATCTTCCATTCTCTCCACTGTGCACTCCATCTTCTACTCAGTTACTAAAGTGATATTCCTAAAGCACAGATCTTTTATCCTGTTTCTCAATAAATTTCCTTGGTTTCTAGTTACCTTTATGGTAACCATCTCTGTTTTTCATTTAGATCACTTCTTATTTTTGTTTTAACTTATTTTTTAAAACTCTTCTCCCTTAACTTCTTTATATACCGTGGAAGCTGGGTGACGTGCTTGTTTTTTGTACATGATATTCCATCTCCCTTCCCTGTTACTTTACACAAGCTGTGTTCTATGCCCATATTTCCTCCCCTAGGAATCCTTATGTTCTTTCAAGGATCAGCTCAAGTGACACATCATACAAGCTGTCTTTCTTGAATCTACTTGTTATCATTCTTTCCAAAATTATTTTGTATATCTGTATATTCTAAAATTATTTTTTATGTTTTGAATTTAACTATATGTATATATGCAATTTCCTCTCCCTCCCAATAAAATGGCAGTTTTTTTAGGGTAAAGATTGATTCATTTTAGTCTTTATGTCACCAGTCTTTACTACCAACCTTGAGCATAGAGGTTGAAATATAGTATGTACATAATAAATGCTTGAATTTTGAATTGTATCTATATTATCTATTATCCTTATCTGCTTATTCATTTATATGAATCATTTGATTTACTTTTCCTGATAAGCTTCTAAAGAGCAGAGATTTTCTGATGCAAATTTGTAAAGCCTATAATGCATATTACAATACTTTTGATGGTCTTTGGTTCTGTTATCTTTGGAGGGTAATGGCAGGTTTCTTGGAGAATATCAAATTTATATTGACCTTTGAAAGATTTATAAACTAAATGAGGGCAAGGATCTCAGAATAGGAGGACAGTGAAAGAATAAGGAACAGTGTGAACAAAATTCAGAGATCAGAGGTGCCTAGAAAAGTTGTATGGGGTGGAAGAGGTAAGTAGAGTATAGATTATATGGAGGCTTGTGACCTATTGTTTTTATTTTTGTTTTTTGCTTTTTGCTTTTTGGAGGGCAATTGGGGTTAAGTAACTTGCCCAAGGTCACACGGCTAGGTTTTTTTGTTTGTGTGTGTTAAGTGTCTGAGGCCAGATCCGAACTCAGGTCCTTCTGACTCCAGGGCTGGCGCTCTACTCACTGTGCCACCTAGCCGCCCCCTTGTGACCTATTGTTGGACATTCACCTTGAATACCCAGCAAAGAAAAGAATTTTGAACTTGATTAATTCAAGCGTGGAGAGCTATTGATGGTTTTTGAGCAGAGGTGGCTTCACCAAACCAATGCATAAGGAAGCTAACATCTGTCAGCATAGGGAAAGATGGCCTTTTATAAAGGCCTTTTCTTTTTTTTTCTTTCTTTTTCTTTATTAATTTATTAGTTTAGTTTCAGTTAACAAGATTCAATTCCATAGTTCCTTGATTTTCAAATTTCCTTATAAAGGCCTTTTAAAATGACATCTGCATTAGTCTCTTATGTTATCCCAAGCCTCTCTTTTGCTTTTTGTTGTGCTTATCAGAGAAATTGAAATGGCATTAAATGGAGAAAAGAATATACTTCATAGATTCCTTATTATGATTACCAAGAGTGTATGCGCACTTAATCATTTCCCTTGATTAGTTCCATTTTGAAGATTGAATTGTTGCTTAAGGAAGAAATCCTTAAATATTAAAATGTTCTGTATAGTACAAAGTCTATATTTGCCATATTTGTCTTTATTTCAGAGGCAAGACAGAAATAGGTTTACAATTGACCCATCATGTTTGGGGAGATAATTGTAGTCTCTGTGGTGGGATCCAATTCCAGCATAATCTGCGTTCCTTATTGATAGACTAGAAATAAAAAGAAACTATCTCTGTGTTTATAGAGCAGGGTCTTTAAAAAATTGCTTTACTCTTTAGAAAATTCAGGTAAGAACACTTGAAATGAAATGTCCATGTGATAGAGCTCCCAAGTACATATCACAGTAAAAGTGGAAAATGCTATAAGAAAAGGACACTATAGAAAATTATTCCAAATGCTTGTAAACATTGAGGTAGTGATTTTTAAAAAGTGCACAGGTAAATAAAGAAATTCACAAATATAGCAAAAGATCCCTCATGTCAACTACTTCTTAGGGTGATTTCAATGTGAGTAGATTACTCTCCATGTGTATGTACATGAACTCTTTCTTCCTGATCACTGAGATAGACAACACTTCAAAAATCTGTATCCTCTAACATGCCTAACACAATGCTTTACCTAAGTAGTCAGTTAGTAAATCTCTTGTTTAATGAATGCTTCTTGTCAAATGACTGTGACATATTCACAGACCTTCTACTTCTCACCTTCCATTTCTCAATTATTTTACATAACTCACCTTCATAGAGTCCTAGAGAAGGTTCGTACTAGAAAGGAGCTGTCATCTAGTTCACCCTTCTTATTTTGCAGATAAAAAATAACTGAAGCCAAAAGGGATTATGTGACTTTTTTCCCCAAAGTCTCACACAACTAGCTGGTGATAGAGCTACAATTCAACCCGTATTTCTTTACGTCACCATTTTGTACATGAATTTAGTGCATATTGAGAAAGTGCTGTAGGAGAGTTCCATGTGAGTGAAGACCAACCAGGTGGGCCTTAATTGCACTATTTCTATAATTTTAGGTGAAATTAGTATTTATTATGATTCTTCCTCTTCTTTCCAAACTTAGAATCATAGATTTTGAAGGGATCTTGGATGTCACTTAATCCAACCTACATATTCTAACCAATTAAAATGGCGCAGCTCAAGCCCCACTTTATATGGGAGGCCTTTCCCAATTTCCTTCCCCAAATGATCGTCCCCTTCTTTCCTATCTTCTTTGTATTCATCTCCCTTTTGTTTGTTTTCTTTATGTTTATTCTCATACACACACATCTTCCTCACTTGAATGTAATAAGAGAATAAGGGTTGTTTCATTCTCCATATTTTTATCTGCATGACCAGCACAGTGCCTGACACAGTAGAGATTTTATCAGTGCCTGTTGATTCATCGATAAAAATAAAGACTCCAATTAGAGTACTTCCAACTATTTTTCTTTCTTTTCTAGTGCCAAATAGTGTAGGTGTCTGTTGGTGCCAGCAAATGAACAGTTGATTTTTATTTACATCATGAAGATGATACTAGCCATTCTCCTTTAATAAATCAGGTACATTAGAGATATCATCATCATCATCATCATGGCTTACATTTACATAGTACTTTTCAATTCTACAAAATGTTTTCCATGCATTATCTCATTTGATCTTGTCGGGCAAGCCATGCAGTTGTTTTTATCTTCTTATAAAAAGACTGATTGGGGGCAGCTAGGTGGCATAGTGAGTAGAGCGTTGGCCCTGGAGTCAGAAGGACCTGAGTTTGGATCTGGCCTCAGACACTTAAGCACACACAAACAAACAAACAAACAAACAAAAAAAAACCCTAGCCGTGTGACCTTGGGCAAGTTACTTAACCCCAATTGCCTCCAAAAAAAAAAAAAAAAAAAGACTGATCATTCGGTATGGGAAGGGAAATAAAAGAAAGATTTTCACCAAAACTAAAAGTATCCAAATTGAGTGTGTTATTGGCTTTGGCAGTAAAGTTAATCTTAATTTTTTTAAGTTATGAGGAAATATTAGAAATGTAATGCCATATTTCACCAGCAGCTGTGTTTATGGATTGGCTAATGAATAGGATAGAACATTCATATCCCCATTGGGAGTGATTAAGTAGTTATATAATCTTATATAGAAACCTCCCTTGCTATGTCTTATTGAAAGTGTTGTCTGCCTTTATTTTCTCTACCTCTCCTCTCCTGTACTATTGTTGCCTTGTACTTTTTACACGCCTTTCCTCCTGGTAGAATGGAAACTCTTCAGTGGAAAGGATTATGTCCTTTCTGCCTCTGAAACCCTATGATCTTTTACTCATTTTTGCTTCTGTTCATTTTAGCTGTTTAATTATCAGAAAATTGATGTTCAGTGGTCATTTGGCAAGTACGTGGTAGAATTTGCACTCAAAAACATTTTCTGACTTCAAATGTCGTTCTTTTTCTATGGTATTTGAGCTCCCTCATTCTCAAAAAATTTTCAGCCCTGTCATGATAGCTGATTGCCTATATGAGTATGGCACCTGGAGAAAGGAAACAAAGTGGTTTTATGGTTCTTCTTTGATGTAGATAGAAATAAATTGTGTTAGATATAAGAGCTCGATCTGATCACTGGTACCTTGATACTTAAGTTTTTTTGATCGTCAGTGTTGTGACTACTTCCTCTAATGCTCCAGATCAGAAACCTGTATGTGTCTTCCATCTTTGGGAGTCTTGTCTGTGTCCTCCTATAGAAACTCACCGCAGGGCTGAAATCAACCTTTTTTTCTGGGAGCTTTCTACTGAATGACTTGACATTGCATGAATACCAGTGGAACAGGTGAATTCATTTGATTGCTCTAATACCATCCATTATTCCACTTTTCCTGAAAGTTCTTCATATGTACAGTAATATATTTCAGCCTATGTACATCTCTCCGTTGCTAGCTGGATGCTCCTAAACTTTAATTCTTCAGAGACTGATATAACAGTGACTTGTAGCTGTTTTGAATCACTGGAAGAATATTAGTATTAAAAAGAAAGATCTTTGTTTCAGTGAGAAGCATGTGGTTATTAAATGCTCATTGCAATTTCCCAAAGGCAACCTAACTCAACCTCATCTGCTCATGCAATGATGGGCCTCTTCTCATTGTCTATCCACAGTGGTTCTCATTTAGGAGGCTCTGTGATGTTCCAGGGCTTCATACAATAGTGTCATCTACAACTAGGACAGTCATGAAAAATTTATATCTTCTCATATCCCTGATAATCACAATAGATAATCACAAGTTTTAGAAAAGCATATGACAAAGTTTCTCATGATTTTTATGGAAGAGATATGGACTGGATGATAAGAGCACAGTAGGTGCGATTAGAAATGATTGAATGACCAGACCTGAAATTTAATCACTAATGGCTCAATGTCATTTTGGCAGGAAATCTCTATTATTGTTTCAGTTTCTTAAGTGAGATCTAAAGCCACTAAAAAGTCTTTGTCCTAAATGTCGATACTGGAAAAACCAAGAGGATGAGTAATGGCTATTCAGACTATGATATGTAGTTGAGTGGGGAAAACAAACAAGAAAACTACAGTGCTTATCTACCAATACATATGTCTAGGACATATACTGAAAATAGTCAATCAGTTAGCCCCCCTAAGATCTTTTTTTTGTTTGTTTGTTTTTGCAGGGCAATTGGGGTTAAATAACTTGCCCAAGGTCACACGGCTGAGTTTTTGTTTGTGTGTGTTAAGTGTCTGAGGCCGGATCCTAACTCAGGTCCTTCTGACTCCAGGGCCAGTGCTGTACTCACTGCGCCACCTAGCCGCGCCCCCCTCCCCCCAAGATCTTTTAATTACCCTCAAGTTTCTCAGTGGAAAAAAAATGCCTTTCTGTTTAGCATATCTTCCCAGTGAAAATATATGGTTGTAAGTAAGAGAATAAATGAATGAATGTATACAGTCTTTATTAAGTGCCTACTATTTAGAAAGCACTATGCTAAACTCTGAAGATACAAATAGAAAAAAAGTAAGACAGTTTCTGTTCTCAAGGAGTTCACACTATAATGGGGGAGAGAATATATATGTGTGTATATACATATGTGTATGTGTGTATATATTCTGTTCTATTCTATTCTATTCTGTTCTATTCTATTAATGGTTTTAGCTGAAAATCAGATAGAAAAATCCCATTGCCCTGAAGGTACGGTGGCAAGACAGATGTTCATGCTTTTTCTTTAAGACATGGTGTTGAGGCAGCTAGGATGATGCAGCAAATAGAGCACCAGCCCTGGATTCAGGAGAACCTGAGTTCAAATGTGGCCTCAAGACACTTGACACCCTTACTAGCTGTGTGACCTTGGGCAAATCACTTAACCCCAATTGCTTTGCCTTCTCCCCTTCAAAAACTGTTTAAGAAAAAGAGAAGAAGAAATTATGTAGGGGTGGCTAGGTGGCACAATGAATAGAGCACAGGCCCTGGAGTCAGGAAGACCTGACTTCAAATTGGGCTTCAGGCACTTGACACTTAATAGCTAGGTGACTTGGGCAAGTCATGTAACTCCAATTGCCTTGCCTTCCCCTTCTCCCCTCCTCCCCCCCAAAGAAAAAATAGAAATGGTGTTAAGAATGTCAACCACAAAATATTTGACCAGAAAACAAGATAGGATAGTCACTTAAAAAGAAAAAGGGAAAACCACTGGATAGCCAACATGCTCTTTCGGTAGCCATGCAGTGACAGATGATTGTAGGGGACGTTCCCAGCAAATTGAGTTAGAACTTTCTGGAGTGAATTTATGAAATGTCACTGGCAATAAGTATACAGAATAGGAAGGAACAGATGGATTGTGATCTGTATCCTTGGAATGAATACCTGCATCTGAGATCTGTTGACTTATTGGAGTTGCATGAAGGTAAAAAAGAGTAATGCCAGTGGGTCCTACACAAATCTAGAACTTAAATCAGTTCTAGACACCACATTTTAGGTAGAACATTGAGAAGCTGAAGTACGTTTGGAGATGAGTTTTCAGAATAAGAAAGAGCCTCTGAGCTTACTACCATGTGATGATTGCTTGAGGAAACTAGGAGTGGTTAGTTACCCTAGAAAAAAAGAATACATAGAGGGAACATAAAAGCTCCATTTAAGGATTTGTTATCCAGAGGAGAATTCAGCTTTGTACCTAATGGCCGCAGTGGGTAGAACGGGAAGCAATTGGTGAAAGTTACATAGAGATAGACTTAGGCTACATGTAAAGAAAAACTTCCTTAAAATTACATCTATCTAAAAATGAAGTGGTCTACCTCAGTTCAGAAAGTAGTCAGTTTCCCCTTACCAGAGGTCTTCTAGGATAGGACAGAATGACCACTTGTCAGGTGTAGTGTAAAGCATATTTTTTATTCAAGTACTCTTTTAAATTAGATAGCCTCTGAAGTGCTACTGAACTTCTGAAATTCTACATTTCTTTTCATTACTTCAGTGCTTTAAGAATCTGTGATTTCATAACTTTGAGTACTCTCTCATCCAACACAGATCACAACCTGCTTCCTACCTCCTTTACCAATAGTGGGTTGGAGACCAACTTAGGCAGATCCTTGGACAAAAGATATACCTCACAATGAGATTATGTATTATAAAAATGTTGGCCTTAGTCTTCATATTAAATTCATTTCATATCAAATTTAGAACCCTGGGTTCTAGTTATAACCTTTCTGCTAACTATTTCTACAACCTTGTGCAAATCACTTAGCTTCTTTGCAGCATAATTTTGCACAATTATCTGCAAAATAAGGGGGTTATACCCAGATGATCTCTGGTGTCTTTCAGCTGTGTAGACAGTTATTTGGCTACCATATATACTGAAGGGTTATCACTATAGGTTTTTTTTTTCTGTTTCATATCATAATCTGAACAATAAATATTCCTTGTCTACTTTATTTTTCCTGCATAGATAGGAGCAACTCTTTTTAAGTGATTATGGATCAGAAAGGAGTCTCTGGCATTTTAATAGTAGAGGGCTACAAACAGATCCCTGGGATGGAGACCCCTTTCTAAATGGATGAATCATATAGTATTTTGATGTCACAGAAGTATAACACTTGGGTTTTTGTTTTGTTTTTTGTTTTTTGTCTTTATGTTTTCAATACCACTAGAAGAATGTTTTTATAAATACTGGGAATCTAGAGATGATGTCTCCCTGACAACATATTTAGCAGTGCCCATTTAAGATTATAAAGGTAAATATAAAGCATTTTAGAATTGTAATTTGTTTTATGAGTGGTTAAAAAAATTCTTCTCAAGTTCTCAATCAGATTTGAAGAGCAAACATGAAACACTTATTTTTTTCTCTTTCAACCATTCTCATTGGTGAAAACTTAAGCTTGGTCAAGTGAAACACAGTTGATACCATGCAGGCCCATTGAAAATTATTCCAAAAGCTGCATTAGCCACTATTACTAGCATGAGGGTTGTTATTCTTTTCATTCTTCCCTTCTCCCTCCCACCATCAGGTAAAATCCCGTTTTTAAGATTTCACTCACTGATATAATCTCAGTTCTGGTATGAAGTTTCTGAATAGTGTTATGATTCCATGATTTTGACATTCTTCCTTCCCTCCTCCAACCTCTCTCTTGCCTTTCTCCTTGCCTTTTACATAGATATTCAGACTTTTAGCAAAGGCTAAAAGGCAAAAGATATCTATTATATTGTATATTTTTCCCCTTAATTACCAAGACCACAGGTTGACTTTTTTTGTTTTGTTTTCTTTGTGATTAGTAATTTAGACTTTCAAAAATCTATTTTATTTATTCTTCTGAAAGTCTTACTAAAAACCCTTAGTTTTTGTTTCAGTTCATACTTTTCCAATGTCATTTGTTGTTTAGAATTTCCACCCCACCCTATGCTCCACTGTCAAATACACAAAGACCTATGTAGAGAAAAAAGTTATTTCATATATTCTTGTTATGCATAGTCAGGAATAGGGGGAATGGTAGTAAGACCACAGAACATTAATGGTATTTTAGTCTGTAAAAAAGTAAAGGGCCATTCTAATTAAAATTCACCAAATTATTCTTTAACTTGAAGCCAGACTTACATCATAAAAATCCTCATCTCCATTTTCTTCTCCATTTCAACCTTCCTTCTTAAAATTGTCATGTAGATACCCTAAAGAGGTTCCAAGCAATGAAGACTCATTCAGCAACAAATGGAAAATTCTTTGAAAAACTATACTATTAGGGATGATAAAGTGAGATCATCTCTTTTAAAACTCTCATTTTGAACCCAGGTCTACTTTGGCCCAAAGGGATTTTTGGTTTTATAAGTAACCATAGTATATCATGTATGTCTGTGTGTTTGGTAACCTCATTGGAGGAGGCATTGTGCTTTACACTTCACTTCCTTTCATTTTAAATTCAAGGGCCATTTCTAATTGATGAAGGGTGCCTTTATGGTCCAGTTATTTTCAAATACATCATGCAATGTTTCTGTTGACCCTTGTCTTCATGGACATGTTGGTCTTTGACCCAGAACTGGTAAATGAACCCTGCAGGGAAATCATTAGAGAATTGGAACAATTGTGGTAGCAGGATCATGGGTCAAACCATTACCTCCCCATAGGAATGTCAGTTTAAATTGGACTTCTTGCTTTTTTGAAAGCACATTGTATATGTTGAAGAGTCCTAAGAATGCAGAGCTTAGAGTATACAGGTAATATTCAGTCAATGTGAGGTCTCTGCAACATTTTGTAATGTTTCTGGTAGCTTTCAAAAATTTGTTCTGTTGTTTTTTTAATTTGTTTGGATTTGTAAGGATGGAAGCAAAGTCAGAATTGTATTCATCCTTACTTTTTCTTAATCATTGTTAATATATAAATGATAATTATTTTGATTTTAACAATCCTGTCATCCGTTTACTTATCACTAAGGTTTAAGGCCATTATAAATATATCTATATATATGCATATACATATAACATATATATTAGACTCCATTATTAATATTAATGGGATTTTGGGGGGTCAACTATATACTAAGAGATAATACCTTTTTGCTAGTTTTATGTTCTTAAACTTCTTATTATCGAAAGAACAATCTAGCAAGTCAATAAATGTTATAGAAATATTTTCTTTATTATGTTCAGAATTGGTTACTTGCCAGTAATTACTAAAGAATTACTGCCTAGTCCAAACTATAAAAACCTTTCACTTCTCTATCACAAACTTTCTTAAAAGATTTTGGGCATGATAAATACCATATAACGGCACAAAGAATAGCATGAACTCTTCAGTAATTTCCCTTGACTCCCCCATTACCTCTAATATCAAATATAAAATCCCCCGTTTGACTTTGAAATCCCTTCATAATTTGACCCTTTCTTACCTTTTCAGTCACCTTATTCCCCTCCACCTCCTGTAACTCTGGCCTCCTTGCTCATGCAGGAACAAAATACACTAGGTTCTCAGCATTGTCTCTGCCTGTCTGCCATAGGGGGAATGCTATCGCTCAACCCCACCTACTGACTTCCCTGACTTCTTTAAGCCCCAGCTAAAATCCTGTTTTGTTTTGTTTTTATGTGAACCCTTTCCCATACCCTTTTTATTCTAGTTACTCCCCTCTGTTAATTATTTCCTATTTATCCTGCATGTAATCTACTTTGTATATATTTGTTTGTATGCCCCATTAGATTATAAGCTCTGTAAGGGTAGGGACTGTTTTTCTTTTCTTTGTATTCCCAGTAATTACCACAGTGTTCAGAACATAGTAGTAGATCCTGAATGCTTATTAACTTGCCTGCATTTTAGCAGACAGAAAAGCACATTATGGCTTTGGGAGTTTTCAGAGTCAGCTTTCTGTGCATAGTCAGGACTTCTACTTGCCAGAACTAAAATCACAATTCATAATAAACAAGAATAATAGTAACAAGAAGAAGATACCCTATATAGTTAAGAAGATTTATTCCCAAATTACTTAAATAAGTAATTGAAAATAAAAGGTAAGAAATGAGCAACAGAAATTACATTGACACTTATTGATGATGACATTTAATCCAGAAGTCATAGCAATATAAATTAATTACTAAAAGGAGATTTTTTTTTTAAGTCCAGAAGGCCCTGGTAACGCAAAGACCGAATGAAATTGTCTGTAATTTTAAGAGGCCTATATTCCACTCTGGGGATCTACAATAACATGTACATATAAAAATACATGGTAATTTTTTTAGAGGGTGGGAGGTGGCATGTAATTACACATTATTTGTGTGTGTGTGTGTGTGTGTGTGTGTGTGTGTGTGTGTGTTCTTTTTTTTGGAGGGTAATTGGGCTTAAGTAACTTGCCCAAGGTCACACAGCTAGGTTTTTGTTTGTGTGTACGTTAAGTGTCTGAGGCCAGATCTGAACTCAGGTCCTTCTAACTCCAGGGCCGGCGTTCTACTCACTGCGCCACCTAGTCACCCCCACATTATATTTTTAAATGGCCTACCCAGTTTACAAGTGCACCAACAAAATATTTTTGTCCTTGTTTTCCCCAAACACTTGGCAACATTATTGTCTTTTATTAACTTCACCAATTTGATGAGTTTGAAAGTCACTTTAGATTATACATGTTCTCTCTCCAGCACCCTGTTTTGATTTGCCACACTGCACTTGGATCAAATGTTTGGAAAAATTTGTTTGCACTTAAATCTTAGTTTCTCAATAATACAATCAGTGTACAAATTAATAAGCACCTGACCTACAACATTAGTTTTAGTGTTTTTGGAACCTATGTTCTTATAATAAAAGCCTGACATCAATAAATATGATTCTAATGACAACCTAAACAAGTTAGGTTAGTGACTGGTATTCTATTTAAAAACATTTCTCTGAGGGGCGGCTAGGTGGCGCAGTGAATAGAGCACCAGCCCTGGAGTCAGAAGGACCTGAGTTTGGAGCCGGCCTCCAACACTTAATCCACACAAAACAAAAAACCTAGCCGTGTACCCTTGGGCAAGTTACTTAACCCCAATTGCCCTAAAGGGGCGGCTAGGTGGCGCCGTGAGTAAGAGTGCTGGCCTCGGAGTTGGGATGACCCGAGATCAGATCCGGCCTCAGAAAATGAGCACCCATACATAAATAATGACTAGCCCTGTAACCTTGAGCAAGTTACTTAACCCCAATTGCTTAAAAAAATAAAAAATAAAAACATTTCTCTGAACTTCTGAATTGATTCTAAACTTCTCTGAATTAAAATGTTTTCCTACCACAATTTTCAATAAATATCGATAAGTTAGAGGATTCTTAGTTTGATGATATTCTTGAATTACATTTATATAAATGTCCTAGGGCAAGACAAATCATCTAGTATTAAAATTTTTTTGTTTTTTTGCTTTTTTGGAGGGCAGTTGTGATTAAGTGACTTGCCCATGGTCACACAGCTATTTTTTGTATTAAGTGTTTGAGGCTGGATTTGAACTCAGGTCCTCCTGACTCCAGGGCCACTGTGCCACCTAGCTGCCCCCAAAACTTTCTTTACCTTCCATTTTATCTGAATGACTCCTCTACCTGCAATGATTTGGCAGTAACAACTCACTGCTTACATGCAGTTGGGAAAAACTAAAACAGATAAATGATATGTGAGCAGTTAAGGATTTTGTTTTGTTCTGTTCTGTTTTTCAGCTCTCAGACATATGTTAGCTAAGAAATGAATGGTACTGTAATATCAGTATTAGAGTGAAGATGTTAATGTTAGCATTAGGGGTTTGGTTTTGATCAACATCCAAGTGGAAAACACTGAATTAATTATAGTGAGTGCGTTGTTATCTTTCCAGTAGAGACCTAGAAAATTATTTACTGGGAAGGGAGATCTGTAACACAAAATCAGTTTCAGTTAGTGTGAATCAGGGAAGCCCTCGTAAGAAAGCATTTTTAAGAGGCAAGGTTGGGAGGAAGAGGAAAACTCCCATTCTAAATTATTTTTAGCACTCCTAGGTGTTAAGGTAAGTTGATTTCCTTTTCTTTCTCAGGTAGATGACAGATACACAGACTGAAGAAGATTATCTGTTTTTTGGTATGCTGGAAATGAGAGACAGAATGAAGGAATTGCTCCTGATTTCTTAATACTCTAGGAAAGAACCTTCTCCCCCCACCTGGTGAGAACACCCACAGCTCAGCAATGTTAAGTAAATATACCATTTATTTGCTGCGAAACTAAGCAGAGGAGCATTTTTGTACAAATTGCTAGTGAGTATTTAGCACTTATTTTGAAGAGTGTTTCTAGGCTAAAGAACAAAGTCAGTAAGCTCTGGGGTGCGAAAGTATTACAAAAGGGAGAATAGTAGATTTTCAGTTAATAGGTGAGGAGTCTAGAGAGAAGTTAAGCCATTCAGATCTAACCCTAGAAAAGCTAATAGCTGTCATGATCCCTGAAGGGGGTATCTACTTTTCTTTTTTTCTTTGTTTTATCCTCTTTCTGTAGATTCTACTCTACCCCTGTAACATTCCATGTATAGGGCTACAGTATAGCTGATATTAGTGGGGAAATTTTCTTTGTAGGCATTGGCTCAATGCTGTATGCGGTAAATGTCCTTTGCACTCCACAGGGCTGATTCTCTAATATAGTTCAGCTTAGCAGTAATCCAGTAGAATTCATCACATTTTTATTAATTACCTACTATGTGTCAGGCAGGGAGGAGCATAAGGACAAGGAAGTCCCACCCTGAAAAAACTTTTACTCTAATAGAAAATATTTTGTTTTACATATATATATGTATAATATGTTTTTTATGTTTACATCTTTTTTTTTTCAAATAGCAAGTATCTATCTTCTGTCCCTTCCATTTCTTTTTTTTTTTTAAGCAGTTGGGGTTAAGTAACTTGCTCAAGGTTACACGGCTAGTCATTATTTGTGTGTGGGTGCTCATTTTCTGAGGCCGGATTTGATCTTGGGTCATCCCAACTCCGAGGCCAGCGCTCTTACTCACTGCGCCACCTAGCCGCCCCAAACATTTTTTGGCCTTTTTTTTTTTTTTAGGGCAATGGGGGTTAAGTGACTTGCCCAAGGTCACACAGCTAGTTTTTGTGTTAAGTGTCTGAGGCTGGGTTTGAACTCAGGTCCTCCTGACTCCAGGGCCAGTGCTCTATTCACTGTGCCACCTAGCCACCCCCTGTCCCTTCCATTTCTATACACTGTCTTGAGAAAACACATTTTTAAAACACTCCCATAAATAAGCATAGTCCAGAGAAAACATTCCCTACAACGTCTGTATCCAAAAATGAATCTCAGTCTGCATATGCAAATCCATCATCTATCTTTCAAAATAATGGGAAGTATTTTAATTCTTGAGCCCTCTGGAATCATGATTAGTCACTTACTGTGTACATAAGAGTTCCTGAGTCTTTCAAAATTGTTCATGTTTACAATGTTTTTGTTATAATATAATTTGTCCTTTGGGTTCTGCTAACTTCACTTTGCATCACATCAGAATGAGATTCAAGAGATGCCTGCTTCCCTAACTCCACCCTGGTTTCCATAGATTTGTACTTGTACCCTCCAATTGTGCGTAATGCTTTCCACCATTCTTTTCTCTTCCACTAGTGTATCTTTTCCCCACCCCACCCCCATCCCTTTCTTTCTTCTTTCAAGATCATCAAAATAGAACAAAATTACTCCTGGCTTTATTACCTGGTGATATTATGATTCTAAGGTAGTGCTTGTATCTTGCTCCTCACCCCCTCAATTTGAATGCAAACACTTAATCCTAGTACATTATTTTCTGATCACTCAGTATAGTATTATTAATTCCTATTCCTCATTTCTTGTATTTGTATTTCAGTTTCCAGTCAGTTCCAATCTTTTTCCAGGGATACTTAGAATGCTTCTATTTTATTTAAGGTCTAATTTTTACCCTGTAGGGTAAGACTCAATCTGGGCACATTCTTCTTCTTTTTTTTTGGAGGGCAATTGGGGTTAAGTAACTTGCCCAAGGTCACATGGCTAGGTTTTTGTTTGTGTGTGCATTAAGTGTCTGAGGCCAGATCCGAACTCAGGTCCTTCTGACTCTGGGGCAGCCGCTCTACTCACTGTGCCACCTAGCCGCCCCTAGGCACATTATTCTTGATTGTAAGCCTATAGTCTGCCTTTCAGAGTGTCATTTCATGTTCTATTCCCCTTTAGCTTTGTAATTGCTAAAAGTCTTGTGGTTGTAACTCATTTCTCAGTACTTGAACTCTTTCTTTTTGGCTGATTGCAGTATTTTTCTTTGATCTGAAAGTTCTGGATTTGGGCTGCTACATTCTGAGGCATTTGCATTTTGGGGCTTCTTTTAGGAGGTGACTTAGGTAGGTAGTTGTTTCTTTTTGTTTTATTTTGTTTTTTTCTATTAACACTTTTTCTTTGGGTCCAAAAAATCTGGACAGTTTTTTCTTATGATTACTTGAAATATAACATTTAGATTCTTTTTATTGTTATTGTTGATCATGGTTTCCAGTTAGTCCAATAATTCTTAATTATCTGTCCTCAATTCTCTTTTCCAGGTCAATTGTTTTTCATATGAGATATTTTACTTTTTTTTCCCCAGTCTTTTGAGTTATTTTCTTATGGAGTCATTAACAGCTCTTTGGTTCATTCTCACTTTCAGGATGTCTCTTACTCAGTTCAAGTTTTGTGTTTCTTGTGCCAACCTATTCTTTTTCCAGAGTTGTAATTTCTTGATCAGTTCTTTCTTCTATTCCAGTTATTTTTATATAATTTTGACTCCTTTTAAATTTTTTACTCTTACATAATTTCTTCTAAGAATTCTAGTCAGTCTTGCAGGCAAATTGTGATTATCTTTGTGGCCTTACATGTAATTGTTCTAGTAAGTGTCAACTTCTGGGATTTTTGACTTGGGCATCCTTGCCCCTATAATAAGCATTTCATCTTCTTTTATGTAGTCATTTTTTTCAGGAATCTGCTTTGGGCAGTACTGCATTCTTGGTCTAACTTGCAGCCTTGAGGCACTAAGTCTGATCCTGGCCTCCTTGCAGAGCAGATTATGTCCACAGTCTGTTCTGTGACACCCTGGTCTGAGTCTCAGAGTTCTTCCAATCTTGCAGACATTGCTGCCTTCCTGAATTGGGGGCTGTCTGCCATCTCTGGGCCTTCATCTGCTGCTGGCCTAGCTTGAAATGCTGAGCCCTGAAACCATTAACCTGTCCCACTCCTGACCCAGAGTTTGTGTCTGGTCACTTCTCTGTAGGTCAGATATGTTATTCTGGTATTGAATAATGTTCTGTTTTAACTTCTTTGATATTCCAGTCACTACATGTTGATTCAGTTGTGGAGGGGAACTGAGCTGTACAGCTTCCTCCTAACTTTGCCATCTTGGTTTGTCTCCATGTAGACATATTTTCCCTCTGATACCCTGAGACCCTGTTTTCTTTCTTACCTGTCTGTACTTAGAACTTTTAAAAAGGAAAGATAATTTTCAGTTGTAGGACCTAGGGAATGCTTTTGGAAAGACACACATCTCACATAACACTTTACTTTTCACATCTGTGAAATATTTACATAATAGTAGACATTAAAGTTACATATGAAAATGCCTTGGTCCAGTTGAAGAAAGCTAGCTTTCCATTCAGAGGAGTTCTGTTCAACTATGAGAGTGGGGGGCTTCAGGGAGAGGAGAGAATAGAGTATGAGAGCAAAGGCCAGGATGGGAGACAGTCATTTGTCCAGGGTGACTGAAGCATAATGTAATTTGAAGGGAATCGTGGGCAAGGCCAGTACTTTAGTAGTGAGAGTGGTCAGCTTTATAGAATCTTCCGTTATAACCCCCTCTAAGTCCATTGTGTGCTTACCTTCTTCCGGTTTTGTTTGTTGGTTTGTTTTGCTCATCTTTTCTGCACACTGGTTGCTTTAAAAAAATCAATGCTCCCAAATATGTACATACCATTTTACTTTCATCACTCTCTCCCCTAAACCTGTTTTCCCTCTGATATATGAAGACTGTCTTCCTTTCTTCCTTACTCTGTCATCCTGTCTTTCACTCACCTTTTTCTTGTTCCCCTTTCTTTTCCTATCCCCTTCCCTAATACTACAGTTGGTTTAAAATGGCCAATTTTTGTTCCTGACTGGAGTTTGTGTACCCCAGTCTTCCGCACTCCAGAGCTGAGATAACTGGAATCTAAGGCAGTCTCATCTCATCGAAGAACCGTTATGTGGCTAATGTCAGCTCTTGCACTTACACATATACAGTCACAATTCTCAGCAGTCAGGCCTTAGAAGCTCAGAACTCTGAAAGAAATTATTTATCCTATTCAACGGCACCAGGGATTCATTGTTTGACGAGAACTGTGCTAGATCACAGATGGTATACTTCATGGGTTATGATTTCACAAAACGGGCTGTCTTCACAATTTGGTTCTCTTATATGTCACTCTTGGGAATCCTGTGGATAAGCAATAGACAGAATTTTTAAACTGGTATTTTATTAGTTTAAGCAATATTAGGATTTTTTTTCTTGCTAGCATCTTGTTACTATACCGATTTTTTTTTTCTGAATTAAATTATTCATTCTTTTGTTATATTGGCTGTGGGCTTTTTGCCCAAATCAAGTAGGGATATGAAGAACATATTGTGTCTAGTGACAGTGTGAGTTAGCAGCACTCCAGTGTCTGCTTATAGCCTTTGCGTTTATGAACCTGTGCACGACAGCTGCCGTCACTCACCCGTAAGGAGAAAGGAGTGAATAAGTTTGCAAGTCCAAGAAATTAGAGAACTTGAGAAAATACTATGAGACCTACCAACTGGAAACAAACAAACTAACTAAAAAATAACATGTATATTTTAAATCTTTAGAGGGACCGTTAAATTCTTTTTTTTTTCCTTGAGCCTGGTTGGATAAAGAAAATGTACATTCCTTCTATCAATACTTTTCTTTGTTATTCCTTCTGTTACTGCATATACCAGAGCTCTGCTCCTTTAATGAAACAATTTAGGGTTAAATGTTTATTTGGCCACATAGGAATGACCCTAGAAATGTACTAAGAATTATTGAATGCAAAAATTGAAAATTTAAATACCTCTCACTTTCCTTCACATTCTTGAATGCTGCCACACACAGTGCTAGTCCAGAGTTAACAAATACCCCTGGAAGGGTGATGTGTGAATAACCTTATTTTCTTATATGACTATATCTATATACAGTGTCAGTTGGAGCTCCTATAGCAGTTTGGGCTGCTGGTAGCTTTGTACACCCCCAACATCATGCTCCTCAGAATCTTCCTCAAATTGAACCATGTTCTATTTGCTTTGCAGGCAGCCTTGATATTTACATTATAAAAATTCCAAGCTGAAAAACTGTTCAATTTGACAGGCATTTATTAATTATCTGCTATTTATAAGGCACTGATATTACAAAGGCAAAAACAAAGTTGTCCCTCCTTTCACAGAACTTGCATTCTGTCAGGCTGATGGGAGAAGGAAGAGAGAGGTCCAAAAGAGAAGTAATTCAAAATATCTTTACTACAACCGTCTTCCCCACCTCCCATCCCTACCTGCAATCCCAGGGGGCTATCACAGTCTATATAAAACTATAGATTTTTTTTCCTATTCTTACCTTAATAAGTTACCTTATTGTGAGTTATCTATTTTCTGATGTATTTCCCCCAACCCCCAATCCCCTTATCTTTTCTTCTTCATCTTCTCTCGCTGATGCCCCTTCCTTTTTGCCCTGACATTTTAGCAGAATATTGTGTATTCATGCATGCTTGCATGTCTAAACATGAGCATATACATGCACACCCCTAGAATTTCCTATGCTGGAAACTTTCATTTTTGTGTATTTCACTTACATCTCCCTATTTAGACCTCCAAATCATTCAGGCCTCCCTGAGTCATTCTGACCCCTGAACCACATGACTCTGAATTCAGGATGGTTATTAAACCTAAGACATTATTGAACCTGGACCTGCCTGAGTCTCCCTAGAGCATGGCCTTACTGAGTCCTGGACATCATGGATTCCCCTCTTCTTGCTATGGTCTAATGACCATCATATACAATTGTCTCTGGTAATATCCCTAGCTATATCTTTTCCCAATCCTACTTTGATGATTTTAGTTTTCATTCTAGCATGAGGGACGTCAGTACACTACCCTTTCTTGCAGGTGTCACCCTTGGCCCCTCTTTGGTGAAGTTGAAGACCTTGCCATGGTTTGTAACTTTCAATTCAGTTGATTGTTTATCATAATATTATAGAGCATTGTGGACATTTTCAGTGATTTTTATGGTCGTAATTGTTCAGGCAAACAGAATGGCTAGATATTGACTCCTGGCTCTGAGTAATTCTACTGTGTACCAGTCTCACACAGATCCATGTCTTTCCTTTGTGCCTTTCTTTCATTGAAAAAGTGAATGTTAAAAAAAATTTCCAGGCCCAGCATCGTAGGACATGAGGGGTAGAGAATAGGAATGACTGTGCTGTACCCCACTTTGGGGGCCAAGATTGTCCTTCAGTCACCATCTTCCTTCTGGCCTTGCATATGACTTTATTTCCCTGCTTGAATGTTTCCCAAGAGTATTTGATTATGTTTTGTTGCTTGAAACGTCTTCCCAACAACTCCTCCTTGGTGGCCACAGCCATGACGTCTGGAACCTTGGTAACCACTGCCTCAGCTTCCTGGTATTCATTATGCCCTCTCTTAAGTCTTTCTCTTTCTTAGCTCCTCTTTCTCCTCCTCAGTCTCCTCTTTCTCTTTCTCACCTGACATGCTGAAGGTCATTAGGCCTGTATTATGGAACCTAAAGGCATGACAGGGCTGGTATTATACCAAGATGACATCTACAACTGGCATGTGAAAGAGCTCTTAGCCAAGGAATATTTCAACGTATTTCTTCAACAGTGAGGTGCTAACTGACATGTACTTCTTGGGGGACAACGGGATCAGCTCACAGCCTTGCCATCCATTTTGCCTCTGAACCCTCCTGACCCACAGACTTGTCTCCTGGTTTTCCACAGCATCCTAGGAACCATCTGCTCTTGCCTTTTCCCCTGAAACTAAACCCTTCCTATATCTCTTTGTCTTCTACTATTAGAATCTGACCTCATTAAGAATGTTCCAAATCACTAATAAGAAAAGAAATGCAAATCAGAACAACCCTGAGTTTTCACCTCATACCTAACAAATTAACAAAGATGATGAATGATAGGAATAATCAATGTTGGAAGAACTGTAGAAAGATACACTCACTAGGCGGTGATTGGCAGAACTATGAAGTGACATAGCTGTTTTAGAAAGCAAGTTGGAATTATGTAAATAAAGTGACTAAAATGTGCATACCTTTTTACAAGGATATTCCATGGCTAGATTGTGTTATAATAAAAGGAGGCTATTGGTCAAGTGAAAAAGAAAAGACATGGGGCGGCTAGGTGGCGCAGTGAATAGAGCGCCGGCCCTGGAGTCAGAAGGACCTGAGTTCGGAGCCGGCCTCAGACACTTAATCCACATAAACAAAAACCTAGCGGTGTAACCTTGGGTAAGTTACTTAACCCCAATTGCCCTAAAGGGGCATCTAGGTGGCGCAGTGAGTAAGAGCGCCGTCCTCAGAGTTGGGATGACCTGAGATCAAATCCGGCCTCAGAAAATGAGCACCCACACACAAATAATGACTAGCCGTGTAACCTTGAGCAAGTTACTTAACCCCAATTGCTTTAAAAAAAAAAGAAAAGAAAAGACAAGCACTGTGTCCATCAGAATATTTATAAAAGCATTTTTGGTAGCCAAGAACTGAAAGCAAAGTTGATATACCCATCAACTGGGAAATGGTTAAATAAATTACAGTATGTAAATGTAATGCAGTGTTACTGTGCTGTAAAAACCAAATATGGTGAATACAGAGAGACGGGTAAAGACTTATATTAGCTAGGGCTAACTGAAGTATGCAAAGGCAAAATATACATATATGCACAGTGACTACTGTAAGGAAGATGACGAGAACAACCCCAAAACAGTTGAAAGTAAATGTTGCCAATTTACAAGGAACAAGACTTTATAAAGATATATGAGATCAATCTTTTCCCCACTGATTTGCAGAAGTTGGGGAAAGGGCTCCACAAGTGTGATATTGCATATAATTTCAGTTTTTTCAATGTGTTGATAATTTTTTTCTTTTTTACTTTAAAAAATTATTTGTTTTATGGAGTAGCCATCCTAAAGAGAAAAGGAAGAAGGATACCTGGGGAAATTTGGGTTATGCCAAAATGGCAGTTCCATTGAAATGAAAGATGGGGGGAAATGTGAGCTCATTGAAATCAGGGATTGCCTTTTCTATTTGTATTCCTAGTATTTGGAACTTGCTAAGTGCTCAACAGATGCTTTTTCTTTTATTTATTCCATTCTTAAAAAGTATATAATAACTGTGTTCTTCTGAGCAATGATAAATATAGTTTCAAATACTTGTGTACTGATTTCCTAAGACTCAACAGAGTTTTTGTCTTAAGAAGTTCCCAGATTTTAATATTGTGATAATACAGCTGAAGGTGTATATTAATGACAGGGAGATGTAATTCTTTTTGCTCTGAAACATTACTTTTAAGACTTGAAGTTTCTCAGTATTTTGTCAATACCACACTGTTATAACCAAATGGAATATTTTCATGGTATGTTTTCAAAGCTCTTTATCTATGAATAGACCATTAAATGCATATCTCCAAATTCACAGATTTCCACAGTTGATTCTGGTGGCATCAGCACATTTTGAGTAGCAACAGGACTGGATAATATGCGTGTATTTTGATTCTTCAGTAGATCTGTGATCTTATTGATACGGCTATTTTATCCCACAGTGTAGATTACAACCCAAACATGGCTTCTTTTGTGGTGTGATTCATATCAGTGTTTTCCCATTGATATGTCCTGTAGCATATCCCTTCTATGTTCTGACATCTTCTTTTATGTCTTGATTTTTCATGATTTTCATCTCAATACTTGGATAGCCAGCCTGTACTCCTTACCTCTTACCTGACTGGATCACCTTTCCTTCTGATCATAGCTTTTGTAAATAACATCTCTTCTTGCCTTGCTATGTGTTGGGGTGTCAGTGGAAATATATTACTACCTATTTATCCTCTTCAGGCTCTTCTCCGTTGCTCTTAAGCGATCACCTGAAATTATGATTCCACTATATTCATAGTGGAGTGTCTGACCAAAGACGTTCGGGTTGTGGGTGTATACAAGTTCTTGATTTACCAAACCTAGCTGTCATATCATTCTTCCTTTTCCAGGTAGTCAGTACTTTTTTTTTTTCAATAATTCAATAGATTTGTGATTTCAACAACATTAAAAAATTACAACCTTTTCGTACAGTGTTTTCCTTTGCCTATGACCCCCTTCTAGTCCTTCACAAAGAGCCTACTTAAAATGAAGGTGAAGTAGAGTAGGTCTTACTCTAGCTTTTCTGACATTGTGATTATGTGGATGCCAATGATAGATTCCAGTTATCAGTTGACTCTTTCTTGCCCATCTTAATTTTTCCTATCTTCATTTTCCATTAAACATCTCTTTAATGGCAGTATTTATGCCATTTGTGGGGAAAATGTAGTGGTTCACAAAAATGTGACTTTATATCACTTCAGGTTATAACCCTCTAGAAGAATGAGGATAAATCTTTACTCTCTATTTTTTTATTGCCAAGCATTTTGGTGAAGTAAACAATTTTGTTACAATTATGCAAAACCACCACTACTTTTGTATTACTTTTATTTCTGTGCCTATGAGACTCAACCATTATGAATATTCACTAATAATTCCAGTGACAAAGACCTCACTACTACTTAGTGGGTAAGGCTTCCCATTCTGGGTAGATCTCATTGTTGAAAATATTTTCCTAGTAGTGAGGTAAAATGTGCTTCTCGGGTACTTTGAACTGTTGGTCTGTCATCATAGAATAAACAAAACAGCCACCAGATATTTAAAGGCAGAGCATATGTCCAGTTCTCTCAAGCCATCACAGGATCTCATGTCCACTCACCATACTGGTTATTCTCTCTGGATCCATTTCAGTTTGTCAGCACATTTCCAGTCAGGTAGTCAGTTTGTAGTATACTCCAGGCAAAGTCGGCCAATATTTATTAAGCACTGTGCTGTATATTGGGTAGAAATACAAAAAGAAAGAAAAACAGTCCTGCCCTCAAGGAGCTTACATTCCGATGTGTATGTGTTTGGGGGTTGGGGGGAAGGACAGCAATAATGAAAAAAGATGTGAGTGGTAAGGGGGGGGCATTCTTTTTTGTTGTTTTGTTATTCATCAGTTTTCAGCCATATCCTACTCTTCATGACCCCATTTGGGGTTTTCTTGGTAGAGATACTGCAGTGGTTTTGCCATTTACTTCTCTAGCTCATTTTATAAATGAGGATACTGAGGTAGACAGGGTTAAGTGACTTGCCCAGGGTCACACAAGTAGTAAGTGTGTGAGACTGGATTTTAACTCTGGAAGATGAGTCAGCACTCTATCCATGGTGACACATAGCTTCCCCACCATCCTTTTTAAAGGTCTAAATGTTTATTAGAATGGATAGTTCTTAGCATTTTAAGTTTCATACTGAAGGAAATTAAAACAATTGGTATACCCAAGTTATTATAAGAATGGAAGTTCTCAGAGGGGGAAGTCATGAGGGGTAAAGGGAGTATTTCCAGTGTGAGAAGTCATCTAAGGGTGGGTGGGGTGAGCTTACAAGGTGAAGAGGTTTCTATACATGGTTCAGAACGTCCTGTGGAGATTTAATCTCTCCCTTCACTGATCCTCCCCTGCACCATATCCTGTAAGTCATGAATTTCTGTACATCCATATAGCTTTTTCATATATAACGATGCTCCAATGTCTTTTCAGTCTAATCTTTTCCACAAAATACATCCTTCCATGACAGTCTTCTGTGTTGTCAGGTATGAGTTCCATCTTATGCAGTGACAACCATGAGTCATATTTACTTTGTGTTTACAGTCAAGTGTGTTGAGAAAACTTTAATTTTATTTTCTGAGCTTTACTGTTATAGTTCTAAATGCTCCTCTTTGTGCTTTCATTAAACATGATATAGTGATTAATTGCCATCAGTCTAGAGTCAACCTCTCTACTTTCCACAGTTGGTAGAATCTTCAGCGTTCCCACGGCCTCTTTATTGCCTACCATTGTGACCCATGTGCTATCAGAGAGTGAATTCAGATGAAAGGCAGTTGAAGTTGACATAATATTAGCTACATTTCCACTGTATTAGCACTATTAGTCTTCTTCCATGGTGGACAGCTACTAAAATTGCTTAGCTGCTTGAAAAAATATTTTCTAGCAAACCTCACTCCTTTCCCTCCCACCTTCGTTTAAAATACGACCTGTCTGAATTTCTAACTGCTGTTGAACATTTAAACTGTCCTCTTTTGGGCATTTATTCATTTTCCTAGTAGTCAGGAATGTTATGTTGTTACTCAAGGACAATCCGGTTTGAATGCTGAGAACATAGACCAATTGACAGTGTTGAAAGCAAACATGGAGAATTTTCTCTCTAAAGGATTCAACTCCGGCTTCTGACACTAATAATCATGAGTGGTATATAATCAGAGGCAGCAGCACAGCAGAAAGCAATTCTCTGAACATGTATTCCATCGCAACACATCAGAACTTCACGGCCCAGCTTTTCTGACTGACTGAAGACCTGTACAGCTCTGCATTTTACATGAAGCCCCACAGAACAGAAATTGGAGGCTTTTGTCCTGGAATCCTAATTGTTTATTTAGGTGTGCTTTGCACATCGTTCTTCATAGGGTTAGGTATTTCTGTCTAGACGGTGTCTCAGAAGTCATCTCATTCCACCTCTTTGTTTTACAGTTGAAGATGAATTAATCAGCTCGTCCAGGACTACACGAGCAGTAAATAGCATAACTAACGCTCCAGCCCTGCTCCTCATAATCCAAATCCAGGGCTCATTCCACCGTGCAACCCAGCTTCCCAAGATTTTAACTCAGTGGCTAAAAGTGGCTAACTTTCCTATGATAGTGAAAAGCCAGAAACAAAAATGGTCCTCCAGTTAAGTAACGTCTGAACAAATTGTAGTCTATGAATCTGATGGGGTCGTATTGTGGCATAAAGAGCAACTTTGAAGATGTACGAGAAACATGAAAGACTTGGACAAGCTGATGGTGAAGCCTAGAAAGCAACTAAGAGAATGATATACCAGAAAATTGTAATCACATAAATTAAAACAGCAATAAAAGGTATTTGAACTTCAGTGAAATCTTAATCAGTGATCTTGGTTCTGAAAAAACAACAACAAATACAAAAATTCTCCAGGAGAAGCAGTCCAATAGGTGTAGATAGAATTTGGAATATGCTATCACTTTGTCATAGTCACCCTGTTGGTCAATTTTGTTTAATTGGTTTTGGTTTTCTTTTATTTACACAATGCTAGCATAATAATAAGCACTTAAGAAATGTCTGTTAACTGACTGTTACAAGCAAGGGTTGGGGGAGGAATATCAGGAAATGAATGGTATAATTAACAGAAGGCATCAGTCCGACTTTAGACTTAAAAAAGAAAACTAGAAAAACAATAGAATAAGTCTTAAGGCACAATAATTTGGTATTCTTTCTTATGGTTGTTGAATGATTCTACAGATTGGTGTTTTTTGGTCACTGCTTAAAGAATCTAAATTAAGTGCTAAATAGGATGAAAATCTTTATTTTGTGAATGCTATGTAATTTCAGCTATCTTCACTCTTGTATAGCAATCCATTTATTCATCTCATATTGGCTCTTACAATCCACCACAGTCCTTATGACTATTTTGTAACCTTTCTATTATCCTGGGATACCCAACTCCAGTTTTTTTTCCTCAATTTCACTAGAGTCCTTTCCTGTTTTACTAATATTGAAACAATATGACGTTAATTCTCTCAGCTCTTGTTCTAAGTTTTTAAACACCTGTCATTTTTTTCTTCCTTCTGGACTACCAAAGAAGATGCCTTTCCTGTAGTAGACATTTTATAAACATTCATTGGTTTCAGTCATGTATCGATATGTCTCAACCACCTTCTCTTTATATACACTTTTCATGCACTCCCAAGGTTTCACCTATTAATTCTGTGCATATAACTCCCATATCTTTTATTGGAAGCTTGAGCTATCCTCATAGAAAATTAGATTTATGACCTTCCTTTGCAAGTCAGAATTTTTCCTTTCCCTTCCCTATGTCTGTTCATGTAAATCCAGTGAAATTAGAAATCAAATAAAGGTATGCAAATAAAAACCTAGATTACACTTAACTTCATATGGATATTTCTTCATAAATGCAGCCTTAATAATGGACTTCTGCTTCCTTCTTTGAAACATCCAATCAGTTTTCAAGTTCTATAAATTCTAATTATTCAGTATCTCTCCTTTTAGTTCCCATATCCATAAGCCCACTCAAGACCTTCATTACCTTTTGGAAGCAGTAACTTTCCTTCCAGTCTTCCCACTTTGAATCACTCTTTCCTTCAACATTCCAACAAACCACTTCTAGACCACTCTTCCCTAATGCAAACCAAAAATCATCAATGACTCCCCATTGCCTACTAAATAAAACCTAAAACCTTTCATCTGACCTTCAAGGCGCTCCATGGTCTGTCTACAATTTTGTCCCACACTGTTCTCTCTAATATATTTTGTGCTTAACTAAATTGGATTACTTACTTTCCTGCGTTTTCCTATTCTCCATTCCCTTGGCCACCCCCATTCATTTCCTGTACTTAGTATGCACTAATTCTCCATCCCCACCTGTGGAAATACTACCCATATGTCAAAGTCCAACTTAAACGCAAGCTCTTCCATAATATAGCCACTGACTAAATTTGATTTAGAGCAAGAAAGTACCTCAGTAATCATCTTTCTATCCACTTAATTTTATATATTAGCAAAAACTGCTTAATGAATTTTAAATTGTTCAGTTATTTAAATAACATACAAGAATTGGGATTTAAAACCGGGTCCTCTGGGACCAAGTCCAGTGATCCTGACACCATGCCTTATGGCCTCTTCCTAGCAATTCTCTGTCCTTCTTCAGAACTCTGTACCCCAGTGTGCTCGCCAGGTATTTATTGCTGTTTAGTACGATATACATTTTGCTCATTGCACCTTATCCCATCTACTCTGAGGATAAAACATTGACTTTCATATAGTAGACAAAATAATTTGTTGCCGAATAAAGGACTAATTATTTGAATTTCAGTTTATTCATCAATTTGGGATTTCCTTTCTCCTAAGAAAGATAGAAAATATCTGCATAATAAGAACAGAGTTTCAGTGTGTACCTTACTTTCAGAAAGTCTTATCCTTACATTCCATGACAGTTTTGTGTTTATAGATTTCTGTCTTACTGTGCAAAATGACTTTTGTCCATCCAAGACTTTGCCTATGTTTCTCAGAGATGTTTTAGTTCAAAATTTTTTCCTCATGGCTGTCAACTAGTTAAAGAGCCACTACCTGCAAGTAAATCGCCTTTTCTACCCCTAATATCATGATACCTCTTTTCTTGACTACTTTAAATTCTTCAACAAAAGAAAGTTAACACTGAATGTCATTTCATAATTGCAGTAATGATCACACAGCTGCGCTTTCCTGGTATTATAACACATGTCAGGATCAGTTTAGGAGCCCAGCTTCATTTCCTGCCCAGATGTAATTCTATCGACCATTATTGTGGTTAGAAAGTGCAGCTTCTTGTTGGTTATTGCTGAAGTGTGACAGAGGCCAGAAAGAGTTAATGAAAGCCCAGCTAGGAGAACAAGGTATTTCAGGTTCCGGGAAGTGCCAACTCAGCACTACCATTTTGGCAGGGTTTTTTTGCTTTATTTATTGTCTGTCTGTCTGTCTGTTCATTTGTTTACTCTTCAACCATTTCCCTAAGAAACATTTTATTTAAGAGAATGTGGATTTGTAAGGAGGAGCTCTTACACTTAAATGAACCTGTGAGAACCCCATAGCAAAGCAAGTGCCTGCAGTGCTAATAATGAGATCTGACAAGGCAGGCCTGCTGTGTTTATTTATGACCTTCTGCCTTTGTTAGCCCTTGTGAGAAATTCCTTCCTAACCATAACAATATTGTTGGAGTTTGGCACTGTACTGAGAGATCCTACCGAGCCTGAGGGCCCAGAAGCTGGCACTTTTTCAGCTCATAACAGATTGGCATCATTCTTTCTTTATTTAGGCCTCTTTTACTTAATTCATGAGTTTTCTTCAGCCTTGACATTCACGTGATCTTTACAATTTAAAGAAAAAAATGATTCTTCAAACTAGAGTCGACTTTTGTATACTTTACTGCGTTTTGTAATTGAACCAACATTTGTTTGGTAGGTCTTGCAAATGGATATAAAAAGATGACAGCCAGGAGTTGGAAATATCGGGAAATAAAGGGTTGACTAAATTCAATAGAATTGTAAATAGGAAGAAGAAATAGCCACATCTAATTTCATAATGGTGATACATTTACAGACTGATGGGATAATGTGAACTGCTGGTGTTATCTCATATGTCTATCCATTAGCTCTCTCTCTTCCCCTCTTTCCCCCTTCTCCCTCTCTCTCCAAGTTCCCTCTCCCCCCCCCCTTCTTCTCCCCTGAATAGTTTCAAGTGAACTTAGAAGAACTACACTGTAATTTTCTAGTTGCAAAATTGCTCCTTCTTAAGAATCTGTTTCTATCTTCTCACTATTTTCTTAATATTGAATTTATTTTTTTTATGTCTAAGAAAATTTGTTTTCTGACAGTCAAGAATCTATATCATTCAAACAAAGTGGTCGTTTTAAGGCATAATCTCACTAGTAGGTAATTTCTAGATTGTATTTTTTGGCATTCAGTAAAAGGATATTTCTAAATATAAAGCTGAAGAATTTTATAGGTAGAAGAAATATTAGAGATTATCTAGTCTAAATACTTCATTATATAGGAAGTAACTAAAGCCAAGAGGTAAGTGATATACCCATGTTTTAACTACTTAGTGAAATAGAATGAGAATTAAGACCTTTGACTCATAGCGATTTCCTTTTGTTCTTTTCCCTCAGAGATACTGGGATTGTTGAGTCAAAAGACATGGATCTTTAAAATATTGGAGAGAATAGGTGAAGTATTACAGGACAGGAAAAAGACAGATACTGCCTGGATTTTCAGAGAGTTCAAACAAGTTAGTTTGAATTCTTGCATTATTCTAGAATATATTATTAAAGGGTGGTATCTAAGAAACTAAGCAAGAACATGGTATTCACACAAAACTGTTTGTTGTGATCAGTCATTTTAGTTGTCTTTTTGTGTGACCCTATTTGGAGTATCTTGGCAAAGATACTGGAAAGGTTTGCCTTTTCCTTTTATAGCTTATTTTACAGATGAGTAAAATGAGGCAGGCAAGATTAAGTGACTTGCCCAGGGTCTTGCAGGTAATAAGTTTCTGAGGCCAGATTTGAACTCATAAAGAAGAGTCTTCCTGACTCCAGTCCCAGCTTTTTGTGCATGGTGGTGCCATCTAGCTGCCCCAAGCACCTTGGCTACAGAGGAATAAGTCGTTGTAGACCCTTCTATAATGCAGGAGTTATTAGACTAGTAGATCAATGAAAAGCTTATAGAAAGAATTTCTCCCTATATTTCAGCAAACTGAATTGTACTTAGCCCAATGTTTAGTGTTAATTATAAAAATAGCAATGATTTTAGTTTTTCAATATATTTTTCTCACAACAACCCAGTGAAGTAGATAGCACACATTATTTTATCCTCATTAGTTTTACAAAACTAATACTCAGAAAGATTGAGTGATTTGCTCATTTTTGTAAAGCTTTAAGACTCAAAGCTGGTCTTCAGAATCCAAGTTCAGGACTTTATTGATTATACTATGCTACTTCTACAAAATAACCCATATTTAATAACACTTTCCTGACAATGCCCTATTATGTATGTAATGGAGGTATTGGCCCCATTTTATAGATTATAAATTGAGGATTAGAGTGACTTGCCATTCCATTTCATCATTAAGGAATTAAAAAAAAAATTAGGAAGAAAGAAAAATTTAGTTCCATAAAAATTGCCCTACTTTTCCCATAATCATATATCTTTGAGATTTAAGGGAAGTTTTGCAATGAGCCAGGGAAATGCTTCAAGGAGGAGCAGAAGAATAAAGTGGCAATAGCAGTAGCAGCAGCAGCAGTAGTAATCATATAGGGCAGCGGTAGACACTTTCAGGTTAAATCAAAGATATATACAATAATTTGGAGATGCTGGATGAGGCAGATACAGTTATAGATCATGAATTTTAGAGGTACAACAAATTGCCCTTAGGGGTGTCTAGTACTTATCTTTGCGTTCAGAGGCAGAAAGTTGTCAGGGATTGGTCCCAAGTCCACTTACTGAAAACACAAAGCTTGAAAGACCCTAACATGGAAGTCTCTGGGTATAGAAAATTTCATTTAAGAAGTCAGGCAGGATAGTGTGAGGCAGGAAGATTGGGCATGTCTAAAGTAGACACATCCTGTCACATGTAATACTTATTCAAAAGAAGAAATTGAGTTGTTTTGCATACCACACTTGGGAATGATTACACAGCCAGCGGGCTTTAGAATTGGGATTTGAACCACTGATTATTCTGACTATATCTAGAGCTCTTTGACAATACCATGTCTTTTCAATTGTCTTGAAAAGTGCGTGTCTTTGGAACCTTCTAGCAGCCATTTTATACACTTTGCTGTACAATTTTCAGTATTTGGAGGAGACTAGATGTTCTGATTCCCATATTCTTTTGCACAATTTCCTGGCATAATTGGTGAAAGTAGATTTCCAAAGCAATTCTCTTTTCCATTTTTTTTTTTTATGACATTCTGACTTCCCCCAGTTGCATGTAAGCCATCACTGGGCATCATCTGATGCAAATAGAATGCTGTTCTTTGTATTTTCCAAAAGGAAATTAAAAGGTTAGTATGATCAGCATGCTATTTCTTACTGCTTAGAGCCAACCTCAGGAAAAGAAAGTCCCAGAGAGTCAGCTCCCACTTCTGACCCCTTTTGGCTGTTGGTTAGTTGTTGTCCTTCATTCTCAAAGAGGACCGAAATGACACCACTATGCTAGAATCAAGTTACAGTGTGTCTAATTGTGGCTGGTCGGACCAACATGAGCTTGGAATGTTCCACCACATGTTGGACACAAATAGTCTGTGTGAACATTTGGGGTGGATTCTCTACATTTGCACATCCTGCACATCCTGCATTTCCTTTGAGCTGTTTCAATTCTGCTTTGCTCATAGAGCACAGCACCTTCTCTGATGTGGGCACACCATGCTGGGTGGTCCTGGGGCAGTGTCTCCCATGTCATAAAAATCATTTCCAAAGTTCTTAAAAGAGACCTTGAGAGTATCCTCGGATCTCTTCTTCTGACCACCTTGTGAACGCTTGCCCTGTGTGAGATCTCCATAAAATAGGCTTTTGGGTGAGGGTTCTGACTAGCCCATCAGAGACAGCTCTCTTTTAGTTCAAGTAAGGACCTCAGTGTCTGGTCCCTTATCGTGCTAGGTGATCTTCAGAATCTTCCCAAGACAATTCTGTACAAATCACTTAATCTCAGTGTCCCAGACATCTTTCTAAGACTTGCAGATGTATTTGCTAACCTCTGTTTGTAGAGGGAGTTTTCTCACTCTGAATTCCATACTCCAATGAAATCTCAGGTCTGCAACAGAAAAGGCAAAGTTAAAACTTTTATGTAGCCTAATAATAGACAATAGACCCTTACAAAATATGTTAAACCCAGTTTTAAGTATATACTATGTAAAATGTTAACCAACAAGTTCATGAAATTAAAAATGAATTATACTTTACTTGAGGGAGCCCTTTGCAATTGGAATGTTTTCAATTAGCTACTATGCCTCCTAATCAAAGTTCTAATGGTCCTAGTGTAGATCCTGCTTGCTAAAAAGATAGTTCCGCATGTAGTAGCAAATGCTGGACAGCCTGGTAGAAAGAGCACCAAATTTGAAAAGAAAAGGTTAGGATTCAAATTTTGACACCATTACACATTGGCCGTGTAACTTTGGTCCAGTTTCTTTGAGCTTCAATTTTTCCTTCTTTAAAGTAGAAAGGTGGAATAGATGGTCCCTAAGACCCTTCCCAATTCTAAATTCAGTAATATCCTAAACTAATGATCTAATCTTATCATTGTTGTCCTACTGAGTCCAATCATGCAAGCCAATAATAGTCTCCAAAGAGACCATTAAATCCTTATTCCCATATTAGTGGTGGTTGTTAATTCTCCCCAAACAATTGATAAGAGTCCCATTTCTAGCATGTTTGTTGATGCTCAGGTATTTACATGATCATTTTATGAGAGCTAGATTACATTTTGACCTCTTATTACCTAAAAGCACTCAGTTACTGGAGTTATCTCTTTACCAGAACTGTATCTATAATTGTATAATAAAAGTCAGTGAAAATAGGGATTTGATATATGAAATTTTACTAAATAACTTTTATTTCAAATACCAGCTTGATAACGACTTTCTCCTCTTTCATAGAGGATTTTTTTTAATTAAACAAATGCTTTATTAACTTCTGCTTTACATCATTCATTTCCACCAGATTATGAGTTACATTTTTCCCTCATTTTTTCCCTACCCACCACCCCAGAATAGCAGTCCCACTAGACATCCCCTCATCCAATCTGCTCTCTCCCATATCTTCTCCCATATCCCCTTCGACTTTGCCATTAGGGCAAGGTGAATCTCTGAGCCCCAATGCCTGGATATCTTATGAAACATTTAATTTTAAGACCTTGAATTTCAGATCCATTCCCTTCCTCCCTTGTCACCCACTCCCTCTGAGAAGATAAGTAATTCAGTTTGTGTTGTACATGTATAGCTATGCAAAACATTACCATAGTAGATATATTGTAAAAGACTGCTTATATTTCCCTCCCACCTGTCTCACCTCCCACCTGGTCCATTCCCTACTTTGATCCTCTCCCTCTTTGAAAGTGGGTACTTCCAACCTCCCCTCCCCCCAGAATGCCCTCCCCTTCACCATCCCCCCTCTCATCTCCCTTTCCCCTACTCAGGAGAGTGAGTGAGGGTAAGATATTCCATTTAGCGTGTATGTGATTCTCTCTTTGAGCCAACTTCAATGAGAATATGCTTTTGCCTTTTTGCCTTCCTGTTCTTCCCCTCCTCTGCAACTACTTCCCCTTGCCTCTTCTACATGAGATAGTTTACCCTACCCCTACCCTGTCTCTCTCCATCTCCTCTTGCCACTTTCCTCTCTCACCTCTTGACTTCACCCCTTAAGAATCATCCCTTCCTTGGGCCGGCTAGGTGGCGCAGCGAGCAGAGCACTGGCCCTGGAGCCAGAAGGACCCGAGCTCGGATCCGGCCCCAGACACCCAACACACAAACAAAAACCCAGCCATGTGACCCCGGGCAAGTTACCCAACCCCAATTGCCCTCCAAAAAAAAAAGAATCATCCCTTCCCATCAAATTCAACCTGTGCCCTCTATCCATGTATACCTGTGAACATATGCCATGTACCCTTCTTCCATTATTTTCATAATGAGAAAGGTTTCATCAAACAGTTATTGTTTTTCCATGTAGGAATGTAAATAGATCAACTTTGATAAGTTCCTTTTCATTTCTTTTCCTTGATTACCTTCTCAAGCATCTCTTGCTTCTTGTGTCTGAATGTCAGATTTTCTATTCAACTCTGGTTTTTTCATCAAGAATGCTTGAAAGTCCTCTATTCCACTGAATGACGATATTTTCCCCTGAAACAAGATACTCAGTTTTGCTGGGTAGGTGACCCTTGGCTTCAATTTCAACTCTTTTGCCCTCTGGAATATCATATTCCATGCTCTTCAATCCCTCAGTGTAGAAGCTGCCAGGTCCTGGGCTATTCTGATTGTGGTTTCCACAATATTGAAATTGTTTCTTCCTGGCTGCTTGTAGTATTTTCTCCTTGATCTGGGAGTTCTGGAGCCTGGCTATAATATTCCTAGGAGTTTTCTTTTGGGGATCTTTTTCAGGAGGTGATCTGTGGATTCTTTCAACCTCTATTTCCCCCACTGGGTCTAAAACATCAGGGCGATTTTCCTTGAGAATTTCTTGAAGGGTGGTTTCTAGGTTCTTTCTTTGATCATGGCTTTTAGGTAGTCCAATAATTTTTAAATTATCTCTCCTGGATGTATTTTCCAGGTCGATGGTTTTTCCCATGAGATATTTCACATTGCCTTCTATTCTTTCATTTGTTTGGATCTGTTTAATAGTATCTTTATTTCTCATAAAGTCACTAGCTTCCATTTGCTCCAGTCTAACTCTGAAGGAATGAATCTCCTCAGTGAGCTTTTGAGATTCTTTTTCCATCTGGTAAATTTGACTTTTTAAGGCATTCTTCTCCTCATAACCTTTCTGAGCCTCTTTTGCCATTTGAGTTAGTCTATTTTTTAAGGTGTTATTTTCCTCAGTCAGGCTGTTGACTGTCATTTCATACTTTTCTTGCATCTTTTTCATTTCTCTTCCCAAATTTTCACCCACTTCTCTTATCGGCTTCTTAAGGTCCTCTATGGCCTGTAGCCAGCTTGTATTTTCATTTGGGTCTTTTGGTGCAGGAGTTCTGACCTCACAGTCCTCCTCCATGCTTTGAGCCTCTTTGCCCCTAAAATAGGAGTCCAATGTTGAACTTTTCTGTTTATTTTGTTTCATTTGCCTAGGCTTGTTGCCACTTAATTACTTGTTTTTTGAGCTTGTTGCCACAATAGGACTCTGCCACCAGACAGGGGAGCTTCTCTCCCAAACGTGGGGTCTTCACAACTTCTGCCAGTTGTGTGGCCTCTGTAAAGCCTCCATCCACTCTGGCAAGTTGGATACCCACCCCAAACTCCGCCCCCCAGACCACAATCCAGATCCAGGCAGTTTAAAGCAATAGCAATTAACCCCCAGACTGATTGCTGGATCTCCCTACAATTCGCAGACCAGGAGCTAGAGCCACTACTGACACTGCAAAATGGCTTCTGTGCAGCTGTTTCTTCAGCTGCTTTTCGCCCCCCAGGGGAGGAAGCCACGAGTTCCCCAAATACTGGTCCCCAAGTCCATAGGGCACTAACCTCTCACTTTGTCCTAGGCATATCTGTGCTGATAATTGTGGAATCGCCACAATTGCTGGTGTTCTGGGGTCCCTCCAGCCGGCTGCTGGCCCAGCCGCTCTGGGGCTAAAACCGCGGACCTGGGCTCAGCTCTGTGCACTGTGCTGTCGGTTCCCAGGGCGCTGTGCTGCCTGCTCTCAGAGCACTGTGCTGGCTGCTCCCTGCAGGGCTACTGGGCTGTCCTCAGCAGGAGGTTAGCTTCTCTGTGTCGTTCTGTGGGTGCTGGGGTTCCAGAAGTTGTTCGGAGTCCCCTTTCACATCGTTTGAAATTTGTGTGGGGCAGAACACATTGGAAATGCTGTTTCTAGTCTGCCATCTTGGCTCTACCCCCCCCCCCCCCCTTCATAGAGGATATTAATAGCTTAAAACTAACCTAAGACTTTTGGGGGACACCCTCTATATGTAAAGTGCTATGCAAACCTTAAAGGATGATTATATATATGTTAGTTATTATCAGTAGTAATTTTAGTTCTATGTAAAATTATCTATTGTAGCAGCACACTGCATTTGTGGTTTTGCCTACTAAATTATAAACCATTTGGCGATAATATTTGTTTTAGCAAAACTTCATGGCTTTTTTATTACCTCATTAGAATATGCATATCATAGTTGTTTATTATAAATGTTTCTTGATTCAATATGACTTTGAGTAAATCCATTACCTTTTTTTTTTTTAAACCAAGCTGGCTATATTTTTAAGGAAGCATGTTCCAGGGCTATAACTTCATACATTAATGTATCTGCATTTTGATAGGAACTCTTTTATTAGTGTGCTAAGTAACATCCACTAAGAAAGAATATTAAACATCTAGTAATAAAGGAATACTTTTATTAACCACAATTTTGGTGAACTTAACCACTTGGAATAATTTAGTTCATTATAGATAAATGAATTGTTTGATATAAATCAAACTTAAAGCATTAGATTTTTAAAAATTTCACTTATTCCAAAAAAAAAAAATCAGAATCTTTCTCAGATTAACCATAACTTGTCATTACTAGAATTATAGTCTTCAATCAGAATAGTACCACCAAATTAAAGTAGGTATCTTATACAAAAAACATTGCTGGAATCTAAGGCACCTTATATAAGAGAAATAATTCCTATTACCCTGTGCTTTCACATCAGGAAGCATTTATTAAAGCCTTACAGTATCAGGTACTGTGCTATGGAGATAACCACCCCCCCCCCCAAAAAAAAAACCCCATTGCCAGAACTAAAGTAGCTCCTATTTTAATGTGAAAAACAACACTCAGATAACTACATAAAAGATATATACAGTGCTAAGGTAATACTCTAGAGAAGGCACTAGAAGCAGGGGGTGGGGACAATCAGGAAAGACCCCCTTCTGAAGGTGGGATTTGAACTATGTCTAAAGGAAGCTGGGGAAAGCTAAGAGGCAGAAAGAATTCAGACTTGGTGACTGGCCAGTGAATCCTCACAGATGTAAGGAATAGCAAAGAAACTAGTGTTACTAGATCATAGCATACAGGGAGGGCAACCAAGTGTAAGAAAACTGGAAAGTTGGAAAGACAAGGGAACAGGTTGTAAAGGACTTGAAAAGTCAAACAGGATTTTGTATTTGTTCCTGGAGGCCAGAAGAAGTCACTGGAGTTTATTAAGAAGGAGTGATGGGGTGAGGTGTTATATAGGTCAGATCTATGCTTTAAAGGAAAATCCCATTTGGATGGATTTGAGTAATGAAAGATTTCAGGCAAAGAGATTGGTCAATCAGAAAAATATTTCAAGAGTCTGAGTGAAGTGATAAGGGCCTGTCACTGGGCGGTGGCTATCTGAGTGGAGAGGAGGGGATCTATACCAGCAGATGAGGCATGAGAGGAAGAGAGCGTAAGTGTGCACATAATATTGAGGAACGATAAGTGGAAGAATAGAATGTCCAAACAACTAAGTTTTAGTGTGGTCCTCATATAAACACAACTTTTGTTTCTTTCCCAGTGGACTCAAGGCCATTTGTAGGCAGGAGGGAGTTCGTTCCCATTTTTATTTTTTTTTTAAGGTTGCTAATTTATTGGCTGTTGCTATAGGACTTGCTGGCTGAAAGGGTTTCATTGCTGTAGTCCTGAAGAAATGAATGGCTCCTAAGGGTTCCTGCCTTTTTGTTTTTAAATTTTATTTCCTGAATTCCTACGTGCTAAGCATCGCATTGCAGAGATAAATAGTAAAGTTTGTACCCTGAGAGATACAAGAAGTGTTGTTCTATTGTTTTTCTGTTCTAAAGATTAATGGTTCTCTTTCGTTGTTGTTTTTTTTAAAAAATGGAATCACCAGACAAACTCTAAATCTTAGCCGTTTACAGTTCTTGTTTAGTTTGTCAATTTACTTTGAAAACATATGGGGTCATTAGTATTTATTCTTTCATACGTGGTGTTGACATTTGTAAAAACATCAACTCATTTCCTTCCCCATTAATACTCTGTCTTCTACCATTAGGGAATGAATGAATAAATGAATGAAGCACTTACTAAGTGTTTACTGTTTACACAGCTGTGTATTAATCATTAGGGATTCAAATAGAACAGTAAGATAGTCTCTGATTTCAGAGAGTTCACTTTCTAATAGGTGAGGAAACACATAGAATAGATTTTAGTTGCAAGTCAGATAGAATGGTCCCATGGTCCTTAGGGTACTATAGATGTTAATACCATGTTCTTTAATGTTATTGTTTAATGTCACTATTCCCATGGCTCTTGGGTTCAAGGTCCTAGACTCTCCTCATCAGGAATTGAGAAGAGATAGTGATTGTGTACCAAGTTATAGCTGTTGAGAATGTTACCTTTTAAAGACTATAAGGTATTTTTAGATACATTGTCATTTTAAGGTTGTGATCAATATCCCCATCCTTTTTGTGCAGTTGAGATGTATCTTTGTGTGTGTATACACATTACATATAGGTTATACAGGATATGCTTACTATACAGTATGCATATGACATGTATATTACATATCCAGCATAATAAGTGTTTATTGTTGGTAAACTCAATGGCCCAATGGATAGAGTGCAAGGCTGAGAGTCAGGAAGAGCTGAATTCTGATCCAACCTCAGACAGTAACTATAACTAGCTGTGTGTCCCTGAGCAAGTTGTTTAACCCCTTTTGCCTGTTTCTTCATCTGTAAAATGAGCTGGAGAAACCATTTTAATATCTTTGCCAAGAAAACCCTAAAAGGGATCACAGAGTTGGCCACAACTAAACAACAAAAACAGGTGTTTCTTATACGTACTCAAAATGAATAGTGACATGACTTGTTGGATAGTGAGGTGATCTTGGAGTCAGGAAGATCTGAATTCATGTTATGCTTCTGATACCTACTATTATTAAGCTGTGTGATCTGGAGAAATTATTTAACTTATAGCCTACTAATGACTCAAGTCATAGACGAGTTGCCAGTATGCATCAATGGTGATGATTTCCACACTGGCAGTTTCTTGTGATGATGAAATGATGCCTCAACTCCAAACCATATGTAATATAACTCCTGTACCTATACAACCATCTGTATAACCTTGAACAAGTCTCTTTGAACTCTCCATTGAACCTTGTTTTCCCCATTACAAAATTAGGAGTTAGATTAGAGCAGTCATTCCCAGTCTTTTTGGTCTCAGGACATCTTTAACTCTAAAAATAGTTTTTAGGTTTGTTGTATCGATTTTTTTTATCATATTAGAAATAAATCCTGATAGATTTTAAAATATTTATTCAAAAAATGAGCCCATTACAATGATATTTTGACGAGTGGCATTGGTTTTTTTCTCTCATGTTTTTGTAAAGTAGGACTTAACAGAAAACAGTTGGGTTCTTATATCTGCTTCCACATTCACCATGTTGTGATATATTGTTCTGGTTGAAGTATATGAACAAAATTCCACTTCGTTCAGATATCTATTTGGAAAAGGAAGAACATTTTAGTTGGCAAATAACCTCTTAGTATTCCTGTGAAAAATTTTGGCCTTCAAAGACCCCAAAAAGGGTCTTGCGGGAATCATCAGGGGTGACTTTATCCCAGTTTCAGAACTCTGGATTCATAAGAGCCCTTATGTCTCTAACTTCATATGTTTCTATGCAGTTCAAATGAATAAAACCACCTTGTTGATCAGTAAAATCTCTGCAATGATGAAAACATTATGGCAGTCATTTGAAACATCCTGGATAACCTGGATGTATAGTAATAGAGAATATTTTTTATATTTAGTGTGTACTTTAATACTTAAGTATCATTTCAGTATGGGAGCTCCCTCCAGCAGTAAAGACCACAGACTATTCATTCATCTTGTGTGACATTTGTTCACATGCTCTCACTAGGGAAAGAAAACATGCCGCCATGCTCCTCTCCAAATTCCTTGGGTGACCCACATGGAAAAAATGTGGTATTCCATGGCAGAAAATTTAACATAAAATTAAAACATTGAACAGTTTACTAAAATGTCAGCATTTAGAAAATCATATTCAAATATATTTTTAAGTCTAGTGTAAATAAAAACTTTTTCAGTGAGGTTCATGGCCTATGGGAAATGAGAGAAACAAATTCCTTCTTTAATGATATAGTATATGACTATACTACCTAATGAGCTCTAATGTATAGTATATCTTACCTACAAAAATCTGACTTTCAAATGAACCATAAGAGTAAACAAACTTAGACTTAGTGTCCCACTTCACTTCATAAACATAGCAAAAGGAGTCCCAGCGCTAATGACATGAAAACCACTGTGTATATGAGTAGGTGGGTGCCATAAATGGCAGGTGGGGAACACAGCAGGACTTGGAATTTGTAAAGAATTTGTATCTTTGTAGGAAGAAATAGGAAAAATGAAAAGCAGCGGGGGCTTAGGGAGATCCCATGCAATACCAGGCTGCATATAGAATGGCATACTTGACAAAAAAATATCTTGACCCATTCTTCGCAAATTTTAAATTTCATTTTGTTGGAGTGCCTTCATTCCACCAAATAGAGAGTGATTTGCCTCACCAGGCATTCTCTTCCAAACTTGGAGCTACTTTTGTTGAATGTTTTATGGATCATCCCTGGTCTCTCATTCCTTGGATTCCATGCCCCCTTTTTTCCTCAGGAACGTACTCCAAACTTTCTCACTTCTTTCCCTTTGTTGGCTCTACTTCTTGCCTGCTTGTTAGAAGTTCTTCCAAAACTCAGTCCTAGCATTTCCTTTTTAACTCCTGTTTCTCTTGAAGGTCTTATGTACTACTATGGTTTCATGTCCTGCCAGTGTAAGTTAAACTTATCTAATAACCAAAACATTCTTCCCTTCAAAACTTTCTCTTCTTCCTGACTTCCCTAATGGCACCAAAACTGAACCATTTGTTCCTACTGCTTGCCTTGACCCTTGCCTCCTCATCAGTCACCAGGCTTTGGATTCCATTTCATAGTATTTCTCCCATCCAGCCCCTTCTCAAATCCCAGTGTTGTCCCCATGCTAGCTGGTAAAGACTCTGTTTTACATCTCTCTGGGAGTATTGTAAATGTATCATAACTAGTCTGTGTCTTTAGTTTATTTCCTTCCAGTTTGTCACATATGGCACTATCAGAATAAAGCACAGTTTAATTATCCTGACTGCCTCCTGTAGCAGCAGGCACCCCAACATCCCTAGGGTGGCTGCCAACACAGGTTCTTAGAGCTGCTTTTCTAAAGGAAAGCAACTCAAAATGGGTTAACAATCTTGCTTTAATCAATCAGACATATCATTTATCAGAGGAAAAGGTCAGCACCCTGAACTTTAGAGTATACAGACAGGTTACAAGCAGAAGTTACAAGAAGACAGAGAAACATTTCAAGCAGACAGGCCTCCAATTCTCTGACCATTACATCCATACCTGGTCATAGTTACCAGAGAGGGAAGCATCAACATCTGGGTTTTTAAAGGGGGGGGGGAAGGGGATAGCTCTCAAAGGCTGCTCAGACTCTTGTCTGGTCAAATCACACAACACTTCTCAAAATGAGCCCCAAAACAAAGCCTCACATCAAGGTTTATATAACCTTCTCCTGGTTCAGAGAATGTGGCAACCCTCTTGACCCACTGCCCAATCACAGAGCACCAAGCCTCCCACCACAGGTTCTTGGTGCACTTAAACCTGTCAAAGGGTCTAGGGGCAGGGAAGATCTTAAATTCACATTACCAAAACACCCTCCTCTGAAGTTGTCCATTGTTCTCCAGTGTTTACATGATAAAGCCTAAATCCCTTAGTTTGACCTTCCCACTTAAGTTAGTCTACTCCCTGTTTTCCTAGCTTTGTCTCATATCACTCCCTTTCATGTACTTTATCCTCCAACCAAACTTATTTCTCAGATATTTCCCAGTCCTTGACTGAATACTTTTCCTTTTGCCCTTCCCTATCCCTAAATTGTCCTCTTCCATCCACTCTTCTTTTTGAAATCCTCTGTGTACTTTTGAGACTTTGGTAAGCATCTCCACTTTCATTAATCTTTCTAAGATTCCAGAATTTATCTCTTCTGAATGATCACTTATTTGGAATATTGTAAAGAAGATTTGGATTACATAATACCCCGGGTCCCTGCCACTCTCTGAACTACCTTAGCACTTTTTTGGTAACTCTCTTTTGCATATACTCCAAAGTTCTTACCTCAATTCCTATTTCTACTTCAGATGAATATAAAGGCTACATTTTGGTGGTTGGTGATATCTTTCACTCAGGTACTCCCTCCATTAATGCCAGTACTTTTCAGCTCTAAAATGTTATGGGTTTTCAGGTCTTCTGTGCCTGGACAAGCAGTTTCAAAAATTGCTATAGTTAAGAAATATTCATTATAAATTGGTAAGCATTCTGGTGAACCTAGTCTAAATAATTTATAAATGGAGTTATTTGTATTAAAAATCTTTAGGATAGAGTTGAAAAACATCTTTAGTAGCACAGTGAGGTCTTTATACTATCAAAGGGAGGAAAACCTTTTAAAAATACTACCTCAACTAATGAGTCATAAAACACCATCAATAGAGCATTGGACCTAGAATCAGAAAGACCCGAGTTCAAATTCAGACTTAGATGACCCTGAGCAATTCATATAAACTCTCTCTGCCTTACTTTCCTCATATATAAAATTGTGAGAATTCTAGCACCTACCTTCTAGGGTTGTGAGGATCATATGAGGTAATCTTTGTAAAGCACTTTTCATATCTTAAAATGGTATGTAAATGCTAGCTATTATTATTATAGCTATTATTACTATAATGGCATGGATTCAAAGAATCTGAGGTTACTTTTACATCATAAAGAGGTATTGGAGGGTTTTATTTTATCTTGGAGATGATAGGGAGCCAGGGTCACTTGTAAACCACCAAGAGGATTTTTCTTGAAGCATATATAGTTATGCATATACAATCATATGTTGACATAACATTTTGTGTGATTGGGGCTCCGGACTGGTAATTTCATCATAGGAAAGTCCCATTGCAGGAAATCCCTTCACTGATTGGCATCAGCTACACATCTTATGGTTAGAAGGAATTGCCTGAGACACTGAGAGTTAGTTGCCTGTGGACACAGAGCTAATATGTTGAGGATACAAAATTGAACCCAAAACATGCTATCTCCAGGACCAACCCTCTATCCACTATGCTGTCACGCCTCTTGTATAATTGTAGAAGTAAATATTTCGTTATGTGACATTTTTTATTAAAGAGTGGAATACTTGTGACTTAGAAAAAATTTCATAAATGTAATTTTCTCTGGCTGTCCTCCTGCCTGAAATACCCTCCCTCCTCAACTGCACCTATTGACTTCCCTGAATTCCTTTAAGTCCAACTAAAGTCTCATCTTTAATAGGCAGTCTTTCCCAGTGTCTCTTAATATTACTGTTTTCCTTCTCTTAATTTTCTCCTACTTCTCCTGCATATCTCTTACTTTGTATATCATGTGTTGTCTTTCTCCCATTAGATTTTAAACCCTTTGTATTGTCTTTTGCCTCTTTTTACAGCCTTGTCCCTTAGCACAGTGATAGGCACATAGTTTAATAAATGCTTTTTGATTGGTTGAATAAATAAATTGATCTTCAGGATGCTAATGAATGATAAATTGAATACCATCATCAGATGTGTGTTCAACATGAATCTCAATTGATATGACAAAGTGAAACACTCGAGAAAGGAATGTGCTATATATGGATATAAAATAATATATACAAATATATTAAGCCGTATGTGCTCAGATGAATAAAATATTTTCCATGCTTCACTTTGTCTCTCACTACCATATAACTTGCCTTTCATAGATCCCTCTGCTGGCTGTGTTTCAAGTACAAATTTGTGTGCTGATTCAACAGTGTCTCTGTTGTCAAAGTGTGATAAGGTTCTACCACCAGGAAGGCATAACAGAATCCTAAGTTCAGTGAGATCTCTTGTACTTGTCGAATATACAAGAATAAAGGTTGCTTGTGGGCAAAGGATAAAGAAAAGCACTTACCTGGAGACATAATTCCATACACAGATGAAGTTTTGCTACAATTTGGTTTCATCTAAAACTTAAAATCATAAAATGTCAGGGTTTTTATGTAAAGTGTCAGTGTATAACAGAATATTTTCTTTGGTAGGAAAGTGCTCGGTATTTTCACTTATGTAGCCATTTTTTTTCAAAAATCTTTCATGAGGAGCAGCAAGATTCTTTCATCAAAAACAAACCACTGGGGCAAAATTGTAGTTTTTGTTATACTTGAGCCTACCAAATCAGTATCTTAGCAATCAGCCCATCAAAAAAAAAAAAAAAAGGGAAGGATTTAAGGAATGCCTTGGGACATAGGGACTTCATCCCCTTAAAAGGAGTCCTCCCTGCAATTACCTTACCTGCCAACTTTCCAGCAAGATAAATGGAAGCACTGTAGCTTGAAGGTGCCTTGGTTTGAATGAGATGCAGTAAGGTCTCTCTGTTCTTTCCAGGCATCATAGATCTGATAGTCCTTATAAAAGAATAGGGTTGGTGCCCTGCTGACTAAATTGTCCTCTGGAGTAGTATTAGTTACACAGAGTCTTTGTTAACTAGGCTGAATGCTTAAAGCACCGTTGAAGTTCTCTTATTAACACATTTTTAAATAGCTCTGCATATGGATACCCTAAAGAGTGTGAATGTATCAGTATAATTTACATATAAAAGTTATGTGTGTATTTTAACTGGGATGTAGAAACCCTATCTTTCTTTATTACTGTTCTGTTACTCCAAGGCAGTGAGCTTTGAAATGCTGATGACATGTGAATGATATGAAGGCCACTGTTTTTATATTCTTCTCTTGGTGTTTTCTTCAATAGCTTGTTGAATCACAGCAATGTTTTTGATGGGTTTGCTGCTTGATAAAGGATCTCTTAATACTCATTGCCATCTTCTTTTCTCCTCCCCCTACTTTTCTTAATATGGTATGGGATTTTAATATTGGGCAGAAAAGGGATTTTTTTTAATATTAGGGAGGCAGTTGCAGATGAGCATTTTTATTTTTAGAAACAAAGGCTTATAGGATGTTGACTTAACAGTGATTTTTTAAAAAGAATTTCTGTTCACTTTGAAAGTGTGAACAAAATGCAAATAAACCCACAAGAAGCAAAAATCGTATCAAATGCACACGGAGTTGAAAACTCTGAAATGAAGCCGTAGTGTTTTACTAGATGATACATTGAGAGTAGTTTTGAATTTGAGGATTTTTTTGTTATTTTATGTGTTTTAATAACATGTTATTATTTTATATTTTGTCACCCAAGAAACCAGTTCTTTGAGGCGGCTAGGTGGCGCAGTGAGTAAGGGCGCAGGCCTCGGAGTTGGGATGACCTGGGATCGAAACCTGCCTCAGAAAATGAGCACCCACACATAAATAATGACTAGCCATGTAACCTGGAGCAAGTTACTTAACCCCAATTGCTTTAAAAAAAAAAAAAAGAAACCAGTTCTTTTCTGTTACATATCTTGAAACTACCCAATGAAATAATTTTGTCTTATTGTCTAAATTTATGAAATTCCAGATATTAGACTTAAATTGCAAGGATTGGGCTTCACTTTAAGAGAGCTGATGTTGGCCTGCTTGAATTTTTTTTAATGAGATTATTGATTTATGTTTTTCCAACTATTTAAATAATAGTGATGGAGTACAATCCCTCTGTTTTATAAAATAGGTGAATCATACCATTCTGGAGGTATTATTAAATATAGCTAAATCTGTCTAATGTGTAGTATCCTGTCCTTATTACCCACTACCCTCCCTCCCCCAACCCCACTGGGCCTACTACCCTTAAGGAGAGGAAGGAGGCAGCCCTGTTTAGTTCTCAGAACACATGTGTGCCCTTGTACTTTTATGAATGAGTTGCATCAGGTTAGTGAGGAAATCCCTTAAAGGCATATGCTTCAAGAAATATCTAGGACCTGTCAGTCATTGTTTTCCCCTAGGGGATTAGCAAAATGAGAAGTTAGAATGCCGCCTAGGAAGGAGTGAGTCTTATCTTCCCTTAAACACACCGGTATAAGAGCACAAGTATTTACATCCAGCCAATCTATTGGCTTCGGTTTTGTCATGATGATACCAAGCATTTGATTTGACTGTTGAAATAAAATAAAATCATCCTAGCGTGCTATCTGCTTAGAAAATGCTCCAACTACACACCATCACAAAAAAATAACTGTTTGCAATTCTGAGAATCTGAATAGGTCAAAACTGCAGTTAAACTGAAGTATCCATAGTAAATATATTATTTTACCAACTCTGTGTGTGCAGATTCATGCATCTAATATACCCCGAACAGAAATTTCTACACATTTTATCTGTATGAGTTCTGAAAAACTGATTCCTTTCGCCCAGTTTTATTTTGGAAGCTTGATATGATACTATTTCTGGGAGTGATACTGTTTCTGCTACATTTGTTATTCATAGCAACAGTTACCATTTGACTCTGCTAAAGATTGCCCTCTATTTTATTTAGAAAAGTATCCCTCTTCCTAATACAGGGTGTTCTTATGTCTCTATAAGCTTACTCTAGCAACTGCTGATCTTAGACGGTTTTTGTCATCTAAGTTGGCACAAAGATTTTATTTTTCTTTTAAATCATTGGTAGTTTTACTTTAAAGCAGGCTGTATGGCATAAGCAATGATAGGAGGTAGAAAATTGAAGAGGGAAACATGATTTTAGTTCTGGTTCGACTTAATCACGCTTTGGAAATTGTACCATGGAATTAGGACAATTTCTTTCTCCTCATTTCTGAGGGCTATATCTCCTATTCCATCCCCAGCCTCACTGTCCTCTTCTCCATCTGCCTACTTTACCACCATCAAGGAATGACCAGATTAGGATTTATAGCAGTATGACTGTGCCATACCAATTAATGGTTTTTTTAAAAAATATAGAGAAGTTTAGGAAGAGTTTAAAGCACTGATTCAAAGAAAAGTAAGGAAAATAAGAAAAAGTCCATAGAGTAAATAAACTAGAAAGAACAAAATATTGAATCTAAAATTGGAAATCATGCAAATTATAACAGCCATGCCTACCTCAGATGAAGAGATGAAAAGACTATACCCCCTTTCCTTCTTTGTGAAGTGGGGACTATGAGTGTAGAACAGTGCATGGACACATAGGGAGACTTGGTTAATCTGTTGAAGAGTTTTACTCATTTGCTTGTTCTTTCATATTCTTTGTCTCAAGGAAGGACTCACTGGAGGGGTGAAGAAATATTTGGAAATGAAATTGATAAAAACAAAATTGTAAATATGCTTTTGAAGAAAACAGAGGGAGGAGAAACAAGAATACTTATGTGCACAGGCATGCAACCTTCCTCTTGGACTAGTGTAGTTAGTGCCAGTTATTCATACCCTAAGCCTATGACAAGACTTTGTTCCTAGATATTGTTCTCCATAATAGTCCCTACATACAAATAGGGAAACCTGAGATCCAAAAAAGCCTTATTTACTTGTAATACAACTAGTTAGTGTCAGAACCAGAGCTAGAAGGCAGATCAGTTGACTCCTCATCTAATTATTTTTGTACTGTATAAACCTCTTACTACCATGTAAGGGAATTTGTAGACCCAGACTATATACAGTTTGATGAATAATTATATTCAAGTTATTCAGTTTTCTTGGCCTGGGCTTAACACATTAAACATTTGCTCCCAGCATCTCCATGGTCTCATTCCCCCTTCCTAACCAGGATGAACATACCCTATCTTCCCTACTCCCTATTCATCCCTGACCCTTTTGGGGAGAGAGGGGAATCCTGTTCTTTTCTTACTTGTCTACCCTACTTTTATTACCAGGCCTAGACTGAGCATTTTTAGCTCCATATGTCCCTGGAAAATGAATCATCTCTCCCCCCTGGACATATTCATCTACTCCTTTTGAGCTTCAGGTCAACGCTTTCCTTCTAAAAGCTGATTGACCTGCTGATTGAGGGAGGGCTTCTCTCTCTCCCCAATTCTAATCATACAAGTATGCCTTTCTCAGTTTAGTTTTCCTTGACCAAACTGCCATCTCATTAACAGAGTGCTGTCTCTCCCGCCTTCAGCTCTTCCCCCCTTCTTCCCTCCCTCCCTCTTTCCCATTCTTGCCTTAAAGACATTTATGATTTGGTTGATTCCCTTACATATTGTCACTTGACCACATCTGCTATACTGTGTCCTGTTCTACATATCTCATTTTATAGATATTACAGTACTGACAAGTACAGAGTCTTGAGTAGATGGTAACAAGATTCATAATCATGGCTAATGAGGATTGGTTTAAGGAATTCCACATGTTTTAACTTAGTTCAACGCATGTAGGAGGCACACGACAAGATACCCACAAATATTTAGAAGTTTGCCCTGTAGGAAAAGGATTCAGTTTGTTCCATTTTGGCCAAAATGGGAGAACCTAGAACAAGAAGGTAGAAATTTCTGAAATTATAGAAATTTCTATAGTAACTTACCTTCCCTTTACCAATCATCCATTCCTAACTCTGGATCAGCAGAAGGTGGCTAGGTGAGGAACAGTATTGGTAGGAACAGTAGAGAGTTTGGTGGGAAAGTAACATTTTATAACTACCTAGTTCCACAAATTATTGTTTGAGGAAAGTCCTTTGTAAGACTTAAGCAACTATACAAATGTGAATTATTGGCAAAAAAAAAAAAACTGCATGTAAAATTTACCCGTTGGTATCAGAGTTAAAATACTTCATATTAATTTAAAGCCACATAAACTTGAATTTCATTGCATTTGGTAATTTATACAGAAATACATGGGGCAGCTAGGTAGCATTGTGGATAGGGTGCTACTAGCCCTATAGGCAGAAGGACCTGAATTCAAATCCAGGCCCTGACAGTTATTAGTTGTATGACCCTGGGCAAGTCACTTAACCCTGTTTGCCACAGTTCCTCATCTATAAAATGAGCTGGAGAAGGAAATGGCAAACCACCCTCATATCAAACACAAAAAATATACAGGCACTTTCAGTGAGAAATTAAGCTGGACAATATTAAAAC